>JAKSZT010054202.1:1145924-1196741 GCA_026826555.1 Tolypeutes matacus | reverse complement strand
GTGCAGGTGTGAGAGCAGGAGCAGGTACTTAGGGGCTGGCTGTGCAGAGGCAGGAGCAGGAGCAGGTACTCAAGGCTTAGGTGTGCAGAGGTGACAGCTGAGCGACTTGCCAAGGCCCCCTGGTAACAGGGAAAGGGGCTCATGAGCAATCAGAGGGGCTGGCACTCCAAAGCCCCTGCCCTTTCCACAGTTCCGTGACAGGTCCTGGCCCACGCGTGGCCACTGCGTGAAGAAAGAGGAAAAGGCATGCGACCCAGAGGCCGTACAAAGGCAAAGGGACGCGGCGAGAGCTGACGTGTACGACACTCCATCAAAGCGTCAGCTTAACCACCAGCTTCACCCAAAACTGGTTTTTAAAAACATCTCCATAAAGTGCTTTAGGAAAACATATTTTTAAAATGATAACAACCACCGATTTACTTGGCTCCACTTAACAATTCATTACTACAAAAATCATTTCTATTTTAATGTGAAACGACCGGAACAAGCAACTCCTTCTAGACAAAAAGCACATGTGCGGGAGAGGCGATGAGAGGCGAGCTAACGGGAAGACTTTCCGTGCCCTGCTTCCTGCGGGTCTGTCACATTTTGCCAACATCTTGCACGGCGCAGTGGCACGGCTCCTTGCGAAGCACTAGCTGCTTTCACGTCCAGGTCTCAGGTCCTCACAGGCACGAGTTCAGGTTCTGGGCACAGCAGGCACCCTGCCGCCGCCAGCCCCGTGACCTGCAGAGGGACCCGTGCTGCTTACGGGGTGCAACGTGCTTTTATACAGACGGCACCAAGGGATGTTATATTTACGTCTGGTTCCCAACACTCCCGAATTTCTGGAATTAATGCATTAGGAAAATCTATCGATTTAACATAGCCCAGAGACCCATTTCACACATTTGATCAACTCCAATATAAGGTTTTAATGCAGGACTCAGAGGAAAAGGAGGAAGTTTCAACTAAAGTCAAAGTAAAAATTAAAATTTACATTTTATTAAGCTGGTAGGAAACCAGATGCCTTTCAGAAGAACGCTGTTTTCAAAGTAACTCAAAATGGTAGTATAAGGCAAATTTCTGTTTATAAATACAGTTATAAGGAGGACTATTACTATATTGTACAGTACTGTATTTCTGTAGATTGCTCCTTTATTTTCTACTTTGAACATGCATATCAACTAGGAAAATCTGCACTGGGAGTAAGCAAGTCTGGCTTTATGTAAGGATCATATGTCTGGTTTTGGACAATTCTCAGAACCTCCTTTCAGCTCTAGGAACATGGATTAGTCAATAATTTTTAGGTTTTGGGTGAAAGAAGTTAAAGGAATAAGATCTTTCCAGTTCTAGGTTTTTTCCTCTTATCTGGCGTTGAGCATCAGTTTCAAACAGAAGCTCCCCACGCTTACCTCCTGCATTTGTCCGTCCCCATGTTTAACCCACGGAAGCTGCTGGTGCCGCTGCTACAGCTGTTTACAATGAAGGTACAGAGTCTGGGCAGTGCTCAGTGGCTATGAAGGAGGATGGCACACGGCATCAAAGGTGTGCCCTCGTTTTACCCAGCCTGCATGGCTACCGGACACTGAAAGGTAAAGACTGTCCTTCTCAAACAAGCCAGCGGCCTTATGAAATAAGCCTGCCCCTCCTCTCGCCCCCAACACCCACGGTTCTGAGGCCACCTTGGAGGTCCGTGGTGGACAGGTGTGCCCAGGTGGCAGGTGTGCCTTCAGGTACCCTCAGGCTCAGAACCTGCCTCAGGACTCCAGCAACGGGCAGCAGAGGGAGGGAGGCCGCGCTTTCCGCAGGCAGGCTGGCTGCACCCTGGGCTGGTGATGGGGCACGGTGGCCTCAGAGGAGGGCTGTCCACCGCGTGCTGCAGGGCCTCGGAGGCCACGATGCGGCAGCAGGCAAGAAAGATGAACCCCAGAACTTTCCAGACTCCGTGCTGCTTTCTGTGCACTTACATCTCTCGAAGAAAATGCCACCACTTTCCCACTTCACACTTTAACATGCATTGTCACGGGAGTGAGGGTCTTAGAATCAAATCCAGGACAAAGGGAAACAGGACTTCTGACCTGAAGCTCAGAGGTAAAATTTCCTTTCACTCAAGTTTCCCAGCACAGCAAAATGTCGCAAAGCTGAATAAAAGGAAGAACAGCCATTTAGGAAGTTACTGCTGGAAAGCACAATTTTATCACAAATCCTGTGTGAAAGTCACTCACTGAGCTGGGAGGGTCTCTGCCCAGCGCTGGGCCTGGTTAAACCCGCGGCCCCTCCATCGCGCACGGGGCTGGGTGGACCTGATGGACCGAGAGCGGCGGGGCGGGCGGTGCCGCGCGCTGTGTGGTCATCGGCCCTTCCAGCAAGGTCCAGCCAAACACTGTGCACACAGCCAGCCGCTGCCACACTCACTTGTCCTGGCTCCCTCGTGAAGCCTCACTCCCACTTCCGTGTTTTCACTGTGCAAGTCATGGAAATACTGTACTTTAGGAAGTACCCAAAGAGGTCCAGATGGAAAGCAGTGCTGAACCGCCAGGGAACGCCGCGAGGCCGCGACGGGCAGGGTGGCAGGGGCGCAGCAAGTGAATCAAGGAGAAATGCAGATAGTCATGCTGGGGAAAGGAGGGAAACGAGGCGGCAAGGGCCAGCAGGTGGGCGCAGAGCCCTTCCGCCCCGGGCCGAGTGGGGCGTGGGGAGGTGGCATTTCACAGCCCTGTGCGGATCCGTGTCAACTGCGGTGGCGGGACCCCGGGGACAGGAAAGCAGGCGGAGAGACACGGGGCAGGAGAGGAGGAAGCGGAGACCTGGAGCGGGCCTCAGTGGCCAAGCAGGAAGAGCCCCGGACGCAGGCGTGGACAGCAAACTGGACGGGACTGGGAAACAGCGACACGCCCTAGGGCTGTAAAGTGCCCTTGCAGTTTGCGGCCTTCGCGGAGAACCTTTCACCTGGTAACCTGTTTCGGACGTGGAGTTCCACCTTAGTTGAATTGGTGAAAATCTCCGGAAGCAAACAGACTACGTGGGACTGAACACTTGGGAATTTTCTGCAAGGAATGGCTGTATCTCCAGGGCAGGAATTTTAAAGATAAATGAGTTGAAAACATCACAGGGATGCTCCAGAATCACCTGGATTAATAAGCAGAGAAAAGCACAACTAGTAAAGAGGCACAGGAGTGGTCAGAGGGGGGTGCAGAGAACACGGTAATGATCACTTACAGATGCCTGAGGAGCTTCTGGAAGGAAGGTGATCTGCCTACTGGGAGCTCTGAATTCGGTCATTAGTGATCCTGGGTAATTGTGGAGAATATAACTGCAGTACAGTCAGTTCTGTGCGTCCCTAAAAATCACCACACGGTGCAAACTGTGCCATAGAAACCACAGGGCTTACGGGGGAAGTGGAGGGACGGGGCACAGCACTCAAAAAGTCAGTCCACATTTATAAAAATGATGGAACCTAATAAAGGAACAACACAATTGTAAGCATGTTAAATGGTTAAGAAATAAATGCTACAGGAAAGGCGGCCCTGCACCTTGGAAAAGACTGTAAGGCAGCCTGGGGAGGTGGGAGCTGTGGGCGAGGGAAGCGGGGTGAGCTGACATCTGACCGCGGCTCTCGCAGCACGCGGGAGCCGAGGGGCCAGCAGGTGTGAGGCGTGTGCACGTCGGCTCACCTCTGCAGCCTTCTGCTCTCACTTAGTGTTTCTTGTGGGTGAAACTGTACATAAGCAAATGCCAAGCCCACATTATGCTTGAGGTGTATGCTACATAGCAACCACGTTTGAACACCTCTGCATCTTCAAGGCAAGTGTTGCAGCAGAGCGGACTGTAAAAGGGGGAGTATTTCAAACTCTTTCCTGATTTTTTTACACAGTTCTATTCAATTTTATTATGAAGTATGTAATAAGCTAAAGTCTCACTTGGTTTTGGCAACAGCGAAGCCTGCTCCAACTCTGTATTCAACTATTCTAACGACCGTTTCCTGCCAGAGACCAGACGCCGCATGCGCCATAATCTGGAGAATTAGGCATTAGGAATGACCCACGTCCACACTCCGGAAGCCAAGAATTCTCAACATGCCTGGACGTCTCATAAAGCTCACAGCGGCGCTCGGGCACCCAAGGGGCAAACGCAGCTCTCGTTACATGACCGTTACCCAAACACTGCGGCAATCCGTATCTCTAGGCATGAAACATCAGATAAAATCCTGTAATTTCCCATCATCGGCAGGTATCTACTTGGATTTTCACATTATATATTTCTTCACTGAAACAAGTCTCCTCTAACCACAACCAATGTCTCCATCTACCGCCTCTCACTCTAAGTCAGTATGTGCCCATTTTCACATGCTCGAAAGGGCTGCCTTCCTCAGGTTAAGCTTCCAGTGCAGATTCTGAAGCGAATCACCAGACAAATAGGAGATAAGGCCTCATGCTCAGTATACACATCGGGATGCAGGTTTCTCCTACATCACTCAAACAGCCATTTGGACTTGGCATAAAATTCGTGAAAATAAATAGTCTCATGTAGTCAGAACAACCAGCTCATTGCGTTAGGCTCGTGCTTTCTGCCAGCAAGAGGCTGGCTTTCGGCATCCAGGCTACACTGAATATTTACACCTCTGGGTATTTCTGAGAGGTACTTCCAGGCTTAGCCACTAGAAGTCCTTAGTAATACACATTTTGTTAGGCTGGAAGGTGAGAAAGGGGGGAAATTACCATGAAGAAGAAATTGGACAAAAAATATGCACTAAGTAGA
The DNA here is from genome assembly GCA_026826555.1 of Tolypeutes matacus. Classification (NCBI taxonomy): domain Eukaryota; kingdom Metazoa; phylum Chordata; class Mammalia; order Cingulata; family Chlamyphoridae; genus Tolypeutes; species Tolypeutes matacus. Next base: position 1,192,001 of record JAKSZT010054202.1, on the reverse strand, counting down.
GGAATAAAAGAAAGTCAAAATCATGGCGGCAGAGCTTAGGGGAGTGAAAACAGTGGATACACCTGGATGGTTTATCTTACCCCAAACCATATTTTAAATCAGATAAGAAATTTTTATTTTATGCAGATAATTGAATAAACCAGAAAGCCACAACCAAACTTTTCTTTGAAAAGACGCCACGCACAGTTCTAGATGAACTGGGATTCAGCACTAGTACAAGGTCCCTGATGATTCCCAGCACGTTGTGCAGGGGCTGGAGAAGTGCCACTGTGCAAATAGCCTGGGAAGACGGAAGAGAGCTCCGGAAAACCAGGGTTCCAGCAGGACCAGAAGACTAGTCATGAGATCAACGCACAGATTTTAAATGTTCTTCCTCCTGTGAATTGTTGGCACATGTTTTAAATTTCTGAGCAATTTCAACTTCAACCAAAACGTGAAGTTAGAGAATTCATTTATTTAATCTTATCTGAGGAGGTAAACACAATTTCACTGCGTTGAATACAATTTTGGCTCTGATCTTGAACCATTTTTGGTGCTGTCCAATGCTATATTCACAGGGGAGACAGAAACTGCTGACCATCAAGCTCCAGAACAGAACCTAAGTACTGTGCCGAGGCACGCTGCAGCAAAACTACCCAGAAAAGCCCCCCAGTAAGTCCAGCCGGTTCAGGCGGCAACTACTCGCCTGTGCTTTGCTCGGGGTGGGGGGTGGGGGGGCGTGTATACAGCAAGCGCGTGTGCTCTTGCGCTATGATGACCCTCTCGTTTCTCTATCTTATGAAATCCTCTGTGACCACAAGCCGCAGGACCTTTGCATGCAACGTGATAGTTTGTACACGGCTACTGCGGGAAGCCTTGTGCAGCAGTCTCACAGCTGACAGCGCAAGACGAATCCTTCGCGTCACCTCAGGGACACGCACCCCGACCGCGTCCTCTCCAAGGCTTTGGCATGCCAGCCTCTTGACGCTAAAACCATGTCTCTGCTCTGCTAAACCGTCACAGCCCTCTGCTGAGACAACGTCCTCCCCCGCCTCTCACCCCAGGCCGCGTGGCATTGACGTGCACCTTCTGCTCAAATGTCTTCTATGGCCATGAGACGAGGAGGGGACGTGGTCAGTGAGGGTGCCTGGCAACTCGAAAAGGCGCTCTGGGCCCCGCCTGCGGGCAGTCGGGCGCAGTCCAGAGGGAGCCATGGCCAGCCTCTGCCGCGGGCAGGCTGGAAAAGGGGGAGAGGGGCCAGGGACGTGGTCTCCTCCAGTCATAGACGTTTAGGATAATAGGCTCAGAGGCTACATCTTGGGCAGAGAGGAGTGTCTCCAAAGACGTGGTCGGAATGGCTTCAAACCCAGCCTGAAGAGGCCCCTGTGTTACAGCTGCTTTTCCCTCTCCCTGTCCTGAAAGCGGCCATTCCCTCTCCCTGGCTCCACATCTATGTTGTAATTTCTTCCATTGCTTGAATCACAATCTGCCTATAACAGAAAACCAGTAAGTCCAGTCTAGTCCACAGCTCTTCCCCCAATCCTGAGGAGTCTGGGATGGTGATGTCTACCTCCCAGTGAGAGGGGGCTTATATCCCATGGATACGGTGGATGGGATTATCCTGCTGCAGCTGCAGGCTCTCTCCATTCCCTGGGATGACCGTTGTCCATCATCATCTCCCTGCCGGGTGTCTTGGGTGAGTCCATTGAGCTGTAGGGTAGGAGTTGCCGCTCCACCGAGATTCCAGGCACACCTGGCACATGGGCAGGCCAGAGGCTCTGGTCTCTGGAAGTATACCTACAAACTCCAGCACCAAGTACAGGTTTGAATAGAAGGGACAGATGGACCGTGTGCAGGGAAGACACATTTGGGTCCAACTCTGTCACTCTCAGGAGCAAGGATTCCAAAGTAGAGCCCACTGATAAGGCACGAAACTCTGGGGCTGTCCGCCCTGATATAGGACCTGGGTGTCTCCGGAGCCCTCAGGAGTCCCTCTGTGTGGGGTGATAGCCACACTGGAAGCCTATGAGGTCCTACTGAGCTGTGCGTAAGCGTTACCTCTGGGATGACCTCCCACTGTCCTGAGTGACATTACAACAGCAGATAAAGGCCATTTTACATCAGCATGTACCATGCAGAACTGTGGGGGAGAGAGTGTGGTCTACGATGTGAACTGTGGTCCATGCTCAGTGGCAAAGCCCCAGGATGTGTATATCCATTGCAGGTGATGAGCCACACTAATGAAGGATGTGTATGTGGGAGGAGTGGGAGGAGTGGGAGATGGGGAACATGGGAATCCCTGTAATTTTTGTGTAACATTTATGTAATCTAAGCATCTTTTAAAAAATAAAAAAAAATTATTAAAAAAAAATAATAAAATAAAATATACATTAAAAGAAAACAACAACCTGGCCTGAATCATCCCTACAGGAGAAAAAGGGAATTTGAGCTCATTAAGCCCAGTTATTCAGTGAGCGCTATTTCTGGAGAGTGTATCAGGAGCTTCTAGAGGCTACATTAACTCTTTCAAGTCACGAAGGACCATTTGGAGTTCTGACACACTCATTTAAAACTACACTAAATTAATTAAATTTCAAAAGATACAGTTTGAATTAAACAAGGAAGCACTTTCTAATTGTGTGCCTTTTATTTATGTCAAGCCTTTCCCCAGGGGGTTCAAGGTGATTTAGCAGCTCCTAATTAAGGAAAGTAATTCAGTCATGGAGCTGCTGGAAGGTATCCTTAGCTTCTCTCAGGTCTGTGATGTAACTAAAATGCAGATGCTAGTTAAGAGAGAAGAGCAGCAGGAGACTTCTCCAGTGAAAGGCAGCCGAAGGCCCAGGTATCCCAGGAAGGAGAGAGCTGGGAGGAAGACAAGGCCTCCAAGCAGCTTCCGAGTATTTACTGTGGAGACCAAGCACGCTTCCTGGTGCTGACCACAGAGCTCAGTGTTCTGCGATCTTCCCCTTTCAGGGTTCAACTGGGCTGGCAGGGTGGTGGCGGGAGACGTTACCTTCTGCTTTTCACTGGTGATTTTAAGCCTGGAGTAAGCAGGCTTCCCACACAGCAAAGCACAAGACAAGCGCCTGCCGCCGTGCCGAGGGAGGGAGGCTCTAGAACCCGCACGCCCGGCTCTTAGCGCGCCCCGAGCTCATGCTTCCAGGCCTCTGCAAACTAACAGCACCGTGACAAGGCTGTCATTTACTGAGGACCTACTATGTGCCGGCGATGTTCACATAGTCTCTTTTTCAGTCTCACAGCCCTGAGGTGGTGACACTATGTCCATTTTACAGACAGACAAACCCACTTGCCCTGGGTGAGAAAACACACCGGAGCGGGGCTGGTCTCAGCGCCAGGCTAAAATTCTTTGCCAGCACCCACCACCACCAACACAAAAACAAAGACAAACCCCCTCGGCCCTGTTTCCTCGAAGGCGGGAAGGTTCTCCCTTGAGTCAGCTCCCTCGGGGCACCTAACCGGGGCACGAACTCGTCGCTGTGCCGCCGCGCCTCTGCGAGCGCTCCCGGGGCACATCGCGGGCACCTGGACGCAGGCCCAGCTGGCCTCGGCGCCCGCTGGCAGCTGAGACGACGACGGTGCCAAGCATCTCCCCGGGGGGGGGGCGGTGGGAGCCGGTGGGCCGAGGGCCCAGACTGCTTCCTGCGGCACAGGGTGGGGGACCCTCGCCCACAGACCCTGGGTGCGAGAGGGGGTCTCATCTGCTGGCACCACCGAGGCTGCCCGAAGGCGCCCCCTCCTGCCCCCAGGCCGTGCGCTTCGGGCACCTCAACCAGAGCCTCCTACCATTCACACACACACACACACACACACACACACACACACACACACACGACAACGGGTTTACAGCAGGCCTTAGGAAACCCAAACAGCGGACACCACGTAGTTGCAGCACTACCGCCTCTGCCAGTGCCTACGTTTACTCTTTATTTATTTATTCTGCTGTTTTAGAGAAGTTGTGGGTTTACAGAACCATCATGCATAAAATACAGGATTCTCATACACACCCCACCATCAACACCTTGCAGAGGTGCGGAATATTTATCACAACTGAGGAAAGCACCTTTAAAAATAGCTACTGTTCACCAGAGGCTCGCTGCTTGTACGGCACAGTTCCAGGGGCTTGCCTTCGTCATCGTTCTGCTGCCATATATACAATCTCCCATTTCCCCTTTCACCCGCCTTCAGATTTAGGACACCTGAACCTTTAAGTGGGATTTCAGACAGGGGCGAGGAGCCCTCTTGCAGAGAGTAGAGGGAACTTCTGGGCTCTGAAGAGCGGGTCATGAGCTGGGGAGCTGGGCCCCCAGGATCCTTGTCCCTGCCCCGATCTCCTGGCCGTCCCCCCAACGCCGCAGCCGTCCAGGCACCTCGGACGTCCTCCCCTCCCTGGACCAGCAGAGCGAGCCCTGCCTGGGCCGTGGCACGAGCCTCTGGCACCGAGACTCGAGGGCAGTGCTCCACCCTCCACCCTCCTCCAGCCCCCAAACCCGGTGCCCCAGGAAGGTTTTCTGTGTGCTTCTGAGTGCCTTTCAGGAGATGCAGGCAGCTGGGACAGCGAGGGAAGGCGGCAAGTGCACCCATGGCTGTGCCCGGGGCTGGAACTCTCTCGACGGTCTCCTCTGCCAGGCACTGCAGCTGGAGCTGAGAATGCAGTGCCGGGCACCTGCCACCTGGCGCTTATTTTGAGGGGCGGGAGAGAGGGGTACCTTTAAAAAGGCAAGGAGATAATGAATGTATAGAAACTTGTGATGCATGTAAAAAGGAAATGAATAGCCTAACAAAGAGCTATTATTATTTTTTTATAAGGAACTGATCTTTTTTTTTTTTTTTTTAAATATTTATTTTACTTTTATCCATTTTTAACCCCCCTTCCCCCCATTTTTGCTGTTTTGTGCCCATTCACTGGGCAATTCTGTGTCTGTTTCCTGCCCTCTCTTCTCATCCTTGTCCTCCTGTCTTCACTGGAATTCGATCCTCAGAATCTCCGATGTGGGAGAGAGGCGTCCCACCGCCTGCATCACCTCAGTCCCTGGTTTTTCGGTGCGTCTCATCTTGGCCCTCCCTTGTGTCACTCTCCTGTTACATCGTCATCTTGCTGCGTGGCTCGGCGGGGCCTGGCAGGCCTGCGCGCCTTCTATATTTTTCTTTATTTTACTGGGACGTCCCGTGGATGGAACCCAGGTCCCTCCATACGGGAGATGGACCCCCAAAGAGATAGCTATTATTACTATATATTCTTATGAAGGCTATCATGATTAAGATGGATGGCACAAGAATCCACAGAGGGGCTTCAGAGCCCCCTCCCCATCCCTCCAGAATGGTCTGTGCCTCCAGCATGCTTTGGGGTCCTTTCTCTGATCAGATGCCCTTAAACGGAAGATGGTTAGTAGAGCCTGAATTTTATAATGTGAGAGAGAACCGTCCTCCCTGACTTAGGGGAGGGTGAAAAGAAACGGGGTTTTCAGAGACGTGCAGAGCTGCTCTGCTCCTGCACCAATCCCCCTTCCTCCACCGGGACTGCGAGGCTTGGCTGAGGGAAGTGGCGTCACTCAAACTCAGTTCTTCGAATGGCTCAGCTTCAATGTCTCACTACCAAGCAGCACAGTCCTGATCACACATATCACTGAACACGTGTAAAGGCAAATTCGTTAGGAGTTTATTGGGCTGTAACCTGAAGCTGGCTGGCTGTCTCCGTTTTCTACCGACGCAGCCTGCTTGTCCCATGAGCACTGCAGGAAAGCTGGAGCAAACGTTCATTTCCATTGTCTTTCCTCCTCTGGCTTCCCCCTCCAGCTTCTTTAAGTTTCTGACCATCAAAATGCTATCAGTTAGTGCGACAATTTTCAGGGCTCATTGCTGTGTCTTCCAGGAGAAGGATACTCAGGCAATTATAGTATCTCCATGTACTGCGTTAACAGCATGATGTTCTTATGGATCAAAATTCAAAATGCACTGAGTACACTACAAAAAAGGAAGAAGAAAAACCTTAAAAACCATTACTCAAGCTGCGTAAAGGTGAATCTGGAAGCCAGAGTATCAAAATCCCCCAAGGACTTTTCTGATCTTCTTTTTGAAGACTGGCAAACTTTCTCTGTAAAAGGTCAGAGAGCAAATATTTTTAGGCTTTGTGGGCCCTAAGTTTCTGTTTTAACGACTCAACTTGGCCGTTGTCATGCAAGGCAGTTGTTGATAACATGTAATGGACATTCCGTGCTCCAATAAAACTTTGCCTATGGATGCTGAAATCGGAATTTCATATAATTTTCACATGCCATGAATTATTATTAATCATTTAAACATGTAAGAACCAATACAGAAACAGGAATGGACCACACTGACCTGCGGGTCGTAATGCCCCAACCTCTGCTCTAAAACGTCACATGACGATGGCCTGGTGATACTGGACTAGATGTACTCAAGATAACACAGTTTAGGGGAGCGGCGGTGGCTCAAGTGGTTGAGTGCATGCTTCACCCACTTCCCAAGTGGGAGGTCCCAGGTTCGGTCCCTGGTGCCTCCTAAAAACAAACCAAAAAAAACAACAAGCAAACAAACGAAAACAAACTAACCCCGGGGGCGGGGGGGGGCAATGTGACTCAGTGGCTGAGCGCCACCTTCCCACATTTGAGCTCCAGGATTCAATCCCCAGCCCCCAGTACCTCAAAAAAAAGAAAGACAATGTAGTTTAATATGCTGCATGCCCATTAGAAAAGAACAGGAAAAACCAAGGACAGTTAGTATTTCTAAAGGATAAACAGATTTTATGACATATGTGGGCAAAAGAAAAACCTAGTTACAGAGAATTCTAACATTGGCCAAGACTTCCACAGTCTCAGAACAAATTTGGGACTCAGTTTTAGGAAATCAACCAGGATTTAGGAAGCACCATCCCAGTTACATTTAGCCAAATAATCCAATAGCCCTTTTCTTTCACAAAGATTTTTTTTTCCTTTTGGTACAAGTGATTTAAAAGCTAAAGTTATTGTGTGCCATATGTGACATAAACAACAGTGTGGCTTCCTGCAGTCTCTCTCCAGTGTAGAGATGTGGTACGAAAAAGAAAACAGCAACAGCCAACGTGGAGTTCCAAGAAAACACCTGAGCTAAAGATTGATAGGAGCAGAGAGAGCAGGTAACATATAAAAATCCGTAACATTTAGCCCTGGAGAGGTGACTGATGCAAAATGTGGATGGGAAATTGTGCTCTAAACTACTTAACGTGTTATTTTTAAGCTAATTGGTAATTAAGCTTGTAGAGTTAAACTTAACTCTTAACACATCACATTGTCCACCCACTGAGTTTACTGTGAGAGTAATTTTCTTATGGTTCAGAATTCAGAATGCCCTAATTAAGTTAGAAAAGACTTTACAACCATTATTAGATGCTATCTTTATTCCTGATAAATTCGTGTGGTGGTAAAATCAGCTTTCTGGTGTTAAGTTAAAGGTGGTTATTTTTGTGGAGTGAGTGGCACTAATTATTTCACAGCAATCTGAGGGAATGTAAGCGAAGAGAATGAAAAACAGGACCTGTTAAAACAGAATAGCGAGTGACAGTCCTAACCTGCAGGGGGAAGCACCACCCAGATGCCTGCTGGGCTGAGGGGCTGCGTGTGTGGGGGGGAGAGGATGCATGAGGGCTGTGTGAGGGGGAGGGGAAGGGATGCGTGAGGGGGCGGGGAGGGGGAGAGGATGTGTGAGTGGAGGGGGGAGAGGATGCATGAAGGGGAAGGGAGGGGGAGGGGAGGGGGAGGAGATGGGGGAGAGGATGTGTGAGGGGAGGGGGGAGGGGGAGGAGGGGATGCATGAGGGAGGGAGGAGGGGAGGGGAAGGGGCTGTGTGAAGGGGAGGGGAAGGGGATGCATGGGGGACGGGGAGGCCTCCCACCTCTGCAAAAACATGAAATAAAGAATTCACGGGCAATGCCTCCTTTTACTTCTCACAAACATTAGGTCAAATACAACATATAACTAAACATGGCCTTCAACGCTTATGAAGTGCCAAAACGTTCTCTAGTAGAATACATCTGGCTGTGGAGAAAAATCACAACCTCATTACTCAAAAGGCAGTGGGAAAAAAAAGAAAAATACAACAAACAAACAAACAAAAAAAGCAGTGGAAAAATACTTAAATTTTTTCCCCCAGGTCATGACGAGGGACATAGGGAAAAAAAAAGGTCAGAAATTCACACAGCCTACTGCTCAAAAAAAGACGCCAGAAGGTGGCCCAAGTGTTAACTACACTTACTCAAAAACAATTCTGAAATAAATGATTTTTCATATAAGGCGGCTATTTCAATAGCTTCATTTTTATGGAGAAAATTCCATCCAAGTCATTCCATTTCTTCTAAAATGTGACTGCACATCCAAAGAGTACGTGTCCATGAAAAAAGAGGAGCTTCCATCACCGCATTTACAAACAAATCCGAATCTCGCTGCGGGAGTGGTCTGAAGCCGCATCAGCCTAGAAACACACGATCTTCAATCTTCAGCTCCTGTGGGGTGTGAGTCCCTGGTAAGTAGAACCTTTTAAAGAGGCTCCTTCAGTTAAGATGTGGCTTAATCCTATTACTGTAACCCTTTATAACAGAACGGAATTTAGATAGAGAGAGAAAGCCATGGAAGCAAGAAGCTGAAATCAAGGAAACCTGGGAGAGAAGGGAGAGACCAGCAGATGCCGCCATGTGCCTTGCCATGTGGCAGAGGAGCCCAGGAACGCTGGCAGCTGGTCTTTGGGGAGAAAACATTGTCTTGATGATGCCTAGATTTGGACATTTTCCCAGACTCAAAACCACGAGCAAACAAATTCCCATTGTTTAAGCCAACCCATTTGCTTTGAGCAGCCTAGGGAACTAAAAACAAACTGAACAATTTATAAAAGAATCTGATGTAGCTCATTGGATTACTTTCAGCCTTTCCAACTCCACTCCAAACTGGACTTAGAACATTGCCAAATCTTTAAGTGGAAAAGCACACCTGGCTCTAAACGACACAAGAACAGGAGGCAATAAATTAAGTTAATCCCTGATGAATGAACCTTGTGTATAAAAGTCAGGGGAAAAAACCACAAACATCAAGATCCTGAACAATAAAGTTATGTTGGCACTGCAACTGAAATGCTTTCTAAATTCTAACCTGAATGTGGACAACAATGGGACAGAATCCAAGATTAAACAGGTCATCCTTTTGATGAAACTTTGACAAAGGCAAAGCACCTCCAGAAAGACATGATTTTTCCTGGTAAACTGTAGGTCACGCTTTGGAGCCAGCACTGACTTTAAAATAACCACATGGGCAAAATATCGCTCCTGAAGTGGCCGAGAACATTCTGAACCCCAAACGGAGCCAGACGCCAGGATGACCCCGCACACACGGTGGGAAAGGCAGTGGGGCAAGAACCAGCACAAGGCTTCACGGCCCCCACTCCGCCTGCTCCGAAATCACCAGCGTTGGGGAAGCGAATTGAGTTAAAGAGGGCGGGTGCATTTCCCAGGTCCTCAAGAGGCTGTGGGTTTCGGAGCCGAGCCCAAGCTCAGGGAGCTCCGAGGTTCCTATCGCAGATCTCCAGAAGATTACAGGTGTACGATGAACATTCACTTCTCTTTATTTTATTATTTTAAGATTTATTTTATTTATTTCTCCCCACCCCCTTGTTGTTTTGCATTTGCTGCGTCTGCTTGTTGTGTGTTTGTCTTCTTTTTAGGAGGCACTGGGAACCGAACCTGGGACCTCCGATGTGAGAGGGAGGCGCTTAATTGCTTGAGCCACCTCCGCTTGCTTCTGGCTTTGTTGTCTCTCATTATGTTTTCCTTTTGTCTCTTGTTGCGTCATCTTGTTGTGTCATCTTGCTGCATTAGCTTGCCACGCCTGCCTGTCACATCAGCTCGTTGTCTTGCTCGTCTTCTCCAGGAGGCACTAGGAACTGAACCTGGGACCTCCTGTGTGGTAGGCAGGAGCTCAATCACTTGAGCCACCTTCGCTTCCCTCATTTCTCTTTAAAGCGGCCGGCAAAGCTGTCCCGGCCCCTCCAGTGCAGGTGGGAAGATGGAGGGGAGGGCACAGCCCCCTCAGGGTCCAGGTGGGACTGAGCCAGAGGCCGCCCAGATGCAGAGGAGAAGCAGGCTGACCTGAGCGCGAGCTGCGCCTTCTGGCTCAGGTCGCCCTTGTTTCTGTGACTCTGAAAGGATGTGGCTCTCACAAGCTGCATAAAGACCACAGATCACCACACACTGGAAGCCAATTAGGGCCTTTGTTGCTTTGATTATCGCTTTTCTGTTTGAAAAGGATTTCCAGAGGCCCAGCACAGCCCACAGCCTGGATGCAGAAGAGCTGCCATCTGTGGGCCCTGCAGAAACCAGGAATTACAGGCTATAAGAGGGCAAACGGATTCTGGACTCACTTTTTTTTTTTTTTTAATTGTGGAAGACTTTAATTACTAGAAGGCTATATGCCTAAGTTCCATGTCCTAAAGCTATTTTTCTCCCCTCCTTTTTTCTTTCTTGGCAATTATTAGGCTTATTATAAATCCTCATGGAACCCAAACACACAGCAAGCAGGCCCCTTTCCCAGGGGCCCCTTCCCCAGGGCGTGCTAAGATTCTAAGGATGTTACTCTCCTAACACTAACAGCTAAGGCAACAGAGATGGGTTTGGCTTCAAGAGCATAGAAACTCCTTCCAGCTGGCCTAGGTCTTGAAGTTGTCACGTTGTGATTCCAACGCTACCTCTTGACGCATCCCTGAAAAACCAAGTGCTTCTCTAGGTGACATTTCAGGGGGACTGTCTGTGGGAATCCAGATGCTGACCCGCGGTGGGCAGGGAAGTGCCCGAGCCAGGTGGCAAGAGCGCAAGGCGATGGTGCCCTGGGGCTGCCCACCCGCTCCGACAGCGAGCTTTAGGGCGGGCGTGAAGAGCAGGCTCCTCACAAAAGCAGAGACAGTTTACCCAGGTCTTAAAGGTCACATCAGAGTTTTGCCTGAGTTCCCACCAAAACCATAGGCTCTAAGCCTAGGATTTGCCAAGCAGAAACTACTTCTTAAATGATATTAGCGCATCCAGAAACAACCCTTACATCACAGAGCTTTTTCCCAAGTGCAGAGGAGACGGTCCTTCCACCTCCCGAGGTGGACCAAGGGGGCTGCAGCTGGAGGAGAGGAGGAGGAGGAAAGAAGAGTGGAGGGAAGAGCCAGCAGCCACTGCTCCCAGTCCTGGACGGCTCTGGAGACGGAGCCAGGAAGAGGTCTCACAGCTCGGACCAACCTCAAGGCTAGGAGGAGGGAGTGGTGGACAATGACCCTGCGCCTGCTCGGCCACGGTGGGGACACCGAGGTGCCAGAGCACAAGGCAGCCGGCAGAGGACGGCACCCCATCCCAGTGGGGCCTCTGGATGGCGGCAATGGCCCAAGACCCGGGCCCAGGGGTGGACCCTGGCTCGCCATCTCCGGATGCCTAAGAGGAGCAGTCAGTCCCCAGCGGGCGCCAGGCCAGGGAGCCCCCACTCCAGCCAAGCCCCAGCAGAGACCAGCAAGCAGCAGAAGACGCAGGCAACCAGACTCTCCAGGCAATGACTTGCCCCTTTGTGGGAGAGGGGAGCAGAGACAAGGAGAGAAGTCCGAGAGACTGAGACTTTATCTTAAGAGCTGAGCATTTACACTGGTCCAAAATGGATAAGGTAAATTACGCAATGGATCAAATTTACCAAACAGGACTAAAATTCAGGGCCTCTCACCTCCCCCTCAAGGGACATAAAGAAGCTACATTTCCTTCGCCATCTGAGTTAAGTCTGACCTCAAACTCTGCCACGTGGGCGAAAGCTAGTGAGGGGCTGGTCCCAGGAACGGAAAGAGCCAGCACTGCCTCTGTTCAATTAAAGCTTGGACATTTAAAAACCTACTAGAGACAGCAAGTTTACTGAATCAGCTGGCATTCCACCCCCTAAAATACTGCTCTTTCTCCAACTGTTTCATTGCTTAGTATCGGATTTTCTGTATGGGGGTGGGGGGAGGAGGGGGAGACAGAGATCTAATATACTTGTCAACAGAAAACTAGAAAACTGGACCAGAAATAAAAATAGACTTACAATGACCTCACCTGCATTCGGATGCCTTCTAGGCACTATCTTCCGAAAGTTCCCAGTCTCCTTGCTGCTGCCGACTCTGGTGTGCCGAGCTGCACCTGGTCTGCGGAAGCCAGTGGTGCCGTCACAATTATCCTTTAGCCGTGTCCTTCCCCCTTCCCCTGGCTTGGCAGCTCCCATCTTCTCAGCACTAAGGCCTTGGTAACTCGAGTCAGCTAGACTCCCCATCGCCAGAGTTTAAGCTACTGCCCCGGGGTCAAGACGAACCCCGCTTTCCCCAAGCTATCGCCCGTTTAAGATACATAGCTCTAAGTCATCCTAAAGCATAATATTCTCTCTGGTCTTTTTCTCAATAGCTCTGAAAGTTAGCAAAGTGGACGCCTCCAATTACAAGAAGCTTTTCCTGTCCAGGCCTGGGCCACGGGGGAGGCGGGGTCACCGCCGGCTTGTCCAGGTGCTGGGCTCTGCTAAGGACGCCGTGTGATTTACCTCTTCAGTGCATTAAGTGGAGGCAGGAAAATGCATGTGAAGCCACAGAACACAGAAAAACAGAGCTCCTGACGCCGTACGTACAGGTGAGAGGAAAAACCCTCCAAAGAACCGCGTTTTACTGAAGGATTCTTTAAAGTCATGCGTTAGAAGAAAATACACAGAAACTTAATTTTAAAAAAGCATTCAGAACGCAAATAAAATCCTCCTAGACAAAAGCATCCTGATCCTCCCCTTTAATGCACATACATAAAATACTATTATCTCCTGGACAAATGGATTCCCCAGAGCGTGTTTTGTTAATTAAACCTGAAGGCAATTAAAATCAAGATTTTTGTGAAGCTGCGAGGAAAAGACATTGGAAACAAATTAATTTCACATAGCAAGTGCAGACAAAGAGGCTGCAATGGTGAGGATGAGTCCGCGAGCCGTGTCTGAATGGCTGGACCGCTGCCCAAGCCTCCGCTGGGCAGATGACAAGCAAACTGCCTGCACCAGGGCTGGGCATCGTTTTCTTTCTTTACTTGTTTCCTCCTCTCTTGTTCATTCCCTACAGCCTCATCTTCAATTTAATTACAATTACATATTCCATATTTCAGAAAGATTACAGCAAAACCAATGAAAAAACTTTTAAAGACAGACTTCTTTTATGCAATACTTTTGCAAAATATTTCAATTTCCAATGTTTTCTCTCTAAAGGAAGGATGTTAACTCCTTGGTCTCTCTCTGTTAATACGCAGCTCATAAAATTTTTTAACAATTCAAGCTAAAACAGATTATTGTGATAAATCAGATGAACAACGCCAGAGAGATAGCGATCACTCTCATCAACACTGAAAGGACGGCACTTGAGTTTTAAAAAGACAAAGAATTATATCGCTTGGTGGGGAAAGGGGAGAAATGGCACAAAACGCCAGTGCAGAGCCACTCTTGAGTCTCCTTAACTGAAGCTAGATAATACTTATTTCCTCCCTCCAGTCTTTAATTACATGAGAGAACAAATTCAGCCTTGATATCTGGTTGCTATCAAGTTCGGTTATATAAATTTTAAGTAAAATATTTAAATGTTTGTTTTCTGAAGTAATAACATAAAAGATGTGTCCAGATACTTACATTCAGATTTCTTTTAATGGAATTTGGTCTAAGTATTGATTGCAATCTTCCTTATTTTCAGCTCATTGAATCTGCCTTTTAAGAGATGCTAAAGCATGTAGAATGATTTCTTTTTTCACCTTCGTGAGGAGTAAGACTGAACCATAAGGCACCTATGTCTTTAAGAGGTGACACATTCATTTTGTGTTTAAAATGTAACAGCTTGTTACTGATTTAGTGTTGGCTTTACTGATATAGTGATTATCCATCTACATACCCCACATGATAAATTTTCCTCATCTGGATTGTAGAAAAAAGACAGGGATGGAGAGGCTACTTGGGCTCTAAGCCTGGTTCGGACATTAGTTTGTTGTGCCACGGGATTTTCATTTTCTCCTCCGTAAAATAAAGGCACTCAGCAGGTGGTCCTGGGACAAGGGGTCCGTGTGTCTAATCCTGGGCATGGCCTCCTACTGCTCAAAAAAGTGCCAGGATTACCAATACAAGTCCAAACGTGGACTTCCCTGAACATGCCACTGGAGCCTCCCCAATCTCCCTACCTACAGCTGGCCATGCTCTTCCATGAATACCCAAATAACGTCACGCGTTTCACAGTACATACGTGTTGTCTATGAGCACACCTCACCTCTTCTATAGGAGTCTAAGCTCCTCGAGGCAAGAAGTGTCTTCTTTGCACTTACCGTCCCCCACGGTGCTGACAACAGCCCAGGTACACAGTAGGTACTCAATAAATACTTGCGGCTGAATGAGTCAACAGTGCCTTGCACAAGGCAAGGGCTTATAAATGGGTGCTGAATTCATCGTTGAAAAAGCAGCCACTATATTTAAAATCGCATAGTTACTTATTTTCTCTATGTCTTGTTGAAATAAACCAATTAAATTTCTATATTCCACTTCAGGAGAACCGAATGCCGACATCTTAACTAAAGCAAATCAAGCCTTTCCATAGAGAAGGACCACCTCTGATTCTGCCTCACCGTGTGCAATACTCTAATGTAGACTGCAGAATGCCTGTCACAAAACAGGGTGGTGGGCAAGGGCCCAGGCACGGCGTGGCGATGAGGTTAGTCTCCCCGTGCTGAAAACAAGTGCAGGGGTCTGAACACAGGGGCTCCAAGGTGCCTGCTGTTAGGGAGGCAGGGGGAGGAGCCCCTGGATGGCCCGGGAGCACCAGCTGGAGCCCGCGCTGCTTCCCTAAGAAATGGGGAGGAGTGCTCAAGGGCCCTGGGAGCCCCCCAGGCCAGCGGGCTGGGCACGGGACGGCCTCTGGCACTGTTTCGGCAGAGCCTGCCGCCCAGCCCGCCCTCTCCGGCCTCGGCACCGCTGGCCACCACCCAGCCCGCCCCACCCTGCACTTCTAAACACCCCCTGCGTCTCCCTCCATCCTCCCCGCCAACCGGCTTCGACACCTGCTTCCTGAACAAGGATCCGGGCTCCAGCCTCAGCACGGGAGGACCAGCGAGGCCTCACAGGCGGGCTCACGGGGGGCTCACGGGGGGGGGGGGGGATGCCGCAATGGGACTGGTCTGAAGACCTGCTGGTGGGAATCACCCACCCACCAGCCCCGAGGCGAGGGTGAACATACGGTGAAGTCCAAGCAAGGACACTCCTGAGAGCTAAGAGGGGAGTGCTGACCACGGCGCTGGGCGGTGCTTTCCGTCCCAGGAACGCCCCACCCCGACGGTCGTGTCTAGCCTCCACGCTGGCTGCATGCTGCACACGTCCCACCGTCAGTTCCTTCCCTGCCGCCTCCCTTCCCACAGAGAAGCCGGCAAATTTCCAATACGCTATTTTGTTAATAAAAGTTTAGAAACTGAAAAGTAATCAGAATCCTGGCGGCATAAATACAAGTCTGCACATTCTTAGGAAACACCACTGTGTCGCTGTCACGGAGGACAAGCTTCAGCCGTGTCGACGCAATCACACGGAATTCAGGAGAGGGAGTCTTCTCAAACTACCCCGGATTCTCACTTGGAGACCTCAGCCTGTAAGTGGGAAGCCAACAAAATGACATCAGATCTTATTTCTAAGGTTCACCACGGGTCAAGGTCAACATAACTATTCAAAAATAGAGAGCTATACTTAAAGCTGCAAAGCTGTGCCAAGGCCTTCAGCACATTCCCCATCAACATTTAATCTACTTGTTTATTTGCTTTAATAAAGTAACGGCCTCAAGGTGAGAAACCCTGACGTCATTAGAAAAGGACTGTAAAATATTAAAAAGGACTACAATACTGCCGGGGCAAGAATCTGAATTTAAATACTTCATAGCTTAGTTTACTGGAGGGAATTAAAAACAGAACAAATCAATAAAGCCGGGGTATACGGCAGCAAAGCTAATTTAATTGCACATTATAAAAGAATGACTTTACAATCTAAAACTTTTAAACAAGCTAATATGGTCTTATCATTTCCACAAAAACACAACTATAAAGGCACAAGGAAATGGGTTATGGAGTAAGTGTCGTGGTCTAGCAGGAAGAGGAAGGGGTGGGGAACGAAGGAGCATTGGGTAACGCCTGTGCCACTCACGGTGGTGGGGGCAGTAGGGCTGCCGGAGACCCCCGGGGTCTCTGACCTCGACTCTGAGCATCCCCCCGTGACCACGCCTCGCCGCATCGGGACTCAGGCCTGAACTGGGTCCTGGGAGCCAGCCCCACCCAGACTCCTGAGCTATCACCTGCTCTCAGGAAGTTCCTGTGAAGAAACGTCCCTGCTCGATTGCCACAGAAATCAGTGAAGCATCTTAGGGGTGACTCATGTTACATTTTGGCCAACGAAATAGGTCTGCCAAACGTGAAACTGTTCTATTTGTGGCTTGCCCTTAAGAAGCATTTACGAATATCAGCTACCTCTTCGGCCTTCTTCCTTGCAGACTTACGAGCTGGGAACCAAGTAGGAAGTCTGGATCTGAGCCTTTAACTGCCCCAGTCTTACCCTCTTTCCCACCTTTCCACTGCCCCCCAAAGGCATCCAAGTACCAGCTGCCTATGGTGTTTGTTGGTGGGCTCACCTCGTGGCCTTCGGCACACAGCACGGGCTCCCCCCTAAGCGTTTTAGACACATCTTCCACCTTTCTGCAGGCGGGCGCCACCCTCTGCAGCTCCGCTTCACCACCCACACTGCAGGAGCCCCAAGCCGGGAACGGCGGGCAGCGCGAAGACTCTGCAATGGTGTGGGGCTACCAAACGGGAGCCCAGGAAGCGGCTTCAGCACCACTTCTAAGAGTAACGAGATGGTCAGCTGCTTAAACTCTGCCTTCCTGTGACGTGCACTTCCAGGTCTTATGCATCCAAAGACTAAAGGAACATTTTACAAAATGTGTTCTTCAGAACTTTTGTTTCTGGAGGTCAACTTTGGAACTCACTGCAGCTGCAAAGCAAAGGCCCTGAGAAGTCTTGCAGTAACGAGATCTGATTAACTGTTCAAACCAGCAGTTCCCCAAATTATTTCACCATGGACACTTTTTCTTATCACACTGCAGGAAATGCTGCCTACGGTCGTTTTGTTGTTTGTCTTGAGTTCTTGCAGACACCTCTCCCACCCCGGGCCAAGGATGACTCACCAGGTCGTACGTCGTCACGATCTTCTTCAGCACCTCGGGCACGATGCCCTGCAGCTCCATCGTGGGGTACTGCTCACTGAGATTCAGCACCACCAGGGGTGCGTTGTCAGGCCCGAGGAAGCGGGGGGACACAGCCAGCATGCACTGCATGAGATTGGCCACCGAGGACAAGCCACACAGCTCCTTGAACGACGCCACTGCGTTCTGTTGATGCAAAGAAGGAAGGCACTCAGTGACCAGCCGGGCGTCAGACAGGCCTGAGCACACGTGAACCTCCTGCTACGACAACTATCAGCCATGTTATGACAGCACTGGCTGGTGGTTATTTTATACTGGGAAACAAGGCGACTTCCCAATATAAATACAGTTACAGGCATTTGCAATACCAATACATCAAAAGTACTGAAAATGCACGTAAGTCAAGTTCTTTAAAGGACAAAGCCTCCTTTTAGATCAAAGTTCATGCAACGCTTATAATATTGGTATGCAATTATGAGCAAACAAAGAGAACGGCTTCCTCGTTCAAAAAAGGTGGAGGCTAAGAAAAAAAATCAAATCAGATTTAAAAGTATCAAATACTCCAGCCATCCAAAAGGAAAAGGAAAATTTGTGAGGTAGAAACTAGATCTCTCTCCCCTAAACACGCCGCTGGTTCCTCATCTATAGGAACCTCTGAAGAAGCTGTTTCCCTGGGGTCCGTGCCCAGCGGGGGTTTGGGTTACTGAGCTTTCCCTGTTAGCATCTCCGCCGATCTCAGGGCTTCTCTCTCTCTCTAATCACCAGAGGCATGCCACTAAAATGATCATTAAAGAAAGCCGCCAACACTATAAAATCTCTGCAGGTATTTATAGCTCAGCTGTAAGGCCCTCTGTCACTCGTTGAGGGTCATAGGGCTCGTAAGTGGAGGAGTCCATCGGCTGATGGAGCCCATGCTCTGAATGATCATGCCTAACGCAGCAGGCGAGTCCCAGGCCGGCTCGAGCCTGCGAGCTCTCCTAGGCACAGGTGGCTCCTGGTCCGGGCTGAGCCAGGCAGTCGGAGTAGGGGTCCGGGTGGGGGTGCTGGAGGGAAGGCGGGGGCTGCTGGAGGGGCTGCAGGTTTTCCAGGCCCTCTGCCTTCTGCTCTCAAATACCCTGGTTCTTGAGAATAAATAGTACTTTAGTCATAGAGTTAAAATTTTATTTTTAACTCTTTTATTTTAAAAGTGGCATACCTCTCAAACAAATCCTTCCCCCTTCTCCCCCAAGAGTTCCTCTTCTCTACTGCCCCTTAGGATGAATTAATTCAACAGCTAGCTATAAGACAATCAAAGAGCCCTTATAGAATAAATATCAGAAATGCACGCGAGAGCAGCGGCTGCCTCGGAAAGGGCAGGGCCAGAGACTGACCGCGAGGCGTCAAGGCCGAGGCTACTGTAATCTTGCCAGGGGTTTGGGTTACAGAAGTACACGCCTATCCAAACTCAGCAGACGTGCACTGAAGATGGTGCATTTCACACCAAAAAAAGGGCTGCACAGACCGAGCTCCAGTTAGTGCAGGGGGAGGTGGGCAATGCCTGCACTTGGCTTTGGAAAGCTCGGAAAGTAAGATGGGTTGATCTTAGATGGTTAAAGGGATGGACAAACGGATGGTAAATGGCAGCTCCAGTAGGTAGCGTCCAGGTGGTGGGCAGATGGTGCTTGCTGGAAAATTCTTTTGATGGTGTGGCAGGCCTGACATTTTTCATAATAAAGAAAAGATTACTTTTATTCATACTGCTTTTAACTCAGGCATCGTCACTTCAGCACTGGCCACATAAAGACACGTCATTGCCGTCCTCCGAGGGGGTGGCCCTCTCTCTCCCACCTCCCTGCTGCCCTGTCCTCACAGCACTTACCTGCACCTGCAGTTACCTAGGAGTTTATTCACCTGTTTCCCCTGCCCACTGCCCACCCCAGCTAAAATATAAGCTCCCTGAGGGCAGGCGAGGATGCATCTGCTCTCGCTGCAGCCTCACACGCAGCGTGGCCGGTGCTCGTTACACAGCACCGCTGACTGCTCCGTGGGGCTCAGCACAGCTGGGAAGGCCAGGGCGCAGGAAGACGCGGCTCCTCGGGGGAATTCTGCGCCACGTGCACAGCGGCCAGGACGGGGGCAGTGCCACTTGCCCAGCACTGAGGGTGAAAGCCACGTTCACCCTCAGAAACAGGGAAAAGCTTTCAGGTACGTGACGCTTTCACTTTGGGGGAGAGGAAACAGAACGTCCCTATTACGGGAAGCCCTTTTTATTAGGGCACAGAATTGGCTGGTGAGGGAAACACTGGGCTCTGAGTCAGATTTTGCTGGCTGGTGGCATTCCTCTCATGACCGTGATTTAAAAATCAGTCCAGTTTTGTGACACACAGGGCGCTTCTCGCACCGAGGAGGGCTGCGGCTGGGGTCTGGCCGGAGCTGGCCAGTCTGCACCTCGCACGGCTCTCACGCACGAAATCACAGCTGTTGAGAGACTGCCTTTAGCCATCACCTATTTTAGGGGTAACCGCTAAGTACTGACGCCACGTGACTTATTTAAACTAGTCGCCTGTGCTTTCACAGAGGCTAAAACTGAGACAGGCTCCTCAGGCAGACACACTGGCTCGCTGAAGGGCCTCCTGTTTTCCCAGCACCACAGAAAGGCCTGGAACACCTCCTTTTCATCCTGATAGGTCATCAATCTGTGTTCCAGGTATTCAGAAACACCAGCCATGCCCACGTTAGGGCACACGGGGAAGGGGTGAGCAGCCATTACCAGGGCCTAGGAGGGCCGGGGGTAAGTCGACTTCAACACCGGTGAATTCTACTAGGGACTCGACAGTTTCAATGTCAACCGGAATTTGGGAAATTCAAGCCACAGACGCAAAGGAGGCCCCTGCAGACCTTCTACAAGCCCCGGGAACGTATGGCTCATTCAGGTGCTAAGCTCCTCCCGGGCGCCGAGCAGTAGCACCGCTGAGACGTGCCGGGGCCCAGGACCTACCTGCATGTTCTCCCGCAGGTCGGTGGCATCCCGGATGGGGCACTGGGCGGTCTTGAACACCTCGTCCACGGTCTTAATCCACAGCGTTCTCAGGGACGCGTAGTCCCTGGACTTCTTCCCCTTCCTCACGGACAGGCCCCGCTTGTGCGGCTTCCCGCCGCCTCGGCGGTTGGTGATGGCCACGTGGACGAAGAGGGACGCGTGGGCCAGCAGCTCGCCGGTCAGCGACTGCAGGGGCACGTGGCGGTAGCCCGTCTGCAGGCACTCGAAGGGGATCGTGTACTGGCCGATGAACTCGTCCCCGATGTAGTCGTCATCCAGCACCACAAAACGCACCATGGCCAGCTCGGGGAGGTTGATCTGAAACTCGAAGCTCTCGTCAAAAATGGGGGCGTCTCCGTTCTGGTGCACCGTCTTTGTCCTCTGCTCGGCGCAGTCGGCGGGGATGCCGTGAATCTCCACGTAGACGTAGGGGTCCACCACGTCGCCCTTGGCGCCGGACCCCTTGGGCTTGGGGAAGTTCTGCCCGCTGATGATCTTGACGTGCAGGAGCTGGGGCGAGACCCCGGGCACCGAGTCTTTGGTGTTGGCGCTGAAGAAGGACACTTCCTCCCTCATGATGGCCGGCCGCAGCACGTAGCCGCAGTTGCCGTTCTGCCGGAACCAGCCGATGTTCAGGTCCATCATCAGGCCCGGCGTCTGGAAGTTCATGGCCACTATCTGGCAGCCGCATTTCCAAAAGTCCTGCGGGTTCATGTTACTGGAGTCGATTCTCATGGGGCTGGGGAAGACCCTGGCCAGGAAGCGCTTGTTGTAGTTGACGAAGTCCCCCGGGTTCTCGTTGGCGTACTTGCTGGCCAGCACCTCGTTGAACGAGCAGACCTCCCAGTACTTCTGGACCTGGAACGACACCTGGAACTCTCTGAACTGGACCGACTTACAGATGCTCACCAGCTCGGACAGCTCTTTACAGAGCTGAAACCGCTTCACAGGCACAGGGTTGGGTTGCTCCACGCTCTCTTTCCCCATCCTTTGCGACATTTCTGCTCCCTCGTCTTCGTCAGTGACGTCCCCTTCTACTCCAGAGCAGTTTGAGGACAGCTTCTTTGCTTTAATTAGTATTTTCCCTTTTAGGGCATCTGGGGATGGTAGATAGGACTCGTCAGCATTGGGTGACACTGTGTAGAGCTTGTTTCCTAAAATTTTCTCCATATGTTGAACCATTACCTTCTGCTGTTTAATAGAACAGTGGTTTTCCAAACACAAGATGAGAGGGTACTCTGAGGCGAAGAACGCGTACTTGTTAATGATGTCGATCACGCTGCGGAAGACGACCTGAGAGGTCATGGTGTGGCCCGTGTAGACCACAGGCTCGTTGTCCGGCCCGTCCCACACATCCAACTCCACGCTCCGGCAACCCATTTTAAGAGCGCGGATGTAACCCGTGATGTCAGAGGGACCTCGGAACTGATCCTCTATTAAGTAAGTATTGTGAGACGAGTTTATAAAATAATGAGACAAAGGCTGCTTCATGTCCTGGCAGACCTTCTCATGCTCTGGATCAAATATGTAACAGTCAGGTGACATAAGGTAGTTAGTGAACCCGTCTATCGAGAGCCAGCCCTTTTCCTGGCCCTCTTTGGATGGCTCGTATTTGTGAATAATTTCAAGGCTTATCTCCTCATTTATATGTGCCACGCCCTGTTCCGCCTCAAGGAACATCATAAGGTCCTTGGTATCAAGGAATTCTTTATTGCTTGAAAACTGAACTAAAAGGAAGTAGATTTCAGGTCTCGTACAAAGCTCATGGAAAACCTCGACGAATTCTTCCTTTGTGACTTCGGTACCGGCTTTGTCCTTGGATTTATGCAATTCTTTGAACTTAAGCTCAATTTTGCTCGTTTTTAGACCAGGATTGAGGTTTCTGATACATTGCACAGCATTACACAGAGTTATATGTCCAAGGTTATCTACATCGACTTCACTAAACATTTGTGAAACCCAAGAAGTCCTCATGTTGTCTTGGCTACTCTCTAACATATCGAGTGTATGTTTTCCATAAGAGATTAGGTACCGCAGTCCAGTGACCCAGATGTTTGCGACATCTGCGGAGTTGGCGACCAAGTCGAGCGACTCGTAATTCTCTCCGTATATGACAGAAAATGCACAGTCTTCAGAAATCTGGTCGGAAATGCCGTTGCTGCGGAATATGTCCGTGTTCTTGCCCGTTCGCACCTCCTTGATGGACTTGATGTCGATCTTGGCTTTCTCAGAATCCTTCTTCGACGGCTCCCACCTCAGGCTCTGCATGTCGGCGTCCAGTAAAAAATACCGGTGGTAAATCCGAGAGTTGGACCGGACCTTCTTGAGCTCTGAGCCCTCGACCATGGAGTTGATGCAGTCGCTCGCGCTGCTGATTTTCTTCTCTGTAGGCATGCTGCTGAACGATACCGTCTTCTTCCGCTCTCTTTTCTGCTTTGAACCATCCTAGGAGGAGGAAAAAGTGTATTAGAAGGACATATGCACAGATTTCTATGTCCAAGACTAGGAATAAAAATTTTATTTCCCTGAGGAGAAAAAATCATACCATTAGGATTTTCTATTGTGTGTCCTATGATAAATGATACTCACTCACTCCTAAAGCTCAGAAAGTGGCCTTGGACCTTACAGTCTGATACCAAGAGATAAGAAATCGTTATTGAATAATTGCAATTCCTATGCGTCAAGAAGCACAATTTCAGGAACAGAACAACGAAATCATGTCCACAGGATCGGCTACATAATCTTCAGGGCAAAGAGCAAAATGAAAATGCAGCAGCCTTTGCCTGGGAATGACGGCTCCCGAGAAGGCATCAGAGGAGCACTGAGCCAAGTGTGGGGGCCTCCTGGGGCGACTGCACGGGCAGCACCCCACGAAGCCGGCCCTGTGGACGTCACCCACGACATCAAGCAGCTGTCAGGCCGCGTGCTGAGAACCCCTGGGGATCCCCAGGCCCGTGAGTGCAGACCCCGGGGGCAGAGCTGGGACCATCTTGGGCAGTGCCACAAGCGACGGGGAAACACAGTCAAGCCTGCAACGGCCTCCTGCCTGCCTTGGTCGCACCAAGTTGCCTGAACTACTCCTGGAAACAGTATACACCATAAGACCAGGCATAACCAAGCACGAATGTGAAGACCCAGTGTGTGTTAACTGTGCAACCCGGGGACCCTGGCGGAGCTTGCTGGTCCTCCAGAGTCTCCAGTCGGCTGGGCCGAGCTACTCCAGGTTGCTATGGCTGCAGCTGTGTTAGGTCAGGGTGGGGAACTGATCACATACAGCTGGAGGGGCTTCTGCAGCTCGGGGTGGGTCTGCGCCCTCGAAGGAGGATGGGGACGGTGTCATTGTAGCTTTCCAATGCAGCCAAGCGAGGCCTCGGGCAGCCTGTCCCTAAAGACGTCTGCGTCACCAGTGCCGCATCTTCCACCTTGCACAGTAAGGGGCCGACGCCCATGTTTCCACGCGTGTTTGTCTCTTCCCTGTACAGACACCTTTATTATTTAAAATAAAAATTGCTCAAATGACCTCAAAAAATCTTTCACGAGTTAACCTCAAACAGATTATATTTCCTTTTAAGAGGTGCATGAAATCTGCTATAAATTTTCAATAAACCACTGTATTCATAGACAAGGAATAGGGATGGGGGTTGGGGTTATATAACTTCCATGGCAATAAAGAAAAGCACATACAAAATATCAGACAAAGGCAATTCTAATTTTCCTGCTCTGGATAGAATCAATTCTGAATAAAATTCCCTCTATATTTTAAAAAGCTATTAGCTATTCTCTGTGTCTGAAATCCAACACCACTTTTGCTTTTTGATATCTATACTTCCAAAAGCAATTTGCAGAAGGTAATTAAACTTTAACTTTAAATCATATGGGTATCATTTCCCTCAAATTCTCAAAATGAACTATAGAAGCTTTTGTGATCTGAGTGCCAAGATAAAACATAAAAACCACAAGCAGACTATTTTTTTTACAACCATGTCCTCAGGATAATAAAGTGCAAAAGACGTAAAAACTGTGGTAATCGTATCCATAAGATACAATACTTTATGGCCATCGCAAATACCTGAAGCATGGATTGTATTCCATCTATTCAAGAGCTGGCATGGAATTAAATTTGTAATCAGACATACATAAGGACATGATAAAAAATGTATACATTTCCTATTTGGCAGAATGAAGGACGTCTTTACTTTTTAAAAAATACATCTAGCTATAATAAAGACAACATGCTAATTAAGTAAGGAAATTTTATTTTCCTTATAAAGTGTACCTCAAAGGTGCCACTAGTAAAAAGAAGTAAAAAGGGTAAGATGTTTACCCATTTATAAATGGATGGGGTATGTATGTACCCATGGGGCGTGCTCTCTCTTAATACACATAGCTATGCAACACAATCTTAACCTCGTGATCTTCTAGTTCTGTCACTTTTTCACATTGATTAATGTTCTATCACCTCTTACTAATTTGTTACAAACGACATATTTCAAACTCATAAGTCGCTGTTTTCAAAAGAGGAAAAACGGAGGAACCCCAAGTCGACGGCACCCGCAAGCTCTCCCACCCCGCTTCAGCAGCGGCCGTGGCTCTGCGTCGCCCCTGCGCCTCAGGGCCCAGCCCGGCTCTGCTCGGTCACTTCTGACCACTGACCACTGACCCACGTGGCCCCAGCGAGGACACCCCTCCTGCTGCAGACCCATCCCGTCTTCTCCGAGGCCTCGGTTTCCCCTTTCTCTCTAGAACTAAAGCTTCTAGAAAGCGCCGATAGGGGCGCGTGCCTGCTCAGCGCCCAGCGAGGAGGACAGGTGTGACACGACCCTGTGGCCACGGGGAAAGCAAGGGGGTGGCAGAAGCACTTGTCTGGGAGGGAAGAAGAAAACGGGGTTCAATGGCAGGAGACCTGGGCCCCCAACCTCCCAACGGCCCTGGGATCTTCATCCCGCTTTACCCATTCCTCCCCGGCGACCGCTCTCCAGCCCGGCGGTGAGCAAGTGCTAGCGCAGCGAGGCAGCTGCTCAACAGCAGTCAGAAGCCACTCGATGACGCTTCTCAATGCAGGTTAATTCAAAGTGAACAATTAAAAAGGATCGCGCCGTATGTGCTCTCCATGTGGAGGTTAGCTAAAAGAAAACTGATGAATGTAACTTACATGCACTGATTACCTACAACCAGAGCAGAGCACAGGTATCTGCTGAGAGGAAGATGCCTGAGAATACTTCTAGAAATGGTGCGAGTAATGCCTCAGGGCGGCTGGAAGCGTGGGAGGAAACACTCACCACCTGCGAGCTCCTGCGCGATGGACACCACAGAACGCCAGCTTGGTCCTCTTGTTAATAGCAGGTGGCAGGAGGAACAGAAAACAGCTTCCAAAAGAACCCACCTTGAGTTTCTGGATTGAAACATCATAGGATTTAGAACTGGAAAGATGCTTTTAGCCATTTAACCAACTCATATGTGCTGAATAACAATTTTTTGTGTGTGCCAGGAATGGTCTTAGGCAGTGGAGAAGAGGCCGAGGTCAATGCTAAGGAAATGTTTCTGCACCATGGGAAACTGAAGAAGAGTAAAAATGTTTATAGGGCTTATAGTTAGCCTTAAAAATGGAAGGAGCCATGCGGAGTCCTATGGAAAAGCATAATTACTTCTAACTAGATTGCCTAGTTTATTGAATGGAAGATTGTCACTCCTTTGGCCACTATAAGCACAATCTGGGATATTTAAGTAGCAGCACATGGACACTTTCATAAATTTCCCTCCTGAAATGAGGTAACAGATAACAGGCCTCATTTCTTCTGCTGGCCACAGGTGCTCGGCACTGGCCTTGACCTAGCTCAAGGAGAAGAGGAGAGCCGACCTGGGGTGGAGCCTCGTCTAAGGGCACATGGGCGGCTGACGCCCTGCCGAAAGAGAGTGACCTCTTACGCTCCACTGTAGTTGCCTTGTATTTCACAATATTCGTTTCCATTTTCTGTTTGATGCTCCTTGTGAAGTTAATTTTATGAGCCCCCAAAAGAAACTGGTTTTGTTCTTGAACTAATCCACTCCTGTGGGTGTGAGGCCTTTTGACTGGACTAGGTCAGTGAGGCGTGACTCAGGTTGGGCCTCTGCCCTCTGACTGGAGCTCGATATAAACAGAGACACAGAGAGAGACACCCAGAGAGAGGGAAGTGCCGTTTTGATCCTGCCATGGGAGGGACGGGACTGCAGGAAAACGGAAGCCCCGAGAGGCTGAGAGCACAGAGGCCCTGAAAGAGGCCCCGAGGGGCTGGGCCCACGGAGCAGCTCAAGGCTGAGGAGATGAGCGTTGTCACATGCCTCATCACCCACGGCTGGAATCGGGAGACGGTGAGCCTTGAGGGGAGGCAGGGACCACGGCACAGATCGGCCGCCATCTTGCTTCACGGTGTGGCAGGACCCCAGCATCACCGGCAGCTGATTTTGGTGAAAAAGCATCTCTAATGGTGCTTGGTTTGGGCATTTATTAGCTTTTACACTAATAAATTCCCCATTATAAAAGCCAACCCATTTCTGATACTTTGCATCGGCAGCCCTATGGCAAACTAAGACACTCCTCAATAAAACTCATGAGAAAATGATGCATAAAAATCAGATTTAATATACTGACAAAAACAATGAACAAGTCAAGGCAGAGATTCTGTTGTGGGGGGTGGGGTATTGCAGGATTTTAGGGGGCATACAGTATGAAAACAAAACAGCCGTTTATCCCTCTGGTTTGTTTTCAGTCACGTTACTTGCTTTAATTTCAGTTATA
Organism: Tolypeutes matacus; assembly: GCA_026826555.1. Lineage (NCBI taxonomy): Eukaryota > Metazoa > Chordata > Mammalia > Cingulata > Chlamyphoridae > Tolypeutes > Tolypeutes matacus. The sequence continues at coordinate 1,164,948 of JAKSZT010054202.1, read as the reverse complement.
AACAACATTAAAAAATGATATGAGATCTTTACACTTATCAAAGGGAGTCTAAGATCAAAGAGAGTTGAGAAACACTGGGCTAAAGAAATTTATGTCCTTAACAAAGCAAACAGCACAAAAAACTCAAGAACCAATCAGAGGTCCATGAAATGAGCACAGCAAGGACTGACCTCCCTTCAGCTCGATAACAGTAACTCTGAATGGAAAGAAAAAGTCATGCCGGGCACGTCAGGGTGACCTTGCAAGGCTCCCCCACATCTTTAAAACTCTGGTGAGCCACCCGAGATGAGCAAAAAGGAAAAATAAAAAAGGACATTGTACAAAACAGTCACGCTGAAGGTCAGTTTATAAAATCAGATGAATTGAAGAAGAATAAAATAACTCGAAGAAAAGCTAGATGTGCTTCAACGGTGCTTCCTGCTTGCACGAAACGGTCCTTCACTGTAAGTGACAGAAAGCGAACAGGCCCACGAAGCCTCTCCTCAGGGGGCCTCCTCTTCCGTGTGCCCTCTACCGTGGTCCAGAAGTTTGGTAAGGAGTCCATGGGGACACAGACCTGAGGGTGGCTTGAAAGCCATGAAATGTGGGCAAGGCTGGTTCCGGTGATGCCTAAGGATGCAGAAAGCCTTAAAATGTCACTCCCACCCTGACCACAGGAAAGGCTGGGGCGGTCTAAAATTCATGGCTTTTCTTGAGCCCGTCAGAGAGCTGTGATCACGAGGAACCAAGAGAGCTGAATCCCAAAGAGGCAGGACGCCATGGAAGCAGGTGAGAGGAGGCCCGCTGGAACTTTAAGGAATTCCTGAGGGCCAACGGAGGGCGAGACGGGCAGTTTCGAGTCATGGGAGCCTCAGACCCAGGGGACGCTCACAGTCGCCTGTAAGCCTTCTGGGTGGTGCTCCTGAGAAAGACGGGGTGCAGGCAGGGGTGCGAGCCCTTCGCGGGGACACGGGCAGGAAACTGCCCACCGCCGTACTCCTCCCACAGGAAGTAAAAGCCTAAGGCACTCGGGGAAGCGCAACGAGCCCTCGTGTTCCTAGGGCCCCTGGGGGAAGGGCAGAAGCAAAGCCCATCTACTTCCAGAACCAGGCAAAGGTCCACCGCCCCTGGGGCAGAGGTAGGAGAACCTCTTGTGCAAGGAAGTTGTGCTTTCACCAGGGGAGAGGCAGAAAACTCTCTCTCGCCCAAACTCGCCACAGACACAAGGCAAAGTTTGGGTGCTATGGCAAGGGGGGCACCCCTGAGGCACAGGTGCACAGGGCTGCCTGAGACTGGAACTGGACCAAGAGGACAGGGAACCCCCCTGGCCCTAGCAGAAGCCTAGCACGCAACAGCAAGCAGCCTCCACTGGGCGAGGGGCAGGAGCCTGGCGAGGCCCCTTGCTGGCCCAGGCCTGTCGGGGCTGGGAGCCGAGGGTGGAGCAAAGCACCGAGTGAGCCTTCCAGAACCCTAGACCCCAGCAGTGGAGGAATCTGGGGCCAGCGGCACACCGAGGGTCACAGCTCAAAGTCCAAATCCAGCTCGTGACTGCCCCAACATGCAATGACCTGGGAGAGGAAGGGGCATGCCTGTTTCCTGGCGTAAATGCTCTTTACCTCGGTATCTATTAAACATGATGTCGAGCATTCAGTAAAATGATAGGATCTCTCCCCCCGAAAATAAGAAAAAAACAACCCACTGTCAGGAGCTAAAGGAATCGAGAGATCCAAATTCAGAGGTGACCCAGATGTTGCAAGTACCAGAAGGGACTTTAAAATAACTATGATTAGTATGTCAAAGGATCTAGTAGAAACAGCGAGCCAACCTGCAGGATCAGATGGAATATTTCAGCAGAGAGAAGGAATTAAAAAGCAGTCCAGGGAACCGCTGTTTCAAAAAATATGCTATCAGACATGATTGGTTCTTTTGATAGGTTTAAAAGCAGTCTGGATACAGTCAAGGAAAGAATCAATGGCCTTGAAGATAGGTCAACAGAAATTATCCAAACTAAAACACGAAGAGACAAAAGAGTGAAACAGATAAAACAGAGCAACCAAGAGCTGTTGTCAGACATACATTAAAAATAGAATTCCAGGAGGTAAACTGAGAGGGAGAGGGAGAGAGAACAGGGCAGAAAAAAATATTTGAAGAGACAATGTCCTAAAATTTTCCAAAATTAAGTTGAAGCACCCAAACCATAAGCAAGACTAAATACACACACACATCTAGCTATCATAGTCCAACTGCTGAAAACCAAATATAAAGAGAAAAGCTTTAAGGCAGCCAGAAAAATAAAGTTACATACAGAGGAAGACAAATAAGATCCACAGTTCAGATGGACGACGATTCACTTACACCTAACCATAAACTGCATACTTGATCAACAGTTTGCAAAGGTACTGCAGCTTCATATAGTGGATTCTTCAATGGGAAAAGTTATTCTCTTATAAAATACGGTAGTCCCTGAATTTCCCAGTGCCACCGAAGACAAAGGGGTCCCTAACCTAGATGCCTGGACACCATCTGCAATCCACCCACAGTTCCCCTAAGAAATTTACAGTCATGACCTTGGTTAAGGTAACTTTAGAGGCAAAGAAAAAGATTTATCATTTCCTAAGGATGCCAGCCTGAAAGGTTAGAATAAAGGCAAAGGACAAATGTTTTACACGGTTGCAAAGGAAATTTTAAGGTTATCCCGAAGAGAAATGACGAAGACAAGAAAGAGAAAGGAAACGATGTAACTTATAGGTATAGGTAATAGAATTTTATTAATAAAAACAGCAAAATCGATCAACCACAGAAAGCTCTCCTTTATAGCTGTGAAATGGCTTTCCTTATATCAAGGTAGAACAAAATAATACAATCGTTTATAAAACTTCTGTGTGAGGACTCATCCACAGAAATGCTACAGGCCACAAGATGCAAACCAGTATTACATGTCCTTCATGTCTCAGTTTCCCCGCCTGTAAAATAGTCGTAAAAAGAATTCCTGCCTCCCCAAAGTGTTACTATAGTTCGTGCTTCGCAGGGTTGTTAGGCCGACTAAATGAGTTCGTATTTGAAAAGTGTTTCACATGCTGCCTGGAATTTTGTGCACCTGCGTTAGATACTGTTCGATAAGGCATTTCAGGCTGGGGTTATTTCTTCACGAAAGGAAAATATAAAGAAACACTGTCATAAATGTGTAACTGCAGTGCTCTCATCACTTAGGATTTGCTGAAGCTAGTCTCATTCCAGAAGAAAAGAAATGAACGCGCTCCCCTGGGCCTTTGTTTAAGGGATGCCACTACTCAGTGCTCCCGGAAGCTCCTCCAGCACAACCAACTGGCTATGACCTCGAGGCACGCTGGAAACCGCCAGAGACAGGCAGATGCCCTCTGAGATGAGGTTCAGAAGGCTGCAGGCACACAGGCTAAGGACCAAGTGAGTGCACCGTTCTGCAAAGTCTTGCTGGTTTTACATCTGCCAGTTCAATTAGAACTATCATTTAATCTCGGCAAAAGTATTCACGTAGAAAAAGGACAGATTTGAAGCAATGATCCCCAGGATATTTTTCTGTCTAAAGAAATCAGATGAGTTTGCTAAAAGTCCTTTCTGACCAGAATTATTCAGAGGATTCCTTGTACTTCGCAGCCCCGTGCTACTTGTAGTGTGGACAAACCTACAACGCTCAGAAGAGATCCATGTACACGGAACAGATCTCCAGTTTCTGTAAAATGAAGTTTTGAAGCTCGGTGGTTTGCAGCTGCCTGTACAGCAACCTGGTTTTAAATTATGAAATCAGAGGCCCATAATGCCATGCAATACCACTCTCACAACAGCAGTCCTTTGGCGAAACAATTTCACTTACTAATGAAATATTTATTCAAAATAAATTTACAAAACCCATAACGTACATCTGTGTCCAGTGTAAACTGCAATAAAATTCTTCAGTGTTCTCCAGAAACAAAAACTTAATAGCAGGCACTTAGCACAGACACTATACTAGCGATGCTTTTACATTCCGGCAAAAATACTGATACTAATGAATGTCAATATATGAACTATTATAATGGTACTTACGTGCCCCATTTTGGTATGAAAACTGTCAGCTGCGTAAATAGTAACTCCATATTCAGGTCACTATAGAGCCTGCTGATTTCCTATACACAGAGCTATTCCAAGAAATGGTTACATAACTGTCCATTAAATGGTACTGAATTTTAAAAGGAATGCAAACTTGAATTACATAATGCAAATGTTTAGCACCAAATGTGATCAATTCCAAAAGCAACTTCTTAATCATCCCCTCTCCCCCTTAAATTGTGTGGTTCTCCACTACATTAGGAGAGCTTGGGTGGAAGAATCTATTTCCCTCATTTTTTTATCCTTAAATCTGGCATTGCTGGGATGAGAGAAAAATTATGGTAATGTGGGGCAGTCAGGAGTTAGAAGAAAAGGGGAGCTTGGCAAAGCTGTTGCCTCAGGCTGCATCCACCACAGCCATGGAATAACCATGGTTCATTCAATCAGACATTTTAATAATTCTATAACTATTTTAAAATTAAAAATTTTAAGGAAAACTGCTCCACTGCAATTTTATTATGCAATCATTTTGTTTATTATTTTCTATCTTTTTTTTTTCTGCAGGAAAAAAGTTCTTCTTGGGGCCTTTTAAAAATCCAATGGCTTATTTTTGTATGAAATTAGTGTGTGGGGTGGGAAGGAGGACAATTAGATCAAGGAAAAAATAACTCAAAAAATAAACAAAACAATGAATCATAAAAAAGGGAAACTCAGACTTTTCGTCCAGAATATTCTTTTTTTTTTTTTTTCCTCCCCTCCCTCCCACCAGAATATTCTTTTAATACCAAGTCATTCACGAGGTCTTCTGCGTTCTCCAAACTCACAAGGTCTTTGCCGTCTCCACCCTGTAAATTAACAGGTGATTCCAGTCTCACTCGGCTCTCTGATTGTTTTATGCATGGGAGTCTTATCTGCACAAGCCTAAGGTGACCTTTTTGAGGGAAGGGGCTTCCCTGCCATCTGCAGCCCCTGGACCAGTGCTGGCAGGCTGATGTCCATGCTGGGCAGCTACAGATGACACGGTCAGCACAGTAAAGCCAGTGTGGCGTTGGAATCGAAAGGAGGCCAAAGCAAGTTAATTCTTTGGTTTAATCAAAATGACTGTTTATGTAAGGTGCGTTTATTTTTAGAAGAAGAAATCATTTTGTCATTTCTTCCATTTGAAGGTGAACAAGTTATATAACCTTTATATCACACATATCAAAAAGAATTAAAAATAAAATTTCCGAGACACAAGAAGGCTTTTGGATGCAAAACAGTATGAAGAGAAAATCAACAGTCCAAGGGCAGGCAGGTCAATGCTTTAATTTTCCAAGCTTCTTCAGCTTTGACTATTAAATTAATTTTTATCTATAACATGTATCAAAAAGCCAATTACACTGCTACAGCAACGCTAGTCAATAGTCACATAGCTATTTTTAGCAAGCAACAAAACGTTTACTGGCTACCGAAGGGCCACAATGGGAGAACTTTGTTAAGAAAACGTGTTTTCCAGTAACAGGATCCTCTGTCTTCTTACCTATGAATCGGCCCTCTGCCAAATCTTCCTTAGCTCTTCCCCGGACTCCAGCACCTCTAAGGCTAAACTCTCCTTGTGTCCCCGACCTGCTTCCCTCCGTCCCACTTAAGGTCCTGCCGTCTCAGTCTCCTCATCTACATCCCAGGCTCTGCATCTCGGAGATGAAGTGACGTCCTCGAGGTGGCAGCTGGCAGCCGGGGGCCAGGCTGGCAGGGAGTCGCTGAACCAGGGCCCTGGGCCAGGGAGGGCCCCGCGTCCGACACGCCCTCAGGAAGGCCACGACCCTTCCTGCCTTGAGTACCTGCACCAACAACTGGAGCGAGTGCTAGTACTACCACCGTAAAGAGGAGTGTAACAACTGCTATTTGTTTTTCTTTTTTTTTTTTTTGAGGTATCAGGGGATTGTGGGAAGCCGGTGCTCAATCACTGAGCCACTTCAGCTTCCCTGAGCTGGTTTTCTTCGTTTGTTTTGCTTGTTATTCTGGTTTTGTTTTTGTTTTTAGGAGGCACCGGGAACCAAACCTGGGACCTCCCACGTGGGAGGCGGGTGCTCAACCGCGGTCTCTACCAACTGCGGAGGCACTGGACTAAATGGCTCACTTCTTCCTAGTCCTCACCCTCGTGCTCCAGATGAGAACAGTAACCCACCCGAGCTCTCAAACCCAGGTCTGCCAGCAGGACAGCCCTCCACCACTCCGCAGCACTGCTGCCAGGGCGCCCAGTCCCCGGCTTGACTTCGTCATTTCACTGCCCTCGTCAAGAACCTGCCACTGACTTCGCATGCCGCCTCCTGTGTCCTGGCTGTCCTGGCTTTCTAGACTCTTCTCGGTGGCCTGAGTCCCCTCCCCCTAATTCTCCATCACGGCCCAGATTCAAAGCCCCCAGCCAGATGGCGTTTTCTGCCCTCAGCTCGCCTACGCTCAGCCCTTCTGGGCCGTCGCTACCTCCTTGCTGCATTCTTCTCCCTTCCAGCCTCACAAGGCCAAGTCCTACCCCACCTAAAGATTTGGTCAAAGGCACAGGTCATCCTGAAGTCTTCTGCAACTCCCTGAGAGCGGCTTTGCCTCTCTTCTCTCAAGTCTTTTTATGTTTAAAGCTCCTGCTACACAGATAGACAGCAAGATTTAACAAAAGTCTGCGAACTGTCCTTCTCCCACCAGAGCATACATTTCTAAGCAGCGGAGTTCACTTCTTTAAAAACTTATTTATGTATTCTATCCTCCACTGGGCCTAAGGCCACCCCGTGCACAAAACAGGTATCCAATACGTAATAAAAGGAGCAAAATCACACTTGACTGAAAAACATAAAGGCCAATCTTAGTCATCTGGGCCCCATTTCAAAGTGGTTTCATTAAAAAACTTCAAATACTAGGTTTTAATGTATTAGGAGGAGAATAATGACATTCAATTTTTAAAGATTTTTTTTATTAGATCAGTTGTAGGTTTACAGAAGAATCATACACAGTTCTCCTTATTATTACCACTTTGCATTAGTGTGGTACTTCTGAAACAACTGATGAAACAGTATTATTCCAATTATGCTATTAACTTTAGCCCACTGTTTACATTAGAGTTTACTCTGTGTTGTACAGTTCTATGGATTTGTGTGTGTTTGTGGTAACTTACATACAACCTAAAATTTCCCTTAAAGTTAAATTCATTAAATACATTCACAAAGTTGTACCTTTATCACAAAGTGCATTGCCAAAACAGTTCCACGACTCCAAACAGAAACTCTTTAACAATTAAACATTAATTCCCATTCCCCTCCCATACCTGGCACCTGGCACCATGTATTCTAGTTTCTAACTTTACCAATTTGCATACACTGCTTATTTCATGTAAGTGAGGCCATGCAATATTTGTCCTCCTGTGTCTAGTTTATTTCATTCAACATGTCTTCAATGTTCACCCATGTTATGACAGGCATCAAAACAGCTTTCTTTTTTATGGCTGAGTAATATCGCTTTGTATGTAAATATATTTTGTTTATTCATTCATGGGTTGATAACATTTGGGTTGCTTTCACTTTTAGGCAATTGTGAATAATGCTATGAACACTGGAATGCAAATATCTGTTTGAGCTCCACCTTTCGATTCTTTTGGGTATATACCCTAGAAGTGAGATTGCTGGGTCATATGGTAATTTTATAACTAACTTCTGAAGGAATCACCAAACTGTCTTCAAGGCGGCTATACCATTTTACATTCCCACCAACAATGAACGAGTGTTCTTATTTTTTTCACATCTTCTCCAACACCTGCTATTTTCCATTTTTGGAACAGTCCCCATTCTAGTGGTTTAGATTTGCATTTCCCTGATGCCCAATGATGGTGACGACCTTTTCATGTATTTATTGTCCACTTGTATATCTTCTTTGGAGAAATGTCTAGTCAAGTCTTTCCCCCCATTTTAAAATTAGATTGTTTATCTTTTTGTTCTTGAGTTGTAGGAATTATTTCTATATTCTTAATATTAAACCATTATCAGATATATGAGTTTCAAATATCCTCTCCCATTCTATAGGCTGTGTTTTCACTTTCTGAATAAAGTCCTGTGACATGCGAAAGTTAAAAAATTTTTATTAAGATCCATTTTTTTCCCCTCTTGTTTCTTGTGCTAAGAAACCACTGCCTAACACAAGATCCTGAAGATGTTTCCCTTTGTTTTCTTCCAGGCATTTTAGAGTTTTAGTTCTTTTATTTAGGTCTTTGATCCATTTTGAATTAGCTAACACAAGATCCTGAAGATGTTTCCCTTTGTTTTCTTCCAGGCATTTTAGAGTTTTAGTTCTTTTATTTAGGTCTTTGATCCATTTTGAATTAGTTTTTGTATATGGTGTGAGGTAGGGGTCCACCTTCATTCTATTGCATGTGAATATTCAGTTCTTCCAACATCATTTGTTCAAGAGATTATTCTTTCCCCACTGAGCAGCCTTGACACCCTTGTCAAAGGTGAAGTGGCCAAAGGTGTGAGGGTTTATTTCTGAACTTTCAATTAGATTTCATTGGTGTAATGTCTGTCCTTGTGCCAGTACCATGCTGTTTTCATTACAGTAGCTTTGTAATAAATTTCAAAACCAGGAAGTGTGAGTCCTCCAACTATGTTCTTTCTAAGAGGGTTTTGGCTATTTGGGACCACATACCCTTCCATATTAATTTCATGATTGGATTTTCTTTTTTTTTTTTTTTTTTTTTTGGGTAAAGTCTGGTGGAATTTTGATTGGAATAGTGTTGAATCTGTATATTGTTTTGGTAGAATTGACATTTTAACAAAATCTAGTCTTCCAATCCATGGATGCAGAATGTCCTTCCATTTACTTAAGTCTTTAATTTCTTTCAGCCACGTTTTTTTACTTTTCCACATACAAGTCCTTTGCATCTGTGGTTAAATTCATTCCTAAATATGTGATTCTTTTAGTTGCATTTAAATGGAATTTTGGTCTTGATTTCCTCTTCAGATGGTTCATTGCTAGTGCACAGAAATACCCTGAATTTTGGGTGTTGTTCTTGTATCCTGCCACTTTGCTGAATTCATTTATTAGCTCTCAGAGCTTTTTTGTGGATTTTTGAGGTTTCTCTAGGTATAAGATCATGCCATCCACAAACAGGGAGAGTTTTACTTCTTCCTTTCTTATTTGGATGCTGTATTAGTCAGCCAAAAGGGTGCTGATGTGAAGCACCAGAAATCTGTTGGTTTTTATCTGGGGCAAAAGTATACAGTTACAAGGCTCTCAAGAGTCCAACTCAAGGTACCGTAAGAGGTACTTCCTCACCAAAGTCTGTTGCCATGTGTTGAAGCAAGATGGCAGGTGATGTCTGTAAAGGCTCAGCCTTCCTCTCTCTCTCTCAAGGCTCCATAGGCCCAGCTTCTTCCGATCTCAGCTGTAGGCTGGAAGGCTCGTTTCCTTCCAGGCCTTCTTAGTTGCTCAGGGCTCAGTCTCTTCAGCTACAAACTATCAGGCAAATGGCTCATCTCTCTTCCCGGGCCTGTGGGATCCTCTTCTGTGTCTATGGAGCTCCCTTTCTCTTTTCTCACCTATCTGCTTCTGTGTTCTCCTTGAGCATCCATTTATATAGCCTACCAAGGAGGTAGGGACTCAACCCTGCACACCCTAAAGATGTGGTCGAATCAAAGCCCCAGTCTTAACATAATCAAGTAAATGGAAAATCTTTGAATTTAATACAATCAAAGGGTATCACACCCAGAGGAACATACCAGCTTACAAACATAATCAGTATTTTCTTTCTTTTTTCTTTTCTTTTTTCTTTTTTTGGAATTCATAAATAATATCAAACTGCTACAGATGCCTTTTCTTTTCTCGTCTAATTACTGTGGCTACAACTTCTAGCACTATGTTGAATAACAGTGGTGATAGTGGACATCCTTGTTTTATACCTGATATTAGAAAGTTTTCAATCTTTCACCACTGAATATGATTTCAGTTGAGGATTTTTCATATATGACCTTTATCATGTTAAGGATGTTTCCATCTAGTCCTAGAGTTCTGAGTGATTTTATCAGGAATGGGGGTTGAAGTTCATCAAATGCCTTTTTCTGTATCAACTGACATGATCATATTTTTTTCCCCTTCATTGTATAGAAATGGATTATTACATTAATTGAATCACCTTTGAGTACCTGGGGAAATCCCACTTGATCATGGTGTATAATTTTTTAATGTGCTGTTGAATTTGGTTTGCTAGTATTTTGTTTAGAATTTCTGCATCTATATACATGAGGGATAAAGATCTATAATTTTCTTTTCTTATGATATCTTTTTCTGGCTTTGGTATTAGGATGATGCAGGCCTCATAGAATGAATTGAGAAATGTTCCCTCTTCAAGTTTTTGCAAAAGTTTGAGCAGTATTGATGCTAATTCTACTTTGAATGTTTGGTAGAATTCACCAGTGAAGCCATCTGGTTCTGACATTATGTTTGTTGGGATATTTTGATTTCTGATTCAATCTCTTTACTTATTATTGGTCCGCTGAGATGTTCTATTTCTTCTTGAGCCAGTATAGATAGTTTGTGTGTTTGTAGAAATTTTTCCAGTTCATCTAGGTTATCTTATTTGTTGGCATACAATTGTTCATAGTATCCTCTTATAATCCTTATTTCTGTGGAGCCAGTAGCAATGCCCCCCATTTTCCTTCCTGATTTTAGATATTTCTATCTTCTCTCTTTTTTCAATTAGTCAGTCTAGCTAGAGGATTGACAATTCTATTGATTTTTTTCAAAGACAAACTTTTGGTTTCACTGGTTTCTATTTTCAAATTCTCAGCTTCATTTATCTTTGCTCTAATCCTTGTTATTTCCTTCCTTCTGCTCACTTTTGGTTTTGTTTGATGTTCTGATAGCTGCTCCATATATTGGTGGATTTCCCAGTTCTCCCTGTTATTGATTTCCAGCCTCAGTCTACTGTGGGCAGAGAAGAGGATTTACGTAATTTTAATCCTTATTGAGACTTATTTTATGACCTAACATGAGGTCTATCCTGGAGAAGGATCCATGTGCACCAAAAAGAAGGTATATTCTGCTATTTTCCCACTGAAGTGTTCTGCAAAAGTCTGCTAGGTCTAACTCATTTATGGTATTGCTCAAGCTCCCCATTTCCTTAGTCATCTCCCGTGTGGATGTTCTATCCATATGTAAATGGTGTACTGAAGTTTCCAACTATTACTCTAGTGGTGTCTACTAACTTCTCCTTTCAGGTTTGTCTCATGCATTTTGGAGGCACTGTTGTTAGGTGCATAAATGATTATGATTATTAATCCTTCTTGATGGATTAATCCTTTTATTAATATATAGAGCCCTTTGTCTCTTGTAATAGTTTTTGTCTTGAAGTCTATTTTGTCTGATACCAATATAGCTACTTGAGCTCTCTTTCATTATTTGCATAGAATCTTTTTTTCCATACTTTCTCTTTCAACGTATTTGTGTCTCTGTGTCTAAGGTGAATCTCTTGTAAAAATATAGTTGGATCATGATTTTTTATCCATTCTGCCAATCTGTTTTTTTTTATTAGGGAGCTTAATCCATATATATTCAGTGCAATTACTAATAAAGCAGGACTTACTTCAGCCATTCTGTCCTTTGTTTCTTATACACCTTAATCTTTTTTGGCCCTCTTTTCCTTTATTACACATTCCTTTCATGTATAGTTGATCTTCTGTGATGTAACTTATTGATTTGTTTCTCATTTTCACTTTTGTATATATTTTAAATGCCTTCTTTGTGGTTACCCTTTGGTTTGTATTAAACAACCTAAGTCTATAACCACTTAAAAAAAAAGGTCAACTTAACTTCAGTAGCATACACAGTTTCTGCTCCTAAACCCCTCCATTTCTCCCTCTTTTTGTTGTTTTGTCACACATTACCTCTTTAGATTTTGCATGTCCATAACATGGAAATTTATATTCAATTGTATTCTAAATCTTACAGGAAATAAAAAGTAGAAAAACTGTTGGTTTTGCAATCCCCCATGTAACTGCTTTTCCTGGAGATCGTCACTTCCTCACACTGCTCCAAGCTACCACCTGCTGTCCTTTGCTTTCAACCTGAAGAGCTCCCTTCAGTGTTTATTGTAGGATGGGTCTCTTGGCGATGAGCTCTAGCAGTTTTGTTTATCCATGAATGTCTTATACTGTTCCTCATTTTTAAAGGATAGTTTTGCTGGATAAAGAATTTTTTAGCTGACGGTTTTTCTGTTTTAGGACCTTAAATATATCATACCAATTGCTTTCTTGCCTCCATGATTTCTGATGAGAAATTTGCATGTGGTCTTATTGAGGACCCCTTGTATGTGACATATCCTTTTCTTTTGCCACTTTCAAAATTTTCTCTTCATCTTTGGCATTTGATATTTTGATGAGTATTTGTCTTAGAGTAGGTCTATTAGGGTTTATCCTTTTTTAGAGTTTACTGTACTTCTCAGACATATACATTTATGTCTTTTATAAGATTTGCGAAATGTTCAGCCATTATTTCCTCAAATGTTGTTTCTGCACCCTTTCCTTGTCCTCTACTTCTGGGACCCCCATAATGTGTGTGGGGGTACGCTTTATATTGTCCCTCAGGTCCCTTAGGGCCTGCTCACTTTTTTTCCCCACTCTATCTGCTCTTTCAACTGTATGATTTCAATTTCTCTACCTTCTAGTCTGCCAATTTTCTTTCACTTGCTCAAACCTGCTGTTGTATGCCTCTAGTGTAATTTTAATCTCCACTGTTGTGTTTTTCATCCCCATAAGTTTTGTTATGTTCTTTTTAAAACTTGCTCATTCTTTTTGTTCATACTTTTTCTTCCTTATATCCTTAATTTCTATATCCAAACTTAGTTTATTTCTATCCTTATTTTCTTTAGCTCCTTAAATTGATTTAGGAGATTTAACTGAATGTCTGATTAACTGCTCCACTGTCTGTGTTTCCTCTGAAGTTTCAGTTTGTCCCCTTAGCTGGGCCATCTCTTCCTATTTCTTCGTATGGCCTGCAGTCTTTGTTGGTGTCTGGGCATTTGATCGTTTTCATGTGCTAACTCCGAAAGTCACCTTCTCCCTCTTGCCTAGGGCTTTAGTGCAGACTGGCCGTGTGTTAAGGTTCTTCTTCAGCACTTGGTCTTATACTGAACCTTTAGAGCAGCCCACGTTCAGCTTCAAGTCTCTCTGCCCTGCTTCTTGTCCTGGGCAGGCCCACTAACAGTTAAGATTGCCCTATTATGTGTGACTGTTTCTCCTCCAGGAGAGGATTTCCCTTCCTCTGGTCCTCTTCTGAGCCCTGGGCTGTTCTCTTTGTTTATGTTTTTTTTTTTTTTTTTTTTTTTTACAAATTTTCCTCTCAGTAGCTATGATTTGCTCAACTTCTCTTCTGCACTCTGGGCCACCTTTTCACTCTGTTCTTTAGCCCTGGGCCTGGCCTGCCTTACAGCATTCTGTTTCCTCTTTTTGTGTAGCTTTTCTGCCTCTAGTAACTTCTGCACTAGATGACACTGACCCATACAGCCAGATGGAGTCATTGTCCATTAACACCTGATTTTTTCATTTAGGTGCACCAGCAATTCCGAACTTCACCGGGCACTGGGCTGGGAGTGTGCCGAGCTTGCCACAAGTTCTGCCACAGGTCACTGTGATTTCTGGGGGCCCATTTTGTATCTCATGCATGCCAACCACTACCGCCTGCCTTGGTTCCTGTGTGTGAGACGAGTCACTACTGGGAGTAGCTCCGTGACCAGCAACCGTGGCAGGAGGCGCCCGGGCCAGAGGGCTGAACTCTGTCTCTTAAACCACGTGGGCCCGAGCATGGGAGACGGGTCTGGACTGGCAGGTCTGTGCTGCCCTCCTCCCCTGCCCCCTTCACTTCAGCATTTGTGGAGGCCTTCTCCAGTCTCTATTGTCCTCCAGAGTGCCGAGCAAGTGGAATCTGCCCTTTTATGTTGCTGTCTCTAAGGGAAAACATTCCTGGGGATGTCTTACACTGCCATCCTGATCCTCAGTAACAATTCTAGAGCCACTCTGTTTTCATGTGCTGACCACACACTCTTATCTTTGAGCATGTCCTCAATATGTGTATAGTTATTTATACATTAAACACATCTGCTGGCTACTAACAGATGTGTACACTGGAAAACATTCACAAAATTAAACCAAAGTTGTGTTATTTTTCCTCCTGGCTTACCTAGCGTGGCAAGTACTGCTGTGCCCTGGGAGGGCTTTGCAGTCCCCGCCTGCCCCACCCCCCTCGCCCAGGGACCTCGCAGGGCCTCCCCTTGAACTCTGAGGCTCCCCACAAAGCTGGCCCTGAGGATGCTGGGGTGGGCGCTTCCTTCCTTCCTGTCTTCCCACTCTTCACCCAGACCACCTCTGGATAGGTCCCTCAAACACACAACTCCTCCAGGACCTTCTCCCTACTGCTGACTCCACTCTGCCTTCCAGGAAGAAGGAATAGCAAGTGCCTTCCAGGAAGAAGACATTAAGGCTCAAGAGAGCTTGAGTACTTGTAGCAGTTTGGCAGTTTGATATCGTAATGAATTCCGAAAACAGATACTGGATTATGCTTGTAAACTGGTCGGTTCCTCTGGGCGTGACTAAGTTATGATTAGGGCTTTGACTGGGCCATGCCCCTTGGTGGGTGGGGCCTCAGAGATAAAAGACATGGCAAAAGACAGAGCTGGAGTTTTTGAGTTGGAGTTTTCATGCGGAGTCTTGAGCTGGAGCCCTGGGAAGTAAGCAGACAGAGGAGCTTGGTGGTGAGGAAGGAGAGAAGGCCCCGGGGAGAAGAGACGAGCTGTTCGCCTGACAGTTCACAGCTGGCCTTGTGCAGAGAGGCAGAGCCGAGAGCGCCTCGCCGTCTACAGCTGACCTTGTGGAGAGAACAGAGGAGCTGAGCCCGGAGAGGAACGGAGCCCGGAGAGAAACGGAGCCCGGAGAGAAACGCAGCCCCGGGAAGAGGGGAATCCAGGAAGCCTGAACCCTTACAGAGTTGGCTGAGGGAAGTAACTTACGCTTTATGGCCTTGTGACTGTAAGCTTCTACCCCAAATAAATACCTTTATAAAAGCCGACAGGTTTCTGGTATTTTGCATCAGCACCCCTTTGGCTGACTAATACAGTACTCAAGTGACTGAAAGGAGACAGGGGCCAAATCCTGTGGAAGCTTGCCGGCCACAGGAAGGCAACTAGATGTATTTCTAAGGGCATCTTCTTGTAGGGGAGTGTTGTGGTATGATTTTACAAGGGTGCTTGGTGGAGAACAGATTAAAATGGGGCAAGAGCAGAGGAGACAGGGAACAACTATGGTGTTGAGACATGGGATAACGGTGACTGGGATCACAGTCATGGCAAGAGTTGGAGAGAGGGGTATGGATTCAAAAAAAATTCAATGTAATTTAGGAGAACAGAGCTTACAAAATTTGCTGATGGACTGGGTATAGCACCTGAGAGAAATGCAGGAATCTAAGATAAATGTCAAATTTCTTGCTTGATGAACCAGTGTATGATGGTGATATTTACTGAAATGTTCCGGGAAGATGAAGGAATAGGTTTTGGGAGTGGGGGAAACCAATAGTTCTGCTTCAAACATGGTAAAGTTTGAGATGAGTCAAGATGTCCAAGTGGACATGTCAAACAGGGAATTAGACATATGAATCTGGAAATCAAGAGGGAAGAAAAAACTAGAGATATAAATTTTGAAGTCATAAGCACATGGGTGGCCACATGAGATTATCTAGGGAGAAAGTATATATAGAGAAAAGAAGACAGCGTAGAACTGAATCTACTGCACTCCAATATTGAGACTGGGCAGAGAAGGAGAGACCAGCAAACGAGGCCAGAAAGCAGAAGCAGAGATGCAGGAGGAGCTCGGAAGATTGTGTTGTCACAGCAGCCAAGAAGGAAGTGTTTAAATAAGAAGAGAGAGTCGATACTGCTTCTGAGAGGTCAGGTCAGAAAAGCAAGGTATGCTTGATTTAGTTTAGCCACTCCACCTTTCTTGTAGTTGCTCCTTGCATGATATATATTTTTCCATCTTTTTACCTCCAGTCTACTTGGAAATTTGACAGTAAAGGGCATGTCCTATAGATGGTATAAGTCTAGTATGGATCTTGTTTATTTTTAAATCAGTCTGACAACCACTGCCTTTGATTGGATTAATTAATCCATTCACATTTAATACGACAGTTAATATAGGTGGATTCATATCTGCTATTTCACTTGTTTTCTCTCTATAGCTCATATCTTTTTGTTCCTCTAGCCCTCCTTTACTGCTTTCTTTTGCATTAAGTGAGTCAGGAATGCTTACGATCTGGCAGCATGGAGTTTTTGGTAACTCTGACAAGAGCAGTTTCAGGTGATATAAGAGGTCAGAAGCTCCTTTGGAGTGAGCTGAGGAATGGGAGAAAGTGAGCGTAGATAACTCTGTGGGGAAGGAACTGGAGAAATGGAATGGTAGGTAGAGAGAGAGGTGAGAGTGCTTCTTTGCTTGTTTGGATTGAAGATATTAAAGTAGCTTTCTAAGCTGAAGGAAATTATGACAGATTGAGTAATGTACCATAGTGGGAAAAAAAAAAACACATTTTCTAAATCTCAATTCTATTCCTGTGCATGTGAACAATTGTAAATAGGACCTTCTGAAGATGTACCTTTAGCTAAGTAAGGTGTCGCCAACTGAATCCAAACGGTTAACCCTAGCACTGGAGGGTTCTAAGGAGGAAGCCGTGGGGAGGAGCCGGAAGCTGAGACGAGGAGGACATGGCCATGGGAGAGGAAATCCCAAGGACCCCCACGACTGCCAGCCCCGGCAGGAAAACATTCTCCCAGCCTCCGACTTTTGAGCTGAATCGCGAAGGAAAGTGGAAAGGAAGGGGAAGGCTAACCAGAGGAGACAGCTCACGAAGAGACGCGAGGCAGCCAAGAGCCTGCCGTGCCCGACGGCACTCATGGGCCTGGGGGGCAGGTAGGCGAGGCTGGCCAAGGAGGCTGGAGGTGCCCGCTGCAGAGAGGGGCCGCCCCCCGAGAAGGCCTGGCATGCACGGTCCTTTTCCACAAAGAGAAAACGGACAAATATGTACAAAAGTGGTCAGTGTGTGCATGTCCCCTCTGTGTGCAAGTGTAACCCACCACCTGTTTTAAAAGATCAACAAAGGAAAAAGAGCTCGTTTGTTTTACCACTTAGAAAATTACCAGCCCATTCGTGTACATATTTACTTTACATCAGTGCATTAAGAGTCTAATCAAAGTCAGCGAAAGGTTATACGACATTTAAACATTACACAGCTTTTATCAACCCCCTGTACGAATGAACTCAAAAAATCCCGAGTGACCAGTCAATATTTCAAAGGATTTAGATAGAAACCTGTATACTTTAAAAATAGTTCTTAAATAGATGCAATTACCTTAACATGCTAAAACACATTGTTACAATCCAATTTTAAAAATTGTTAAAATCTAAAAATTATAGTGAATTCCAAACCTACTGCTTTTCTACTTAGAGGTTTTATAAACAAACAAAGGCCTTTTTAGCAAACACCTGCTGAAGCGGCACAGACGTGCCTCCACAATCGTCGTGCCTCCCTGGCTTGCAGCACCAGCACGTACCAGCTTTACGTCACGCCCACGCGAAGCCTCAATCTTTGTTAAAAGGCACTTGATTAAAAAACTCAATCAAACTGTCAGTGCCTGCCAGGCAGGGATCCAGAAGCCTCCGGAGATTAATACAGAGCATTTGCAAAACAGTGCAATGCCAACTGGACTGCAGACGGCCCGGTTCTGCCTGGTTCCTGAATCATCTTATACCCTTTTAAAACTACAGTCCTTTCCTAGTCAATTAGCTCATCAAACTAAAATGAAAAGCAGTTTTAAAAACCAGCAAACTTTCATCATTAATGCATTTTCAATGGCATATGCTGCCAGTGACTACAGCAACTGAAGGGTTTCAATGAAATCCTGTGTCACCATTTCCAGCCCTCAGAGCTCTGAGTCCCAAAAACCAAGACTTGAAAACTACAGGTGCCAGATTATAACGAATTCCACATGGCAGGTACAAATCTCATTCTAATACTTCCTGAACCTGGCTCCTACCTGAAAGGACACAACACAGAATGCACTAATAGTGGTCTTTTTACTACGTTGTGTATAAGATATAACCAAGAAGCTCAGGAAATTCTACTAAGTTCGTACCACAAACTTCAGTTTTGAGAGTGGGATCCAGAAGAGCTTTCTATTAATATGCTTAAAAATGGTGGTATGAGGATGAAACAGAGGCATTTAAAAGGCATGCTGAGATTTTATAAAACGGTGTTATAATGCAAGCTTAAAATGCCACATTTAATTACACCGTATTCTATTTCATTAACGTTATTGAGGAGTAAAAACAAGGACCAATTCTGAGTTCACTTGCAAACTAATCACCCAAATCCTCTATTAATAAACAGGATGCCGCCCTCATTCCAAGAAGCAGGGTGCCATACCACCAGCTCTAACAGGGCTTGATCCCTGCGAGCCTGAGGCTGACCCATCATCCACCAACCCCACACTGACTCCGGAGGTCCGAGCTTCCTGAGAGGGAGGCCGGTTGCCAGGAGATGAGGCGGTGCCCCCACAAAGGGCTGCAGCGGAGGGGGGAGCCTGGAGGTCCCAGCACCCGCCGACCACAGGGTCACGAGTGGACTGTGTCCCCCCAGGTAGACTGACATCTAAACCAGGCCGCTTCTGAGCATGAAAGTGAGAACATGTGAGTGCGACACATCAGCAGGGACTGCCCTGGGCAAACTGAAATGCATGGCCACACTAGTCAAAGCGAGCTATTTACCAACACGCTCAGGGCTGACCAAGCGCCAGCTGGAAGCCAAGTGTGCGCTCAGCGCTGGAGGTTTTCACCCCCTGGGTAGAGGGCTGCCGAACCAGCTTCGCCTGCTCGCCAGGCCTGGAGGCCCATCCACCCCACCGAGGGAGGCCGGGAACCAGCTCCGC
>JAKSZT010054202.1:1074104-1145914 GCA_026826555.1 Tolypeutes matacus | reverse complement strand
GCTCCGCCTGCTCACCAGGCCTGGAGGCCCATCCACCCCACCGAGGCCGGGAACCAGCTCCGCCTGCTCGCCAGGCCTGGAGGCCCATCCACAGCTCCGCCTGCTCGCCAGGCCTGGCTTAGCCCCACACAGGCAGAGACGCCCATCACTAGGCACAGGGATCTCTTCCTTGGGGCTGCTTCTCATGGGTTTCCTGAGGCTGCCACAGTTCCCACTTCTACCTCCTGCCCATCCCTGGAGATGGACCCTTCACCTGACCCTAGGCAGCCCGGCTAAAACTAGCCTTACCCAGCTCCTGCCTGGGGTCCCCCTCAAACTACATGGGTGTGTGGGGAGCATAACGCGACCCTCTGCCTGGCCATGCCGTGCCCCAGCTCGGCGTGGCTCGCACCAGGTAGAGCCCGCGGCCACCACGTGCCTTGGGATGTCACCAGAGCCCCCTTCTTGGCTCATGCCTCTCCATAGTCTGGCCTTCCTGTGACTCTCACAAACTGTATGGCCCATGACAAGGAAAGAGCTCCACAAATGGGGGCTCTGATCTGCTGGTGTGCGTGAGGGAGCACTGCAGAGGGCGCTCTGCGGAGGGCATGCCTGGGGGAACACTATAGAAGGCAGGCATGGGGAGCACTACAGAGGGCAGGCAGAGGTGGGAGCACTTCGGAGGGAGCACTACGAGGGCAGGCATGGGAGACCACTGCAGAGGGAGCATTGAGGAGGGATCACTGCAGAGGGCAGACATGGGGAGCACTATGGAGGGAACATGCAGAGGGAAGGCATGGGGGAGCATTGAGGAGGGAGCACTGCGGAGGGCAGACATGGGGAGCACTGTTGAGGGAGCACTATGGAGGGCGGGCAGAGGTGGGAGCCTGTCACAAGGAGCCACCGTTGTCGTCAAGAGGGATGCTGGAGGCCGAGTGCAAGTTCTCCGAGTTGGAAGAGGAAGTGGGGCACGAGGTAGGGGAAGGAACTGACTTGCTGGGCCGTCTGAACAGACAAATAAATTGATAATAGGAATGAAACGTGGTTCAACTGAAACTCCATCTCTTTCCACAGGACAAAATGTGATTTCTGTGCTGCCGTTTTAATTTCCAGTATACCCAGGTGATTCTTACGTCGTACCTGGGCTGGGGGTGGGGCCACCTGAACAGACCACTGCTCAGCTGTGCTGGGGGCCAAATCCTACTCTGCCTCTTCTTAGGCACGCCCGGGAGAGCTCTCCCTTGTGAAGTCAGGGCACGGATGGATTCTATGGATCATGCACACAGGGCATCATGACTGTCCTGTGCCACCTCCCCTACCTCACAGTCACCTCAAAAGCCAACTCTGCAAGGGCTGCGATCCTTTGTAAGGTAGCTGGGTTGAGTTTGTGGCTCGTGGCATTTAAGAAACGCATATAAAAATTAGGTTAGTGAAAAGCTTTTCTTTTCATCTGACCTGAGGTGTCTCCTGCCCCATCCCCAACCCAAGCACGACGTAAGAATCACCTGGGTATACTGGAAATCATAGCGGCAGCACAGAAATCACGCTCTGTCCTATGGAAAGAGATGGAGTTTTAGTTGGACCACATTTCACTCCTATTAGCAATTTGTTTGTGTTTAAAGTAATTTAGTTGCACTTTGAAAGCATTACTGGATAGCAACGCTTAACTCAGTAAGACTAGAAGTTGAGAGCAAGGGCTTTTAAAAACAAGGCAGGACTGGGAGTGCAGGGAGCCAGCCCTTGGAAGCGCGTTCTGTGTGCCGTGGCTCTTGGAAATGCCCTTGGTTTAGAAAAGGTGACGGCTTTTCTTCCTGAATTAATCTTATTTTTAATGGGAAAGAAGAAAATGCCGACTGGATCCCAAACAGAGTGAAGAGAGTGAGGTGTGAAGAGCGGCCAGAATAACCCATGGATCTCCCCAGCACTCAGAGGGAGCCAGGGCCCGGAGCTAGGGCCCAGAGCCACGGCCTTGGGGCCACACAACTGCGGCTCATCCGATGGGGGGGCTGCCCTGGCTGGGCTACTGCGCGGGCACTGCACCAGCCTGTGAAGCCGCAGCTCCGCGAGGCAGGCCCTGCCCACTGCAGAGGACCCCCTGCCCCGCTGGAATGGCCAGGCCTGACCCTCCAGCTGATACCCTCAGGCCCCAAGCCAGAGGGAGGCCAGCTGGGCCGGGCCAGGAGGCTCTGGGGTGGGGGGCAGGAGGCGGCGTGGGCCGGTGGCTCTCCCGCGTCGCTGCCAAGAGGGTGGACATCTCTGGCCGAGGCTGCACCTCCCTGGGTCCCGCCACCACCCCCTGCTCCCACCCTGCAGCCTGAGGGTGGACATGTTTTTCCGCTGTGGTTAATTCCCTGTTTGGCTCTTCTGCCATCTGTAACAATACCCTAGATTAAATCCTCTGGGTTTTTTTTTTTTTTTTAAATATAAATATTTTAATTTAGAGAAGTTGCAGGTTAATAGAAAAACCATGCAGAAAATACAATTCCCATACACCTCCCATATTATTAACAGCAGGCGCTGGTGTGGTGCCTGTTACAACCCATGAAGAAGAATTCTGTTTTAAATACCATCTTCCTAGCGGCCGGTGCCAAGGTCGTGGCTGCAAAGTCGAGGCCTGCGGCTGACGCGACGCTGCCAGGTTCTCTGCCAGGCTGGCCCTGCCGCCTGCCCCCAGGCCCGACTCGTAGTTCCAGGCCCTGGTACTGCTCAGTGGCCTTGGCAACGTCAATGAACCTTTCTAAACCGACTTGCCCTTAATTACCTTACAGGGTTTTGTGAGGAAAGACCAGGATGATAAATGTGAAAGCCCCGGGAGGCTCACTCAATGAGGGCTTTCGAATTACATTACCAGTCCTCGAGTCGTATTTACTGCAATTACTGGACAGCGGAAAGGAGTCCCCCTGAAATTAACCCCCAGATTAATCTGATGGCTACAAGCAGCAAACGCTACGCAGAGCTGCCTTCGAAGAGCTCCAGGTGAGCTTACACTTCGCTCTTACAGCAAAAGGGAAACGGGGTGGCTGAAGGTCCAGAGGCTTCCAGAGCATACCCGTGTGGCTGGCACAGCAGGAGGAGGCCGCTGCCAGAAGTCTCACGGCCCTTTAGGGCCCCAAAGCGGGTGCCGGGCTCTGGGCACCTGGGCCCCCACCTCCTGCGCAGCTCTGACTGGCTCTGGACTGGCTCTGGACCAGACCCACGCCTGCTTCCTGGGACGGCTGCGGAGGTTTTAAAAGGAAACGCAGATTGTCCACTAACGGTGCTGGTGCACTCGACAAATGTCAAAGGTAATTGGTGTGTCCGGCACCATCATCACCGTCCTCTGCTACAAGCCCGTGCACTTTGCGAGCGTTTGAGCAAAGGTATTTCACATGACTGTATCATTCCCAGGAAGTGGGGATCCCGGACACGCGCCCTCCTCAAGCAATCACCGCTGCACGCTCTCCTTTTATTCTTGCTGCCGTGGGGACCCTGGTCTCTGCACCACCACGATCTTTATCATATTCTGTTGAAAGAAAACACTGTGCTATCTGGTCAGCTCTTAACACGTTAAAGGGCTGATTAAAGGGTTAGAAAGAAATCACGCACTAGTTGCTACCATTTGCTGTGGTTATAAACACCGTATTTACGGGGAAAACGTTCAATTATCTTTGGTCGAATGTATATTTTCCCTTGATAGCACTGGAAGGAAGCAGAGACACTGCCTACATCAGCAGTGTCCAAAAATATAAGTGCACTACATTTAAAAAGCATAAAGAGAAACAGATGAAATGAACTTTAATATTTATTTAACCCAACATACCCAAAATAGTATCATTTCAACATGTAACCAATATGGAAAAGATTGAGATATTTTGTGCTCTCTTTCATACTAGTCTTTAAAATCTGGTGGAATTTATATTTACATCACACCTCAATTTGGACTAGCCGCGATTCAAAGTTCAAAGCCATAGATGGCCAGTGGTTAATGCGTTAGACAGAGCAGGTCTAGATGATAAGCTCCTTGGGAGCAGGGCTTGGCATGTTTTAATTTCAAATTCCTCCGGAAGTTTCTAGTGTGGTGCTCTGCCCAAAGCAAGCAAATAGTCGCTAAACTCAGGACTGAATGGCTGTAAAGGGGGCAGTCACATAAACAGAAGCAAGGCCAATATCAGTGTTTCAGAATAGCATTATGTGGGTCTTATACTTTAAAAAACTGCAAATGGACACCACTGCTAAAAACTCCAGCACCCCCATCCCCAAAAGTCACACTATATGTAAAGAGAAAGCAGGGATAACTGTCCTCAAGAAAAAAAAAAAAAAGGAAAGTTAAGAAAAGAAATCATAAATGAGATCTCCATAATAAATGATTACAATGAATCATCAAATACTATTTAAATGACCTCGAATGTCTACTAGTAAAATGTAAGAAGCTGTAACGAATGTTAGGACATAGATACAAAAACGTGGAAGAGAATTAAAGACTAATATTGCAACCGGGTAATTTGTGAAAATGACACACATCTCCCCCCCTCAGGGTTACTAAAAGCATATTTTACTTGAAAGTTTAGAGGCTAAATAAATGCAAATTACATTGGCTTCCATCTAGTTGATGCAAATCAACTTGATCTGTCAGGATAACCCCTTAAAAATAATTCTTAGTTCCCAAAGGGCACAAAATTACGCTAAAGAAAAGCTAGCAGCTCCTTTCCATCTGTGGTACAGAAATCATAATGTCAAGTTCATTTTGATTTTTTGACGCTACGCCCACCGAGAGACTACCCAGACTACAGCCGTTCGTCCGCAGCGACAGCTTCTTCGTAAAACTCGAGACAGTGCGTTCCCTTCAAGAAGAGGAAATGGTCAACCTCAACAAAAGTTGTGTGAAACTGCAAAATACTTGGTGTGTCATCACCAAGCTTGTGAAATGAACTTCTAAAGAAAGAGTCAACCAGCACTGAAGCCACTGTCTTGGAAAAGAAGCTTTCTCCTTCGCCATGACGTTGTGAGTTTGCTCGCTGTTAATACAACTTGACCGAATGGAGTAAGAGAAAAGGGCATCTCAAGGTATCTGGCTCTCCTGCTGAAGCACCTGTCTGCTGGGAAGCGGGAACGGAGGCGATTCAACCAACGCAGCATCATAGCGCAGAGAGGAAAGGGCCCAGGCGGAAGGAGTGGGCTTTTTTTATCTTTAGTTAAAAATCCGCCTTCAGCGAAAACTTGATTTCCTCAGTTCAGAGAATTTCTGTCAGGCCCCAGGATTGACAAACCCATGCATCTGTGGTCATAATATCAGTGTGAAGCTGTTCCTTTTACATTTTTATCATCAAAATCCCTACAAAATGATGCAGCTAATACCTTCATTTATTTGTCCAAGAACTGGCACCGCATATTTACTTTTTAAATTATTACATCTCCTTTTCATTTCCAATCCGGTTGAAAGTTGTTTGTGTTGTCCTTTACAAGAAAATAAATACTGCATTTTAAGATCTCCATAATGGTAACTTTTAAATGTTTAAACTCTGGGAGAAAAGAAGTGGAATATATACCAAACAAAACATATCCCCTTATGTATTTTTTAGATATGTTTAGCTTTATAATCAGTATACTCTTCTCCAGATACAGCAGTTGCCTCTTCAGTCATTTAAAACATTGTTGACATTTCTTTTGAATTTTGTTTGGTGTCAGGTTTTCACGTATTGTCCGATGCTACACGCAGACCTTTAAATTGCTGGATAGTCACTTGATGGAACAAAACAACTGTCTGTTAATAAACAGCGCATCGTTTTCAGTAACTCAGGAACGTGGCAAAGACGACACATCTCATATTGCCGACCACCTGCCGCTTGCTGAAATAACTCGCTCTCCACCTCACCTTCCGACTTTCATTCACGCGGTAAATCTGAGGCGCTGCCAGGCCTTGCCAGCACGCAGGGGCACGCAGGGGCACGCAGGGGCAGAGGCCGCTGCACCTGCCCCGCAAGCTCTGCCCGCAGCCGGCCCTTCCGCACTCCCGCAAACGTGCGCTTTAACCCTGCCAGACCTGGGTCCAGATTCTGGCAGCTGATGACCTCAGGCTACTTGACCTCAATTTCCTCATCCATCACACAGGGATAATTTACAGAGCTGATGCGAGAGTCAAATGAAATAATGAAGGCAGATGTGCCCCATAAACGTCAGGCTCCTTCCTCCACTTCTCCTTAAAAACACATGGTTTTCTATACTGTATCTTTAAAGCAAAGGGAAAAGTGAACCGTAAACCTTAAACATGCATTTCACAGAGCAAATATTTGGGAGTTATGTGCAGGAAGGGCTCTTGGTAACTCAGGGGCTGCTGCCAACTTGATGCCCCACCCAAGCTTCTCGAGCTGGCAGCTCTCTCTTGGTCAATTGTTAGGTTATCATTTTGATCTCCCCCATTACAGCCTTAGAAACTTTCAAAACTCCGTGAGTAGAAGCTAATACAGAAGTGTGACCAGGGAGCTGTGGAGCCACCATCTCCAACTTAAAGGATCAGAGAAGACTTTCCAGGGACTCCTGAGCCTTAAAAGCATGAAAACACACAGAATTCAAGTTACTACACCCTCTCCTGAAGAGAATTCCATGAAAAGTTCTCATTGCAAATGATACAATCCAATATTCAGAGACCAGGGAAGAAACCCAACTTGCATTTGTACCTTATGAAAAGTCACGTTGTAATCAATCTTAGCCCATCTCAAAACGATATTATCCCCTGAAATTGCCAGGGAGGGGTATGATTCTTTAATCCTGTCTCTTTTATTTCTGCAGTTGACATCCTTTTCTTCTGACTTTACACATCAGTTTGGAAAACTCATCAGAAGTCAGATTAATCCAAAGAGGTAAACTCTGAAAAGATTCCCATAGAAACAAACTCCCACACAGAAGGCCTTATAATCAAAGAACTGAGCAAATGATTTCTTAATAAATCCTTATTTTCTCCAAATTCTAGGACTTTACAACAATTACAAGTCTACTAAGCAAAATCAGTATGTGAAATGGAGAGGATAAGCCAGTGGAAACAGTTAGTGGAAAGTTGGTGTTTTTGTTGTTTTTGTTTTTAGGAGGTACCGGGGATTGAACCCGGGACCTCGCACATGGGAAGCAGGCGCTCAAGCACTGAGCTTCACCTGCTCCCCAAGAAAGCTATTTTTATTCTAAGAATTATTAGACCCTTATTTCTTCTTTGGAAATATCAACTTAAAAAACCAAATTAGCTGTTTATATAACTCCTCATTTCTCCTAAAAACAAGCATCACCACCTGTCACTGTGCCTTATTATTTAAGCTTCTGCATGTTAGAAAAGACATACCCTGCACACGTTCAAGAACCAAAAGATAATAACACAGTTTCTGGCAGAAACCATAGAATTATCTCACTTCCTGTCTCAACTGTAAATAACAATTTACCTAAATGGATGAAAATAAATAACTTTCATATTCCAACTAAGCGCTTTCACAACATACAGAGAAATGTAGCTGCTGCTGACCTATGCTGAGTTACAAAATCATTACATTTGAAAATGTGACTTTAAAATGCAATGAAAGCCTCAAACTTATTCCACATTCTAGGACTTTACAACAATTACATTAGGGCACAAGGATTTGCTCAAATGAGATTTTACAAATGTTTTGGAACACATTTCTGGATAAAGGAGGGAAGGCCTTTACAATGAGAAGCTCCTATTAAAATTAGTCTTTATTAGCATTGTAAAATGAACTTGTCAGCGGCCGGCAAGTCGTGCATGGTTCTAATGACACCGAAGCTCTTTTACAATACAGGCCATTTTACTTCCACAGGGGTCACCGAGCACGCTTTGAGACATGGCCACAAATTACACACTTTTAACCAGACAAGTATTTGGTAAATCCAAAGGGGCATGGGCTGGAGACTGGATGGATCACGACAAGCCAAACCCTGGAGAAACAAAAACGTGCTTTAGTAACAGCTATGCTAGGTAGGTGCACACTCGGAAGGTAATATGCACTAATGAAAACAGCTGTGTCTAAGGGTGACCAAGAGTGACCCTTTCTTTTTTCAAAATGCTGTCTAGTATATGCTTTACATCATCTTTAAATTAATACAAAAAATTAAAGACATAAAAAATATGGAAAAACTAAAAGCAAGGGCCCACTAATGGTAGATTAAGAGAGTAGTATTTACATAGAATTATAGAAATGTATATAGGTGTGAAGACAGTAATACCAGAATAAAAACATGCTCGTGAATTAAAGTAAATTTTATGTCTATCATTAAATAAAGACGACTGGGTTTCATTTTTGGAAACCCCCAAGAATATGGCTTTTTTTTTTTTTTTTTAAGTAAGAAAACACGCAGCTGTAGAACTGCTTCTCTCCTTGGAGTGAAGCAAAGAGGCATCATTTCTGGCAATGGAGCAGGAGCAGTCAACACAAAGCAAGTCTCTTCCCACTACACCGAGGGCCCGTAAGCATCAGGGGAAAGAGACGGCAAAGCTGCTGGACACGGAACGCGCAGCAGAAGCCACTACACTAAAGCAGGCAGGTGCAATGGCATCGTGCTCCCAGGCTCTGCTTCTGGCACCTGCTCAAGTCAGAACGACTGGACAATCCTCTAACAAGAAACGTGCATTTCTGTTTTGGCTCCGGGTCACCTTTCTGGTTTTGGTAAGTGTGGCAGGTTCCACCTGCTGTGCTTACGATAAGCACCATTCCCTCCACCCAAACACACACATCCCCAACGGAGGAGGAGGAAGCAAAACCGGAGAGCCTCGGAAGCCCTCACGGACTCACTCAGTTCTTTTAAAAGGGGGTAAACAATCGTTCCTAAAAACCTGCCAAGGCCTAAACAAATTGGTAAAATGAAAAAGAGGCAAGAGGCTGAACGGAGAACAGGTCTTACAATTTGGAGAAAGCTCTAAGTGCCGCATTCACGCTGATCCAGCAGAAATTCACCGAGTGCCTCCCGGGTGCCACGAACGTTTATTTTGTACTCTAGGTTTTCTGACACGAAACAGATGCATCCTCTGCTTCAGACGGTCCTCTCCTGCGAGCGACTTCCGTGCGGATGAAACGATTTTTTCCGACCGGGTGTCCAGCTCCCGAAGCACCCAGGCTGGCCCACAGTGCTATACGGTCACAGCACAACATCAGAGAGGGTGACTGGAGACGAGGAAAACGAGACCTGAAAAAAGGAGCCCTGGGACAAGATGTCACCACACACCAGAGGTGACTAAACAGCTCTCAGTTAAATACGGAATCAGAAAAGTCACAGTGACAAACACGGGGCTACTTGTCTTTTACTGTCCAATAAAATTAAGCAAGCGAAAGTCCTTGCTGAGACTTTCAGAAACGAAATTCAGAGTGCAATGCACCAAGCACTCGGTTCTTATATAAAGAGCCCTGAAATGAAGTGAGTGGAAACCCCTCTTCTACTTGGGAAAGGTGAGCCCCAAAGAGGTGAAAGTTGATGAAATTAACCTTCACGCGAAGTCTGACCACGCTGCAAACGAAATATAACTTTCAGAAGATGCACCTACATACACACACATGAAGCCAGAAGAATTACAGTTGAACCAGATAACCCAAATCACAGACTTCATTACTATTTTCAACTCCATATAATGGCCCAGTAATAATGAAATTACTCATTTCTCAGTGAAAATGAGGGTGGATTCACAATTTTAATCTGAGCCTATTGTTGGCTCTTTCTTTTTCCAATCTCTCAATATAAAACTTTAAAATATGTTGCTTGTGATTTAAAAACAAGAAACAAAAAAAAACCACTAACTCATGTAAAATTCACTTAAATTAAAATGGACAGAAAACTGGGTTGGAGAAAATGTGTTTTGTTTTTGCTACTGGATCAACATACAAATATATTTTATTATTTAAATAAAACATTGCCAGCAAACATGAATTATGACAATTGTAGTTACTAGTGATTTGATAACTTTTACTTTTTCAAAGAGGTAGTTCAAAATAAAACAAAATCTCAAATGGAGTTCACATATTCAAAATACGCTTGGGGAGAGGGGAACACACCCATAAAAACTATTGCCTAAAAGAAACACGTTTTCCATGCCTTAGACTTAACCGAGGCTTTGAATCACAGAATAAATGTCGTCTGTGCCTCCTCTGATGCGTAAGTCGCATCTCATCAGGCGATTCTGAGGTCATCAGATCTTGAGATTCCTAGCTGGGCTTCTAATGCTCTAAAGGCATGCTATCCAAAACTAAACAAAACACATCGCTCATGCCATGAAAGACTAAACCTTTAAAAAACACGGCCTCTTGGGGAGCAGATGCGGCTCAGGCTATTGAGTGCCCGCCTCCCAAATGGGAGGTCCCAGGTTCGGTTCCCAGTGCCTCCTGAAAAAAAGACAAAAACAAAAAAAAACAAGCAAAACAAGCGAAAAAGCCAACTCAGGGGGGCCGATGTGGCTCAGTGGTCGAGCGCCGGCTTCCCACATATGAGGTCCAGGGTTCAATCCCCAGCACCTTAAAAAACAACAACAACAACAAAAAAAACCCCTCCCAATTCCTTAAAATTATCCTTTCTTGAAAAACATTCTCACTTTGGGCAAGGACCTCTGCATCAGCCAACAGTTCTCAAAGAGCAGCAAGGGCTGACCGAAAGAAAATCACAAGCAAGTTTTCCTTGGCTTTGGCAAAGGGCAAAATCTGCTCTCCCCTCTGCCAACAGAGCTTCCTAATGTGAAAAGGGTCATTTTCAATCAGGTCCCAACATTTAAAATCGTTGCTAGGACTCTGGGCTTGTTGCCCCTGGCATCTGAGCATGCCGGTGCCTTCAGGGCAGGAAAGCTCATGGGCTTGTAACAATGTCCTTGTGTCGTCACACCCCGAGGCTTCTCCGAAGAAGTCGGGACACCCTGCGCCCTAGATGGCCAGCCCGGGGTCATCTAGAATTTCCGAGGGTGGCACCAGCTCGTTTAACTGCAGCAGCAGTGAAGGCAGGCACCCACCCCCCCTGCCCTCTGCTCCTGCCCTGTCTTTGCCTCTTTTTACCACCCCCCCATCTGACTGCACTAAGAATTCCTAAGTGGCAGCTAACTGGAAAGAGCTGTTAGCAAAAAGAAAAGGGGAGTTTCAGATTGCAAACCTTCACCAGCCCCCAGGGCAAACCATCTTTAACCAATTTGTGAGTGTTGATGAAAATGGGGCCCAGAGATGAAGAGATGACAAATAATCTTCAACCTTTCTTGCAGCTATTTGTTTTAAACCTTCAAGTGATTTTTTTTAACTCTCCTCTTATCAAAAATAAGAGGTAAGGCCATCATTTCCTCTTCTGTCCTCTGACTTCATTCCAGATGCAGAAAGAAAAAAACTTCTGTGCCTCCAAGGACTTTATCATGAAAGCCAAAGGACAACCTACACGATGGGAGAAAATATCTGGAAACCATATAGCTGACAAACGTCTAATATCCAGAATATATACAGAAATCCTTCAACTTAACAATAAAAAGACAACCCAACTAAAAAATGGTAAAAGACTTGAATAGACATCTCTCCAAAGAAAATATACAAATGGCCAAAAACCACATGAAATACTTGGTAATCCCACTTCTAGTTATACCCCAAAGAATTGAAAGCAGGGACTTGAACAGGTATTTGCACACTGATGTTCACAGTAACGTTATTCGCAATTGCCTTAAGACAGAAGCAACCCAGCTTTCTATCAACCAATGAATGGACAAACAAAGCGCGGCATGAACACACAACGGGCTATGACTCAGCCATAAAAAGGAATGACGCTCTGATACATGTGACAACATGGATGAACCTTGAAGACATGACGTTGATGAAATAAGCCAGACTCAAATGAACAAATACTGTATGATCTCACTGATATGAAATAGTAAATAAGCGATTGGATTCATAGAGGCAGAATCTAGAATATAGTTGTTTTTTTCACCAAGGGACAAGGTGGGGATGGGAAATAGGAAGTTAAGGCTTAACATTTACAGAGTTCCTATCTGCAGCGATGGAAAAGTTTTGGGAACGGATAATGGTGATGGTAGCACAACATTGTGAAAGTAATTAACAAAAATGAAATATATATCTGAGTATAGTGAAAAGGGGAAATGTTCGGTTGTAAATATTGTAAAAGAATAAAAATTTTTTTTTAACAAATCCATGGGACTGCACTATACAAACAAACAGTGACCCTACGTTAAACCACGGCCTCTAGCTAATGGTACAATTATAAAAACTGTGCTTTCATCAGCTGTAACAAAAGTCCCGCAGCAATGCGAGGTGTTAATGATATCAGTGTGGTATGGAGAACCCTATATTTTATGCACGATTGTTCTGTAAGCCAGCTTCTTTAATACCATAATAATAATAAAAATTTTAATAAACATAAAAATCTTGGGTGACAAGAAAACATTGGAATGCAATTTAATTGGCACCACCTACTCTTTTTTAATGAAATGGAAAATAATGGAAAAATCTAAAATCACGCTTCCTAGCTTCAATAAAATCTGGTGATGTTTTCTGGCCTCAATTCTACCTGGTATGGGGGAAAAAAGTATTAAAAGAAAGAGGTAGTCCAGAAAGTGAATAATCAGCTCAAACTGATAATGGCTTGGCTGAACAGAGTCCTGACACGCGGATCAAACACACGTCAGGGCTGCCGAAGGCCCCCCGAGTTTTGCTCCGTTCCCCCTGCAGAGTTCCAGGAACGCAGCAGGGGCTCGGCCTGGACTGAGGGCGCCGGGGCCTGGCCTCTGGAAGGCGTCAGCCTGGAGGCCGCACGCTGCCTGTGGTGAGTCACGAGGGGCCTTCAGGAAAGGCCTCGGCCTGGGCTCCCGCACCGGAAGGAGCTGGCGGGAAGGGGGACTCAGGTGAGGGGCGTCCTAAGGGTGGCCTGCACCAGCAGAAGGGCCCAGGCTGTGGCCTGGGGCTGGGAAGGGGCGGCGAAGGCAGGAAAGGGGTCAAAAAGTACACCGGACTATATTCTAGGACATTCCCCTTTGAAGACAGAACACAAACCCTGTGAGAAGCAAGGTGAAATAATTCAGATAGACACAGGCACCGGCCGCTGCGGCCCCCAGCACAGTGCCTTGAATTTGGAGGGCCTCGAGGGTTTCCAAGTGGTCACCAGGCCCACTGCGTATGGGCTGGACATACGGTAGGGGAGGCCACAGGGCCACCCTGGAGGCCTCAGCCAAGGGCCAGGAGTCGAGCGCTCTAGGCCCCTGACGGGTGCCAATGGCGGTAAACGTTCTAGAAGGGCGTCGTCTGTGATAAGCCAGGCACCCAAATACCACCCTCGGGTGGGCATGGAAGACCCGAGTTCAACAAGTCCCTACAGATGGAAATAAGGCCCCAAATGAGGACAGCACTCTCCCTACCTCCCGACTCTCCGGAGCGCTTGGCTGATGACCCTCCTTTCTGTAGGAAATGACAAGCCAACGGGCGTGTGATCTGCACTGCGGCTTCTCCTACAGCCATCTCCCTCCTACTCAATACCACTGAGACGCCTGTCCAGTTCCCTGCACACTTCTTCCTCAGAGGTGATCACCTGGACGGGAAGGCTCAACTCTTCCCTCCCTCTCCCACCAGGCACTCTAAAATGGGATTCGAGGCACTGTCTGCTCAGCCAAGCTAAAGCACCCTGCCCCAGCAGCTCCCCACACCCAGGCTAGGAGCCAAGGAAAGCCAGGCCTCCTGACAGACTGGCAGCAGCTCCTCTGACGGGAGAAGGGATTTGGAAGAGGCCTGCTGCCCCTAAACTAGTACTTGGGGGTAAACTTGTCTCCCAGGCCCTAAGAAGAGCTCGGTTCAGCAGCTTCCTTTTCCTGACTTCTCTGTTGACCCAGCCTCTGAATGTGTAGCCAAGGGCACCCCCCCCCAAATATTCCTCGGTGGTGTAACTCCAGCATGCTCCTGTCTCTGAGCTAAGCCCTACTGCTAATCCCACCTACCTAGGCCTCAGGTCCTGCTGC
This sequence comes from Tolypeutes matacus, assembly GCA_026826555.1. Lineage (NCBI taxonomy): Eukaryota > Metazoa > Chordata > Mammalia > Cingulata > Chlamyphoridae > Tolypeutes > Tolypeutes matacus. The sequence continues at coordinate 1,131,993 of JAKSZT010054202.1, read as the reverse complement.
CAGTTTGAATCAGAGAGAGAGCCACCTCCCCTGGACTCTAATTTGGAAGTCTGATCCTTCACAGGAGTCCAAAACCATTTTGATGGAAGTCCCTATCCAGCTGCTGTTAATATGCTCCACACTGGATATTCCAAAGCAGCCATACCTACCACATCAGAGATCAAAGGCCCCAAATCTAAGTGGCTCCAGGTTCTGCTGAGCTACAGCTTATAGAAATAAATGAGGAACCAAGTTCTAGCCTCAAGGCCTCCCTCCTCATTCCTCAGCAAAGACCTCCAGGGCTTCTTTGGGAGCTGGCCCCAAACAGACCTTGTAAGAAGTTTCTGTGTTTATCAAGCACCCAGCTTTTTACCTCCGGCCTGGCGTGCTCTGAGGCTGGGGAGAGGGATCTGAGCTGATCTTTAGATCTTTTAGAGAAAGCCCGTGCTGGGTCTCCAGGCCTCTCACTCCTCCTAGAGTCAAGCTCTGAAGCAGACCCCCTTCCGTCCACCTCCTCACATCAGCAGCCTGGCCATGGAGAAAGAGAGCCGGCCCCTGGAGTGGAGCCAGGTGGAGGCAGAAGCTTCTGGAGGAATCCAAGCTCCTCGGCCATGGCATAAGCCCCTTCCCTCTCCATACACTTAGTCTCCTGAGGACAATTTCCAAGATTATTCAATAAGTATAATGCAAAGTAAGACCTAATGACATTTCCAAAGATTATTAAATCTATTGCTACTGACCACACTTCTGGACTGAGACGTCACTTGGCAAACAATATAAGGCACTGAACAAAAACCAGGTCCCAAACAGAAGCTGTTACAGCGGTATCGAGACAGGCAGTGCTGTGGGAATTCAGCGGCAGGAGAGTCACGACAGGAGCCCCTGAGCTACCTTCTGGACACTTCCTCTGGGGGGTCAAAGGCACCTCAAACTACATGTAGCAAACCGGACCTCGCTGGTTCTCCGCTGGCATCCCCATCTCAGTGGGGGCTCCACCACCCACAGGCCACAAGTCCAGGGACATCTTTGGCCCATGCTGCCTTGTGTTCTTCCTGTTGACCCACTCAAACCCATCCACTCCCCACCACCATCACTACGACCCCAGGTCCGGCCATCACCTCCTCTTCCTCAGTCCTGCCCTCTAGCCAGAGGGATCTGCCCTCCATGTCCACTTGCTTAAAATTCTTGAACTCCTTGTCTTCCCTTCCCTCTCCAAAAGGAGATGACACTGCTTCAGTGTCCCACAAGGCCCTATAGACTGGCCTCGCTGTCCAGTCACTCCCTCTGGTACTTCGCAAGCCCCATCATCTGCTGGGCCTTTGCTCATGCAGTCAGTCCGGTTTGCCAAGGAGGGTCCTTCCTCCCTCCTCCTCTGTGTTTAGTTCCTACTTGGGCCTCAGTTTCCAAGACAACTGTCACTTCCTGACCGTCCTAATTCTCCTGTTTTCCATCCTCACAGGAGCATGTACTCTAACACTTATCATAGCTGTTTTATATATATTTTTTCTCTCCTTTCTTGATGAATGTCTGTCTTTCCCAGTACAGTGTAAGCTCCTTGAGAGCAAGACTGTGGCGATGACTAGCACAGGATCGGAAGCTTGGCAGGCCCTAAATAAAATTCTGCTCAAAGAATGAGTTAGTCGGGGCCCAGGGTCCCAACGGAGCCGTGGCCCAGACTTCTCCTCAGCCCCACAGACTCTTCCTTACCACACGGCACGGTTCTCAGTGTTTTCAGAAACAATATTCCTTAAGAGTCATTTCCCCCCCCACTTCACTATCTTAAACATAATTTTAAAGCACTTAAAGGATACAGAGATCTATGGCAATTTACATATTATTAAAAAGTTCATTCCCTAAAGCTGGGTGTGAAGGTTAGGCTCACATGTCAACTTGGCCAGGTGATGGTGCCCAGTTGTTTGATCAAGCAAGCACTGGCCTGATTGTTACAGGGAGGACACTTCATGGACTTAAATCATCAGTAAGTTGACTGCATCTAAGGCTGATGACATCTACAGTCAACCGAGGAGACTTCAGCAAGGAGAGGCGTCAGTTGAAGGCCTTGTAAGAGAAGTGATGACTTCAGCAGTCAGAAGGGAGAATTTTCACCTCTACTTCAGCCAGATCCTCTGGGGGAATTCACCAAGGACCTTCACCAGAGCTCTTGACTAGCAGTCTGCCCTATGGAATTTCGACTTGTGCATCCCCACAGTTCCTTGAGACAAGCTTATAAAATCTCATACTCTTTACAGAGATCTCCTATCAGTTCTGTTTCCCAAGAGAACCCTGACTAATGCACTGGGTAACTTTAAATATTTTAGCTTTCTCGTTCTTTCATTTGAAACTCTTCTACTGACTGCATGCTATGTAAGAGGCACAGTGCAGAATATCAGGGATATTCAAGTGAGTAACACATTCCCTGCCCCTGCTCAGCAGTTACCTGTGTGGCCTGTGGAGTCCCAACACCTGGGTCCAAATTCCTGATGAGCCATTTACTAGCAGAGCTACTTAAAAAAAAAAGCTTGAGTTTCTCAAGCCTCAGTTAGTAAGATTCAGTTAATGTAGAATGGGAATAATACTAATACATCTTAAAGTATTCTAGGACTTGATATACTGTATGTAAAGTTCTTATCCCAGAGGGTTTTAATTTATGAGTATGTCCTGGAGATACAATGGTAAATAATTCTCTTTACTTTTACAGAATTCACAGTCACAAGGAAGAGAAAATAGTAAACAAATAATGTTAACAAAAAGTGATAAATGCTACACTCAGGTCTAGACAGATTGCTGGTATTGGCTTAGATGTGCTATCTGATTTTATTATCTATTTATGAATTACTAATACAGCAAGTAAATTTACAGGCACATCTCAGAGATATTGTGGGTTCAATTCCAGACCAATTCAGTAACGTAATATCACAATGAAACTAGTCACCTGAATTTTTTTATTTTCCAGTGTGTATAAAAGTTATGTTTATACTATACTATAGTCTATTTAGTATGCAACAGCATTATGTCTTAAAAAACAATGTACATACCTCATTAAAATATTTGATTGCTAAAAAATGCTAACCATCCTCTGAGCCTTTGGGGATCAACTCTTTTTGCTGGTGGAGGGTCCTGCCTCAAAGTTGATGGCCATTAACTGATCAGGGTGGCGGCTGCTGAAGGCTGGGGTGGCTGCGGCAATTTCTTAAGAAAAGCCAGTGAAGTGTGCCACATTGACCGACTCTTCCTTTCACGAGAGATTTCTCTGTAGCATGCAATGCTGTTTGATATTTTTTACCCACAGCAGGACTTCTTTCAAAATTGGAGTCAATGCAATTTTTTAGTTAATATCAACTAAATTTATGTAATATTACAAATCCTTTGTGGTCATTTCAACAATATTCACACAGTAGCTTCACCAGGAGCAGCTCCCATCCCAAGAAACCGATTTCTTTACTCACCCACAAACAGCAACTCCACATCCATTCACGTTTCATCGTGAGATTGCAGCAATTCAGTCAATCTGCAGGCTCCTCTTCTAATTCCCGTTCTCTTGCAGTTTCCACCACATCTGCAGCTACTTCCTCCACTGAAGTCTTGAACCCTCAGAGTCACCCAGGAGGGTTGGAATCAACTTCTTCCAAACTCCTGTTCATGTTTTGATCAGCTCCCGGGAATCACGAATGTTCTTAATAGCATCTAGACTAATCCTTTCCATAGGCGTTCCATTTATTTTGCCCCATCCATCAGAGGAATCACTATCTACGCAGCTGTAGCCTTACAGAGTGTATTTCTCAAATAATAAACCTTAAAGTCAAAATTACTCCCTGATCCATGGGCTGCAGAATGGACGTTGCATTAGCAGGTACAGAAACATTCATCTCATTGTACAATTTCATCAGAGCTCTTGGGTGACCAGTTGCATGATTAATGAGCAGAAATATTTTGAAAGAAATCTTTTTTTCCCCCCCTGAGAGCAGGTCTCAACAGTGTGCTTTAAATATTCAGGAAACCGTGCTGTAGAGGATGGGCAGAGTTGGTTTAGCTTCATTCTTAAGGGCCCTAGCATTTTCAGGATGTAAATGAGAATTGGCTTCAACTTCAAGTCATCAGCTGCGTTAGCCCCTAACAAGAGAGCCAGCCTGTCCTGTGAATCTCTGAAAACAGGCGTTGACTTCCCCTCTCCAGCTACGCAAGTCCTCGACGGCAGCTTCCTCCAGTAGGAGGCCGTTTCGGCTGCATTGGAAAGCTCTTGTCAGTGTGGCCACCATAACCAGTGATCTCAGCTAGAGCCCCTGGATGGCCTGCTGCAGCTTCTTCATGAGCACCTGCTGCTTCTCCTCGCACTTCCATCTTATGGAGACGGCTTCTTCCCTTAAACCTCAGGAAGCAGCCTCTGCTGGCTCCAAACATTCCTTCTGCAGCTTCCTCGCCTCTCTCAGCCTTCACAGAATTGAAGGGAGTCAGGCCTTGCTGCGGATTAGGCTTTGGATTAAGGGAATGTTGTGGCTGGTTTGATCTTCCATCCAGACCACTCAAACTTTCTCCCAATCGGCAATAAGGCTGTCTTGCTGTATCATCGCTGACGTGTTCACTGGAGTAGAGTTTTTCATTTCCTTCAAGAACTTCTGCTTGGCACCTACAACTTGGCTATCTGGCACCAGAGGCCTAGCTCTGGACCTCTGTCAGCTTTCAACATGCCTTCCTCACTAAGCTCAACCATTTCTAGGCCATTGTAGGGTTACTGATTGGCCTAAATCCAATACTGTTGTGTCTCGGAATTAGGGAGCCCCGAGGAAAGGGAGGGAGACGGGGGAACAGCTGGTCAGTGGAGCTGTCAGAGCACATACAACATTTATCAACTAAGTTTGTCTCTTTGTGAAGAAGTTTAAAACATTGCAAGAATTGCCAAAATGTGACAAAGAGACACACAGTGAGCAGATGCTGCTGGAAAAATGGCCCCGACACAGGGTTGCCACAAATCCTCAATTTGTGAAAAATGCAGTATCTGTGAAATGCAAATGAGAAGCGCAATAAAATGAGGTATGCCTGTATTTTCAATTCATGTAATTAATCCAAGGACAAACATAAATATTTTAGGATTACCCATGTACTAGGCCACTATAATCCTCCATTAGCACTGAATAATCAAAAGTTGAGTGTGTAATACTTCAAATTGATAGTATTTAGAATTTCCAATAACTGAAATCTTTTAAATAAACACATATAGGCAGTCTAAATCAACTCCTTTCCAAGCTGTTCCTTATTGTTTCTAATGGGTGAAAATCGCTTAGCTACACCTACACAATTTACATCTTCTTCAAGATGAGATCTTTTTTCATCGTTATGATTATAATGACCTGGTACTTTTGTTAAGAAAGTTTGATAAGATGTATTGATTCAAGTACTTGTTAAATGTGTGCATATAAATAAACACATATATATCCTTTTGTTTGTTTGAGGTGCCGGGACTAGGGATTAAACCCGGGACCAGCGCTCAACCACTGAGCCACATCGACTCCCCTAATTTCTTTTTTCATTTGTTTTTCTTGTTTGTTTTTGTTTTCAGGAGGCACCAGGGACCGAACCTGGGATCTCCCACCATGTGGGAAGCAGGCACTCAACCGCTCAAGCCACACCTGCTCCTCTATACATATACTTTTTTCCTTTGTATTTCTAGCTCTAATTATTTTTAGGGATCAAGGAGTTAGAGATTTTAATAGTTTGAGGCATCTTTTTCAAAACTTCTATTCACGAAATGTTTTCAATTTAGAAAGGCCCTTGTTAATTCCCTTTCATGCTGGTTTCTCTTAGTTTTATTTTTTAATTCTGTTTTAATTGTTTTGCTACCTTCACATTTGAATTCCATTGCATAAATTTTTACAATATCAAATTTTATCAGTAATAGGCAATGCCACAGGGCATGGCAAGAATTACGAAAATATCAGTGAGAATACCCACTCCTTTCATCCTTGTCACTAATTATTTATGGTTGGGTTATTAAAAACAGTTGACTCAGAATTATTAATACTGAAGAACTATAATAGCAGAAGACTCAAACCAGAAAGGCTCGATAAACAAAGCAAGGTCGGGGGTGGGTGGAGGGCGCCTGTTTGCGTGAGAATCCAGGGAGCCTCGGGTCGGGGCAGCAGGTGTGGCAGAGCCCAGGTCCGCCACCACTCAGGGACACAGGTGCTGCGTCCTGACCAGACCCTGCCAGCATCTGTTAGCTTGGCCTCCACTGCAAGACCACATCAGCTGACCAGCCCCTTCCACATTAAATCTCTTCTGAAAAGCCTTCTCTGACGTCCCTTCAACCAGCTTCCTCCTCGTTACACGCTGACGCCCTCCAGAGGAAAGCATCCACCATCCCTGAAGTCTACCCTTGGACTTCCACGCCCCATGAGTGTGCCCACAACCAGCGCGGAGCTCAGGTCTCTCGTGCGTCACTGCCCGTCAGCTTCTGGCCATTCCTGGCAGGAGCTGAGAGACTGGGCACCCAAGGGCACCACAAATTCAGAGGTCTTGACTCATGCTGAGCAGACCCCTTATTCGCATGGTGTCGACCCTGGCTGGGTATCGGGTAGAACTGTCTTAGGCCTTTCCCCTTCACCGCTTTGCCCCTCTTGGAAAAAGGAGGACCTTGCCCCCACATTCCTGAGGAGACGAAGACTCTTCCAGTCCCTACAGGGGAGCTTCGAACACTCTTTATTCTCCTCCACCCCGTCCTGTCCCACCGCCCTCAGCCTCAGTCGACGTCCTTCCCTCCTCCTTCCCTCAGAAAACAGAAGGCATCAGATGGGAAACCCCTCCACTTCCAGTTCTCCCTTCTCGATTCCACTCCGGGTGAAAACACTATCTCTCTCTGGTCTGAAGCTAATGCCCCTGATGCTCTGGAGCCATTCCAAAGGGACATCACTCTACAGTTACCGTGCTCCTAGATCTTCACTCTCTCCCCTGCTACTGGCAGCTGCCCTCAGCATTACCTTCCTCAAATCCTTCCCACCTCAAAACCAAGTGACTGAAACAAAACACTTTCCCTCCACCTCATGCCCCACTGAATGTCAATTTTACATCGACTCGTCTATCTGCTCGAGTAGACCAAGCTCTTTGAGGGCTGAGACCTTGTCTTATTCTTTGTTGTGTCTCCTTGCCCAGCACATTCTGACACATAGTAGGTGCTCACCAATGTGAGTGGAGTATATGGAAATGTGCAGTGGAAAGGTCTTTGAACTTGATTTAAGACAAGAGCCCTAGAGGCTGAGCTGCAGCTGGCTGCAGAGGCCCCCAGAACAGCCTCGCCCACGGCATCTGCCGCCGGCGCCTGCGCCACGACCTGGCGGCCCAGGAGTGGCAGAGCGTGGAGGTGCAGGGCAGCCTGGCCCTGGTGACCCAGGCCCTGGAGGCTGCTGAACGTGCCCTGCAGGCCCAGGCTCAGGAAGCTCGCGGACTGAACCAGGGACTGCATCAGTTCATCTCTGGAAATCCCATTTCCTTTAGGTTTTCTTAACCTGCTAGGTATGAAAACCGTGATTCCCAATCATTAATCAACCACTAAGTAGTTACTGAACATTTTTCTTGGTATAACTATTACTACAGGGACAGAGAATGAGATGAAAAATACTCTCACCCTCGAGAAGCTTAAAGTACTGTCAGGAAAATCAGACTAAAATGTGTTTTAGGAATGGTGGAAAATGGACGAGGAACGGCTTCTCAGGGAAGGTGAGGTTTATGCCCAGGTGATTATTTATCCACATACAAGAAATAAATGGACAAGGTGCACCTGAGCATGTGGTACGACTCTAAATATTGTAGGTAGGTAGGACGTGGCATGGAGTGAAGCGGGCAGTCCACACGAGGAGGACAACGGGACTGAGGGCAGGAGAGCGGGCACAGCTGACCAAGTGTTAGACGGCAGGACGTCCGTGGGAGGCAGTGAGGAGCACACGTCCAAGGCCCAGGGCCCAGAGCCGCCCTCAGAGCACGTAAGGAGCAGCGGGATGACTCGGTGCTTAACTGCGGTGGGTTCAGGAAGCCGGGGAGGCGGCAGTGAACTCGAGGGCCTGGTCCCGAGGGCCAGCGGCCAGGAAGCGGGGCAAGCTGCGAAGGACCTGGTGGTGGCACTGTGCTGCGTGTCCAGGAATTAAGGGCGGCTGAAAACAGGTACTGCCATAAATCTGTGCGTACCTCGGTTTTCGCAGCGGTGGTGGAGTTAAGGGCAGCCTCCTGACTTTTCGGGCCAACACTGATGGAAGCGGCGCCATTTACAGAGAGCAGAATGACGGTGGTGATTCGCTGAGACAGAGACCTTTGATGAATGGCTGCTTCTACGGAGATGACTCTCTTTGCACCCAAAGAATTACGGTTTCCTAAGCTGAGAAGGACATTAAAAGTGGGACACCTGACTGGACGGTCTGAAGGCAGGTAGGGTACAGTCCTGACGGCCAGGTAAGGGTTTAACCCCAGAACCACGGACAGAGGTGGGGGGAGAGTGGGGTTTGGTGCTTCTGCCTTCTCCCCGAGGCAGAGGCCAGCGGGAGGACACGCCTGGCCAGAGCAGCCACGGAGGCAGGGGGGTCGGCGCCGGAGCGAGCCCCTCTCCCAGGCAGGTGAGCCAGCGGCGAGGCGGGAGGCTGACGCACCAGACAAGGGAGCGCTGGGTTCTGAACAGAAGGACCGAGGGCACTGCCGGAGAAAGCAGCTCTTCAACAGACTGGCAGAAATGCCCATCAGCGTGGAGAGGCAGGGAGCACGCTTTGAAAAATATTCTGTGATAGAAAGGGACAAAGAGAACAGGCAGCCAAGGGGCACCTGGTATTAGGGGAGGGAGGGCAGGTGTGGTGAAGTCAGAGGGAAGATTCTGGAGAGAGCTGGCGTAACCGTGGAAGCAGGAGCCGAGGGGGGTCGGGGGTGCCATGGGGCACAGGGCAGGCCTGGCGCGGGAGGACTGGGGTGGCCCTTCTCTCGGCGGCCGAGCTGCTGAGGCTCATGGCAAAGGTCAGCTCTGACGCGGGAGAGAGCACAGCTCTCAGGCCCGGTGGAGGAGGCGGCGGTCAGGGGAGAAGGTCCACAGCCCCCTAGTACCAGCTCCAGGAGGCGCAGCCAAAGGGAGAGGTGCTCCGTCCTGCGGTGCCAAAAACCTCTCTCACCTCTGCTCCCGGCCCACGTGCACAAGCAGTCAAAGACCTGCCCCTGCTCAGGTCATTTTAGAGGTGAGTTGTACCAAACTTTCAAAAAACAGGTAAAGTCTATGTTATACAAACAATTCCGGATCACTGGGAAAAAGTAGAAAGTCACCTAGTTTAGTTAATGAGTCTAGCACAGGGTTTCTAAAGCTCAGCACTCCTGACAAATCGTAAAGGATCACCGTTTTCTGGTGGGAGACTGTCCTGTGATTGTAAGGTCCAGTATAAACTGGACACCAAACCAGACAATGACAAAATCAAAAACGAAAACCACAGATCACTCACACTTAGGAAGAGAGATTCAAAGGGCCTAAATAAAAGACAGGCTAATCAATATATCAAAAACAAGCCAAGTTTAGCCTGAAAAGTCAATGGTGGTTTTATAAGAAAAAACCCAACCACAGAAATTGCTGCAATAGCAAGTTAAAAGAGAAAAACCATAGGATCATGTCAATTATTGCCAAAAGGATTTGATAAAATGCAAAACACATTCATGGTAAGACTCTAAACAAACTAGAAATGGAAGAAATTTTTCTTAACTTGAAAAAGGGCGTAACAGAAACCAAAGATAAAATTCTTATTTATACAAGCATTCCAATGAAAGAATAAGACTTGTGCTACCCAAAGCAGTATCTCAAGCAAAAAAGCAATGTGAGATACATACATTGGTAAGAAAAAAACTGTCGTTACTTGCAGATTTTTTAATTGTCTACATGTTGAAGTAAGGATGTCAGCAAGGAGATCAAATACAAACATACAGACATATATCAGCAATAATCAATTAGAAATACTTAAATAAAAATAAATACCATTCAAAACAACAATTTTAAAATGTCTTCCCTGGATGGGAAGACACTTATAAAGCTGCTCTTTCTCCCCAAATTAATTTATAAACGTAATACCTAACAAAAGAATTTCACAGGCTGATAGTAAAAATCAAAACGAATAAAACACACAAGATAGCTGAGACAAGCTTTTTAAAAATTGCTTTTAGTTATTTTTAAGTACAAAAATAATTTGTGAATATATGTCGTAAAAAATTCACAGATTCAGCCAAAGTTCCCTTTGACCACACTCAATTCCACTTCTCTCCAGAGAGGAAACTACTGTTACTGATCTGGTATGTGCTATCTCGGGCTCCTGGATCATAGTCAGTGGGTTTCATATACAGAAATAGTTTGGATGTGTGCATTTTTAAAAAAAAACAGCAGTAATAAAAACACCTTGATAGTGGCATATTGTATTTTCTGAAACGTATTTCCCCTTAAGAATATATTTGGAGAGCTTATATGTCAGTACACACAGAGTTTTTAGTTGCTGCAAAGCATTCATTAAATACATGTATGATAAAGAATATGTAAATATCATAATTTATTTATCCATGCCCCTATTGATCACGTAGGACTTTTCTGAATTATGCTTTTAGGACAGTTCCGCAGTAAAATCCCAGGATCCTGCCACCAGAGAGAGGAAGATCGGAAAGCCCTGAGCCTCTAGGGACTTTGTCACACCCCTTCCTTCTCACTTCCTCTTTACACCAGCAGGATCCCCAACTCCACAGGGCAACCGTCCTGCCCCCTGCTTTCCTGGTTCTTCCCAAACCAAGACTTGCAGGGACTGCGCCAGGCCCTCCCAGCAATCAGCAGAAACATTTAACCCACCTTCCTGAAACACAGCAGGCTGCTCCACACGGCCATTCAGATTCTCAAGGAGAAATTCCAATACACCGAAACTGCGACCTGCCGTACAACGACGTTTTCCAATGCATGGAAAAGAGAATTTGTTCTCTACTCACTCTCACCTCAATAGTTCCAAAGAAAGTCGAGCATTTTCCTCAGTAGACATTACTTCATTTACTTTCCATGCATTACGTGTATCTATCCCACAGAACGTATCATGTCCCTCCAAAGTCTGTTCCACTGGGACACTACAAGCAAACTATTTTTAATCACAGCTTTACTCAGCTACAAGTCACATACCATAAAAGTCGCCTGTTTTAAAGGGCACAATTCAATGGTTTTCAGTCTATTCACAAAGTTGTGCCACCATCAGCGCACGTATTGGAACATTCTGATCACCCTAAAAAAGAAAGGCCGCACTCTCAGCGAGCGCGCTGGTCCCTCCGATCCCCGGCCCAGCCCCAGGTCCGTGTGGCCTTGCCTGTTCTGGCCTTTTCGCGCAGGGCAGGTACACAGTGTGCGGTCTTCCGAGGCGGCCTTCCCTCACGCAGCACGGCCTCGAGGCTCGCCGTGTGGAAGCAGGCATCAGCATCCATTTCTTTCCATTGCTGGAAAACATTCCAGCGTGCGGATCTACCTCATTTTATTTGTCCCCTCAGCAGTTGACGGGTATCTGGGTTGTTTCCATTTGTTGGCTATTACGGATAATACTTCTATGAATATCCATGTACAAGCCATGCTTCACAAAAAAAAATTGAACAATTGTATGTAAATGAGGGTTGGATGGTTTAGAAAGTGGGACAATTAAACAGTTTTCTTGATTCACCTTTAAAAAGCAATCTTTAATGAATCAAATGAGTCATTTTATAACAATCATGGAAAGGAAATAGCTACTGACATCATAGTTACTATAACTAACCTCCAAATTAACCTTCTCTTAAATGCTGAATTTAAAGAAATGAGCTTTTGTGACTGGAGAAGTACCTTCAAGTAGCAATTAATCGATTGATTCGAATTTCTTGACGAGAAGGGAACCTAAGTGTCTTCTGGATGAAAGTGGTGGTAGGGGGGATTGGACTTTTTTTGTGGCAAAGTTACTCTGTGCTCCAACGTGGAGTGAGTTTTTATAATTATCTGGAATAGTACAATAACCGGAGACAACACTGCCGAAAAGCAAAGACCACTGTGTTTTTTAAACTCTCCTAAGCCGTGGAAGTAATGAAATGCTCTTCAAAAGTACAAGGCGGGTAAGAGGCAGCTACTGGACCATGGCTTTTCATTCTGGGGCGGAAATACAAGCGGAGAGGGCACCACCCTGCTCCCACGGCCCAATCCTACACGGGCGGGAGTTTAAGAAACTCTCTATTTACCGCTCCTTTTCTGTTGCGCTCCCCAACAGAATGATGACTCACAAGAACAAGCCTTTACTCTTCAACTCATTCACTCACTCTTCTCACGTGAGAAAACACGCATAAAAGAAAGACTCTACCTGACGATTATCTGATTAAAAGGCTGAGGAAAAAACATTAATCACCTAAAAATAGTATTTAATATAATGAATTTGAGATAAAATCACCTGTGCCAGGACTCATAACTTCTATGCACTTTTTGACTAGCGGCCTAGAATAACTACGGAATCAAACGGAAGAAGCCACACTGGATTCTACTTACAAGCCTGACAGGAAAAATGTAAAGCCGAAACCCAAACCCAAACAATATTAGAAACAGTTACAAGAAAGTTCACCGTTATGTTGTATTCCAAAAGTCTCTACACAAATCAGGTGCTTGCAACCCCAAATTCATTCTCCCAGAAAAACTATGACTAGTGCTCATAATCTCGGACTAATCCAGAAAAAACCATATAATCCACAATATAGCTGAAATAACGTATACAGACAACATAAAAGAAGGGGGAAACACTGATGAAATCCTAGTAATTAAACCAGATGGGAAGGAATTAAAACTGGCTCAAGGTAAAATGTTTACGAATGTTTGCTTTGATGGTCCCACTCCATCTAAAGCAACGGGAGCTACAGGAACGAGTCCAGGGAGCCTCTTCCAGGTAGCGGCGGAGGCCCTCGGCACGCGGGAGAGGCGGGAGCCTGATGCGAGGAGAGCCTTCTTGGTCTCCTCCCTCTGGCTTCTCCTTTCCCTCTCCCTCGGCCACCTCTCTCTCTTCTCTTCTATGCAAATCCTGCCACTTTTCAATACTCAACTCAAATATTTATATCTCCATCACAACCAGCCCAGCCGAGGAGACCCTGCAGCTCCTCCAGATTCGCCCCATCCCACCGCAGCTCACCTTGAGGAACCGGCCCCACTCCTGCTCTTCTCAGCCAGTAACGCACCAAGGTGAGGGTGGAAGAAAGAAAAGGAGACTCTTCTTGGGTAATAGAGAGGAGCTCGGAGGGCAAGAGAAAGGAGGCGCAGGCAGAGAGCAGGGCGCCATCAGCTGCGGGGACGGAGGGGGGTGACGGCAAATGGCGCTGGGGAAGAGAGGTCCCTGCTCCATTCAAAAAGCAGAGCCCTGAGCTCAGGGTCTGCAAATTCCCTTAGGGTGGGGAAAGAAAGAGGACTCCTCTGGTGTTCTTATCTGCTGTTCATGTTTGTAGAGGGCACCACTGGCTCGTAGAGGGGACTGGAGGGACCTTTCAGAGTGCACAGCGGAGAGACAATATGCACAAAAGGCAGCAAATTCCAAATCCATTGGGAGCCACGAGAGACAAGGTGCTGAGGAGGCACAGAGGAGAGACTCGTTAATTTAGTCTGGATGAGAGCCAAGAAGACTTTCAGGAAGATTCATTCATTCAAAAACTATTAACGGAGTGCCTAATATGTGCCAGCGTTCTGAGATGAGAGCCAACGACTGGAAGAGACAAAGCCTCCAGTCCTCACTGCGCTTATAATGGTGGTGATAATTATAAAAACCCACAATGCTCGAAAACACAAGTAGAGCATATGGCCGTGGCACCGTGATAGTGTTTATGAATTCCAAAAAGAGATATAGATTACGTTTCTAAACTGGTCTGTTTCTCTTGGTGTGAAACCCTTTGACTGTATTAGATTCAGCTGAGATGTCTGATTAAATTGGGCTTTGATTCAGCTGTGTCATCAGAGTGGGACTCAGTGTTGAGTCCCAGCCCCTGGTGGGCTGATAAAACAGACCCTCACGCAGAAGTAGATACACGAGAGGCAGAACACAGAGGAAGAGAGAGCTCATGAGACAGGGCGGAGGCCCCGGGAAGAGCGGTGAGCCTGATAGTCTACAGCTGACCTAGAGGAGAGACCAGGGCAGCTGAGCCTGGAAAGAAGCCCAGAAAAGAGAGACGAGCCTTATCCCAGCCTACAGCTGAGACTGGAAGAAGGCTGAACCCTCAGACGTCACCCGCCATCTTGCTTCAACATGTGGCAAGAGACTTTGGGTGAGAAAGTCCCTCTTATGGTACCTTCAGTTGGACTCTTTAGGGCCTTGTGACTATAACCTTCTACCCCAATTAAATACCTTTTATAAGAGCCAACAGAGTTCTGGTACTTTGCACCAGCACCCTTTTGGCTGACGAATACAATGGCATATAAGATGACAGGAGCGATGGAGAAAAATAAAGAGGAACGGGGAAGCCAGGTGGCGTGCATTTGCGCGTGTGTGTGTGTGTGCACACCCCTGTAATTTTAAATAGAGCGGCGGGGGAAAGCCTTGCTGGAGGACAACGCTGAAGGAGGTGGTGACTGCGCAGCAGGGCTCGAGGGGAAGCGTGTAGAGCAGTGTGCCCGGGACAGGAGCGGGGAGGCAGGTGTGGCTGAGCAGACCGCGGCAAGAAGAGCTGGAGAACAAGGAGCCAGACTGTGTGAGGGCCCTGGGACCACAGCACAAAGTTAACCTTTTACTCTACAGGGGCTGGGTTTGAGGGAAAAAGCAATTTATTTACTTCTAGAATTGCGTATTATTCATAGTAGCATTCCATTATTTAGCAGTAGTAATTTACTGATCCCACACTCCCTGGCTGCTGGAGCATTCCACGCTGGAGACGGTGGCGGCTGCACCGAGTGCAAGGCGGCGAGCAGTGGCCTGGCACCGCGTGCAGCTTGAACGGGGAGCTGAGGGGCTCTTCTAATGGACTGGACGTGGATGCCGAGGAAAAGGGTGTCAGGGGAACTCCAAGGACTTCAGCCTGTCGAGGAAGATGGAGAGGCAATGAAGTCATCTTTGAATGCCGGGGAGGCCTCTGGCGGATGAGGGCATTAGGAGCAGAGACCCCCGAGGCCGAAGAGCAACCAGCACGCCGCTCGGCGCAGGCCCACCCTCAGCGCTGCCTCACTGAGTCCCCACAACAGCACCTAAGGCCGGAATTATCTTCATTGACAGCTCAGGAGCAAAGTCACACGCCTGCCCAAAGCCGCCCGGCTCGAAGGCGGATGAAAGGCCTTTGCGTCCACACGCTCTGACTGCGGCCCGATTTCCAGGCTCAGAGCCAGGACACCACCAAAACTGACCTCAGGACCCCTCAGAGATCATTTTACAGAGCGGGCGTGGAGGCAAAAGGCTACCTGAAACGACCTTAATTAGAAGACGCTTCCATAATACTAAAAAAATTGGAAAACAACGTAAATGTGATTGGCTAAGGGAATCATGGAATAGCCTTACAGTAAGCACCACGCAAGCATTAAAACCATGCTCTAGCCTTAAACTCATGACACAGAAAAAAAAAAAACAGGTAATAGAACATCTTAGAATAATATTTTAAAAATACTATACATATTACACAAATATCTGTATATGGAAAAGTCTAGATGAATAAATACTGAAAAAGAGATAGTAAGAAAGTGGGTAATTTTCTAAGATAGTAAGAATAGATGCTAAAAGAGAGATAGTGAGAAAGTGGGTAGTTTAAACCTTTCTGAGTTGTCTGATTTTACAGTAACTATGCATTGTTAGTAAAATCAGAAAAACAATAATGCGATTGCCAAACCAGAAATACTTTTATAAAACGATTTCCTTTATAAAACTTGCTACCCAAACTGTTCCCAAGCTTGGGACTCTCAGGACAGGCTGGCATCCCGGCCTTCGGGAAGCTGCTCCTGAGGTGGCTTGGCTCTCCCAGCTGTTCCACTCTGACGTGCCCAGAGCATCCTCAGGTGGCTGTTTGTCCAGGGAAGCGTTTTAGAGCTGGTACAGAGGGTAACTGCACCCACCGTTACTAGCTCACTTAGACTCAGAGAATCAACTTTCCACAAACGGAGCGGCTTCCTCAAGAACTGCAAATGCATCATTCAGTTGGTCTTTAATAATAGCCAAGCTGTCAAGATTTTCAATTACGTCTAAATGTCAGACGTATAAAACAAAGCACAGACAATGTCAGAAAGGAGGAGGCAGATAAGGGCATGGCAGAGAGAGCAGGGGAAACGTGTAATAGCTAGGCAACCGAAAAGCAGCTGTGGCATCGTACTCACTTAACACTTATTAACGCATATAACCAGACAGTAAACTATCACCCAGCTCATGGTTCTGTGCAGGCACCATCTGCGCCCTGCAGAGATAAAGGAAAGGAAAGCACGGCCACAGAAGGACCACTGTCCTTTTCACTATGTGATCTGTAACACTTGAACTTTTCCTTTATAAGTGGAGAAACCCAAATGAAGTGAAAGCCATTTGATAATTTATTTCTCTTTTACAACTTTTCATTTATGGTTGTTTCTTTTAGTCTTTGCTTTGGGAAACTGAGGGTGAAGATAAAATAAAATGGGGGTGCATAGAGAGAAAGAGGTGGTGAAAATATGACAGACGTGTAAGTACTGAGGACAAATACTGAGTATAGGAAAAAAAAAAAAAAAAGACGCCTGTAAAGAGGCGCGAGCAGCATGGGCGACGCCAGTCTCCCGGAGGGCACCCCAGAATCGTGGGTGCACCCTGACTCTCCAGCTCTGTGGCTTCAGGTCTGAGAGTCACTTCAGTGAACGGCGGGAGGTTCAGAGCTCGTTTCCTGGCCTGGCAGCAGGAAAAGGTAAGGAGAGACCTGGAGCCTTTTGGCTGACTGCCCTTTCCTTCCCTTGCGGCCCGGTGGCAGGAAAGCCACGTACACAGTCCAGTGTGGGGGGAGCTCAGCCTCTCTGAAGGAAGAAGAGAGAGCCGGCTTCTCCCCTACATAATTACAGAACCGCTCAGATGCAGTACTGGACAAAAGAGAGCAAGGTTCTCTCCTTGGCAAATTCCCATGCGAGATTTTCCTATGCTGGGTTCATCTGGGCCACAGGACAGGCAGGCTTCAGAGTCATTATCTCGTTTAGATTCAGAGGCGCAACTTTTCACGCAATCATTTATTTCACCCTAGGAATATAAGTATTCTTCTATTTCCCATCACCTTCACTTCTTCAAGAATTAGCCGATTCCATTTAAAGAGACTAAAAAGAACAGTCTTTGACCTTAAGGAGCTTACAATCTACGGGAAGACACAAACAGATAATGTCGATGGAACACGACAACCCCGTGTTTTTCCAGCTGTTTTTATTGTGACCGTGAGTAGAAAGCAGTTTACGCAGCCACCTTACCCCCTTACAAGCAAGTCTGCACAACAGCTCCATCCTTGTATGTGAGATGCACTCCGGAATTCTCTAGTCCATTCTGTTCTGTTCTATTTCTTTTTTTTTTTTTTAATTTTTTATTTTTTTTATTTTTTTTTTATTATGGGTAAAAATCAAAATTCTCACAATACATACAAACATTTGCAAAATGATATATAAATATATATGCATATATGTGTATTTGCTTACAAAAATGTTGTTTATATATATATATGTTCTATTTCATTTTTGTAAGCAGGGCACAATGATCGCCTGAGAAAGGGCAGGCTGCTGTGGGAGGGAGAGCAGGGGTCCGACCAGGATGGGAGAGAGCCTACGGAGAGGAAGGTGTGCTGAGGATAAGCCAAGAGAGGCGTGAAGAACGTCCAGGCAGAGCGGATGCCGAGGCGCTTGAGACGAGAAGCCCACAGTGTGTTGAGGGGCTGGGGAGCCTGAGGATTTACAGAGTATATACTGCAGTGGGGGGCGGGGGGCGCAGATGGGGCGCAGAGTGGCCAGGAGCCAGGACAAAGGGCGTCCTGAAGGTCACCGTAGGCTGTGCTGCTGGGCCCAGGGCTGGTGGAGGAGCAGGGGCTGGCTGAAGGCTTTTAACAGGGCAGAATCTGATTTCCCTTTCTCAGGGATCACTCTGGCTATGAGGCACCTAAATTCAAGGAAGGCAAAATGGAATTAAAAAAAGAATCGTCATGAGGTCAGTGCCACCGCCGAACGGCGAGGTGAAGAAGTTTCCAGCGTGGTGTGGGTGAAGGCGTGTGGGGCATCCCAGGGGTTAGGTCAGCAGACACTAGAGACGAAGGTGAGAGCAAACTATGCGTGAGACAAGCTCCCCAAGGACGGCAAAGTGGGGGGCAGAGCAGGAGGCCGAGGATAGGACTTGGGGGGGCTCCTCTGCAGTGCGAAGGGGACGAAAGCTGCAGGTGGGGTTAGAAGCAAACCTGCTGAGCACAGGCATGGGGGGCAGGTGTTGGGGGTGGCCCACCAAGCCAAACGCAGAGGCAGCTCTGGGCGAGGGCCAGGGCAGCAGCTCCCCTCAAGAGCCTGTGGGGTGGGCTGGCGCCTCGCTCGGGGCAGAGTATGCTCAACCGTGTGTATTTATTACATATACTGTGTATCTTATCTCAGTCTTCATAGTAAAAAGCTATTATCATCCCATTTTATCATATGGGGCTAAGAGGGGTAAAAGAACTTGCCTGGTGTCCCTCAATTTGTTTGTAGCAGAGTCAAGACTCACACCCACATCCATCTCACTCCAAGGACTATTTTAAAAGGACTGAATTCTACAATAAGGAACTTAGTGGTTGTGAGGGAAGTGGGAAGAGAGACAGTAAGGAGAGAGATGTGGAGACTGCTCTTTGAAAGAAACTGACAACAGGGAAATGAAACCAAGCACGCACCCCAGGAGGCCGGAAGGGAAAGAGCCTGTAATGAAAGAGAAGCACGAGGGACCAGGGTGGATGCTGGTGATAGGTGGGGAGGCACTTCGCAGGTGATGGTGAGCGGGGTGTCCCCTGACTACCTGCCATTTAATGAACCTATTCTAAACTTCTGTGGTCTCACCCAAATTCCACTCATTTGGGATTTTGGATGCCACCATCTCAAATACTGAATTTTTTGTTTTTATAGTACAAATATTTTTCTCTGGATCTGGAGGGCCTCGGGTCCCACCTGCCATGCCAGGATTACTTCTTGAGGACCTGCATGCTTGGCCGATCCCTCTGCTCCCCCAGATCCAAGAATGGCAACAATTTCTCAGCTTCTTCTCCTTCTAAAGTGTCCTGTGGGCAAACCATGTTCTTAGGTTTTCTGAAACACGTTACTCTTCAGGGAAACAGATGGGGTGAAAATAGCGGAAGTGTCACCCCCACAAAAGCTGCCTTGGGTATTCTGTGCTGTGTAAACAGAGCAAGACTTGTCCTTGTGCATTCAGAGGCTCTTCACCCCATCTTCATTTTTGTTCCACTGAGGCCCAATCCATCTTGGCCTATTTTACTCTAGAAATAACAGCTTTAACTCTCTGCCTGCACTGATCTCATTTATCTGTCCACGTGTTTGTAGCCTTCCTGCTCACCAGAAGCTGCCTGGTATAGACAGGCACTGGGGCACACCTGTGGAATAAGAGGACGCTCTCTTTGGACCAGGTCCCCTGAAGACTGGCTCTTTAGGTGCAGTACAATGGAATCATGGAATCTGGCAAAACTAGGTGCTTAGAAGCAGAGTTCAAACCCATGACTTGGGCCTCATTAGTTCCATGCTCCAATAATCAACCAACATATTTCTCTAAACAGGCTAAAGGTTTACATTTGTTCCCAAACTAAAAGAGCTAGACATTCTAGAACACTGAACACTAGTAGTTTGGTTCTATCTGAATTCCAATAGCCATTACACTATTGCCTTAAAAGAAAGATGACAAGGAAGTCTGTGTGCTTGCCCATTTGCCTTGGACGATCCACAGAGAGAATTATACTTTCAACATTTACACAAGCACGTAGGTGCCTCCGTTGATTTTCAGGAAGCCAAAACATAAAGCATAGATTCACAGAATTCCAAGAATGTCTATATTTAGACAGAGACGAGGTCAGATGATTCAAGGAGACTATATAGCTAGCTGTTCACAAGTTTTTAAAAACTGAATAGAAGAGACAGAACTAATATTCTTCCTTAAACACTTGTGCAGAATTTCCTCATTTGCTTTGCTCTCATTTTTAGGGTGGCAGTGCTAGCTATCTATTTTTGTTTCAGGCAGAAACTGAATGTGGACCCTTTGATATAAAGAGCTTATGCCTGGGTGGGACATTAACGGGGAGGTGAGGGCAGGAGAGGGGCAGATGGCATCTTTCGTTCTAGGTGTGTCCACGGCGGCATCCACTTCCAGCCAAGACACATCTTGGCGTCAGTTTCATCAAGCTGCTTCTAAACACTGCCTTTGTGCTATATATACAACAAAAAATAGATGACGATTTCCTGATTTCATATGGAAATAAGGGTCAATCAAAATCTGTTACCAAAAAGTATAAATACACTATCGTCCATGAGCGGACTGTTCTCTCTGAGGCTGTGGATCTCCCCTCCTAATGGCCAGGCAATTCCTAATCTGGATGAACCTTGCGGCTGGACAGAGAGAAGGAGGGTAGCTGAGGCTTCCTATATTTTCTTCCAAATACTTTTTTCATATCCATAATACCTCTTCCGTCTCTTAGGAATGACCACTGAAAGCTGACAGTGGAATCAGTGTTCTAATTATTATTTTATAGCCCTTTAAAATGCATTTAAGGACATTTTATACTGTGTAGGAACAGTTCATCCTATCTAATGATCCAAAAGCTTTGTAAAAATTAAAAAAAAAAAAAAGCTTTTAGTGCCAAACATGATTAACTGCTTGTCCAGTATAAGCAAAGCAATGGTTTTGGCTGGTGATTTATAACTCACCCCAATCAAATAATTAGTGAAAATACATTAACAAGAAATTAACACAACTGCATTATTCAGGCAGTTACACTTGAAAGCAGTACTAAAAATGATGTAAGACAAGTAAATTTTAATAGGGAACATGAAATTACACATCCATTGCCACCTTTCAAACCAATTTTTCAAAAAGCAATCTCTACTGCATTATTTAAAAATCCAACTTAAAATCATAACCTGTTAACCAAAATTACTGCGGCTGCTAGAAAGTGAATCTGTGACACGGCTCTTGTGTCTTTTGTGTATCTGATACTGTCAGTGTTAATTAGAAGGAAGCATATTTAAAAATCAGAAAAGACGGAACCACAGGCAAGAAAAGCACATGCCACTAATTTTTGGTCACGTATATAACTTGTATTCATTAAAACATGTAGTCAGACAAGGGTTTTGTGATTGGCTCTGGCTGATTTTCCAGACTTTCCATCTGAATAGGTCGACCTTCCAGAGAGGGCCACAAATCCGGCATAGCTGGTGCAGACTGGAAGGGCAGACAGGTATTTTAGGAAAGAAGCTTCCTGTCCTTTGATTTATGCCATCAGCACAGCAAATAACTAAATTAACGATCATAACTGATTCCCCATAGAAGGGCCAAATGATTCAGGCCCTCTGCCTGGAATCAGCTGAGACCTCCACCAGCTCAGTCTTCCTAGAAAATAACCTCCCAGGCTCTCAAGCGTGTCCTCGAGCCTCAGTTCACTGTTTTCATTTTCAATATAACAAATCCAGTTAGTGGCTTTCAGGGGAAGGGAATACAACTGCATTTCCACTGGGGCTTAGGAAAAGGGCTCCTTCTAGTAGCCTGCTACTGTCCTGAACACAACCAGCTGGCGTGAAAGTATATACCATATAAAAGTCACACATAAACCCCAACCTGACCACCATACCTTCTCTGCCTTGACTAGGTCAGTGGTTCTCAACCAGAGATTCTCTGCCCCCAAGGGGGCATCTGGCCAGGTCTGGGGACAGGCTTCCTGCTCAAGGCTGAGGGAAATGGGGTGTTAATGGCATTTACTGGGGAGAAGATATTGTTAAACATCCTATCATGCACAAGACAGCTCCCACAGAAAGAATTATCCAGCCCAATATGTCAGAAGTGCCGAGGCTGGGAGATTTAAGGGTCAACACTTATACATGGACATGGGAAAACCTGTGCCATAACGGCAAAAGCTGGGCTTCCAGCACCCATTTTTACCCACTGATCTCTGATATGCCAAGGTAGTCAAGTTCAGCCATGCTTTTTGAAAAAAAAAAAAACAAAACAACCCACAGGGGAAAAATCTATAAAGTCATTTACTCATTTTCATAGTTAATATTCATAGCCTTAAAAAAAGAAAAAAGACACCCCCCTCCCCCCAAAAAATCTCCCCAGGGAAACAAGTTTTTGTCCTTAAAGGTTTTGTTCTTTCAGGAATGCAATTACATTCTAAACTTAGATTTCCCATAAATTCATGTACAGTGACATTTAACATATCGTGCTTGTTGGCTTACCTTTCTTTTTTTTAAAAAAACAACAAGATGGGAAAAACATGGAGAACAGACAAACCGCAGAGTTTATCAAACAGCTACACATGGCACTCTGGGTGGGCTGAAAGTCACCAAACCCCACCTTAGAGTCTTGCGGAGAGCATGTACCAGGAACCAAGGACTCAGGGAGGCAGCCGTGCTCACCAGCGACACAAGCCACCCTCCCGCCAAGCACACGCAGCTCAGCCTCCACGTCTCCTCAACAGCCACAAGGCAGAATGAAGCTCTGCAATTTAAAACAAAACAAAACAAGCAAACAAAAAAAGCACAACAAAAACAGACTTCCATTAGGCACCTAAATTATGTCTAAAAGCTTAGGAAATATTTATCGTGCTGCCAAAGTGATAAATGTCAGGGACCGCGGCATTGTGTTTCCTAAGATTCCTTCGTCGTTTTGAGGCTCTGCTCTGCGGGGCAAGACTGCGCGCTCTGGACCGAGCTCGCGGGTTTAAGACAAGGGCCAGTTCTGATGGCCTTTCGGCAAGGAAATGGGCTGTCCTGGGCATTCAGTGTAGCACGGGACATGTGAACACGCAACGGTCAGAGCCACCAGGCCCTGACATCAGTCACCGCGACGTTAATATTTCAAAGAGGAAGGGTCCCTTTGGGTGAGAAGCAGGTGGCAACCACAGAGGCCATGGAGCATTTTATGACCTGAACTTTTCATACACTCCTGATTTCAAACATTCTATTCTTTTGACCATATGTATCATCAAACATCCCGAAATCCCAATACTTCTACATCTAAGCTCTGAGTCTGCCTCCCCATATAAACTGCATAAAACTTCTGTCAGATTAGGTGCCCTGATTTTTGGTTCAGAAAATAGGGTTACCACTGGGAAATGAAAGTCAACTCCTACCACACACCTTCTACCAGAAAATTCCTGATGAATTAAGGATTTAAAGGTAGAAAATGAAGGAAAGATGCAAATGTTTATAGAAATCCCAATATTCATATAAGCTGGGATTGGAAAAGACCTTTCTTGACACCAAACTATGGGTAAAAGCATGAGTAAAACATTTTAAGACATTTTTTAGAAACCTCTGATAATCAACAAAACGAGAGAACAAAATTAGGCACAAACAACAAACTAGGGAAATATTGCAACAAATATAAAAGAAAAAGAGTTGAAAGGCCAAATATTTATCATGTACAGAGCCCTTAGAAATCAAAAGGACAAAGATGAACAGATGAATAGAAAAATGAGCAAACAAACATGACAAAGTAATGTGTGGAAATTGGCAAATAAACGTGCAAAAACTTCCACCTCACCAGTGATCGCAGAAATGCAAACAAAAACAAATAAGAGATTTATCTTTTCTGCCTATCAGATTGGTGTCAGTTAGTAGCAGCGATAATACTCAGTCGGGGTGAAGCTGTGGAGAAACGGGCAGTGTCCTAACTGCTGAGAGCCAGGCAACTCTTAGGTTAAAGCCTTCTGGAAGCAAGCTGACTACATTAATACAAGATGAAAAGTCAGTGTTTCCTTTGACTCAGCAATTCCATTCATAGAGATGTGTGTGTAATAACGTTAAATGCTTTGTTTGTAATGTTTTGTGTGAATAACCAGAGGGCTCTCTCCACACCCGCGGGCAGCAGTCACTAGCTCCTGTTGAGTCCACTGTCAAAGGAGCTCTCGAGTGGCCTGCTTTCGTCCAAGTGATGGTCACTACCTAGCTTGGGCCGCCCTCCCCTCTCACGTGGATTGCTGCAATGCTTTCACACGTGGCCAACGTGGGGCGGATGCCTGGGAAAGCAAGACACGGGGCTGATGTACCGAGGAAGCACATTTTATGGGCAATTTTTGTGGTTCCTGGTCCTTTTTGGTTCTAAGTCTTAGATGTAATTTCTTCATGGTTTCGGAAAAAGAGACTGTACAAAGTTCCCTCTACTCTTTAATCTAAAGTAAACTATTAAAACTATCAGCACAGGACATCTCAGGACCTCTTTCACAAACTCAGAAGTCAACTTTAAAAAGAGTTCCTTCACTCTAGCACTGCTGTTGACAACCAAAACTAAGAAGACCCTAAACAGGCCGCAGGGCAGGACTGGTTAAATTAATCAGCATTATTGATTAATGAGTATTGTGTGGCCTTGAGAAAAGAATGAAGAACTTTTTGTATTCTGACTTGGAGAATGCTTTAGGAAATTGTGTGAAGTGGAAAGAAAGCAAAGTCTGAACAATATTAAAATATGATTCCAATTGTGTGAGTGTAGGCGTGTGCGTGCCAGTTTATGCATCAAGTATCTCTGGGAAAAATACTTGTGGGGAGGGAAACTGGGTGGCTGGGGCCAACGTGAGGAGAGAATTTTCTCACTGCGTTGTCTTTTATAGTTCAGCTTTGTTACCATACTACATAGTTCAATCGACTTTTTTTAAAGATTTTGTTTATTTCTATCTCTCCATCCCCTTGTTGTATGCACTTGCTTTGTCTGTTTGTCTTCCTTTTAGGAGGCACCAGGAACTGAACCCAGTACCCTCCCATGTGGGAGACAGGCACCTAATAGCTTTAGCACCTCTGCTCCTTGCTTTGTTGTGACTCTCATTATGTTTTCCTCCTTGTGTCTCTTGTTGCGTCAGCTCACTGGCTTGCTTGGCCTATCTAGGAGGCATCAAGAACTGAATCCGGGACCTCCCATGTGGTAGGTGGGAGCTCAATCGCTTGAACCACGTCCGCTTCCCCTCGATTTTAATTAAGTACATATGAATGTTTGACAAAACTCTTTAGATGAGAAGCATAAAGGGAAATTTTAACATCCTGTTTCTACCTACACCCCTCCCCGAAAAACACCACCGACCATTTCCAGTGCTCTTGAACAGACACCCTTCTCCCCTCCACCGCATTCAGAGTCCAGCTGAGGGCAGCCGCCTTCCCTCTCGGCTCTGCTTTACTCCTCTTTCCCAGTCACGCATTCTAGAACGTCCTGAGCAGCAGCCACTAAAGTACTCCAGCTGTCCAACAACACAGGCACATTCCACTTTCTTAGAGGCAGGGTGAAGCCAGCCCAATTTCTTCTCAGAAAGAGGTGGGGCAATCAGCCTTAAAAGAAAAGCAAAACTAACAATCTGTAGAGCAAAACAGCGCTAACTATAAACTCCGCTTTTGTGGGCGAGGCTGCTATAAAAAATGGGTACGATGGACTAAAGAAAACAACAAGACGGGGGGAAGAAAAAAGAAGAAACCTTCCCCAAACGGGTTTTCTCCTTTGCCTTTGACTTGGTGCCACTGGGTGGCAAACGGAGCAGCGGCCTGTCTTCCTCTCCATCAGGACTGGTTACAGACCTCAGCTACCGCCTGCCAGGTGCAATCATTCTCAGGTCTGCGTTCCTGCATCTTAAAGGTGTATGCAAGTGAGCCACAGCTCACCAGGTACCATGTTCTCCCCATAAAAGCCAGCACACCGTCACAGAGGGAAGGGCCTTTCCCAGAGAAATGCAATGGAGAATGAGAAAAACCAGCAGAAATTCCAAACTAAATAACGCTAACCAATAAGCATCTCACTGCCCACTTTAATACCGAGATGACAATAAATACCTCCAAAACAAAACTGCTAACTTGAATTACCAAGTTTTTTTTTTAAAAAAAGACACCCTTGATGCAATATTATCCAAAACATGGGAGAGATATAATGAGGGCTCCAAAATAGTTTTGTTTGTTTGTTTTTTCATTATTATTATTTTTATTGTGGGTAAAAATCAAAATTTTCACAATACAAACCAATATTTGTAAAATGATAAATATATATATGCATATATGTGCATTTGCTTACATAAATGTTATTATATATATATATATTTTTTTTTTAAAAGGTGCTTAGATTACGTAAATGTTACACAGAAATTACAGGGATTCCCATGTTCCCCACCTCCCACACCTCCCACACCCTCCCACATAAACATCCTTCATTAGTGTGGCTCATCACCTGCAATGGATAAACACATCCTGGGGCTTTGCCACTAAGCATGGACCACAGTTCACACTGTAGACCCCACTCTCTCCCACACAGTTCTGCATGGTATATGCTGACGTAAAATGGCCTTTATCTGTCATTGTAATGTCACTCAGGACAATTCCCAAGTCCTGAAAAAGCCCCTGTATTACAACTGCCCTTCCCCTCCCTGCCCCAAAGCATCCAGTGGCCACTGGCTCCACCTCACTGTTATAATTTCGTCCATTGCTAGAATCACCATATGTGTACAACAGAATACCATCAAGTCCACTCTAGTCCATAGTTCTTCCCCCAATCCTGAGGGGACTGGGATGGTGGTGTCCACTCCACCTCCAAGTGAGAGAGGGCTTATATCCCAGGGATATGGTGGGTGGGATGATCCTGCCTGCAGATGCAGGCTCTCTCCATTCCCCGGGATGGCCGTTGCCCATCGTTGTCTCCTCACCAGGTGACTTGGGTGAGTCCATTGAGCTGTAGGGTAGGAGTTGCCGCTCCACCGAGATTCCAGGCACAGCTGGCACATAGGTAGGCCAGAGGCTCCAGTCCCTGGAAGTACATCTACAAACTCCAGCATCACATATAGGTTTGAATAGAAGGGACTGATGAACCCTGTGCAGGGAGGACTTATTTGAGTCTAATTCTGTCACTCTCAGGAGCACAGATTCCAAAGTAGAGCCCACTGATAAGGCATCAGTCTCTGGGGCTATCCCCCCTTATATAGGACCTGGGTGTCTCCAGAGCCCTCAGGAACCCCACTGAGTGGGGTGATAGGCACTTAGATGTTCTATGAGCTCCTACTGAGGTGTGCGTAAGAGTTACCTCTGGGACGACCTCCCGACTCTCTTTGAAGTCTCTTAGCCACATGAACTCATTTGTCTTTACCTTTCCCCCTTTTATTCAAGGTCTTTTTCCAGTCGTGTTGCCAGTTGGCACTTGCCAAAATAGTTTTAAACAAGTAGGAAAAAAATCCCATCCAGTTGTCTTATAAAACTATCAGTTGAAATAATATTCATAAATTGTTGTTACCAAAAAGGGATATTGATGGCCTGAAATAAAGAAAAATATTGAAAACTTGTCCTTGGGACATCACGTAAACTTACCACTGATACTACATATACCAAGTAGTCAAACAATTTTACCAGTGATGTCAAATCCAGGTCTAAGAAATAAATAAGAATTCAGATTCAACCAAAAATTGAGAGCTGACTACATCAGGCACTATGAGACACTTTTATATGCAGTGTATCATTAGATCCCTAAAATAACCTTGTCAGGTAGGGATGATTATTCCCACTTGCAAAGGAGAAAAATGAATCTAACCAACACTGGAAACATGCCCAGGGCCATTCAGGGGGCAGACAGGAACGGACCGGGACCTTCCATCTCTAAGACCAATGTCTCTCCTCCACCAAGGGCATCTGTGAGGTTTCCTTCTCCATCCCTTAATGTCAACAGAGATTAATTCAGCTGCATCTTGAAACAACATAGACAACACAACCAGGTTATTCCATCTGCTAATTCAGATTGCTTTTTTAGGAATGGGACTTTTAGGCACTGTCTCCTTTTGTAAGTGACAGAAGCAAACGAGGAGGGCAGAGGGGAAAAAAGACTAAACAGAGATCACACAAGAAATAGGCATGTCAGTGGTTCCTCTTCTATTCCGAATATGCTTATCTAAATTCCAGTCAATTAAATTTAGCCAATAGCTTTTGTGCTTACCTATGTGCCAGACACTGATGTAAGTACAATCCTGGTCCCAGCCCTCGAAAGCTCAGAACCTCGCAGAAGAGCCAGACGGGAGAATGAAAATTAGCATGTGATCTCATAAATATTATGAAAATGGAATTCAGAGACAGAAGTAGACTCGTCTGCGTGGTCTGGAGGCCCAGTGGGGAGCAGCCGTGCGGAGGCCACAACGTCTGGCCTGAGGAATGGGAAGGTAATTTCAAGCAGAAGGCAGCAGAGAAAAAGATATGGACCCTACCCTGTATGTACAGAGGAAATCGCTGGACACAGACCTGTCTAGAATACAGAGCTCTGAAAATGGGGTGCACAATGGGGCGCTGAGCAGAGGAGAGGGACACGGCACCACAGGTTTGGCGGGGTCGTAAAGGATGCCACTGACTGAGAGAGGGATTACTGGGGGAGAAGCAGACTGAAGGAGAAAATCATGACTCGCATGTAGGACAAACTGCGAGGCGAAGGAAAAGAAGCCTCCTGGGGAGTTTAGAGGAGTATCGCTTGTTTACCACTCAAGGTTCGATTTCTTAGACATGAACATGATACAGAAGGCTGATTCAGGAGGAAAAGAACCTGGAGTGTGGCAAAAAGCTCTAGGAGTTGAAGGAAGCAACATACTGCAGCTCCTTTATTTATAGCGATTCTGATCAAAACAAAGGGAGGTGATGAGCGAAGCTTCTATTCACACATTTGCTGGACCACAGATCCACAGAGAGAATAAATAGCAATTAGGAGCCTTTCAAACAAATAGCGATTAGGAGCCGTTCCCAGTGTCAGCTGGTCCCTGCAGCAGCCCGGGGAGGGCATGGTTTTCTCAGCCTCCAGGATTTACACACTTGGAGCACCCCCTCAGATCTGGGTGTTCTTCCCTCTACTCGGGAAATCTTGCCTGTCTTCGAAAGGAGAAACAGAACTAGGAACCCACGAGGGTACTTCCTGAGGCTAAATGGAGAAATAATCAAAGTCATCCTCTCACCCACATTAGAAATTCTGTAGACTAAGGGAAAAGGCACAAACAAATAGGAGCAAATACTGCCGAGACGGAGAAGAGACACCAGCAGAACACATTCTGACGAAGGACTGTGTCTCTAAATTACGACACGCTGGCTCTTCTGTGTCCCGGTCAAGTCGCT
The DNA here is from genome assembly GCA_026826555.1 of Tolypeutes matacus. NCBI lineage: Eukaryota > Metazoa > Chordata > Mammalia > Cingulata > Chlamyphoridae > Tolypeutes > Tolypeutes matacus. Next base: position 1,102,778 of record JAKSZT010054202.1, on the reverse strand, counting down.
GCCACTATGTCTGTCCACCTCCAGCGGGAGCCCGGGCGAGGGACACGCACGCCCTGCCTGGGAGGCCAGGGGGAGCCTGGACGCAGCCCAAGGGGCCCAGGGTTCCTCGCGAGGCCTCAGGGGTCCTGCAGTGTGCCACACAGCGGTCAAGGCGCTGCATCGGCTGCCGAGCTGTGGGGTGAAGCCCCTCTGGGATCATGGTCAGAGTGCCCTCCTTTACACAGGAAATAGGGCGCATTCTCCTCCAGCTTCCCACAGCCTTGGCCTCCCCAGGCCTCCAGGCTCCGGAATAGTGGGCATTCCTCCCGCCTCAGCAGGAGACTGGGAAGAAGGGAGGGGCTGCCAGTCCTGGTGAGAAAAACAGCAGGCTGGGGTGGCCGCCAGCGGAGGGGATGTTGGCAGATGTGCCCACGCACAGAGACATCAGGAGGACGGGCCCGCTGCGCCGGGCGGGAGGGGGCTGGACTGGGGAGGCTGTTTAAAAAGCCCGTCCTGACTGCCAAGTGAGCCCTGGAGCGTCCCCAGGTGCCCGAGGCCTTGCCCACGATGCTCGGATCTCTGTCTGGCTTTCAGGAGCCTCGCCAAGAGGCGTGCCCCTCTCCCTGCCTTTCGGGCTTTGCAAATGTTATCTTTCCGGAGAGAATGGTACAGTGTGGCCACGAGCCCTCGTTTCCAGGAATCCGAGCAGGAGCTAAGATTCTGAGGCGAGTCCCAGAGAGAGGCAGCTTCTGCACTGGCGTCCGATCCCATCATCTCCTGCCTTCCCAAAGTCCTCGCTTTTCCTGCTATCCCTTCACTCCTTGCTCAGCTTCACCATCTCCATCTCTCCTGACTTCGGCCGCCAGGATTTACATGTGCTCAAGCCTTTGCCATATTTGTCTTTTAAATCTGCACTCAAAATCCATCTGTCTCCAGCAATCACCCCCCCCACCCCACTCACAGCCACCCTGGAGAAAAGTTCTGAACTTGCTGCCTCTGCCTTCTCACCTCCCACTCACTCCTCAAACCGCCACTCCACTGCCATGGGTTTTTGCCAAGGTCAGACAAGGCTGATCCCAGCACTCCATGTGTACGGAGCACTCTGTGCCAAGCACGGTACCTGCCCTTTGCACTTGACTTAGTCTTCACGGTAAGCCGATGAAGCAGGTTGACAGTTACACACTGAGCCTCTGAGAAGGAGAACAGGCTCGACCACCACAGCTTGGTCAGACACATGCCATCCCCGTCGCCTCCTTCTGGGTCCCCAGGTGGGGCTGCCACCCTCGCTGCACTCTTAAACACCGACGTTCCCAGGGCTCCACCCTTGGCCCCTCGTCCCTGGGGTGCTGGCACCCAGCCCCCGCCTCAATCAGCAAGCACGGGAATGCAAAAGAGGCCTCTCCAAGAACTGCCACTGGTCTTCATCGTGCCCACCAGGGACCTCAGCTCTTCAACCTATTTTGAAGTAAGTGCAATTCCCAGGCACTCCTGAGCACTGTGTCCAGCCTCTCTGGAAGCACTGGCCGCCCTGGGGTGTAGTAACCCAGTCTTTGCCGGCCTGTCCTTGTTTTCCCAGCACCTAACACAGGGCAGGTGTGCGGCTGGTGCTCCCTCAGCAATTACGAAGTTAATTAGTGAAGGGCCTTCATTAATTACCGAACCTCACTCACGGAACCTCCCGAGACTCCAGTTTCCTCACCGTGAAAATGACAGAACTGGATCAGGGAACGGAAGTGCGTTCCATCCTGCAAACTGCCCCTTGAGAAAGGGTCGGTGGTCAGATGAGTTGAAACGCGCTCACAGGGTATCAGCACACTAAAAGCTCCGACAGCGTTTTCCTCTCGTTGTTGCCGTTTACACGGGTTTCCCAAACTTGTCTGACCACGGGATCTTCTTTTCCTAGTGTCCCGGCCCCTCCGGAGTGAGTGGTGTTGGATGGGTGGGGTAGATGCTTTGGGAAACACTAGACCAGGGCTTCTCATGCTGCCCCCGGGCACGTCTGGCAAAGCACGGAGATAGTTCTGTCTCTGTGGAGGGGCAGCTTCTGACTTCTGGTAGTCGATCCTGGGGGTTCTGTTAAATATCTCACACACACCCCCCTCAACAAGAATTACCAGGCTAAAGCGTCAGCGGTGTCGGGGCAGAGGAGCCCTGCACTAACCAATCTTTATCAGCTCCCGAGGACCTGTCCAGCTCTAAAAGTTCTGACACCACAAAGTCACAAATATTTATTAAAATGCCCCTGATGTAGCTCTCGTTTAGAACAAACACTGAGCAAAGATGCAACCTTTAAAACTAATAAAAATGGTCTAATCAGAATCTTCACTAACCATTCTTGGCTTTTTCCATCTCTGTCTTCAATTTTTATTTCATAAGTTTATTTTGAATCTCCACATTTTGTTAACAATATTTTTTGCAATATATTTATAACGTTACATTATAGGGCAACAGCTAGAAAAAAATAAAAATACCCTTGTTTTGACCACTTAATATGAAAAATTAGACAAAGTTAAAGGGAACTATGCCAGCTGACACTGCTGTGCAATGAAAAGTTTTGCAAACATTCTGTAAAGGGGTGCCCTCTTCTTTCTTTAAGAATTTCAAGTAGTGCTAAAGGGGATGATGATTGTGCTTAACATTTCATTTAAGCTCAAAAACATATGTCTGACTACAGATGCAAGAAAAAAAAGGTCTGCGTGCTTTCTGTCTGTCTAGTTGTGGCAGCCAAGATTTAATGGGGAAATACAGGAAATTCCAAAAACATGGGGAAGGGGAAATAACCTTTGCTTCAACTCAGAAATAAACTTGAAAACAGTGGGAAAAAATCAAATATATAGATTTACAGTATAGTTTTAAAATTCTATGAGAAGAAAATGATTGAAAACTTTAAAAAGCATACATTCAAATTTATCTGTTTATCTAATTTTTAACCTTCTTTAGGTTAATTCTTCCTTTCTCCTCCAAATCATGAGAACCTTAAAATATATATATATTTCTCTAACTACTTTGAATAAAAGGGAATCTTTAAAATTAAAAATAATAATAAACATTTGTCTGTGTCCAAATTTCATTTGCTTTGGGGAAGAAGGAAAAGAAAAATAAATTGCTTTAATTTTAATACACATCAAGGAGAAAATAACTACCAGAGTAATTTCGCATTTATTGCTTTTCACCTACCCTCCCCCACTTTTCCTTTACCTTAAAAAAAGTTTTTGATTGTCTTATTTGCTAGAGTGAAAATCTGATCGCAAATCTCCAGTTTCAGAGAGTATTTTCATAACATGATTAAATTTATGCCTCCAAAGAAAACTCTGCAGTTACACAATACTAATGTCGACTACAGTTACACTTATTGAGGAGTTGGGATGTCCAGGTATCGGGCCAAGGGCTTTGCAGACACTGTCTCATTTAGTACCGAGGAGGACACCTGGAGGAAGGGGTGATCATTAATCCCATTTTACAGAAGAGGAAACCAAGGCTGAAGCAAGGAAGTTAGTCCCCAAGTTGACACTTGTAGGAAGTAGCAGAGCAAGCCCTTGGGTCTGTCTCCTTCTAGAGTGTTTGATCTTATGACTGAAGGGAATGCGGTTTGAGCACAATTTATAGCCGGTTAAACAGAAATGCCAGCTAAAGAATCAGTAAAAGAGTCTTCATTCTGTGAGCCTGGCAGTAACACTCAGAAGCTCTGGGCAGGATAAGGGAAAGACAGTCATTTTAACTGTTTTCTTGCAGCCACTCTTCCCACAAATGCAAACGTTTAGCATTTGAAGCATTTAGTTTAGAGAAGTGTGAGCCCACAGAGCCCACGCCTCCGCTCTGCGAACTCACAACCATGAGCTCAGACAGCTCCTCTCTGAGCTCTGGAAAACTGTCTGGCAGCTCACCAAAGCAGTCACTAGAGTTCGCAAGTTGACTCCACCATCAACCTCAGCCCTAGGTATATGCACACGAGAAAGGGAAACTCACGGCCACGCGGTACTTTACGCACAAATGTTCATGAATGTACGTGAACCCATATAATGGAATATTATTCGGCAATAAAAAGGAATGATGTACTGACAACAAGCTGCAAAATGGATGAGCCTTGAAAACATTATGCTAAACAAAAAGTAAAAGCAGCAGAAATAAAAGGCCACATAATAAATGATTCTTTTGGGGGAGACAAAAACTTCTATAAACAGATATTTGGGATGGTTAAACTATGTTATGGATATATTAAAAACCATTGAACTATATGCTTTAAAGGGGCAAATTTTATGATATACGAGCTACATCTCAATAAACAAAAACAGAGAATGCACACTGGGAAACTTCAATAAAGTAAGTGGAACCAATAAACTCCTGTTTATTTCTAATTTGAATTGGCTAAGTTTAAATATGGATGTCAATAAGATTCTGGAATTTAGAAGTGGATTATGCTGATTAACCATAATGACTTAGATCATTTCACATTAAAAGAAAACAATTGTACTCTGCACATTCAAATTCCATATACGTGAAGTAAAGCTGATAAAATCTGGAGTTGTGACCGGGAGGAAATTTCTGACACTTAATAAAAAATGCTGCTTCAAGGGTATGACAGTCAGTCAGTGCTTTGCACTCGCCCTGCTGCTGGAGATGGAGACGGTGGCCCTCGCAGAGCCGGGGGAAGTCCGTCGTTCTCCATTTTCTGTCACTGCCCCTTGCCTGGCACAACCCGAGGCTGACAGCAGGTTGTGGGAAAAGTTAACTTGCTGCCACAGCTGCCAGTCAGGGGCTCTGGAATCCTAAAACTCTAGACTTCTAATTTAGAAGTTACTCTTTTGGTAAAGATATTATGTGACCTAAGAGCACTTTGTATTGATTTAAATTCAAGGAACAAATTTGTCCTGATGGGTCCAACTACACTCAACTGAAAGAAACGGGTCCTTCTAAGCACTAAAATACTAAAGGGCTCGGGTTTTACTACTTTCTAAGTCAGCCACAAAAACCAAGGATAAAGCCAGAATATGCATTCTTTGACCCAGGAAGCTTTCCTGCAGCTACATTATTTTACTTAAATCAATTTAAAACCCTAGATGGGTCAGTTCATACACGCCTTCACTCCAGTCCTTATCTGACAGCCCCTGTGTTCGTTCATTCATTCTACAAATATTTTTTGAGCATGAACTACATGCAGGCTCTGTGCCAGCGGTAGGGATACAAAGGTGACAGCGGTGAATAAAAACAGACATTGTCTCTGCATTAAAGGGATCTCCATGCAGTGGGAGAGAGTCACCAATCAAATAATACCACACACAAATGTGTGCAGTGAACACCACCTAGTTACAAGTCTGATAAGCTCTGGGAAAGCTGAGGGATCCTGCAGCAATTGCTAGAATTCTCCACTCTGAACCTTGATAAGCAAGGGGCTCTTATTTTATTTAAATAAGATATTGGATAAAACTTTTTTTACCTTGATGTATATAAATCAATAAAAATCACTCTGGTTAAGCATGTAGAATATAAAGGGTTCTGGAAAGTACAGTATTAAGAAAAGCAAAAGTTGCAGTGTCAGATGCATAAACAATAAAGGGATATCCAGCCACATATTCCACATATTTCTATAAAACCAAAGGCAGATTGTGAATGTCCAAATCCCATCCCTCTACAAAAGCAATGAATAAACTGGCAAAACCAACTTTTTCAGAACTCTGGAAACTAACCAAAAGCATGCAGAAATTGGGGGAGCAAACTGACTCTCTGTGAGCACAGAGAGATGTGTGGTGTTTTAGCTCCCCTGGCTGTGTCCTCCACTACAGCTTGGCAGAGGCTCTTGAAGACAACAGCTCAAGCTCACGTTCCCAGTACAGGAACTGGCACCAGTGGGAGCAGAATAGACCTTATTCTGAAAGAACTGTGGTTGTTTTTATCTGTCTGGTGGCTCTCTGGAGGACTGGCTCAAAGGGCTTGACCTGGAACTCACCAAGTGTTGAAGGGCATTTGTCAAAAACAGTTAAAGGCAAATGTAGATGTCACTGCTCCTTGGAGCAATGGGTATAAGTTTGGGCAAACAATAAATGAATCAGGAAGTTTGAGAGGGAAGGCTGGGGAATGAAGGAACAAGGGCTTTGAAAAATCTGCCCTAATCCTGGGACTGCCCACTGCATGTCCAGTGCAAGCTCAGCAAAGATTTGGAAAGGCCCTAGGCTCTCACCTCGGGTTGACCTTCAGGGCCTGCTCAAGCAAGAAGAGAAGCAAAGGCAGAATTGTAAATTGACTGAGTGTCGCGCTCACACACAGTTCAACTGCAAAGACTGGGAGATTTTATTTTTTCGTTCTAGGCATTTAAGGAAATCTCTGTCCAATCACTAGCTGTCTGCTAAACTACCAGAGCACAGACTTCAGTGGTCACAAATGACAAAGATACAGACTTTACAGAATTAGTTCAGAGAAATCACTAAAACAAACAACAACAACTGTGACAAATAGCAACAACAAATCTTGGGGAGGGAGGGAGGATCTGATTGCAGAGTTACCACATTATAATATTAAAAACGCCCAGTCTTCAACAAAACATTGCAAGGCATGCAAAGAAACAAGAAGGCATGGCCCACACACAGAAAAAAAGCAACTGATAGACCCAATCCCTGAGGAAGCCCACACAGTATACTGACTAGACAAAGACTTTAAATCAACTATTTAAAATATGCTCAAAGAGATAAAGGGAACCATGTACAAAGATCTAAAGGAACCCATGAGGACAATATCTCACCAAATAGAGAATATCAATAAATAGATAGAAATGATTTTTTAAAAATCCATCATCTTATCAATAAGTGCTTCCTCCACTCCTAATTTCTTTCTTCTGGTCTCCTCTGACCCACATTTAATGCCCTTCTCAAGACTCTCAGTCCTGCCTCCCTTCAGAAACTCCATGCCTGCTCAGAAGATAAGATTTGGTTCCTTGATTCCTTTTCGCATGATGTAAACTAAAGTCTCAGCTTTAGATTCTGGGTTGCAGTTCTTTCTGCCCAATCTTGACAGACTAGGAGGTGGTTAAAGTGGGAGTGGACTGTAGTCCCTCACTATGGGCAGAATGTAATTTTATTTTATTATTTACAACTGAACTCAGTTTTTCACAGTCTCTCCTTTCTGCTCAGTAGTAACAACAAAACAAACAAAAGCAAAATGAATGCAACAACAAAAAAGTTTAATCTTTCCTCTTCTAGGTTACTCAGATTAAGGTTTAAAGTTAAAAAAAAGAAAAGAAAAAAAAAAAATCACAACCCAAACAGAAATTCTGGAGTTTAAAAGTATACAATAACTGAAATAAAAAGTTCACTATAGGGCTCAACAGCAGATTTAAGCAGGCTGAAGAAAGAATCAGCAATCTTGAAAACATTAAGATTATCCAAGGGAGCAGATGTAGTTTGTGTGGTTGAGCCTCTGCCTCCTGTGTACAAGGTCCTGGGTTTGATCCCCAGTACCTCCTAACAACAACAACAAAAACAAACAAACGAACAAACCAACTCTCATTGGGGAGCAGATGTAGCTCAGTGGTGGGGCACCTGCTTCCCACGTATGAGGTCCTGGGTTCAATCCCCAATACCTCCTAAAAAAAAATTATCCAGTCTGAAGAACAGAAAGAAAAAGTATGGGCTCTCTCTGCCTAAAGGAGCCTGCACCTACATCTGGGAGTGTGTAATTGTTTTATTCTTCTACTTCTCAATAAACTATGGTCTAACTAAAAAATAAAAATAAAAAAATGAAGAAAAATGAACAGAGTCTAAGAGACCTGTGGGACACTATCAAACATACCAACATATACATAATGGGAATCCCAGAAGGAAAGGAAGGGACAGAAAAAAATATGTGAAGAAATAATGGCTGAAAACTTGCCAAATTTGATGAAGGACAAGAACTGGTGTTTATTTAAAGGCAAACTTCACAGAAGTGGTTGTATGAGTGCATAAATGTCAAATGAACGAAGCACCACTCCAGTGGGTGTTTCTGACGGGAAGAGCGAGAGCGTCACAGACTAGAATCCTCTAAGAATGGAAGTCCAGCGGAAGGCGAGCGCTATGCTAAAGACTCTCAGATGAGAGCAGGCTCCAGGAGACACGTGTCCTGTGCAGCCCTGGCCATTCCCATGCCCTTCAGGCTTCTGCTCTCCTGCTCGTCTCACAGCTGTGAGCCGCTACCTCGCTGGCCTCCCCGCTCCCCCTTGCCAGATCTCTCGATGCAACAGCTCCCCTCTGGCAGATCAGCTGCCCCCATGGCCTCCTTCAGCTCAACTGGGGCAGGGACCAGCCACTGCTATGGACTGAGGTCAGCCACATCTGTCTGGGAAAGGGTAAGATGCTTACCCTAGACACTGCATGGAGCTGGACCTGCCCAACACAAATCACATTTAGTCACTGGTTTGGGGGTGAGGTGAGCTCATTTTGAGCACTTAAAATATTTTTATTATACTTAGCTTTCTCTGAAAGTCATTCTTATAAAAAGGCTGCTGTATTTTAAATGAAGGTTTATTAAAGAAGGATTACAGTCCACCCCCCCAATGAACCCTTTTCCACTTTTACAGTGGGTGTCAATAGTTCAGGATTCAATACGTGAAATTTTGTCTCCAGAAGCTTTGCTGTTTGTCCAAAGTATTACTGAATGCCTTGATGGCAGGGGTTGCAGGGACTTCTCTTTTATTAAACTCTATATTTTTGATTACTCCCATTCGAGGCAATATATTGAGCTGTCTCTAAAGGAATATTTTATTCTAAAACATATTTTCATTTTAATTATTGTGGACTAGGAAGGGATTCTCTGTCCAGTCATAGATTGAACATTTCACTTGCCTAATCGCCAATAGTGATGTTTCTAGCAACAGAAATATACCTGTAGGGTATACTTCAATAGTGCTTAATATCAGAGTTTCTAAGACTTCTGTTAAAATTTATTAGACTATAATCAAACACATGCTTAGGAAGATATATTCCCCAAATTTAGCCTCCTCTATAGCTATACTTGGTGGAATTACGAGATTTTAGGAATGATTTATTTTGACAAAGAAATCATCTTTTATGAGAGTTAAGAAACACAATGTATCATCTGAGAATGTTCTATCCAGCTAGAAAAACATGAAGAGAATACAACACTTTAAAGTTACCATTTTTAGACCTTTATAAAATTTCAGAATTGCTTTAAAGCTTTCAGGGAGTTTATATGCTTAAAATAGGTTTCGATTTAGCATTTCTATTACAAACTCTAAATCGCAGTGCTGGATTCTGAATACTAATATTCTGCATGAATAATCAGTTTTAGCATAACAAAAACTGCAGAGCCAAATATTTCTAACAGCAAAGATGCTGCTTCATAGGAATTAATTTTTAAAGTTTTTAACTATTAAAATGCACAATTTTTTTATGCTCCTAACCTGCCACAGATTAAAAAAGAGCTTTTGTTGTGCCATATTCTTTTCAAACAGTTGGAGGGAAAAAAATTTTGTTTTTCTGTCCTCCTCAAAACATGTATAGCTTCAACGAACCTACTAAAACCAAAGCCATCTTCAACTTTCTTTTTCCCACAGCTACCAAACAGCTTCTCGGATTAAGTTCTTCCGCACAGCTATGTCACCACTTCCTGGGTTCCTCCTTAGAAAGCGGTGCTGGTTATAGACGCTTCATAAACAGCTTCTTGAGGATGGTCTTAAACACAGAAAGGGGCAGTGGCGAGTATCACGCTGAAATGAGTTACCGTTGGCTTTATAAGAAAGCTAACAGTGATGTTCTGGGAACCGAGGGCCTTGTCCTCTCAGTCTGCGCTACTTGTATTTCACGTTTTCTCCTGTCCTCCTCGCCCACACACTTAGCAGACTTTGAAGAAGGCTGAAAGCCGGGTGAAATCAGATCTCCTCTGGGGGAAAGTCATATGTCATGTCGTTTTCCCCAAACGATTGTTTTCAGCTCTTGTGTTCAATAATCTTACCCTTTACTAGATAGTCTATCAACTTGCTAAGAATGGCTGTGAAATTCACCAATGCACAACTCTCAAAGTCTCTGGAGCAACTAAACAGGTAAGTCACGATTCCCATTTATCAGCCCCCTAACCCCTGGGTCACTGCAATGTAGGCTTCCTTATATGATGAATACAGCCTGACTAAATTAAAAATAAAATCTACTATCTGCTTGGCACTAATCAGTTTTCAAAAAGAGATTTTCTCCAAAGGCAACTTTATTCTGTAATAGTCCATTTAAAAATTGCTATCTAGAAGCAGCGGTCCTGTACCCTGCTCTTGGAAAAACTGAGAATATGGCATGGGTACACAAACAAAATAAAACATTTAACATTTAAAGATGCTTTTAAGTCAAAATGTTAGGCAATTTTTTTTATGACTCTGATTCTATACTGTTCACCTGGATAAAATGCCTAATTCAAACTTTAATAGAAGGTGAGGTGTAATTTTAATGGCAGTTGCAAGACCAAACTTGTTCAAAAGGGCAAGGATAAAGAAAAACTATAAATGTGGGACTACCAAAATACATTTGTAATTTACGATTTGGTGCTGAGGAATAACTATTTAAAATGCTTTACTGCATTCTCATTTAACAGTGGTTATGAACACGGTAAGCTCCTATGTGTTCATAGTAGATGGGGTGGCCTCCAGTAAAATGGGAAGTAAATCTATGCAAACTAAGTGAAAACAGCACCCGTGCATGTCCACTCCGGCATTCTGTAGGCACTTCCTTCCTGGCAGGCAAGGAAAGGTCCTCCCTACTCCTCCAAAGCTAAGCAGGTGTGCCATAGCCACCCACACGGCTCAACGCCCGCTTCACTCTTGCTCTTTCTCTCCGACTCACATATCTGCTCTTTACTTTTTGTTTGCTCTTTCCCATTGTTTGTAGTCTCAATAAATAGGAGTTTATCATATAATAATATTAAATAGTAAAATTAACTTTTTATGTCGAATACTCTAGAGTGACTGCAATACGATGATTTACTATTATATCATCTATAAAAGAAGGATTGGCATTACATTTAAGAAATGCAGTTTGAAAAACATAATGGTCCAGAGCCACTCAATCAGTGAGAAGTAAAATCCTCACCCCCCTTCCAGCCAACAGGGCTTCCCAGGATCTGGGATCCAGTCACGTGGCCTGGATACCTGTTGTCACATTTACAAGCTAGAGTGTGGGAGACTTTTACAGACAAAAAAGTAACAAAACTACCAACAACACCATTAGCAAAACTTCTGGACAAATTATTTCAATTTGTTTAAAAGCACCCAGGCTCTTGGTCATATTAAGAATGTCTCCCTCAGAGGCAGTGAGGGAAAGAAATTGGGTTGACAAGTGTATTCTAGTGACTACATTGTAGGTAGATGCTATGCATATGTATATAGTAAATATATGGGTGACATGTTATAATTTATAACTGATTTTATAATTTTCCTGAGTGAATCTCATTTTTGAGTGCTTTGCTAATTCTGACCCCTTGGCTTCTAGAAAGTACCATTTCAAAATTCATATTCACAGAATCTTTAAGGTGAGGATTATTCATGTGCTGCTAGCTGAGGTGACTCTTACTCCGAGGGAAGTACTACGAAAAGAATAAACTCAAAGAAAGAACAAGAAGGTAATGATAAAGATAAAGGAAATAATAAAAGATAAAAACAAATTAATGAAATAGAAGAGAGACACAATAGAGAAGATCAACAAAGTCACAAGTTGATCCTTTAAAAAGACTATGAAACTGATAAACCTTGATCAAGAAAAACAATGAAAGAACAAATAAACATACTAGTAAAGGAAAGGGAGGCGTAACTATACATGCAGTGGAATGTAAAATGAGAGAGCATATGGTCACTGCTAAAACTCAGGAAAACAAAACAAACAAACCAAAAAAGCCTCAGAATCTTAATTGCACTCTTTTCCATTAAATTTTTATTTACAAATCTAAATTTTGACTCTAATTGAGAAAATTCAGTTTTTTTGTTCAAATGAGTAAAACTACAGAGTAAAAAAAGCAACTAAGGGAAGCGGCTGTGGCTCAATCAGTAGGGCTCCCGTTTACCATATGGGAGGCCCCGGGTTTGGTTCCCGAGGCCTCCCGGTGAAGGCAAGCCCGCCCGCACGGCGTGGTTAGCTGACCCAGCGAGCACAAGCAGCAGCAAAGGGGGGATAAATGAATAAATAAATAAAATCTTTAAAAAAAAAAAAAAAAAGCAACTAAAATATTTCATAGCTAAGTGCCTGTATTATGTTTTATAAATGCACAAATCGAAGAATAATATGCATATCTTTTAAAATAATGTTCTATTTAACCCAGAGTTTTCCTAAAGTATTTCTGTTTAACTTTTGGGATTAGTTAACACAAGTTTATGTATGATACCAACTGTAAAGTGTTTAGGATTTAATAATTCCCTAGAACTTAACTGAATGACCCTTGTACTCCTACATTTAATATTAACTTTGAGTTGCCATATAACTGCCTTATTCCAGTGCTATGTGAGTGCAAAGAACAATAAAGTCAAAGAATTATAGAGTGGAAGAGATTTTTACCCTTTACTTTGCATCTGAGGACACAGAGACCCAGCGAGGTAAAGGCAACAGGCCAGGTCATTAGCACCTGTCTCCTCTGCCACAGAAGCCATGATATACCTGCACCCTGGGAACATCCACCCATGCCACCACCTTCACTATTAAGGTAGCACTCATCGCTAAAGCCCCAACACGCCTCTCCATAAAATCAGCACAGCCACTGGGCTTAGCGAGAGTTTTCAAAAATTAGCTAGACTCTTTTCCTAGTTAGTTCCCAGAAGTTCTTCTAATATTCCCTGAAATTAACTGCAGTTTCATATATAAAGGGGAGAAGGAATTATTTTACCCCTGAGACTCAAAATTGAATCTGAGATCGAAGTTTTCTACTCTGCTATCGATGTAAAATTTTTTAATAACAAGCTACCTAAAATACATTTGCACATAACACACACTCGAAAACGCCATTGCTTAAACATTTCTCTCCTTTCGCCTTCCTGGTTAAAATGTCATCTTGTTGACTGCAAAGTTCACGGTGAAAAATCTGTTCTTCCTTATAATAACTTGGCACAATCTCATAGTCTTATTTCAGTTTCTCAGATTAAAGTACAAACTAAGACTGTGTTGAACAGTCCTCCTTTGAATTATGCAGTTTAAACAAAAGTTATACATCAGACACCAGCACATGCAGGCAAAAAAGGGATTATTCAGGTAATCATTCAAATGTTTTTCTACATAATACCAAAATTTCAAATAATGGGATATGTGAATGATCCATATAAGAAAACAGAAATTCGGCATTATGGAGACAAACTATCAGAGATGAATGCCATTTCCCCTTTTGCATCAATTCCCACGATGGCCACCACAACATGCCCCATCCCACAAGCGCCCTTTCAGCGTGATCTTGCCACTCTTGCTTGAGCAAGTCGTACCTAATTCCCTAGAATCTGGACTGGCAACTAAAAGAATCCAACAGAAATGACACTGTGTGACTTCTGAGGCTCAGTCAGAGAAAGCCCTAAGGTGTCCACCTGGTTCTCCTGGGAGGTTTCCTGAGGGAAGCTCAACCACCTAAGACTAAGTCCATGTTGTCCATACACAGACATCCGGCCGACGGTCCCCGCTGGCCGAGCCCTCTCGTGGTCTCCACAAGGTCTCAACACAAGAATGAGGAAGCCATCTGGGAAGTGGGTCCTCCAGCTCGGCCCCATTCGTCTGAGTCACCCCAGCCACTCCTCCAGTGCCCCCGACCGAGGCCCCAGACACGGGGAGCAGAGAGGAGCCACCCCTGGAGTGCCGGCCCACAGAACCCACGGTCGTAACAAAATGGGTTTGAGGTGGTTTGTCAGGCAGCAGTAGATAACCAGAAGAACATGTTCTGGGGGGCTGGGGGGAGGAGGAGGAGAAACGAAGAAAAAGAGACCTGAACTCTACAGCTGGGCCTTACATCTACTGTCTAGGTAGCCAGTCAGAGCCAGGAGGTCAAAAAGTCCCTTCAGCCCCGACCCTAAGCAAGAGGAAGACCTACAAGCGGCACACAGAGGACGGCCGTCCCTAACAAAACGGGGCTGTGTCCCATGAGTGCCTGAGCACCAGGAAGAGGCCGGGCCAGGGAAGGAAAGGCCTTTTACAGCGCAGCTATCTCGTTCTCCAGGCAGCGCCCGGCGGCCTGCTAAGGAAGTGAGGAGTCTCCAAGGGGTCCCCAGACAAAGAACACAGGCAACGGAGGGGCAGATAAAGGAAACACCCACGAGGGACAGGATGACACACGGCTAACGAAGAGCCACAGAAGAGAGAAGAGGATCTCAGACCACAATTTACAAACACGCAGGAGCACCAAAGAGGAAAAAATGTCAAGTATTTTAACTGCCTTTACTATTTAACCTTCAAAATTCCTATGATAAAATATTTTAAATCTCTTTAAGTACTGATATCAAAATAATTCCAAATATTCATCAACTATTTGGATTTTTTGTCTATATTAAAAGATAGTTACCTGAAGCACATTCATTTGATGCCACAATACCATCAACTCTTTGTATAGATGGGATGATTTACTTCTTTTAGACTTTTCTCTTTCACTTACTGGATGCCCTTGTTCTGCAGCTTTCACAGTAACAAATTCAAATGTCAAGCTCTGGAATATAATTTTTCCATCAGAAAGAGTTCAGAGAGGGGCTACTTCCCCCTTGACCACTTCTCACTCCTACCGACCGTTTTCTTATTTCCCTCCTCAATGCTGCCAGAGCACGACTCTCAGTAGATCTGTGAACTAAGTCACGACAGAAGCCCATCAGCTTCAGCAAACCAACCCAACAAGGGATGTTATACTTTCTTGACCAAAACAGGAGAGAAGAACTCCTTTAAAAGCCAAGGAGCAGATCATGCATCATTTTAAAAGGCTGAATAATCTTTACATTCCATATTCAAGTTCTTCTATTCCCTGTGTATCAAGTTTAGAGTCAACTGGACCTCTGTTGATTCTGGCTGCTAGAGTAATAAAGCAGGTTGCAATTAAAAAAAAAAAAAACTTCCAGTCAGAACCAAACACAGAATGCTTTACAAAATTATAGGTCCCTACTAAGCGTGTTTCGATTTAATCAATTGAAAATAAAGGAAACCTTAGCAGACTATTTCCAGGCTCATGACTCACCTCCTTAAGTATGAGAAGTTAAGCCTGGATTGTCTTCATGGCATCTATTTCATTCCCAGCTTGAATCGAAAGAACATTCACGAATGTCAGGTGTGCTGTTGCTTGTGCTAATGTTTCCTTAGCATATTATAAAAGATGTTAACATTTATTTATTCTGACATCCAACAATATTGCTTTATAAGCAGATCAAATCTTCATTCCCCTAAATTGAAAGTATTGCTTTAAATTTTAAGTGATGTTTTGTGAATTTATCTTGAAACCACACATACAGGAAGACTAACAAAGACCATAAGAATTTTTAATCATTAAGTTCTACTACAGCTTAACCTCATGAATACTAACTCCAATAAAAGTGGGCCAAGGCATCCCAGGGAACGGAGAGAGCCTGCAGCTGCAGGCAGGATAATCCCACCCACCGTATCCATGGGATATAAGCCCCCTCGCACTGGGAGGTGGAGTGGACATCACCATCCCAGACTCCTCAGGATTGGGGGAAGAGCTAAGGACTAGAGTGGACTTACTGGTATTCTGTTGTACACAGATTGTGATTCAAGCAATGGACGAAATTATAACACTGAGGTGGAGCCAGTGGCCACTGGAGGCTCTGGGGCAGGGAGGGGAAGGGCAGTTGTAATATAGGGGCTTTTTCGGGACTTGGGAATTGTCCTGAGTGACATTACAACGACAGATATAGGCCATTTTACATCAGCATATACTATGCAGAACTGAGTGGGAGAGAGTGTGGTCTACGATGTGAACTGTGGTCCATGCTCAGTGGCAAAGCCCCAGGATGTGTTTATCCATTGCAGGTGATGAGCCACACTAATGAAGGATGTTTATGTGGGAGGTTGTGGGAGGTGGGGAACATGGGAATCCCTGTAATTTTTGTATAACTTTTATGTAATCTAAGTATCTTTTAAAATATATATATATAACATTTATGTAAGCAAATACACATATATGCATATATATTTATATATCATTTTACAAAAAAAAAAAAAAAGTGGGCCAAGGGAAAAAACTTTAAAATTCAAATTCAATTTATCATAAAAGTACAGTAATATTTTAACTGATAAACTCCAAACCCAATTCAACATACTAATACAAATGATGAAGGAATACATCTTTGGAAACTCTCATCTTTCTTACAGGTAATATTAGTTTTTAAGAAAATTAAATTGAATAAAAATGTTTCTCTCTAATTCCTCCCCTCCTTGTTATACATATCTCTCCCCATATAAATGAATCTGCCTTATTGTCATCATAAAAACTTTATAGAATACATTAAGTTCTAGGTTAAAGTTACCTTCAATCTTTTCTCAACTACTCTCTCTATCCCCAACTCACAACTAAAATAACTTCTCATAAGTAATGGCACCTTCTAAAAATTCCACATTAAACAAAAAGAAAGAAAAAAAGATCAGCACAGGCTAAATACAATTTAATTCCATTAGTAGGCACCTAATGTAGAACCCTGTGCCAATAGATGCCAGGGTCGCTAAAGGTCCTTCGTATCAGAGGAATCTGGTAAATCATCGACTGCAGAGTGTTAAAGGAACACATGCCAAAAAGAAAAACCCTATGGTGGGAGTTACATGAATGCTACAGGCCCTGTATTCCACTAACCTGAAATAAGGGTGTTCTTTTACTTTTTTATAACAGGAACCAAATTTACAAGTAGATATTTCTTCCTCAAAATCATGAATCTCTAAGTTCAAAACCTCAAGTATTTTATTCAAAATGACTGTTAGGCTTTTAGCAATAGACTGCCATAGAAATAGTACATATTCAATTAATTGAATTTCATCTCCCTTCTCAAAACAAGTCATTTTACATTTCATAAAATCTTTGGCTAAATTCGAGTATTTGTTTTCCTTAGAGCCAAGTTTAAAATGTTATTTGAAGTAGACATATTAGAAAGTAGTCAATTATTAAAATAGTAATTTACTTATTTACTAATCAGAAACAAATCCTAGCAATAATCCGACACGACTATCAGCTGAGGAACACTGTATGCCACAGTCCACACCAGGCCATGATCTACCCACTAAGTGATGACATCAGCCTCAAGGACACGGGGCACCTTTCCAGCCAAACACCAGCTAATTAATGGACGACAAGCGCCCTGAGAGAAGGGATGGGTCTGCTAGCCAGAAAGAGAGGAAAGGCATTTCTGAGCAGGAACCAGAACACAAAACTAAAGGGAAAGTAAGCCACAGCCTTTCTGCCCAGTTTGGCTAGGATAGGGGGTTGGCGAGAGCAGGGGACAGACTGAGAGAAGCGCCAAGGACAGATGCAACGGGCACTGCAGAACTTCTGAGTGAAGAGTTCACAGAGCACTGACCTGGACACTGTGTGAACAAGGACGTGGGAGAAGGGAAAGGTACAGCAGGAAGGCAGGTTAACTCTCCTGTGGTGACTAAGGCCTCCACCAGCAGCAGAGACAGCGGACGGGAGTGGAGACGAGGGGACAGGGCCGGCTGGGGGCACCAGGCCCCCTCCCAGCGCCGACGCGCAGGCAGGGTCTCGTCTGGTTGGCTGAGGGGCGGCTCGCTTGGTTGGGTTTGCCTCGGAAGTGGGATGCTGGAGCTACAGACCCCCGAGGGTTCATCTCACAGACAGCAATGATTCTGAGTTGAGTTATTACTATTTTTAAAAGCAAAAGAAGTGGCCCACCTCAGTGGAGAGAAAGCACCTGGCCTCACAGTCAGAAGCACACAGATCTATTTTTGGCTTTTTGAGCAATGCTGCTCATGATCTTGTACATCATAATAGCTCTCCAGTCCCTTCAAAGAAAGAATGGTAGTGAAACTGATGCAACCCGCCAAGTGTTAAGAGGAGAAAAACAAACTCAAATTAGTGAAAAAACTATTCTACCAACGTTAACCCACCACCAAGTGACATGTTCTAAGTAACACCAGACGGACCTTCAGTTTTACCCGACTGGATGCAGTTCTGGTTTTGATGAGGATGGAGATGTCTGAACACATTCATACCAAAAGAGACCAGCACAATCATCAGTTTACTGATTTATGTTCGTTCTTCTGAGGTTGAAGATCAATCACAGTCATAACACAATTTTGTAATACTATGTGGCTATTTAAGAAAACTGACAAGTAAGTATTTCCATAAATTTAAACCCAAATCAAATATGTAAAAGCAAAAGTAATTTAAGGGATGCCCCAAAACCACTCGACACGTTGTCTATGAGGCAAGGCATTCAGATAGTATTCACAAAACCAAAGAGACAAATAAATGACAATTTCCATTTCCCATGAAAACTGATCATAGGAACCAACTAGCAGTCACTGGAGACAACTGAGGCTTCATCTTGTCCACTCACACTGTGACTGCACGAGCTCTTGGCGTCCAGCACCTGTAAATAACAGAAGTAAAGCTTACAGGTCATTTAGCTAGTTGGGGAAGGAAGTTCTGAACTCCTCTTTCTTCAGTCTTTTTTTTTCTTCTGAACAAACCCGTCTAATATGAGTTATATTTAAATTTACTAGAATTAGGGGGTCGAATTAAGTGGATTCTAAAGATACTTTGGAGTATTCTTTTTTTCTTCCTCTTTGTTCTGAATGGCCTCCCTACTTGCCCATTAGACTATGACATGAAAACAAAAATAATTATTCTGTATTAATGTGAAGTAACAGCGACAATCTTGGACGTGAATTCACATCAGAACACAGATTTGACGGATCTGACAGATCTGTATTCAAGTGAGAGCTGAGCCTCTTATTATCTCTGTAACAGCAATTATACCTCCATCACATTCTTGGATGCTAGGTATTTTCTGGAGACAGAGCCAAAAGGATTTGTTAATAGATGGGATGTGAGGTTTGAGAAAAAGAGAAGAGTGAAGGATGACTCCTGCACTTTTGGCCTGGACAACTCCAAGGATGCCACTGAAGGCCACAGGACGGGCTGTAGACGAGTGGATGGGGAAGACGAGCAGCTGCTCGGGGACAGGTGAGCCGAGGCATCCGAGTGCTGCTTTCTAACAGGCAGGTTGCTATGGGAGCATGCGTGGAGGAGAGAACTGGGCTGGAGAGACGAGCAGGGGAGTGCTGGCACAGAGACAGTGCCAGAGCCATGAGACGGAGCTGAGATCACCTAGGAAACGTGCCGAGAGAAGGGCTCACGCCAACACTAGGGGGTCAAAGGGAACTGAGAAGACTGGCTACTGAGATGGGAGGAAACCTGGGACCACGGGGCCCCTGGAAGTCACGTGAAGTAAGCATCTGGAAAGGGAACATGAGCCGTGTCGAATGCCACTCATGGTTTAGGTTAAGGAAGGACCCAGAACTGACCCATGGATGAAGAAGCCAGAGGGCACTGAGGACCTTGACAAGACCGGATTGGTGAACAGTAAGGCTGAGAGTCTGAGCAGGTTAAGGAACTGGACGATGAGCAGAAACAACTTTTAAAGGTGTTTTGCTGCAAAGGAAGGCAAAGACAGTGAGCAATAGCCTGCAGGAGAAGCGGCATAAGAGAAAAACATCGGAACGTTTGATGCTGAGGGGAAGGTCCAGGGGAGCGGCGGAGACTTGTGGTAGGAATGAGCTGAGTAGGCAAGAGGGGCTGAGATCTCCTGCCTGACGGGAGTGAAGGGCGTTGCATGGCACCCAGGCGAGCTCGGCTCAGGAACAAGGTGGGATGAGAATCCGTGAGAGTAAAGCTGATGAACAGGTGGACACCATGCTGGGCCATGCCCAAATAACACTAAGGATAACCAGTCAGACCAAGTCTACTGTTTCTCAGGGATGGCAAGGAAAGACCCCTTAATAAAAGAGAAGAAACCGCCCCGATGTTAAATTTCCTCATTATCTAAAAAGATAAAAAGATAGCATTTACTCCATACAGGCTATTTTGAACCAGAAAAGAGAGAATTACCTTTGGACATATTCCTGCCTTTTGCTGAGCAGGAATGGCAGCTCTAGAGTAATATTAAATCAGTTCTAGAACAGAAGTTATGAATCTACAAGAAGCATGTCTGACCTGCATGTTAAACTTTCAACCCCGCAGCACTCAAGAGTGAATAAATATCCTTATTCCTAATTCTCTTCATTAGTCGCTGTAGGCTTAATGCTCCTCCAATCAATGATCTTAAAAATATTTACTAAGAAAGAGTAATAAAAAGAATACGAATGATGGTGTCTAACATCTTGGAGTGATCTGGTGTGCTGAACCCTGTGCAACAGGCTGTGATGCACCCATGCCCACTTCACCATCACAGAAGCCCGGAAGGACTAGCCCTATTATCTCCTTTTCAGAGATGAGGAAGCAGCGGCCTAGAGCAGTTACACGGTTTGCCCAGACGCAGGTGGCAGAGGTAGAATTTGAATCCAGGTAAACTGGATCACCTAGAAGTTGAGGGGTGCTATCAACCAAGAACTCACCCAGGAACGAATAAAAACTGTTTAAATTTTTAAAACTCATTAGGGGAAAAAAACATAAAACTACTGATCTCCTTAGTCAGTAAAATATTTCTACTTTGACTCGAGTGCAGCAGGTACTCCCAGGATGTGGTGATAACCATGGACTGCTCTCTGAGATGTCATTACCTAACAACCTTGCCTTTATTATAAGGAGAAACTAAGAAAGAAGGCCGAAGCATATTTCATCTCAAATATTGGACTTAGATGGCAAAACACTACTCACTCATTACCACAATTTTCCAATTTAGACATTAACAGAAAATAAATGTAAGTTGATACACTGTATATTTACAAGAATCCCTGCTACTATTACATTTTTATTAATTTCATCTTCATTTGAATAAATAAGCTTATTTTTTAAGCCCAGCATAAAAAATGTAAAACCTGGATCACGGTCTGCCCCCCTCAACACCCCAACGGAGAAGCTGCCCCCTCAAGACCCTCCATCAAGCACGCACTGCTATGCCAGTCAGGGGCTCTGCATGGCCTGTTCCCTTGCCGGAAGCCCCCACTGCCCTCCCCCAAGCAGTGGATGCTGCTGCCGCCCTGCCAGATGCCCCCTGCTCTGACGGCTGGCAGCGTTCATCCACACCATGTGGCGGAGGGCCGCCATATGCAATGACTGACGTGACACAACGGGACAGAAGGCCAGCCCCCTGCTTCAAGGTGGACCAACTCTGCAGCTCTATCCTTGTCCAAAGCAGCCTCTTGCTGAGACCACCCTGGCCCTGCCCTGCTTCCCTCACTCCCCCTTTCCTGAGAGCGTCCCCTCAGTAAATCACTTCCAAAGAATCCCTGGCATGGGCTCTGCTCACAGCCCTTACCTTCCAACCACCTTACTCCACAACTTGGCCCAAAGAATTCCAACTCATTCTCCAAAACCCAGGTCAGACATCGCTTCTGTGAAGCCATCCTTGACCTTCAGGCAGTGACGCACTACCTCCTCGTGCCACCCCTGCCCTACCCCTCTGTGGCCTGTTACCGTGCCGGCATCCCCTCCCAGGCAGTATGCCTCCTGTGGACAAGCCCTTGTCTTACGCATCTTTCCATTCTGAGTACCGATCCAAATGGAGTCCACTGTGAGGACACCATCAGGTAAATCCAGAGTGTAGGCAGCTCTGAAGGAAAAATGACCCGGGTTGTTCAACAAACACGTTTCAAGAAGAGAGAGAAAAGGAGAGAGAGAGATGAAAGACAGCCTACAGATTAAAAGAGAATTAAGACACCCAACCAATTGCAATGTGTAGAAACTTGTCTGGACCTTGAATTAACAACAAAAAAGTCATTTTTTAAAGAAGGTAAAAGGCGTATTCAGTGGCTGAGCACCTGCTTTGCACGTACGAGATCCTGGGTTCAATCCCTGCTACCTCCTTTAAAAAAAAGCTATGACTTTCTGAAACAACTGGATATGTGAAAACTGACTGGATATTTAATGATGTTGCAGAATTATTAAGTATAATAATGCTATTGTGGTTATGTATAAATATATTTATGGATCACATTGTGTCTGGGATTTGCTTTTAAAAACACAGGAAGGGGATCAGTGGAGTCCAGAAGAAACTCCGTGGCCATGAGCTGATATCTGCTGAAGCCGACAGGGGTTACGGAAGGATTCACTGGATTTATTCTCTCTACTTGGGTCTATTTTCCAAAATAAAAGGTTTTAAAAGAAAGAGCTAGTACCCATGAAAGGGAGGGAAGAGGTCAAACTCACAACAGGACTGACGACCAGATATTGCCAAGTCAGTCCACAATAGTTAAGTTCCCACTCATATTTGCTTAAATATCCTTTACAATACGATATGGGAATGAACAGGTCTCATTAGAGTAAAAAAATGTAGTGAAGGCTCACTAAACATGTTTTGAAATAAAATGAACTTCAATACATTCGAGTGAGTTGATACTCATTTCTTTCACGCAGTCATTAGAAAGGTAAGTCAAGCAAATAAGCAAATTTGAACTCAGGGACACAGCTCCCGAAATGATAAGTCTAGGCCTCTGCTATTCTGTAAGTTAAACAAAAATAATAGCTAATACCCATTGAAGGTTGTGTTTTACACGCATGACCTCCAGTAATGCTCACAAAACTCCCAATGAAGTTGACCCCATTATTATGTCCATTGCAGAGATGAGGAAAGTATCCCAGCCAGGACTCACACCAGGCCAGCTGACTAAGTGTGGAAGCCAGGACTCACACTAGGCCAGCTGACTAAGTGTGGAAGCCAGGACTCACACCAGGCCAGCTGACTAAGTGTGGAAGCCAGGACTCACACCAGGCCAGCTGACTCCAACTGTGGAAGCCAGGACTCACACCAGGCCAGCTGACTAAGTGTGGAAGCCAGGACTCACACCAGGCCAGCTGAGTAAGTGTGGAAGCCAGGACTCACACCAGGCCAGCTGACTAAGTGTGGAAGCCAGGACTCACACCAGGCCAGCTGACTAAGTGTGGAAGCCAGGACTCACACCAGGCCAGCTGACTAAGGGTAGAAGCCAGGACTCACGCCAGGCCAGCTGACTAAGTGTGGAAGCCAGGACTCACACCAGGCCAGCGCACTAAGTGTAGGTGCCAGGACTCACACCAGGCCAGCGGACTCCACAGCCCAGGAGTTTCTACTAGGTATAATAGGTGCTGTGGAAGTGAACAACATCAGTACCCTAAATCACTGCCGTAGAGTTCACAAAGCAACAGCGTGTGGGGCAGGGGTCCCTGGTTGGCAGTTCGAGCCCATGCTAATAAAGTAAGGGATGACCCTCCACTTGTACCACTGGGCCACCCTTTCCGATAGGCACAGCTTTGCGTTAAGCTTCACACGTCTTCTCGAGGGTCTCACAATCCACCACACAAATGAAACGCCAGGCTGGCTAACGGTCAGCTCTCCCAGGCCGTGCTCTTCCCAGGTGATTCGCTTCCACGAGAACTGAACTTATAACTCAGGCCAGCTTTTTAACTGTCGTGAGCAACACAGGACACCTTAAAACTGGCCGCTTTGAGGGCAGACAATCATAGGTAAAAACCACCATCAGAATTTCTTTCCATGGAAAGTGATTATATATTCTTAGTTGAAAATAAGCAAGGAGGAGGAGCATGGTAAGGAATCTAAAAACTCCTCCTCACACACAGCATGCAAAAACAACGTATGCGATTTGCCAAAGAAAGGAAACAGGATTTGGAAGTTAAATAATTCCTTCCTTTAACTCTGCAATGGGGGGAAAAAACTAAACAAAACAGAAACAAAAAAATCCACCCTCCAGCCACACGGTCCCCTCTCGAGCCTGCAGCCACATGGCCGAGCTTCAGCTGGCGGACACAGTAAACACACACAGCGGCTTTTTGTTTGGCCTGCTTTCCTGGCCACTCTGAGATTTCCTAGTCACAAATTATTGCTTGTTACCTTTTAGAACAGCATTTTACTCAAAAGAGTCATAGAGAACGTGCCAGAATCAGGAGGATAAATACATAATTCCTTAAAGGAAATTTATTTTATAAAATAATTTAGTATGTAAAAAGCATTATTATGTATAGTCTTAGAGAATAAATTAAAAATACTCGGAAGAATGCTTAAAATATTTTCCGCTGAAAATATCCTCAAAAGTCAACATCAAACTGTAGATTAATAATACAGGATATTAATTATTGAGGTCAATACAATAAAATTTTCATTTTAAAAGCTCAAACTCGATTAAAATTTTGAAAATGAATTTCTTTGCCAAAATTAACAATACATTTAAACTGAAGACATGAGTTACACATTAACTAGTACAAAATTCTCTCTCTTCATAACTTAAATTCACAATAGCCTTAACGGCTC
This sequence comes from Tolypeutes matacus, assembly GCA_026826555.1. Lineage (NCBI taxonomy): Eukaryota > Metazoa > Chordata > Mammalia > Cingulata > Chlamyphoridae > Tolypeutes > Tolypeutes matacus. The sequence goes on along the minus strand of JAKSZT010054202.1, from coordinate 1,078,405 downwards.
CTCTGAACTTTACCCCAGGACAATAGCTTGGAAGCACCAGGAACAATTTATTAGTATATTCCACTTCTCTGTCATGCATCTGAGGGAAAGAATTGGGGGACGGGGAGGGCTAGACACATCGGAGCCGGCCTAACCACCAGGCACCGGCGCAGCTGGGTGCCAGCGCCCACAGTATTTTCAGGGGCTCACGAAAATGTTTTAATTTCCTTTAAAACCAGAAGGAAAAAAGTAAACGTGTAGGTCAAAGAAACTGTTTTGACATAGAATATTAATGTATTTTTGTCTTTACGCCAACTCAGCCAGCCTATAATCTTTATTATTTTTTACACGAAGGGGCCCACAAAGGGAAAAGGGCGCAGGCGCACGGAACCCGCTACCCGGCGAGTCTTGCTGTCCCAGAGCCGCGCTGGGGGCTTCTTGTTTCTGGATTGTTCCTGCCAAGCAGAAGCTGGCTGGGGCGCCCACTGGCACCCACGCCACCGTCCCTGGGGTCTCCCCCATCTCAGCTCATTCCCTCCAAATTCCCAAGGATGGGGCTGGGGTGGGGTGGCACAGGCCTAACAGGCTTCCCGCAGGATTTCCCCGGGAGGCCTAACCCACAGTGAGTGGGCCCCTGCAGGAGCCGAGTCTTGCTCTGCCTCAAGTATTTGGTTCCTTCTTTTTTCATAATCTCAGATCCTCCTGAGAATGTGATGACAATGTCTCAGCACCATATGCAGCTGCCCCCCAAATTTTGCATATGATTGACTTCATCATTGGAAATTCATTTCCTTCACAAATGATATTTTAAAAATTCTTAAAAAATTATATTTTCCACTCTCATTTTTCCCCCCCTCTCACTCTCATTTTAAATATAAAAATTAACTGGCTGCTTTGGGGAAAAAAATAATCTAACAGATAGAAAGCAGACTTCATGGTCTCTGAGGTCTCTGACGATCAACCGAGCTTTGATTTCTAGTTTTTGTGGGGGTCACAGTCCGCTCCGCCGGGCTGGCACAGGCGCGGATGCAGGACTGTCACATCTCCCCAGGCTCGCCCAGCGAAACGCGCCTCGCATCGTGCCCTGTGCCCACATGCGCAGGGCCTGCTGCGGCCGGGACGTACCACGGCCGCCGCCGTGCCGTGCGGCAGGGGATTCAGTTTAGGGTTACCAGAACCGAAACAGCCTCCGGAAGCCTTCCCTACAAAGGGCAGCTTTGCCTCTGCCTGCAGAGAGGCTGCCAGGCTGGGCCGCTGCGGACGGGGGCCCGTGACGCCCTCGTCGTCTGCTTCCAGGCGCCGCCGACAGCACGGCGGCTGGGCAAGGGCACTCCTCGGGCATCGCCACCATGGCGGCAGCAAAGCCTTCAGCTGAACAACCAACCGCGCCCAAAGGGCCAAGCAAGGCAAACCCCAGCCAACAGCTCCCTTTCTCAGGACGCACGCGCCTTCTCACACGCACCTGTCCTCCAGAAAGTCAGCAAGCCTCAGTGTCGGTAAAACGCGCTGCAAAGCCCTCTCCCACGGTTTCTGACAACATCTCTCACGAGGCCAAGTGGTGGAATTGATGGCCCCAGCGCTTGCCAAGTGGAAGGCTCTGCCGGCAGGCAGCCCACGAGCTGTTTCCAGGACCTCCGCAGGTATGCGTGACCAAAGTAAGCAGGGACGTGAGAAGCAACGCGTTCCCACCCCGCGAGCAGCTTTGTCCAGATGCTCCTGCTTTCACAGGACCGGCCATCACCGGTTCTAGTTGGGAGAGCCACTGTCCACCATTTCAAAGATGGCCCTGCATGCAGGTAACAGGTGAAAACCAGGTGGCTGCACTAAAGAGAGCCAACAGGCTCACTGATGAAGGCACCCATTCTGCCAAATCCGCTTCAAAATAGGAGAAGAAAGCAAAAACAGGAAATAAATAACCACATAAATAATAAAATATCGGAAGAAATATCAGCAGCCTCGACCGTACGGTGCCATCCTGGAGAAACTGCCTCAATTCTCCACGTCTGCGCTCAGCCGGAAAACCAGCCTGGGCGTTTCCCAGGAGTAAGGCTCCGCCGCGGCTCTCCCCTGGACGTGGCTCCTCCGGCTCGGCATCCGATGAACCGCCCTGCTGAGCCCACGCCACCCCGCCTCTCACGCCTGGCACCCACCACTGGGCACGCCAAGCTTTCGTCGGCAAGGGCGCTGGTGGCCAGTCGGCATAGAGGGTGCTGTGTCCCGCCAGCCTCAGCAAAGAAAGTAAAGTCAAAGGGCACTCGGCTCTCTTTAGCGTCTTCCGGGAGAAGAGGAGCCAGATGCCCGTGAGCACAGGGCAGGACCAGCCTCCTTGAGAGCTGCCCAAGGGGAAGTAACCTCGTCTCACAGCGCAAAGACATCCTGAGGCTGACTCCAGGCCACGCCTAGTGTCGCTTCATGCACCAGATACTCACCCAGAGCAAAACAGCACAGCCACATCTCTGGCATAAAAAATAATTTTTCCCCACAGAAACAAGGAAATAAATCAATGGGAAAAAATGTAATTCATGCATCCCAGCATAAAAAACTGCCAGCCTAGTCTAAAGAGGATTAAACTCTAAATTGAAACCTTGAAAGAAAATAAATTTTTCATGAAAATACTATTTTTTTAAATGCTTGCCAATTGTCCTTCTCTGTCTTACCAACATGTTCATTCCTAACTTAAAACACCTTTCCTCTAAGAAACATAAATGCTTCTTAACCAATTAAATTTTGCTTTGTAATTTTAATGGAACAAATGTATGGCAAGTGATGGTAAGAGACTCGCAAAGATTAACGGGGGTTGAGAGCAAGGGCAGACCGACACCTAGATCTTTGTATGTTTCCTTCCAAGCCATTTTAGAGTGAAAGTTAGAGAGGAAGTCATACTGAGAGTTACACCATTTTGATTTGATTTGGCCTATGTCCTGCTAGAGAAATCATGCACTTCTTTAATTTTAATAAGCACAAATATCCTAACTGATAATCTTTTACAAGAGGTAAATGAAAGCATTTTTCTTATGAAGGAAGAACTTGCTATAATGTCTTAAACTTTCCGATTCCTTTTAAAAAATGAACGCTCCTTCACGCAGGCTGAGTCTATGACCATAAAGAAAAGAGAAAACCATTTACCATGCTAGATGGCCCCGGAAGACAGGCAGGTAGGAGGGTGGGAGCAGGATGGACGACGGGAAGGTAGGGGCAGCTGAGCTGCCGTGAGAGGTGCAGTAGCCTGCTGGAGGGACGCCGAGTTGTGGGCGCAAAGGGCAAGCCCGGGAGGAGACACCACGGCAGCCACGCCATGGAAAGGCTGTCTGGGATGATGCACGACAGGAAAGAGCCAAGACCCTCAGAAGTGGGAGGGGTGGAGGCCTGAATGGCAGGCAAGGAGCAGGAAGAGCACAGGCCCCTCTTCCAATGGGCAGCCCAAGAGGGAGTGGGGTGGAGAGAAGGCCACTGCTGCCTCTTCATCTTTTAGGATCTGGGTAGGTGTGCCTGCTGGCGGGGACCATACAAAGCACGCAGGGAGAAGTCAGAGATGCAGGAGGGAGAGGGTGGGATCTGAAGTTCCGGGCAGTGGGGAGGAGAGGCAGCCCCCTGTGGGGTCCCCAGGAGAGCAGATGGACAGGGCTCCAGACATGGGTTGAGGGGTTTCTCGAAGAAGCAGGGGTGAGGCCATGGACTAAGGATGGTGGGGAGGCGCTAACAGGATGGACAGCCACACGTTTCCTCGCCAGAGTCGGAAGGCAGGCCTGACCTTGGAGCAGAGGCTCCGTGAGGCTCCTGGTGCAGGGGAGGCGTCTGTGACCTTGACCTTGGAGCAGAGGCTTCTCTCTGTGAAGCTCCTGGTGCAGGGGAGGCGTCTGTGCCTTGACCTTGGAGCAGAAGCTTCTCTCTGTGAAGCTCCTGGCACAGGGGAGGCGTCTGTGACCTTGACCTTGGAGCAGAGGCTTCTCTCTGTGAAGCTCCTGGTGCTGGAGAGGCGTCTGTGACCTTGACCTTGGAGCAGAAGCTTCTCTCTGTGAGGCTCCTGGTGCAGGGGAGGCGTCTGTGCCTTGACCTTGGAGCAGAGGCTTCTCTCTGTGAGGCTCCTGGTGCAGGGGAGGCGTCTGTGCCTTGACCTTGGAGCAGAGGCTTCTCTCTGTGAAGCTCCTGGCACAGGGGAGGCGTCTGTGACCTTGACCTTGGAGCAGAGGCTTCTCTCTGTGAAGCTCCTGGCACAGGGGAGGCGTCTGTGACCTTGACCTTGGAGCAGAGGCTTCTCTCTGTGAAGCTCCTGGCGCAGGGGAGGCGTCTGTGACCTTGACCTTGGAGCAGAGGCTTCTCTC
>JAKSZT010054202.1:1050992-1074004 GCA_026826555.1 Tolypeutes matacus | reverse complement strand
TCTCTGTGAAGCTCCTGGCGCAGGGGAGGCGTCTGTGCCCGTGGCCTCAGCACCACCAGCTCCATCCTGGCCCCGTGGCCTGTGAAAGGACTGCCCGGCACAGTCAGTGGAGGCGGCCACGTCGGGGAGGGTCTTTAGCAACCAGTGAGCGGCACCTTCCTTGTGTCTCTTGAAAGCAACAGGTGGCCTCCTGGACGGCCAGACCAGCACCTGCTCCTTTCTTGGAACAACAAACAGGCCTGACGACAAATAAATTTAGTGCATCAAAGCACTTTTTCCACACTTCAAGGACATAGATACCTGCCTTATCACAATAAGCTGTGGAGCAGTGAATTTTTCTAAGTAACTGTGGGCCAGAGACACCTGAACTGAGCATTAAAATTCAATTCCTTTCACAACAGAAAAAACAACTCTTTGATTTCTCAACCGTCCAAACAGTTCACCACCTCAAATGGGTGCTGCCCTAAGATGACCTTTGGAGGCTACTGAGTTTCTGTTCTTTATGTCTTGCCAATTAAGTGGGGGAGAAATAAAGTGCTACCTTCCCAGTCTGCAGGTATAAAGCGTGGTCAGGTACCCGAGGTGCAAGAGAACGGAAGGGGCACTGGACAATGCACCTAGAGACCTGGGCCCAAACTCCACCTTGCTAGCTGTTTGTGCATTTTGTACCTCATGAGCTTCAACTTTTGCACCTATAAAATGGGAGCCACCAAGGATGCCGACCACAAGATGATTTTGCTAGTACACTGAGTGGATGTTGTTGAAAGTGCCTTATAACTATGCAAATATGTGTTTCTAGCACACATGTGAACTTTCCAAGAGTCTTTGGTTATGAAGTATTGTTACCACGATTTTATGCTTTCATAACACCTTGCTCCAGGAGTTTTAAACTTCTTTCAAAACAATACGGGAATTATCCCAATGACATGAGCAAATGAACATACAGCTTTATGTCAATATATAAAGAGCTGAACTGACTTTCTTAAAAGTCAAAATATATGTGCGATATAAAGTTCAGGTCTCCTGTTTTCAATTTGACACTCCTCTATGAGAAACGAAGAGATGAGATGCAATTTGTAATTTTGTTAATTTTTTATTTTCTTTTCAAGTCCACTAAAAATACTAAACATGGAGAAATAACTGTTTAAATTATTGTTATTGACTTAACAGACTTCCTGAATTCTCTGAAATGGCATTTTCAGGAAAAAAGTGAAGGCTTCTTTCTTTAGTGCACGGTCACTGCTCCCTCAGGGGGGAAGCTGTCCAGACCCTGAGACTAAGACATGGGCGGCTCTACCCTGCTAGGGACTGAAATCTGCCCACCTCACCAGTTCAAGTGCTGAGAAGTAACACGACGACAGACTGGGGGGAAATGCACGGGTTTAAATTTAAGGGGTACGTACACCAAAGCCAGAGTGAACCAGACTAAAAGCATAAAACCCAAGCACGACATTCAAACAAGGCGGAACGGGGAGTATTAAGAACTGCTTAAAATGATGGATGATGAGAGAGAGAAGAAAGGAAAAGGTGACCTTTAAAACGGAGAGAATTTTTGGTTAGGGTTTTTGGGGGCGGGCCAGTTGATGCATTTATTCACATATTTACAGACACGGCACAGATCTTTCTCAAGGTAGAAGATGAACAGTAAAACAGAAACGGAATCATTCCGACAAGCAGATCCTCCTGAGATCCCGGCAGTTTCCACTTCCCAGATCAGTCACACGAAACCTACTAGCCAGGTGCCCAGAAGACGTAAGGAACAGGGCAAGAAAAGGAGGAAGGAGACTGCCCCCGAGATCTGAAGCTTCGCCTCGCAGAGACACGACCTCGCTCGGCCGACTCTGGACGTGTAGGGCCAGCGCCCCGGCGACCAGAGCCAGAGGCATCCGGGGAACGCGGGCTCCCCGACCCTGCACTCGATGCCCTTTCCTCGCTGTTTCTGAGCAGGACCCCGGGGTCTGCTGGGTGCAGGGAGGCAGAAGAGCCCACGGCTAAGGGACAGCCTGTAAACGCAGGCCCTGCACTGGGTGCGGCCGCCGAGCCGCCCGCTCGCTCTGTGCGGACCCTCCTGGTCAGTCTCAGGGGCACGTGCCAGCCTGGTGGTCTCTTGCTGCTGCCTCCAGAGGCTTCAGCCACAAGAGCCAGCGAGCCACGGGGGCTGGCGATGACGGGCACCGATCCATGGCCACAGCGGCAGGGCACTCGGAGCCTCCTTCCTCACCTCTCTTCTTCTCCCACCACCTTCAAAGCAGAGCCGCCTCGTAGCCCCCAGTCCCCCTGGGACCGCCTCGGCTCGGCGCCACGTGCTGTAACTAACGGCCATCATTCACAGCAGTTGTGTCCCATAAAGGTGTCCTGAATACCGAATTAGCAAACACCGGACCACTGCCGTGGCCGCGAGCCTCTGGTCACTTCGCCAAATGGCCCTCGATGCGTGACCGTATTTTACATGCGTCTGTTAAAGACGCCTTATTTAACAGACACTGTCGATCGATGACGCCGCGCTCGCAGCCCACGGCGCCGCGACTCTCGCCTGGACCAAGACTATCCAACTCGTACTCTCTCCAGAAGGCACCTGGCGGCCTTCCTGTGCCAGGGAGCTCGAGCCGGCCCCTCGCCGCCATGCTTGGCGCCACCTGAAACGGTGAGATCTCCAACAAGAAGCCCAGAGATGCCAGACCATGGCACTAACTAGACTGCAGAAAAGACACACCTGTAGTGGCAGAGCTGAAACCAGGCGCAGACAGCCACCTGGGGGGCCGCGCGTCGGGGAGCTCAAAGCTCTGGCCACCCTGCATGGCCACCAAAGCACCACGACGCCGCTCTGGGGTCACAAATAGCCTTAACGAGGTGAGTCCACCCGCACGCACCCCACTAAGAACGCGGATGGAGTCACCACCGCTTCCTACGTGTGCCTGGAGAGGAAAGCACCGGAGGCAGCTCCGGAGCATGCTCTACGGAGCCAGCGGCAGCTGGCGTTCCCAGGCCGGGTGGCGCTGAGAGTCGCCTCCTTTTGCTTGGGGACAGGAGCTTCACCGCGCCCTGCTGTTCTGGTGATATCTTTTAAGCATCCTCCTCGTTTTACCTTCCTGGCAATGGATGGCTGACGGCAGCAGGGTAAAGGCACTGAGGTAAGGCCGCAGCCAGAGAGACGACACTTTCCATCTGCTTCTAAGGAAGGGGATGGACGGAACATCATTTGTCGTATCTCTTATTTGCTTCACTTTCACGCTTCCAGGCCACTCCTAAATGATAACTATTCTTTGAGACAAAAGGATTATTTAACTAGCTAAAAATGCTTTTCAACAACGCTTTCTTTCCTGACGATGGGGTAAGAAGGCCTGGCTGAAGATGCTCTAGGAGACGAAAGCTCTCTGAGTCCCCGCTTGGTAAACGTCACAGAGTACTGAATTTTCACAGAAAGAGTAACTTTCTCCACCAGAGAAGGTTCAAGCTCATTTCTGCCATGCTTTCTGTCTAGAAATCAGTAAATTAAACTGCCTGTTAAAGATAAATTTTTCTTAAAAATTGGTCACAGTCTCTGCCCGTGCCTGCCCATCTCCAGCGATGGCAAGCTTTCCCACCAGCTCGCTTCTCCTCCTCCACGGAGACTCAAGGTCAACGAAGGACACAAGCTTCTCCACTGGAAGATTCGCCCATGTTAACTTGGAGGAGAAAAACGTTGAGCTAAAAGAATAAACCAGAATAATGATGATTTCTGAATAGAGCAACCAAGTTGGGGAGAAAGAGAGCTCTCGACTAGCAACTAAGACTACGAAGATGAAACAACTGAAAATGCCGTGTTACTGTTTAGCCACTGATGAAATTTATTTCTTAGACACCTCGAGACGCCGATGTTCGCTCCTCCTGACCACAGGGGCCCGAAAGCTGCGGGGTTCGGGAAGCACCGGTCACCCAAAGGTGAGCACCCCTCCGAGACCGCCCGCCCACCTTAAAGAGGGCAGGGACGCGTCAGGAGATGGGTTCTCGTGCCCCAGCATAAAGCGGCCTTCCGGGTGGGCTCCGCCTGGCCGAGGCCGGTCCATAACCTTCTCTGCGTGTTTAGCACGTCCTACATGCTGCCAACCTGAGCACAAGGAAGGTCGTTAGAGGAAACGCGAGGACTCACTCACTAAAGCCTGAAATATCCAGCCACCTCTCGAGAGAGACAGCCTTTGTGCCTCGGTAAAATTAGCTCTTTCTGGGGAAGTTCTTCCTGAAACGATACGGAATGGCATCATGTCTTTTCTCTTGAAAGGAACGGGAAAGAGCTGAGGGGTGGAAGGAAACAGTAGCTGCGCGTGGACGATTAATCCAGGTGGATTTCAGCTCCAAATAATCCGCTCCGGGTCTTTTTTATAATTGTCACAACCGATTATGTCACCTGAATCAAAAACAGGCTCTTAAGTTACAGTGACTGCCGCACAGGTAGTCTATCACTTTCACAGATAAAAGCTGTTTTCCCAAATCTGATTAACCACTACCACTGACTAAGGAATTCTGTTCCCCTCATCAGTATCTCATGTGCCCTCAGAAATCCCTGGAGGAAAAGCTCCACGGAGGCAGCTGAAGGCTGGACCCCATCCCGACCCCAGAAGCCACGGGGCCACCGCCTACGTGTCACGGGCAGGATGCAGAGCTGTTTGTTCTCCCGCATCCAGCACAGCTGAACGGAAGGTCGGAGAAGGCTCTCCAAGTGGTTCTTACCCTGGCTGTACCTGAAAACCTCCCAGGCGCTTTCGAAAGCCGCAGAGTCTCGAATGCATGGTGCCGCTGTGAGTCTGTGCCACAGCCTGCTTGACAACCCGGGAACTGCAGCACGCGCTCGCCCACTCTCGCCGCTTTCCCTCCCGGTGCCCCTCTCTACCACAGGCCAGGCCACACGTCCAGGAGAACTGAGGGCCTGGGGTCCCGGCCACTGCGATTTGGTGGTCATCAAACCACACTTGCTTTTGTCTAGAGACCTGGACAATCAGTTTCTGTTTAACTGCTTTGGAGGCCAAAAAGCTCCATCTGGAAAACTGCTGTGCAGAGAACAGGTGCCACAAGGGGCGGTGCCCGAAGCTTCCGTGCGGGCAGCACACACTCAGATATCAAGCCTCCTGCAGCACGCCCAAGGGGTGAAAGGGCTGCAAACCACACCAAGCACCCTGGAAAAGCCCCAGCGACTGCGGTCTAGCAACGGCGCCAACGGCCGGGCACCCTTCACCGCCGGCTGCGCTCCCTCCACACAGGCCGGAGCAGAAGCCCTTCCTACCCAGGCCAGACACACTCTTGGGGCTACTCCAGCAAGCTGCCCCTCCCCCCACCCCCCTCACCTCACTCAGCTCCGCGGTCTCTGAGGTCTCACCCAAGGCAGCAAAAACCCCTCTCGGGCAAGCGGATATCGCCCAGTGGTTGGGCACCCGCTTCCCACATGGGAGGTCCCGGGTTCAATGCCCAGTACCTCCAGAAAACAAAAGAAAGAATAAACAAACGAAAGAACCAACTCAGGGAGCCAGCTCAGCTAGTGGTTGAGTGCCGGCTTCCCACGTATGAGGTCCCAGGTTCGGTCCCCATTACCTCCTGAAAACAAAACAAACAAAAAGCAAAACAAATGAAAAATCCAACTCAAGGGAGCCGACATAGCTTAGTGGTTGAGCACCAGCTTCCCATATACAAGGTCCCAGGTGCAATCCCCAGCCCTGGTACCAAAAAACAAAACAAAACAAAACAAAAAAACCTCTCAGCCATCAATCAACACGAAGCAGCAAACTGTGGAGGCCACTGCTTTAAATAGTTCAGGGTGAAAGAGCCAGTAAGTATGGGGATCTGATTAATCGTCACAATTTAATTGTTGAAATCAACTTATTTACTGGGTATTGTACACCTCCAGGAAAATCGCAAGTACACAGCTCAGCGGGTTTTTATAAGGTGAACTCACCCTCGGAACCTCCCTCCAGACCCAGGAAACAAACGTCAGTGGCACCAGGAAGACCCCACTGTTTCCTCTCTCAGTCATTAGCCCAAAGGTAACCGCTACTCTGACTTCTATCACAAACTAGGTCTGCCTGGCTTGGCCTTGCGTGAATGCAGTCACAGGCTTCTTCCCCTCCACGCTGTGTTTGAGGGGCTTGTGTGATGCATGCAGCAGCCACCCGCCGTCTTTTAATTTTCGGTGACAGGCATCTGGCTTGACGCTGTTATAGCTAATTCCGCGGTGAGCAGTCTTACACCTATCTTTTGATGGACACACGTAGCAATTTCTGTGGGAGATACACCTGGTAAGAAAGATAGTGAGCTATGGGCACAAAGATAGGGAGACAGACTGAAGTACCAAAACAGACTCCAGAGCATATACACACATGGTCATTTGACTTATGACACAGAGAACAAGGCGGCACGGTAAGGGGGGAAAAACAGTATTTTCATTAAATGGTGCTGAGCTAATCACTATTTACATAGGAAAAAAGCTTGATTCCTACCTCACACCCTACCCCTAAATAAATCCCAGATGGATTGTAGATCTAAATGTGAAAAATAAGACAATAAAGGTTCTAGAAGTTAAATAAGGGAACATCTTCGTGATCTCTGAGCTAAATAAGGATTTCTTAAACAGGACACAAGAATAATAATCATAAAGGACTGATAAATTGGACTTAATTAAAAGACACCCTTTAAGAGAGTGGAAAAGGCAAATCACATACTGGGGTAAGATATCTGCAAAACATATATCACACAAAAGACATAGAGAGAATTACAAATCGATAAGATAAGTAAAAACAACCCAATTTTAAAAATGGTCAGGCTTGAAAAGGCACTTTATAGACGGGCACATCCAAATGGCCGAGCATACTCATGAAATGAAGCTCAGCATCAGTAGTCACCAGGGAAATGCCATCTAAAAGCCACAGTAAGGTACTGTCACAGTGACTACGCCAGACAAAACGCTGACAGTGCCAACTCCTGGCAAGCATTTAGGGCACCAGATCTCCCAAACCTGGCGGGTGCACGAGCTGATTGATCCAGTTAGGAAAACCATCTGATAATGCCTACTAAGGTTGAACATGCATCTTAGGAGGGCAATTCCACTCTATTACTATTTTTAATGCATAGAAAAGTATTTATGGGAATATATGTAAACTACAGAAAGCTCTGAAAGTGCATATGGACCTCTTCCAAATAACCATCAAAAACTCCAAAGATAAACACATCCTAAAACTGATATTTCATTAGGAAGTCTATTAGCTCTGATGTCAAAACATCTCAATAATTCTTTTGGCATTTAATATATTCTATTAGCATGGATTGCTAGAAGTAAAAATCTAAGCAACCTGCTTTATTTCCTGCAAGAATAAACATTCAACCATATTAACTATTTGAAAAATTACATCTACTATATCCACAGGATATCAGAGCTTAGAAAGATGAAAAACAAAAGGGAGCAGGCAACCATATGGAGAGAGTCATATGGCTTGTGATTTTAAATGGTAGCTGCAAAAAGAGGTCACGTATCCCTCTGTGGCCACTTATTGGTCAAAAGCGACAGAAGCTTCGTCAGCAAGGCTCATAAAAAGCAGCTTACGCCTTCCTGGGCATTTTCAATTTGGAGAGCAGACACCTGCTTCCCAGCAGCCTTTCACGAGACAGGTAGGCCTCATGTCAACCTACCACTCTATTATTTGGGTCGGTCTTAATCTTGACTCTGCATAAACCACGTCTTCAGAGTATATGCATGCACAAGTATATCATGTGTACATATGCAGCTATCTATAGCAAAAGCAAATTCTCAGAAATAGCTATCTGAAAGACCACATCTTGTTCTATTAATACCCGTGCACTGCAGTATTACATAACAATTTTTTTTCCAATTCTGTTATGCTAATATGCAAATAAATGAACTCAACCATAGCTGGAAGCTAAATGTACTAATCAGTATGGCCTTGTGTATCTCTAACTACAAAAGAATCTTACACCATCTCTTTCAGTTCTAAAACTCCCATGAATCTACATCATTAATCACTTTTAAACCCAGCTGCTTGGTTTCTGGGATGCTAATATCCTCTACTTCCCAACCAGTTTATTTCACATACTCTAAGAAGATACCTGATGACTGATTTCATGGTAAGAAGAAATTATAATTCTATAATTATTCAACAATTCCAAAACATTAGGGATCGATACTATCAGAAGAAGCTCAGCGAAAAAATAAAACGTGTATAAAGGAAAATCAACTTTCTGTTAAAAAGTAAACAGAAATGCAAAATGTTTCCCAAGAAAAGGTTCTTTTTTTTTGTTTTGTTTTGTTTTTGTTTTTTTTTTAAGATTTTATTTATTTATTCATTTATCCCCCCCTTGCTGCTTGTGCTCGCTGGGTCAGCTAACCACGCCATGCGGGCGGGCTTGCCTTCACCGGGAGGCCTCGGGAACCGAACCCGGGGCCTCCCATATGGTAAACGCGAGCCCTACTGATTGAGCCACAGCCGCTTCCTGCAAGAAAAGGTTCTTAAAAAGATAAAATCAGAGCTGAGAGTAAAAGGACAAAGTCCCGCTTTGTGGTTCGGACAGAAAACTACGACGTGGGAGACCTGGCTGTGGTTTTTGTCAGTAAGGAACACACTGGTTTCATCCTAACATTTGGTCACAAAAGGTCAAACTTTCCAAAGCAGAGATCAGTTTTCTATTTTAGGATTGGCTGAAATCGGTAAGCTCAAGGAGCCAGAATGGCTTGGACAAGAAGGAAAAAAAAGGGAAAAGTCAAAGAGACATTTCCAAAGATGGCGTGGACAGAGGGGGATGGAGCAACTGGAAGCGTGGACTTTCCAGGCAGTCTCGCGACCTTGCGAGCTTGCCTGGAAATCCCCACACCAGGTGTGGTGGCCGCACCTCTGTGAAAAGGGAATGGCCCAGCGCTCCTTGGAGGGGGTGCTGGGGACTGTGTAAGATGATGCACAGGGCACACTCAGAAAATCATGTGATTATGCGGCCATTTCTTAATGTCCCTCCTTGCCCAATTCTCGCATTCCACCAAAAGGCAGCATTTCTATACTATATGACAAAACATGCTAAGGGCTCAGGAAAGGCACTTCTGCAGCTCTGCCTATCAGTATTCCAGAGTCCTTACGTATTTTCATTTTATTAATTCAACAAGCACTTCCAATGAATCTCTTCTGACAATCCAGTATTAATTATTCTAAAAAGCTTAAGTAATCTAGTTTCTTAAAACTAAACAAAAACTATAGAAACCACACATCAGAAAAAAGATTTAATGCCTTCACAAGCAGTAATTCCCTCTCCCTCTCTCACCATGCTTTTTAAAACTTTGATAGCAGTGTATAAAGCAAAAGAAAGTTTCAGAGGCCTACTCTTATTTCAGAGGTACAAAAGGGACAGATCATTTATATTAGCATCTTGCAGAACAATTCTGGAACTAACCAAATCCCTGGATCCAACTTTCAATGAAGGTATTTCCTTCCCTTTGATTGTTGTCAAAATTACATACGTGAGATAAGTTTCTTCTTTGAAGCATACAACCCACTGAGTTTTGCATTCCAATCAAAACCAGGGTTTAATCTAAATAACATCTTCACCAAACGCCTAAAGTAAGTTCTGTCATTCATGCCCACTTATTCATCCACTCACACAGTTATTGAACAAATCTATATATTTAAACACACACTTCCTGCAGGACATTAAACTAGCTGCTTTCATAAACTCGACATGAATGCGAAGCAGTGGCCACGAGGCTGGAGGAAACGGGGTGCCTGGAAATGCGGGCTGAGGGCAGAGAAACAGTCCTTCCCCCTGCGGGTGGTTCTCTCGGGAAGCCTCCACGCTGAGGAAAGGACAGGGAAGCGACGTCTAGGCACGGACGTCAGCAGGCTCAGGGGGCTGCAGCCCAGCTTCCAGCAGGTGAGCAGGCCGGAGGCCTGTGAGAGGGAGAGCACGGGCTGTGAACGCTTCTCCAAGGCAGACGGACATGCGGGAACTTTAAAGAAACGGCTGCCCTACGCGCTCTGACCACGCAGCTTGCCTGCTCACACACGTGCAAGCTGTACTGAAGCATCACGTCCAGAGAAGCCCCAAGACTAACCGCAGCAGGCCCAAAAGCCCCGAAACAGGTGGGCAGGGCAGTGCTAGTGATCTCCAGCTCAAAGAGACTGCTCATCCAGGATGAGCTCCAGAGCAACTGCGAACCAGAAAAACAAGCCTGCCAGAGAGTGCTTCTTACCCGCCCACACGCTGCGCTGCTTTACACGTCACCTTCCTCACGGCAGCACGAAGGGGAGACATGGCTGAGAGACACACAGACAGGGCTTGAGGGTCCTGCCCAAGGCCACCCACACAGGAAGCAGGAAGTGGGAGTGGGATCCAAGGCCTAGTCCAGACTCTTATTTTCCCACCACGTTATTCTGCCTCCTGAATAACCCACACACGCCACATGTGTCAGCATGTAGCCCACCCACCCCAGGGTGCAGGCCACCGACCCCGGGGTGCAGCCCACCCACCCCGGGGTGCAGCCCACAGACCCCAGGGTACAGCCCACCCACCCCAGGGTGCAGGTCACAGATCCAGGGTGCAGCCCACCCACCCCAGACTGCAGGCCACCGACCCTGGGGTGCAGCCCACCCACCCCAGGGTGCAGCCCACAGACCCCGGGGTGGAGCCCACAGACCCCAGGGTACAGCCCACCCACCCCGGGGTGCAGGCCACAGTCCCCAGGGTGCAGCCCACCCACCCCAAGGTGCAGGCCACCGACCCCGGGGTACAGCCCACCCACCCCGGGGTGCAGGCCACCAACCCCAGGGTGCAGCCCACCCACCCCGGGGTGCAGGCCACCGACCCAGGGTGCAGCCCACCCACCCCAGACTGCAGGCCACCGACCCCGGGGTGCAGCCCGCCCACCCCAGGGTGCAGCCCACAGACCCCAGAGCAGGGGCTCTTCACCTTTTTTGTTCCATGACCCCTTTCCCAGTCGGTGAAAACCACAGACCCCTTCCTAAGTCCACCCTGTCCTGTGTATTATTTAATAAACATATCACACCCATAACAACACGTGCCCACAGGAATATATTTTTTTGAATTGTCAATGCAAGGTCACAGACCCCCTGGAATCTTTCCGCGGACCCTGGTTAAGAACCCTGCCCCAGAGTGGCCCCCCAACCCCAGGGTACAGCCCACCTGATCCCAGGGTGAGGCCGACTGACCCCTGGGTGCCGCCAGCTGGGATTACCAGCGAGAACGTGCCTTAGCTAACTGGCCCTGCCTCGTGACCAAGTGCTGGGGGTCAACAGGGCCGAGCCACCTGCCCTTTTCTGCCACTCAGGAACTGCCAGGTGCCAAGTGTCCTGCCAGCGACTGTGGACCACTGACATGACCATCTCTAAAACTCAGTGCAGTTAATTATATACTTTTGGGCGCCCTAGAGCCATGGAATTCTTCTGACATGACTGAAACTTCCCTGGTGGCTCTGGCTCGAGTGTGAGTCCCAGCCAATACCCACAGGCCAGCACACCCTCTCGACC
Source organism: Tolypeutes matacus (assembly GCA_026826555.1). Classification (NCBI taxonomy): domain Eukaryota; kingdom Metazoa; phylum Chordata; class Mammalia; order Cingulata; family Chlamyphoridae; genus Tolypeutes; species Tolypeutes matacus. The sequence continues at coordinate 1,062,500 of JAKSZT010054202.1, read as the reverse complement.
CACTGTTAGTGCCAGGAGGGAAAGAAGCTGGCCAGGCAAACTGCCAACACACCGCGGCCAATCCTGAGCCCCAGCAGGGAAAATACCAGAAAAGAGCCCGCACTACAGAATCCCGACTAACGTAGAACAAGTAGCTGAACCAGTGCAGAGGAGCCTGGTAGACAAGTAAATAATGGCATCCAGAACCGAATATTAATAAGGAATAGAGATCTATTCACGGACATGTATGTATAAAATAAAGCCTGCAGAGGAACCACGAATGCGTATACTTCATTTATTTCTGCACGTAGGCTGTAAATGGCACTGTCCTGGTTTGCCGGAGACTGAGGCAGGGGTAAATTTAAAAAAAGGACAGTCTGTCTAGGCCCCTGCAGAGCACACAGAACTATAAAAGGAACTGAAGGGAATCTGGGAGAGAGCACTCTCAGAAAATAGCCTAAGTGGCTATTAGCAATTAACAAAGTAAACAATTTCCGGTCAGTGGTCTTTCTGGATTTGGTGAAAAACACACAACTGTTTGGAGGAAAGTTTGGAAAACAGAGAAGTAAAAAAACAAAAGGGGGCAAGTCAATGTCCGGGTATGAAAACTAATGGCCCTGACTACTTTGGCAAAGCGAGCTCCCAATTGTGACAGCAGCTCTGTGGGCGGCCTCCGCGCTGGGCCCTGGTCTCCCCACACTCAGCCCGCCGGCTCTCAAGTGCATTAGGACAAAGCCAAGGGCACAGCTGCGGACTGTCCGTCAGTCCTTCTGGCCTCCAGGATGCAGGCGGCCTGTCATCCAGCCCAATTCCCTTTGGGACCGACCACTGCTTGGTTACACTTAGATAGCCCAAAAGCTTGTCTCTTTCCCCCGTAAAAAAGGAAAGTCCAAAGTCATATGCAGGTATTGTTTTTAAGATGCAATTCAAGAACTGGAAATGAGTGCTTGTTATCTGTGGAACTGGCAAATACCGCGCGGCCCAGCTTTTACCTGCAAGAAGCCTAGTTCATCTAAACCACAGGCTGCCACGATACACACCGGTAAGTTTTTATTATGCCATTTAAATATGTGTCGTGGATAAGCCTGCCCCTCGTGCTGGGCGTCGAGACACAGGTGTGTCTCTGCCGTGAAGGCGACAGGAGTGCTCCTCCACCACATGAGACCACGACAGCGAGAATGACATTAACTAAAATAAGCGCTGCCACCCTGGGCAAGGTCAGCATGCGCGGAGGCCCCAACAGGTGACCCAGCAGCTGCTGGCCAGACTCTCTGCCCACCTCTGCCAGCACAAGCAGAGATCCCTCAGTCCCCAACATTTAAAGGGGAAAGCAAACCTGGTGCCCAAACCACCATGACAGCCCTAATTACACAGAAAACTTAAAATCACCAAAGTAATTTGGGGGGCAGCAGTACCCAAGTGGGGTGCAATGGTCAGGACTGGTGCCTTGGGCAAGTCATTGAATCCCCTGAATTCTGCCCTCCTCCAGCCTCTGGGGTTAAGGCAGGACTAAGCCATATAATCACAGTAAATAATTAAGCACTCTTTCGCATGGTTTGCACATAGTGCCTAACAAATGGGGGCTGCTGTTACTGCTTCTAAGTACAAAAAACAAAAAATTAAAAGCCGAACTTTCTAATTACTAAAAAGTAGAAAGGTTGCCACGGCCTGGGAGCAGGAGAGGGGAAGAGCACAGAGGGGCTCGGGGTAATCTTTTGTTCCATTATCTTGATTGTGGTGGTGGTACACAATGGTGGGATTTTGTCAAAACTCACAGAACTGGACACCAACGAACGCGCATTTTAGTTTGTGCAAATTATACCACAATTTTTACAAGTACTAAGCAAAGCAGTCAATTAATTCTGATTAAAGTAAAATATCCAAACTAACAGACATTTTAACTTCATTTATTTCTAAAATGAAAAAGAAATCCAAGGCCTAAAAGGCTGCTTCCCATTTGAGGATCTAGCCATTGAATTAAAGGATTGAGTTATCTGTAAAATAAATAAATAAATAAAATAATGGGGTACCATCTGAACAACTAACCAAATTAACTGTTTCAGAATAAGGCATGGATCGCATTGAATGGTGTGATGAATTATGGAAAGAGAAAATGAAAGTGATGTTTTCATTTACTAGATTACTTTAAGATGGCAAACATGATACCGACTTCTTCCTTTAAAAATGTGTAATGGGCCTCTATAAACAATGTCAGAGGCGACATTTACTTTCAATAAGCTAAGGAAAAGCAGAACACTCGGATGAGTTCCACAACCTATTTCTCTTCTCAAGGTACCTGCAAAAAGTTCTTCAAGGCTGCAGTTTCCGAGTTTTTGTAAAGGCTCTACCATACCATGGAGCTCTCTGAGTATAGACAGCGCATCTATCTTGGCAGAAAATGTAGTTTTACAAGACTCTTACTCAACACCACATTTACAAAACAGACGGAGTTCCAGAGAAATGGTTTCAAAGGAGAAATGCAATCCTGGCCGACCTACCACATCTTCTGCACCGCAGCAAGAATCCCCTTTCTGTGCCCACCATTTATATAAATAAGCCATTTAGGTCTTATTTCTCCCTCTAAATTCAGAATCCCCACCCAAGAGGGCTGTCAATTCTATAATGAAGATGGAAGGTAGGAAAAAGGCCTAGCTCATGAGCCCTACACTTCAACTAACACAACCCCACAAACACTGGTCTCCATTCCTCAGCAGCCCTTGCCCCTGCCAGGGCCCCACATCCGAACGACCACCTTGCTTACTAATCCGCTCTTAGTCCGCCTGGCTGCCTCCACCCCTTCCACCTGAAATGAACACAAGCGGTGGGAAGATGGCAGGGCAGGAAGCTCCAGGAGCCAGTCCCTCCACCAGCTCAACTGCTCAACAGGCAGGTAATGTCTCAATCAGCCACTGAAAACTCCAGAGTACAGTGGAACAGTACAGCATCCGAGGAAGAGGGTAAGGAGAGGCTAGTAAATGACAGGAAACACCAGTAAATCCCTCTCTCTGCGTGGCTGCTCCTGCCACAATCCTCCACTCCTGCCGCAGGCAGCCACAGGGTCCAACCTCTCGAGAGACATAAAAACCCAGCTCCCCAAGACGTGGGGTTGTGGAGGTCTGATGGCAAGTCACTGCTTTTGATCAGCTGAGGGCCCAGCTCTGAAGGCGGCCAGCGGTCCAGCCCAGCCCCGGTAGCCCGGTGCAGAAGGCTTGAAGATGGCACGCTTCCCAGAGTTGCAGAGGACGGGCAGTCAGGAGGGTGGCTTGGGGGTGCCATGGAAGCCCCTGATGTTCTGCCTGGGCCTTCCCTCAGCCCCTCTCCAGGGCAGTTTGGAGCTGGCCAGTGCGCCCTTGGTGGGTCCCTGGCTTCGTTCCAGCTGGGATGGACTTATTTGGGAAACTCCTCTTAGGTGTGCCCCCTCTCATAACTTGCCCTCCGGGCTTTAGCAGCTTCTGACAATGTCAGCAGTGTAAGAAAAATTGTGTGGACAGGCTGAGGCAAAGGCTTACCTGCTTTCAAGCCTGCAGGGAACACACAGGGAAGGAAGAGGTCTATTTCCTGGGAAGCAGAGAGGGCACTCAAACTTCCGTAAACAGAGGAACTGCTAAGGCCACTTGCAAGCACAAGCCGAGAACAATAAACAGGAACAGAAAAGACAGGGAGGGCCCTAACTTTGCATTTGCCTTGGGCGGACCCTCCTGGCAGGGGAGCTGACACTCAAGAAAACCTCTTTCAAATCAACAGCTGGTTACGAGCTCAAGAAATAGACATCGCAGGGAATAAATCATGGAGTTAACATTTTAAAATATTAAAAGTACAGTGTGCAAAAAGAGTACAAGACAAACAGGAAATCACGTCCATCCAAAGGAAGAAGAGAAAACCCAGAAAACATCAAGAAGAAGCCCAAACTGTGGACACACTGGACAAAAACTTTAAAGAAATGGTCTTCAATATGCTCAAGGAGACAGAGGAAAATGCAGAGAAAGAACTAAAGGATATCAGGAAATAAATGAATGAACAATAAGAGAATCTCAATAAAGAGAGAGAACTACTAAAAAGGAGCCAAACAAATCTGCCAAACTTGAAGATCACAATCACTGAAATGAAAAATTCCCAGGAGGGTTTCAACAGCAAGTTAGAGCTGGCAGAAGAAAGAATCAGCGAACTTGAGGACCACACAATTGAAATCACTCTGGCTCAGGAGCGGGAAGAAAAAGAAATCATAAAAAGCAAAAATAGTCCAAGAGACCTCTGGGATACCACCAGGCATACCAATATGCACTTTATGGGAGCCCCAGAAGGAGAAAAGAGAGAAAGGGGTAGAATGAATACTCCAAGAAATAACAACAGAAAACTTCCCAAACTTAGCAAAAGACATTCATTTGCACATCCAAGAAGCCCAGATAACACCAAACAGGATCAACTTGAATAAAAATATACCCTATCACATATTGATCAAAGTGGCTAATAAAAGGACAAGGAGAGAGTTCTGAAAGCTGCAAGAGAAAAGCAACATGTTATGTACAAGGGAGACGCAATTAGATTAAGTGCCAATTTCTCATCATAAACCAAGGAGGCAAGATGGCAGGAGGTTGAAATACTTAAAAGTGCTGAAAGAAAACAACTGCCAACGAAGAATTTTATATCAGGCAAGAATTTCTTTCAAAGCTGAGGAGAGATTAAGGCATTCCCAGATAATCAAAAGCTGACGGAGTTTATCACCACTAGACCTGCCCTACAAGCAATGCTAAAGGGTGTTCTACAGACTGAAAGGAAAAGACACAAGGCAGTGGTTCAAAGTGGCATAAAGAAAGACAGACCCGCAGTAAAGGTAACCATTTGGGTAATCATAAATGCCAGTGCTGTTGAACTGTATTGTTTGGTATGTAACACCACTTCTTACTCCCTACAGGTGCTAAGATGCAAATGCATAAAAGTATTGATAAGTCTATAGTTTTGGACATACATTGCACAAAGACATAATCTGTAACAAGTACAAGAAAAGGTGGGGGGACAAAGGAGTAAAGGAACAGTTTTTGTGTACACCACTGAAGTTAAGTTATAATATATGTTATATATTTAGGATGTTAAATATTAACCCCATGGAAATATATAAAATATAGAGAGATATAGAAATAAATAAATATTAACCCCAAGGGAAATATATAAAATATAGAGAGATATAGAAATAAGAAAGGACTCAATACGGTACAATAAGAAAACAAATATATAGAAAATTAGGCATTAACTGGAAAATTAAGGCACAAAAAAGGTATAAGACTTACAAAGACTAAATAGTAAAATAGCAGAATAAAGTCCTGCATTATCAGTAATGATGTAAATGTAAATGGATTAAACTCACCAGTCAAATGGCAGAGATTGGCAGAATGGATGAAAAAGCATGACCCAACTATATGCTATCTACAAGAGACTCACCTTAAATTCAAAGACATAAGTAGACTGAAAGTGAAAGGATGGAAAATATATATCATGCCGTTAGTAACCAAAAGAGAGCTGGGATAGCTATACTAATATCAGATAAAATAGACTGTAAGTCAAAAACAGTTACTAGGGACAAAAGCAGTTTTTAAATACCAATAAAGGGGTCAATGCAACAAGAAAATGTAACAATTATTAAACTAAGAAAATCAATTAATGTAATACACCTCATTAACAGAACAAAGGAAACAAAACACATGGTCATCTCAATTGATGCAGAAAAGTCTATTAAAAAATCCAGCACCCCTTCTAGATAAAAATACTTAGAAAACTAGCAATAGAGGGAAACTGCCTCAACATAACAAACAGCATGTATGAAAAGCCCACAGCTAACATCATGCTTAATGGTGAAAGTATGGAAGCTTTCCCACTAAGATGAGGAACAAGCAAGGATTCCCACTGTCACCACCATTATTCAACACTGTACTGGAAGTCTAGCCAGAGCGATCAGGCAAGAAAGAAATAAAAGGCATCCAAACTGGAAAGAAAGAAGCAAATCTTGCCCTATTTGCAGATGACATGACTCTATAAACAGGAAATCCTGAGAAATCCACAACAAAGCTAATAGAGAGGAAAGATGAATTCAGCAAAGTGGCGTGGTACCAGATCAACATGCAAAAATCAGCAGTGTTTCTATACCCCTCTTGTAATGAACAATCATAAGACTAAATCAAGAAAAAAAAAAATTCCATTTACAATAGCAACTAAAAGAATCAAATATCTAGAAATAAATCTAACCAAGGATGTAAAAGACTTGTACACAGAAAACAGTAAAACGCCACTAAAAGAAATCGAAGAAGACCTAAATAACTGGAAAGACAATCGGTGTTCATAGATGTATTAAGACTGAATATTGTTAAGATGTCAATTCCACCCAAAGCGATTTACAGATTCAAAGCAATCCCAATCAAAATTCCAACAGCCTTCTGTGCAGAAATGGAAAAGCCAGTCATCAAATTTATATGCAAGGGTAAGGAACCCCGAATAGCTAAAACCATCTCAACAAAGAAGAATGAAATTGGAGGACTCACACTCCCCAATCTTAAAATTTATTACAAAGCCACAGTAATCAAAACAGCATGGTCTTGCACAAGGACAGACATACAGACTAATGCAATCAAAATCCCAACAACCTTCTTTGCAGAAACGGAAAAGCCAGTTATCAAATTTATATGGAAGGGTAAGGAGCTGTGGTCCAGTTTGGTAAGCTGCTTGAAGAAGGTAGGATAAAATGGGCTGTCTTTTAGCAGCGGGGATTTATTAGCGTAAAAGCTTACAGTTCCTAGGCCGTGAGTATGCCCAAATCATCGAGACTGACCTTCTTCCTGAAGACCAGCGGCCACTGAACCTGGCCACATGGTGGCGTCTGTTGGGCTGTCCCTTCTCTTTGGGTTTTGCTGCTTTCAGCTTCTTGCTTCTTGTCTCCACGGCTTTCTCTCTAAACTTCATCCTCTCTCAAGGACTACAGGAAGAGGAGGAAGACCCACCCTGGGCCATGCCGTAGCTGAAGTACCCTTTCTGAAAGATCCTACTCCCAACAGGTGTATACCCACAGGAATGGACTCGCTTTAAGAACACGATTTCACCAGCCCCAAATAGCTAAAGTCTTCTTGAAAAAGAAGAATACCTTGGAGGACTTACACTTCCCGATCTTAAAACTTATTACAAAGCTGCACTAATCAAAACGGCATGGTCTTGCACAAGGACAGGCAGACCAACAGAATCGCACTGAGAGCTCAGAAATGAACCCTCACTTTATGGCCAACTGATTTTTGACAAGGTGGCAAAGACCACTCAATTGGGAAAGAATAGTCTCTTCAACAAATGGTGCTGGGATGACTGTATCTCCAACTCAGAATGGATCAAAGACATAAATGTAACAGCCAGAACCATGAAACTTCCTAGAAGAAAATGTAGGGAAGCATTTTCAGGACTTTGTGTTAAGCAGTGTTTCCCACACTTTACACTGAAAGCACAAGCAAACAAAAGAATAGATAAATGGGACCTCATCAAAACTAAAAACTTGTTCCTCAAAGGACTTTACCATGAAAGTAAAACAACAACCTACACAATGGGAGAAAATATTTGAAAACTATGCATCCAAAAAGAAATCCTTCAACTTAACAGCAACAACAACAAAAATTTAAAAATTAGCAAAAGACTTCAACAGACATCTCTCCAAAGAAGTTATACAAATGGCCGGAAAACACATGAAATGAGTCAGCCTTATTAGCCATCAGGTAAATGCAAATCAAAACCACAGTGGGATATATTTTCATACACATTAGAATGGCTGTTATTTAAAAAAAAAAAACAAACACGGAAAATAACAAGTGTTGGAGAAGATACCCCGGAAGAGGAACCCTCATTTACTGCTGGTGGGAATGTGAACTGGAGCGGCCACTGTGGAAGACAGGCTGGCGGTTCCTCAGGAAGCTGAGTATAGAATTACCACTTGACCCCGCAATCACACTAGAAAAGAACTGAAATCAGAGACTCAGACAGATCTTTGCACACTGATGTTCACAGCAGCATTATTCACAATTGCCAAAAGATGGAAGCAAGGTAAGGGTCCCTCGAGCCAGGAATGGATAAACAACACGTGGCACATACACACAATGCAACAGTAGTCAGTCGTGCAAAAGTGAAGTCCTGATACACACAACACCTTGGAGGAACCCTGAGGGCATCATGCTAAGTGAAATAAGTCAGACACAAAACGACAAGTGTTGTGGGGTCTCACTGCTTTGAAACCATTATTCTGAGCAAACTCACAGCGCCAGGATCTAGAAGGCAGGCGACGAGGGGAACGGGGGGGGACAGGGACTGGGCAGCTGAGGCTGTAAGGTACAGAGCACCTGTTGGGGAGGACGGAGGCGTTTGGTGATGGATGGTGGTAATGGCAGCACAGCGCTGCGAACGGAACTAACAGCACAGAAATGTATTTGTGCATGTGACTAAAAAGGGAAATGTTACGTTGTATATACGGTGATGAAAAAGTTTTTTTAAATTCTGTGGAACTACACTACACAATGGACCTGTAAGTTAAGCCACGGATTAGTTAATAGTACAATTGTGAAAATATTCTTTCATCAATTGTAACAAACTTAGCAGAACAGTACAAGGTGTTAATAACAGGCTGGGGGAAGCGCTGTGGCTCAATCAGTAGGGCTCCCGTTTACCATATGGGAGGCCCTGGGTTCGGTTCCCGGGGCCTCCTGGTGAAGGCAGGCCCGCCCGCACGGCGTGGTTAGCTGACCCAGCGAGCACAGGCAGCAAGGGGGGGATAAATGAATAAATAAATAAAATCTTTAAAATAAAATAAAATAACAGGCTGGTACCTGGCAAATGGGGCTCCTGTGTTTTATGCAGGATCATTTAGTAGGACCCACAACTTCTCCAACAAAAAAACGAGCATGAGCAGAAGGAAATGAAGGCAAGACATCAGCATTGCTTTTTCACTTTCCAACACGGACTCCTGCTAAGATTTTTGTTATTTTTTTTTTTAAAACAAAACTGCAAGATAAAGAATTCTGCCAGTCATGTGACAAAAAAATGTGTGACCCATTCATCGCTTTATGAAACTATCTGTTACAGTAAAAAGACCTCTTTATTCTATTAGTACTTTGTCTTGATGCTGTAAATTATGTCTTTAGAAGGTATAACAAATAAATCCCTAAAGTCTTGATCCATGTGTTTATATACAGTTTTTATATACTTGAAAATCAAGGCAAGAAAAAGAAGTCATCTTAGGACGTACAAGGTAATCAACAAACTATGACAGCGGCAAATCCAAAACCACCCGTTTCAGAAATGAATAGAACTTAAAAGAGAAAGTATGCAGTTCCCAATCATTCTGTCTTTCCTTCATTCATTCAGAAGCAAATGTCTACTGGGCTCCTCTTGTTTCTGGCACTGGGAAGGTAGAATCAACTGCCTTCATGGGAAGGAGAATAAGAAAACATCTTTGGAAGTTTCAGAATCCAATATAAGCATCTATGTCACTTCTAAGCCAGTGCTTTCCGAACAATTAATCATTTCCCGACGCGCTTCTAGAATGGTATCCGCCAACAAGCTCTCAATTCCATCTATCAGAAGCTGGCAAAAGCGCCTTCTCTCTAATGTCCTACCCATGTAAACTTACAACACACTGTAATCAGAGAGGTTACATTATGAATTCCACCGTGAACCCCAAGAAAGTTTGCATTATTTAAAAAAGCAAAAATAGGCCCTAAAAACTGAGGGAGGGGATTAAAATTGGGTAGAGTGGTGTTTTCTTTGGTATTTTCACGTAGAATTTCATTCATTTACCATCGCCATGTAAACACAGTGATGACACCTAACTGTCAATAGTGCTGATCATCAGGCACACTTGAAAGCAACTTTCACGGAAGCATAAGATAGAGTCAAAGAAAATGTAAGCCTGCAACAAAAACACATTTCCGTTCCTTAGTTTAACTCTGAGCGTGCCCTGCAGGCAGCTAATCCCCTTGCTCTCTAAACCCTTCCATCTTGCCCTTGCCCACAATAAGCTGTGCCAGCAGACGACAGAGGGACAGCAGCTTCCCAACTGCCCGTGACCTGGAGGAGACATTTGCCGAGACGCTGATAACGCCATCAGCCAGGCTCAGGGCCCCTGGAAGGCTCTGCGGGTGCAGCTGGCACTGACCCGGGGCGCACCCTCTGTGGCCCGCCTCCGCCCTCCGCCCGCACAGGAAGGGGGGGGCAGCCGCTCCGCGGTGCTAAGTGGCCCGGTGAGCCCCGACTTCAGGCAGCCCTTGCCTCGGGGCTCTTGCTCCTCTTCGCTCAGAAACTCTCTTTGCGCTTCGTGGCACGGGAATTATTTTTAAACTGCAGACCCCAATGCAGTATAAGAATGCAACGGCAACCAAGCCCACCGCTTGAGTTCAAAAGGCAACTGCAGCGGGCTCGGGGCGCAAGCCCAGCGCCCGGAGGAACTTGCCCGGAGGCCGAGGGGCCGCGGCGCAGCGCGCAGGGCCGCGGGCCCGGGAGGCGGAAATCCGCGCCGCCGCCGAGACCCGCCCCGTCCCTGCGGGCTGGACGGGCCGGGGGCTCCGGCCCTGGGAGCAGAGCGGCGGCCGGGGGCCGCCAGCCCCCCGCGCGGAACGCGCCGCCTCCCCGGCTCGGGGATGTGCTCGCACACTCGCCGGCCGTCCTCCAAACGCACCCGCACCCTCGGGGGCGCGCTCGGCAGCCCGGGCCCCCGGGAGCCCCGCGCGCAGGTGCAGGCCCTGCCTCCAGGCCGGCCCCGGCCGAGGGGACAGCCCCGGGGTCACAGCGCCCGCCCCGCGCCCCCGCGCCCCTCCCCCCGGGGGCGCAAGCCCCAGGGCGGCCGCGGTGGCCGCGCGCCCCGCCGCCACCTACCTTGATGATGCTGCTCCGCCGCGGCAGGCCGCCCGCCTTGCTGTCCCGGGGCAGGGGGCCGGCGGCCGGGCTGGGGGCCGGGGCGAGCGCGGGCCCGTGGGGTCCCCTGGCGGGGCCGGCCCGGGCTTCGTCGCCAGACACGCCGAGGCTGCAGTCGCCGTTGGAAACCCCGCCGCTGTCACAGCGCGCCCGCCCGGGGCCGAGGCGCCCGCCGCCCCCGGAGCCCGCCTTCAGGGCGCCCCCCGCGCCGAGGCCCGGGCCCGGGGACGTGGGCAGCGCCCCGCCGGCGCACCCCCGGCCGCGCTCCGCCATGGGCGCCGCGACCCGCCAGCACAAAGCCGCGTCCCCGCGTCCCCGCGTCCCCGCCGCCTCGGCCGCGGCCCCTCCTCCGCTCCTCCTCCCGCCGCCGCCGCTCCTTCCGCTTTTTTTAAACGTGGCTGCGCTGCCGGCCGCGGGCTCGCCTCGCACACGCCCCGGGTCGCCGCGGCAGGGTCGTCGGGAGGCTCCTGCGGGAGAGAAGAGGCGGCTCAGCGGCGGCGGCGCCGGCTCCCGCACCTGGGCAGGTCGCGCGCCGCCGCCCGCGCCCACCCCGGCCCCTCCCGCGCCCCCGGGGCCCCCCGCGCGGGGACCGGGCGCCCCCTCCCG
>JAKSZT010054202.1:962234-1050592 GCA_026826555.1 Tolypeutes matacus | reverse complement strand
GCACGAGGCGGGCGCCCCGACGCCCCCACGCCCAGGGCGCCCCGACGGCCGCGGCTGGAGGGCGCCCGGCTCCGTGTGGACCCCAGCCTCGCCGAGGCCGCCGCGTGCCCCGGGGGTCGTGCCGAGGCCCGCGGCGGGCAGGGGCGGCCCGGCGGGGGCCGGCGCGGCGTAGGCGGGGGTGGGGGGAACAGCTCCTGCAGGGGGCAGCCTGGGCCCACCCGCCGCCCCCCGACCCACCGCGAGCCTCCGGGCCCCCGCTCGAGGCCGCTGTCGTCCAGGCCGGGCCATCGGGCTGCCGAAACGACGGCGGGGGGCCTGGATACCCCGCCGCCACCCCGCTCCCCGAGTCGTCGCAGCTGCGGGTCACACGGGGGCCCGGGGCAGGACCGCACGGGCCGCGGTGCCTGCTCCCCACTCCCGGCCCCGCGTGGTTGGCTCGCTGCGCTCCACCCACTGGGGAAAACGCCATCCGTGCGCCCGCTCTGGCCATCACAGACCACACTCAATCCCAGGCCTTTGGGCTCCTGAACTGGAAACTGACTCAACCGCTTGCCAGGATGCCGGGGGCGCGGGACAGAGGCCCCGCGCAGAGCCTGTTCCGTGCGCCCTGGCTCGCCCACCCGACGGGGACGCCTCGCCGTCTTCCCCGCTGATGCCTCCTGATCCGCCGCCTGGGGTGCCAGCCGTCCGGCCCCCGGCGGCCCCGGCCCGCGTGGGGTCATCATCTGGGATGACCCCACTGCTGAGGCTACGGCCGGGTCGCCCCCTCCACGCTCCAGGCAGCGTGGCCGCCTCAAGGTCAGCCCTGGTCCCGCCGCTCCCAGGCACAACGCCCTCAGCCTCCATCCCTCGCCCAGGGATGGCCCGGACTGCGCAGCTTGGTACCCCAGGCTCCCCCGGGCCTGCGCCCCGGGCCTCCATCCTAGGCTCCCTGGGCTGCGCCTTCCCCAGCACCCCAAACCCTCCTTAACTCGTCTTCCCTTTCCGGGAACACTCTCCCGGGGCGCGAAGGGGAGAGTGGGGCCAGGGGTGAACCTAAAGACCTTGTTTTCATTAGCATGCTGCTGCCAAGTAGCCTAGAGGAAACCTGCTTTACATGCACACCGGGACGCGCTTGTCCCCGAAGCAAGGTCAGCAGACCTTCCCCTGCCTCTTAGGGGCGTCTTCCTCGTTTTGATCCGGTGGATTCCTGTGTTTTTGTAACCCATCACGTGGGCCTACAAACTAGCAAATACTTTCACGTTTTAATATTGCAATCAGTCCCATCCCTTTTCTACCTTTTTTTCTAGTTTGGTTTCAAAATACTAGTTTTTTTCCAGCTTGTAATAGTTCTGCAGAAAAATATAGTCAAATAATTCAAATCAGGTTCTTAGTCTGCCTTATCCAATGTCCAGTCATAATATTCCTGTGAATATGCGGTGGGGAAAGAGGGAAAGGGAGGAGGGAGGAAGCAGAGGGGCTTTTACCCTGAACCTTTCTAATTCTGATATGTTGAGTAAACGCCTTTTCGGCATTAGTATTAATTTTTTCCTGCATTTACCAATTACTAGTAAAATGCCAGGAGAGCCAGTTATCCTTTGACTCTTTCCATGAGTTTCTTTGAGTAAGTGGAGGCGTTTTAAGGCTTAAACTCCCAGGATGCTTTTTTGAAACCACCGTCGTCTTCCCCTAATGCCCTCCAAAAATGAGCACCTATCCACCTCACTCTGTGCTCCCAACAGGTCAAACCAGGGAGACTTCGTTGAAATAGACTTGGCATTTAAATTAAAATGTTTCCCAAAGCATCTTGGCAGACCTGGAACGAAAGATGCCAGCAGCTCCAGGCCTGTGCCAGATCCCTTTTTATCCCCGTAAGTGCTTGTCTCCCGCAGGCCGCTGGTCCCACGCCTGCCTCAACACACAGGCAGCCCAGCTGCAGGCACCGCGTCCCCCTTTGGGTCGTGCTCCTCGGACATGTGCAATTCTCGGCTCCCCAGAGCATTTTTAGTAGGTAAACTCAGATTTTTCTCATCGTGAACGGCTTCATCATCAATTGTCTATCCTCCGTCCTGCTTGTCTGCAGTTACTAAGTGATTGCTTTCCATTTCTCCTGTTCCATGAGCGATGCTATTGAAGAAATTGTCAATATTTTGCCAAAATTCTAGCTGGAGTGTTTTAATGGCAGTGTAAAATTCATAGAAGTGAGAGTTGGGGGGAAAAAGCAAAAATATCCTAGTCATTCCTCAACAAATACTGCCTAATGGTGCCTTCAAACTAATTTTCAGAGCAGGGCATGTTGTCACCCTTCACCAAACTGACTTCTAGGTGTCTCTGTCTCTGATTCAATGTCTAGAACTTGAGCCACTCAGAATCCTTGGCCCATAATAACCTTCCTTCAGCTTCCCAAAATAACACTGGCACAGCTCGCTGTCTTCTTGCCGTCATTTATATGCTTGAAGGTTATGAATTCATACCGAGTTTCCACTTTGTGTGCTCTAACGTTACGACTTCCCAAATTTTTCTGACTCACTGAGCACTCGGCCTTCAGATTATTTTCTCCCTTCATGCGTTAGGATGGTTTTCACTTCTCAAACTTCAATCTCACTTTATTTCCTGTATTTCTTTAAAGACGTAGTTCAGCCTCCGAGCCCTCATAGTCGACTGTTCTCCATGTGCTTAACTCGAGCAGAAAGTGGGCGACCAAAAGGAAATAGATTCTTTCACGGCACTGGTCCACACTGGCTACCCATTTGCTTTCTGAGTCAATCCAAGATGGTGATTTTCATTTGTTGTGCTCCTATGACTTGAATTGTGCCTCTTGGTTATGAGCCTCAGCCACAAGAAATGCATAAATATTGCTTTTCTTTTTGCGCTCCAGTGTGGCAAGTTAGACCTGCTAAAGGTTTTCACTCTATAGTCTTCCTCTCCTCGAGACCAAAGCTCCTTCACCAGTCTTCCTTGGCTATGCCTTCTAAAAGTGTGTGTGGCTGCCAGGAAGTCAGGTACTCTGGGAATTACATTCAAACTTCTCAGCCACCGAGGAACCACTGCTGAGTTCATTTAATTCTTCTCAGTGGCTGTTGAGTTAGGTACCACTTTGAGGGAATCCATTAATTACCGAGGACTCAAGAAGACTATTCTGTCAGCAAAAGTAACAATATGGTAGACTAATATGGTTCACCCTAAAAATTACTGTTGCTTATCACACCATTTTTTGTAAATTCCCTCTCGTGTATTTGATTTCACTTTATTACAGGAGTCACTGCAAACTGAAATGCCTATGGGAACCAGTAGGTAATGTAAGGAGTGAAGCTCGATGGATTTGTTTCACAGTAAATAATATCATAATTCGTAGTTCATGACAGTGGCGTCCTTTGCATAGGAAATGCAAAGGCATGCCCTTCCTGGCTCACCTTTGGTTTTCCGTTTGATAGAGCCATTCTATAAGAAACATTTCCCTCTCCTCTTCCCCGTAAGCAGGAGCGTGAGCATGATGATAAATGGTCATGGCTCAGCCAGGTGCAGGGCAGCAGTGGGGAGTAGTGGGGACTCGGGTAACCTGCTGAAGAGTTTTGTTGCCAAGAGGGAATCCTGGCCCAGTGCTGTCAGGATCATCTTAGTTTTCCAGGGAGTCCAGAAGTCAGGAAGATAAACATGCTCTTACGTTGGTTCATTCTCCGGAGAGAATGCCACCACAGGGTCAAAGGCCCACATCGGTCTGAGTAAGGTCTGCAGAGTGGCCTGTCCTCTCACATGGGTCATCGAAATTTCCCATCAACTTTCCAGCCGCCTCCACGCACATGACGAGCAAAGCTCAGCAAATGCCTTCTGAGTTTTGCATTTATTTGAGTCTCCTCAGTCTGGTTTTCAGAGACAGATATACTTAAATGGTTTAAGGAGTCAGATATCTGATGACAACGGTTTGTTGCTCCCACATCCAGACCCCAGAACTACTTCATCTCTGCAATCTTACTCAGAAACCCATTGTCCAGCCAGAAACTCTGTCCTCCAGTCTCATTCCCTTGCTTTGCCTAAACCCACCTGCCCATCCTAAGGAGATGGCTGCTTCCTCTGACCCCACCCTGCCTCTCAGAGCAACGCCACTCCTCTCTGTTTCCGTTCTCCACCCAGCCCGGGCCTCCTCACCAAGCCTTTCAACCACATTCCCACCAGACCCCTGGCCCCTTCGCACCTCTGCTCCCCCCACAGGAGCCCCCCTCTTGCCAGCCTCCCGCTTTGCATACATCTAACCCTAGCCTCCTAGCCTTCTCCATACCTGCCCCCCACCCCCAAAATCACAGGGCCACGCTGGCTGGAGCCATTCCAAGTGTCAGGTTTCCATCTTCAGCGGGGCCTTCAGTGATGTTAAGGACACATTTTTCCCATTTGCTAATGGGCTCCAACGTCTATTCTCCACACCATTCCTTTCCAAATCCTAATTGACCCACTGCCCCTCCATCTCAGCAGCTGTCCTGGGATTCTACTTCACAGACAATAAAGTGCATCAAGAAATAAACTGCTTTAACTTATTCTCCATCCCAGTGGTCCTGCCTCTGCTCTCTAAGGCTGACCTCAAGTCAGAAGCCATCTCACACCTTCCCGCTCTCACACCAACTTCTCTACCTAAAAAATACATATATTCTTTCTGATTCTCACTGCCTTTCAGTTACCAACCTCTCGGAACTGGATGCGATTCCCACAATACTACTGAAACTTCTCTTCCAAAGGTCAGGGTTGACTTCCTAATGAACACCCAGGGGTCGCTTTTTAAAAGTCTTCATCTTTCTTGTGGATTTAATATTACTAACTTATATCATCGCAACTCTCTTCCCCTGCTGAGATCCCTGACCTCACTGTGCCCCCAGGAAGCTCAAATTCAAAATACCTTTGTTTTAATTCATTGACTGTGGAGCCCTCCTGCTCCCTCTTGGCACCATATTTCTCTTCGGGGTGCTCGTACTGGAGAGTTCGGCGTCAGCCTCGACTCCCTGCACCCAGTTGCAGTGAACTAGTAAGGTCTCTAAATCTGCCCAGAAACGTCTCTCAAACCCATTCCCACCAGAACGGGCTGGCTCACTGTCACGGACCTCTGGCTGAACTGCTGTTGCAGCTTTCATCAGTTCTTCAAACCACCACCAGCTCTGTCCTGGGGTGGGGGTGGGGATGGTGGAGAGGCCCCCTTCTCGGCCTAAAGTCTCCAGCAGTTCCGCTTCAAGTCAGACTTCACGCTTTTCAGGAGATACACCTGGCCCCCAGCTTCCCTTCTAGCATCATCTCCTACCCGACACAACCTCTTTGTGCCAGTCACACCGACCTATTCCCTGAGACCGCCACGTACCCCCACGTTCCGCGTCTCTGCTCATGGCACAAGCCTTGGAATTCTTATTCCTGTACTCTTCAAGAAAGCACAACTGTTTCCTTCTTTGAGAAGATGTTTCTCACTCCGGAACACAGAATAAATTGCTCCTCTTGGTCCTTAAAGCACTTAGTAGATACTTCTATTATGCCTTCACTGGACTGGTTGGTAATTATTTATTTATGAGTCTTTCTCCATATGAGCCTTAGCTCAAAAGAGCACAAGTCTTTCCTACATACTATTCAAACCCATCAGGGTTTGATGCTTCCTATATTCACCTTCCTACCCTTTGTACCAGCCCAGGACCTGCCATATAATAAATTCTCAATAAATTTGTTGATGTTAACTAATATGCCTTTTTGGAAAATCAATCTTTGCCCCTCATCTGCTTATAAAACCCTTTCTTATTTCATAAGACCACTTGCCTCACACATGCTGAGTCTGTTTTATTATTCCACAGCTTCCAACTTTCCCTCTATTTTTTCCTTATTATCTGATGCAAATTTGCCCACATAGTCTGCTCGAAGTCAGCAGTTTCTGTGCTCTGTGAGTAGGACTATATCTGATGCTATAGAAGTTGGAAGGCAACTGGGGGTCTGGGGTAGGAGGAAGGTTTATTTTTCATTGTGCGTGCATTATGCTGCCAATTTTTAAAGTAGTTAAAAAAGAAATTACAAACTAAATTAAAAGAGCAGGCCCAGTCCTGCCATGGGTCAGTGGAAATTCTGACTGATCTCTGAGAGGTAGGACACAGCGCCACCTTGCCAGACCAAAATGTCATTCCGCCAGGGTGGCGCACTACCCGAACCCTTCCTTAGTCAGAAACCCCCACCCTCAGCGGCACGCAGCCCAGGAGGGGAGAAAATCTCCAGAAGGCTGCTGTTAATGTGTACAAATTACCTGGCAAGAGGAAGCTTCCCTAAGCAGCTCCCACATATGCACACTAGCAAAAAATTAGCCAAATGTCATTCTGTGCTTCCAGCAGAGACATACGGAGTCCACGTGAGAGGGAAAAGGCAGGTTGAGCTCATTCCCCAGAAGGAGGAAGGAAAAGACTCAGGGTACTGGCCCCACCCAGAAGCAAACAAACAAACAAGGAGGAAGGGGCTCGGGGAGGGAAGAACGACTGGTAGCCACTGGCCCTGATTTTATAGCCTGCCTGGGCCCTGGGCCCTGGTACAGAGTAACACTAAGAGATGATGCTCAGCCTTGAAGGAAGCGATGGAGCCAGCTGAGCTCGGGGCAGGAGGTCACTCTGTGGAAGCTGAGAGCACAAGCCAAGACCCGTCCAAGCTCCTCTTCACGTCCCCTGCATATCTTGCAGGGAACTGGTGCAAGAGGTGACGTGGCTTAATGTCTGCTGCGGAGGCTTCCTCTACAGACGCAAGAAAAAGAAGGTCCTCGCGCTTTCTGTCTGTCTGGCTGTGGCAGCCAAGATTGAATGAGGGAATACAGGAGATTCTAAAAACATGGGGAAGGGGAAATAAGCTTTGCAACTCAGAAATAAGCTTATAAAAAGCAATTAGCAGGGGAAAAAAAGGAAAAAAAGAAAGCAATTAGCCTTTATACTCAAAAAAAAAAAAAAAGCTGACGTGGCGGGAACCTTAAATGAGCATTTTAAAATCACGCTGTCATGGAAGAGAGGCTCTTGAGCGCCTCTGGGACGAGCCCCAGAACAAGGGGGAGGGGGAAGTGGATAAGCTGTGGCCACGAGAATATTGGGCTCAGCAAGATCTTCCTTGTGCTGCCATCAGGCACTGGGAGACACGACCAAGGGGCCCGGGAACTTCCTTTCCATGAGAACTTTGCGAATAGGGTAGGAGATTATCAACCTAGAATGTATGCAGCCCCAGCCTGAAGGCAAAAGCTCGCTCGGAATGACTTCTGTGACCTACTGGCTCTGGGTGATTTATCACAGATTTTTTTTTCCAACTTCTTTTTTTAAGTCAAATTAGATATGAAATAAATTTATTTTCAATTCTTCGTAGTCTTTATTTTAATGGAGTTGCCATTTGGTGTGATGTCCATTTCAGCCCTGAATTTCTGACTGGAGTTTTCAGTTCCCTGGTCCTAGCTGTCTTAAAATCGAAGAACTCTGTACTCATGTGTGCCCGTAGCCTGAACTGGAGTGCTTTCACGGACTGGGCCATGATCTCCACCTTTTAAATTAAGTTCCCTGATTTCCCTTTATACTGAGCCAAAGATCCCAGGACTTTCTATCCTCTGGGTAGCTTCTCCACTTGGTGAGTTGTAAAGTGGCTCTTTCCTAACATGGGAATGTCTCTGCTGCTGGGGACTCGCTGTGTTTGGAGCATTTAGGGGCACTTAAAGCATCTAGTAGAGAATGGGATTAGAGGATGGAGAGTAGCTTCCAATCGCCCTCAATTTCTAGTTCTTCGGCAGCTTTAACTATGTTGTGTCCTAAAATATTCTCCAGTGTTAAACTCAGCTTTATTGCTTCCGTAAACACTTTGCACATTTAACTCTATGTTCTTTTATCCATCTGTTTCCCCACGAAGACCATATTAAGTCTATCCTGACATTTTAGCCATAAAAAAAAAATCCCAACCACCTCCACTCTGCCTTCTCCTTTCCTTTTAAACACGCAGCTTAAATCCTAAGTCTTTCATAAGTCCTTTTCCCTGCGTGGTACGTAAACACCTCAGTCCAACGGTCTAGTGTTGTCGCTCCTACGTGTAGGGAAATTGAGACCTTCTGTCTAATTTGGGATGCTGGGGAGCAGCCTGGCTGGGTGGCTCAGCCCCCACGGCCAGATGCTCTGGCTGTAAGCAAGATCAGAACTTTCACCATTTGGCCGCTGCTTGTCACAAACAAGTCCCTTACACCTTGGGAACTTCATTTTCCTCCTTGGTCACACAGATGAAAAATGCTGGCCTAACTCCCCACCTGCCCCCAGGGTAGATGTCGACCAACGCTGGCAAGCATTAAAGAACACTATGGGTGCCGATGCAAACGCTAGCAACTGCAGGGAACAAATTACTTCCCCAGAAGGTTAATTAGACCCACAAGAGTTTTCTGGTGCCCAGAAGTCTTGGCCTCATCTATAGTTACTGTACCTCCCTTCCCACTAATCCCCATAAAGGTGAGTTTGGGGTACAAAAAATATTTACAATAAAAATGTCTGTGCCCCCAAATTCCAGAGCCCCAGTCAGGGGCCCTTTATTTCCATTTTGAACATAGCAAAACTTCTGCTCAATCTAGCCTTTAGAACATACAGATTACATTCCCTTTGCGGGCTATTAACAACAGATTCCTATACATTATTTTGACCTGGGGATTGTGCAAGTGTCCATCCACTCACCCCTCAGCAGAGTGTCAAAGGACTTTTAGTCTCCTTCGTGCATCCTAAGAGGACACTTATGGTGAGAAAGAAACACAGAGCAATGGCAGATCAGAACCTACATGGCCTGACCTCATCAGGAAGAAGGAGAGGGACTAACTTAGCAAGAATGGGGCAAATGCATTCAGAAGAGGGATCTTCCCAGGCATCTAAATTAAAGAAAGCCCCCGTGGAACTAGGCTGGAGAGTCCTACTTGTTCTGGTGATTGTGGAGTAGGAGGCAGGAAGCAAATTCTTTCCAATCACGGTTCCCCGGGTAAGTCCACAGAACTCCATGCCTCGCAGAGAGGAATGGGGGCGTGTCTGGGTGAGTGGGACATCTGAGAGGCTGCCCACTCCCCACTCCAGGCCTGACACCAGCCCTTCTCGGTGACTGCACAGGGACAACGAAGTCAGACTGTTTTGAGATTGAGGCTTTGTGGATTTGTTTCGTCAAGACTTTTACTCCAGGATCTGGAAATGGGATCCCTGTGGGTGTAGTTTTTTTTTTTTTTTTCCCCAAACAAATCAATTTTATTGATACATATAATTTATCCAAAGCATACAATCAATGGTATTTGGTATAATCACATAGTTGTGCGTTCATGACTTCAATCGTTATTAAAGCGTTTTTATTATTTCCATAATAATAATAATAATAAATGAAAAACAGAGAAGGAAATTCCTCACCTCTCAATCTCTCTGTTTCCCCTGCTGTACATAGCTGCTATTTCTGGCTATTCTTGCACAATTATTTGCTTGTTTATTAAGCAATTTTGTTGCGATATATTCACATACCATATGATCTATCCAAAGTGTATAATCAATGGCTTTTTTTTTTTGGCTGTTAAAAAGTCCTTTATTGTAAAATAGAAAAATAGAAAAATAGTTTGAAAGAAATTACAAATTTTAAACAAGAGTGCAAGGCCAGGTTAGATTTAATATAATCAATTATAAAAAATAGATAGCATAGAAACATTTATAAATGTAAATAATAATGCAAATATAATATAAATTAATTATAACATAATTCTAGTTTTTATATTACAGCTGTAACTAAGAATGAAATAAATTATTGGTTTAGCTATTTATTTTCCATTTAGGCCATAATTCTTTCTGGATAATCAAATTCCTATTTGGGAATTCTTCACATCATATTGGAATGAATTACAGAAGATAACAATAAGCCAATTCATAACTTTATGAGGAGGACAAGCTCAAAATCTTGTTCAACAGTAGTCCTGCTAAATCCTTATTGATCCAGATGGATTATTTTAATTAACGAGTATGCATAAGAAAGGGTTAAAGAAAAATGAATTCTCCAGAAAAAATATCTCTTTTCCAGTCCTCCTCAATTAAAAGCATGTGCTTATTTTTGTATGAAGAAACTTACAGAATACTGATCACAGGGACAATTTGCCAGTTGCACTGAGTAATTATTGTTCATATACTATAATGTTGTTATTTTACATTTATCTGGTCTTCTCCAACTCTTTTTTGGTTATTGTTTGCATGGCATACCTTTTTCCAACCTTTCACTTTTAACCTGGTTGTGTCCTTATGTCTGAGGTGGGTCTCTTGTAGATAACATATAGACAGCTCCTATTTTTTTTATCCATTCTATCAGTCTATGTCTTTTGATTGGGGAGTTCAATCCATTAACATTCAGTGTTATTACTGTAAAGGCATTACTTACTTTATCCATTTTGTCCTTCGGCTCTCTGCTGTTATATCATTCTATTGTCTGTCTTCTCATCCTTTAGTTTACCCTTCCTCATAATCTTCATTTCTGAACTCATCTCTAAATCTCTTGCCCTTGTTTTTTCCTTTCAGGCTGCAGCACCTATCTTTAGTATCTCTTGGAACTCTGGCCTTTTGGTAACATATTCTAACAGATTTTGTTTGTTTATGAAGATTTTGAACTCACCCTCATTTTTTGAAGGACAAGCTTTGCCAGATACAGAATTCTTGGCTGGTAGTTTTTCTCTTTCTGTCCCTTAAAAACATCATGTCACTTTCTTCTCACCTCCATAGTTTCTGATGAAAGATCAGCACTTAATCTTATCAAGTTTCCCTTGTATGTGATGCTTTGCTTTTCTCTTGATGCTTTTAGAATCCTCTCTTTATCTCTGATATTTGTCATTCTGAATAGGAGTTGTCTCGGGGTAGGTCTATTCGGATTTATTCTGTTTGGGGTGCATTTCCTTTTTGGATATTGATATTTATGTCCTTCGTAAGGGTTGGGAAGTTTTCAGTCATTATTTCCTCAAATATTCTTTCTGCCCTTTTTCCATTCTTCTGGGACACCCATTATGCGAATGTTTGTGTATTTCGCATTGTCATTCAATTCCCTGAGACTCCATTCCATTTTTTCCATTCTTTTCTCTTTCGCTTCTCCTGTCTTTTCGAGTTCAGATGTTCTGATTTTGAAGTCACTAATTCATTTTCAAGCAATTCAAATCTACTCCTATGTGCCTCTAATGTATTTTTAATCTCATCCATCGTGTCTTTCATTCTCATAAGGTCTGTTACTTTTCTTTGCAGGCTTTCAAATTGTTCTTTATGCTCTCCCAGTGTCTTCTTTTTTTTTTTTTTTCCTCCCTTTCTGTCTCCTGTAAACCCATCTTCCAGACTCTAGCTCTGTGAGTCTGCTCTATTTGCTTAATTCTTATCAGTGAGGCCATGTAATATTTGTCTTTAAGTGCCTGGCTTGCTTCACTCAACATAAGGTCGTCAAGGTTCATCCATGTTATCCCATGTGTTAATACTGCATTCCAGTGTCTTCTTAATATCCTTTACTTCTTTAGTTATATTTTCTACAAATTCTTTGAAGTGATTTAGGAGAGTTGTATGATTATCACTGATTAATTGTCTTAAACCCTGTATCTCTTCAGGATATTTGGCTTGTTCTTTTGACTTGGCCATCTCTTCCTGTTTCCTAGAATAGCTTGTAATTTTTTGCTGGTGTCTAGGCCTCTGAATATACTGGTGAATTTACTCTGATGGCCAATTTCTCTCTCTTGCCTATTATTTTTTTCCCCCACAGCTTTTCTTTGATATTTGGCTCAACTTATTCTCAGTCTTTAAAATTGCCGGGCTTAAGTTTTCAAAATCGAGCCAGGGACTCATTAGCGGGACACAGCTTTTCTCCCAGGGGTTGGATACAGAGAGCATGGAGAACAGTTTTTGGCCATGCAATTTCCAGACCAGCCAGCAGATGGCGCTAGTCAGCGCACCTTTCCACTGAGATGTTTCAGGCTCAGCTCTCCTGTGTTCCTGTGTTGAATCTCCAGACTGGAGATTCAAAGCAGGCCCTGCTGCCAAATTCACTGAAGAAAAGCACCCCGACCTCCCCTCCCTTTTCCCCTGAAACTGACAGGGAGGAAGATGTCTGCTCCCCTCTCAGTGGGCTGCAGTGAGCCAGGGGTTTTGTCCCAGCTGAATAGCTAGTGCGGGGTGGGGGGAGCGCTTCCCGGCGCTGCAGGGGCTTGGTAACTCACGTTTGTCTTTTCAGCTTCTTAGTCTCTCTCTGTCCCTCACCCTCCTGGGAGTTGTGTAGCACTGTCCTGGTCTGCTGACCCCCAAAGCAGGTCCCTCGGACAGCTTTTGCCTCTCTCTCCGATGTTTTTGTGAGCGCATTCAGCTATGCCTGTCCGCCGTCGCCATTTCCCACAATCTTCTATGAGTGTAGTTTTAACCCACACAGCAGCTACCCTGAAAAACACAAGATCAAGGTTGAGGAAAGAGAGGAGTGAGGCAAGGGGAACCAGAGGTCTATTGGAGATAAGAGATCTTCATCTCCTTTTGAGCCAACAGGAAGTTGGGGTGGAGAAGCTTCCATGAGCAAGAGGGAAGGAGAATGCGAATATTCTCGCTGTCCTGATTTTGTGATAATCAGGGTAGGCTAAATATTCGCTATATTAGAAACCATGCATGTGTCTTCAGACCTAATTTTTTTCCCTAGGTCTGGTTTATAGAATGCTGGTAATAAACCAAGTCTGATTTATTTTATGTCCATCCTATATGGGAAATGACTGTAACTCTGGGTGTCTTTGGTCAACCTTAAGAGATGTAGCTGGGGGATGGATGTGGCTCAAATGGTTGAGCATCCATCTCCCATAGGGAGGGACCTGGGTTTGATCCCTGGGACCTCCCGGTAAAAAGAAAAAAAAAAAGAAAAATATAGAAGGTGTGTGGGCCGTCAGGCCCCATGCATGGGTGCACCGCCAAGCCACACAGCAAGATGATGATGTAACGAGAGTGACACAAGGGAGAGCCAAGATGAGATGCGCCAAAAAACCTGGAACTAAGGTGGCGCAGGCGGTAGGACGCCTCTTTCCCAAATTGGAGTTTCCGAGGATTGAATCCTGGCGAAGGCAGGAGGAGAAGGATGAGAGGAGAGGGCAGGAAACAGACACAGAGAATTGCCCAGCAGCTGGACACAAAAAAAAGCAAAACCAGGGCGGGAGGGGGATGTTAAAATGGATAAAAATAAATAAAATTTTTTTGGAAAAAAAAATAAAAAGAAAAAAAGAAAAAAAAAAGAGGGAAGGAGAGACACTGGTGAGTCCAGGAAGAGGGCAGGAAGGACACATTTATTCCTGTTTTACAGGTAAGGCTACTGAGATCCAATGAAATTTGAGTAAACATGGGCAAGAACAAGCCCACCTCAAATCCAAGCCTGGGAGGCTGGCTGTGCGCTTTAACCCTGTCCCGCCCTGTGTCTGTGTGGTTTCCCAAGATGCGCGTCCTTTACTCCTCCAGAAAGGGGCTATGTTTGAGGGAAAATGAGTCCTGCCCCTCCAGAACGATAGGAGTCTGTGGCTCAGTCAAATAAAGTCCCAAGTGCAGAGGAACCAGCCCAGCCCTCTTCTGAGTGAGGCCAAGGCTGCTCTTGGGCTGTGGAGGAGGGAGGCTGGGGAAGAGCTGACCTTCGCTCCCACTGTGGCCCCAAGCAAGACCCCTGGTGGGGCCTGAGCTGAGTCCCATCTGTTGGACGCCTGACTGGAAACCCCTCTGGAAGTAGTAAAGGAACACTAGGCATTAAGTGGAGGAGACACGAGGAGAGAACTTCTAGCAGCGACCTCACCCAGGTGGGGGCGCACCAGAGGACTCCCCCAAAGCTGGCCTGGCCAGAAGGGCATCCCGTTTAGATGGTAGAATGACTGATCTAGAAAATCTAGTGACTCAACCCCAATCGCTTATGATAAAAAAGGACTTCAGCAAAGTCACAGAGTATAAGGAACACGCCCGATCAGCTGCATAATTTATAGGGCCCACTGCAAGATGAAAATGCAGGGTCTCTTGTGCAGAAAGTAATAGAAATTTCAAGGCAGTGACAGCAGACGGTTAAACCAAGTGCACGGCCCTTCCCAGAGCAGGACCCTGAGCTGCTGCAGGCCTGTGGGCCCGGGGGCCAGCCCTGTGGTCAAGGCAGTATCGGGAAACCGATCGCAATGTTTTTATAACTGTAGAGCTCAGGACTAAATGAAGATGGCAGAATCAGTGGGCAAAAAAGAGAGAAAGTATATAGCTGAAAAATATGAGAGCTATAGTAGAACTAAGAGATGTGGGAAAGTAAGGAATCACAGGGCAAGGGACTGTAATGATTTTTTTTAGTTGTACAAATTAATCATATATGGGGACAGAAAAATGCACAAAATGCAAAAAAAAAAAAAAAGTACCGTGAAAGCTATGAAACCATATTCTGACACCAGCACAATAGCATAATTAGAATTAAATAGGATAAACAGAATTCTACAGAAACAAATCACATGGCAATGAAAATTCTAAGCACTGGATTAATTTGCATAGATAAAATCTAATGTAACAAAAAATATAAATAGCAAGAATGTAGGTACAATACATCATAATCAGTGAAATGCTGGCAGAAGTATAATAAGGACATTTTATCTCTCTAAATATATATATATATAAATGAGAATAGAAACATCATTAATTAATTCTGTACCTAAAGAATTTTAAAGTGGTATAATGTAATGAGCCTAAACAAAGTAGGGAAACAAATATACAACAGAAAATTTAAAAATAAAGGAGGGACAATAGAAATGAATCAACAGAGCAGTAGTTTTCATTTTGACAAAATGCAGAGAAGAGATAAACCATTGACCCAATGAAAAAGAAAAGTTGCAGATTAATATAATTGTGTAAAAGACAAAATAGCATAGGCTTTGTTAAATGTTAAAGAGCATCGCTCTTAGCTCTAAGGGTATGAGTAAATGATTTGATGACCATGTTTATTCCATTACTCACAAGCCTGTAAAATAAGACAAAGCACATGGAACAAGAAATAGAAAACATTATTAACTACTTATATATAAATAGGAAAAGCTATGTATTCTGGCCCTGACACAT
Organism: Tolypeutes matacus; assembly: GCA_026826555.1. NCBI lineage: Eukaryota > Metazoa > Chordata > Mammalia > Cingulata > Chlamyphoridae > Tolypeutes > Tolypeutes matacus. Next base: position 1,035,542 of record JAKSZT010054202.1, on the reverse strand, counting down.
TAATTGGAGAATTTTCTAAGCTTTTAAAGAATAAATAAGCCCTTATGCTACTTAAATTGCTGCAAAAACATTTTTTAAAAAGTATGGTATGTTTCCTTGGGGAACAATATTTTTTAACAAAATGTTGAGCCTTAAATTTGTCTTGAGATAGGCAATCTCATTAATGAAACAAAGATGCAAAAACGTAAGCAAAATATGAATAAAATGCAATGGAGAAAATGAGAAAGCAGGATATAGCTCAAGAATGGAAGGCTGATATATTATAGAAAACTATGTAATAAAATTAATCACAAAACTAATTACAATGCTAGCACAATGTATTCAAGAAGGAAAAAATTAGATATTGATAAAGAGAAGAATGAAATTCAAAATTCTTTTTTTGGCAAGTTAATGCAGCTATACCTAGAAACTCGGAATAAGCAAGTCACAAAATTATTAGAGAGAAGTAGTTCAAAAGGTTCAGCGGATCTCAAATTATCACAAAATTCAATGGCATTCCTGTACACTGATGATGCACTAGTAGAAAATACAAAAAGAATTCCCATTAAAACAATGAAAAAAGTTAATGAAGTCTACTCAGAGCAGACTGGTTTAAAAAATTGTATAACCCGGATAGAAAAATAAAGGAATATAGAATAAATAAAGCAGGAATCTGGCATTTGGGGAGTCTAAAATTAGAAAAGATGACAATATTTTAAAATTAATAAAAAGATTAAATGCACTACTAATCAAGTTCCTCTAATATAATATTCAGAATTTTAAAACTGATGGTACCCACCAGCTGGATAATAAGAAATTAATAATTCCAAATACTACTTTAAAGATGAGATTGTATTCATGTTATATTTCAATTTATTAAAATAATTATTAGACACACAGGAATTACTTATAAACAATTAGGAAAAAGTAACCAATGGAATAGAAAATCTAGGGAAAAAGCCAAAACATTTGATCCACGCTGTTTAAAAGAAATATGATGTGACCTCATATGTAACTTTAAATTTGTTAGTAGCCACATTTAAAACGTACAAAAAGGTAAAATTAATATTAATGTGTTTTATGTACCCTAATATATCAAAAAGATCATTTCAACATGTGATCAATATAAAATTATTAATAGATTTTATATTCATTTGTTCATACTAAGTCTTCAAAATCCAGTGGATATTTTACATCCCAGCACATCTCAATTCATATTAGCCACATTTCAAGGGCCCAGTAGCCACAAGGGGTTAGTGGCCACCATTTTGGACAACACAACGTTAGATAATGATAGTATTTGGCAAGTATTTATATATTTGTCTATATACATAGAAATATATAGCTGTATATGCATATTTATACACAACTATGAACTATGAGAAAATAAACATGTATTTCATGTATATTGAATGAATTGGATATTTGTAGAGGAATAATTAGATCATAAACTACAACAAATAGGTCAAAGGCAATCACTTTAAAATGCTCTTGAAAAAACTAGAAGAAAACAGAATAGCCTATTTAGAGCAGCTATATGCTAAATTTCTAATTTTTGAATAAATAGAAGCAATCATTAAAGACATAAATTTTAAAATGTGAAAGGAATTGATACAAACATAGATTAGAAACCCCAAATACAATTTATCTGAGGTCAGGGTAGATGAGCTCTTTCTTTATTCATGAGAAAATTCATAAAGTAAATCTTCAGGTATCAACAATTAAAGAAATCCAGATCAAAATCTCTCTACATGTAGTGAAAAAATAAAGGAAGTGGAAAACAGTCAGTTTCTGGGGAACTGATAAACTTACACACTTCTGGTAATATGTAAACTGGGACAGGCTTTCTAGAGAGCTGACTGTTTATAGGTATCAGGAACTTTCCAAACATGCCATCTTTCTATTCTATTTTGGGGTCATAGAAATTACCAAACAAAATGACTCTAAAGAAAAAAGGAGAATTTCATCACAGCATGATGATATCAGTATATTGGAAACCATCCAACTAGCACTATTTAGGGGCCTAAGAAAATAGTGTTAAATGAGCAAAATCAAATGTTTTATGACAAGTCCATAGAACTGTCACTGCACAAAAAATGTGAGTGTAACATCGCATGAAGCAAACAAGGGCCAAGCCAAAAAATATGTAACATTCCTTACAACTATATGAAAAAGTGTTTTGGGCAATGAAAATACTGAATTGTGAGGAATGCAATGACATTAATATCGCCATAATTGTATAGTGTGTGACAATAGTCAAAGCAGTTTTGCGTACATCATGTTTCAGTCACTGTGAGCCCTCCTTTCTTACAGATATTTCTGTTAACGAAGGAAGGAAAGGACGTGCAACATGCCCAGAACAGTTACCAAATTTTGGCTATACCGTGCAGTTGCACCACATATGTAAGTTAAGGAAATTCAGCTACACATGCCCATCTCTCTCTGATGTAACTTGAAATGCCGCGCACTTATGTCTTCTCTTTTTGAGCTGGGGTCAGTATGTCCTGCAGCCCTCAGGCGTCCATTCGCAGTGTGTGATGGCTTCTTTTCTAAAGCACCTGGAATTGAGCTAGCTATGTGCCGTCCTTGGGAGAACTCTGCAAACAGTCACTCCACTTATTCTCTGCTCTGTGGCTCAGACGAGGAGCCATGGTCACCTCACTAAAAATCATTGACTTGCGCCCTGAAAATGGGTCCACTTTAATGGCTCAATCAAGTTTTTTTATTTTTTATTTTTTTAATCATTTGGCTATTGGGAGAGCAAGTGGTTTCCTTTGAAAGAAAGCGGACTCCAAGGCCATAAAGCAGCACGCCCAGCAGAACTTTCTGCAGTGAGGGAAAGTTCTACCAGCGTGCTGTCCAGTACCAGAGCTGCTGGCCACCTGGGGCCATTCGCCACTGGAAATTTGCCTAGTGCAACTGAGGAGTTGGACTTAAAATTTTATTTACTTTTAACTACTTAATTTTTTTTTTAGGATTTCTGTTTCCTTAATTTCTATGTTTTTGTGTCTGACAAACAGCTAAAAAATTATTTTTTATTCACTTTTTTTTTTTACAGTATTTTAAAAGATGATTAGATTACGTAAATGTTACACAGAAATTACAGGGATTCCCATGTTCCCCACCTCCCACTCCTCCCACACCCTCCCACATAAACATCCTTCATTAGTGTGGCATATAAATTGCAATTGATAAACACATCCTGGGGCTTTGCCACTGAGCATGGACCACAGTTCACATTGTAGACCCCACTCTCTTCCACAGAGTTCTGCATGGTATATGCTGACGTAAAATGGCCTTTATCTGTCGTTGTAATGTCACTCAGGATAATTCCCAAGTCCCGAAAAAGCCCCTGAATTACAACTGCTTTTCCCTCCCCCTGCCCCCAGAGCCTCCAGTGGCCACTGGCTCCACCTCACTGTTGTAACTTCTTCCATTGCTTGAATCACAATCTGTCTACAACAGAAAACCAGTAAGTCCACTCTAGTCCATAGCTCTTCCCCCAATCCTGAGGAGTCTGGGATGGTGATGTCCACTCCACCTCTAAGTGAGAGGGGGCTTATACTTTTAATTACTTTAAATTTAAATAGCCACAGTGGCTACCTGATCGGCCAGTGCCATTTCAGGGAATGTAAGGGAATGCACCTAAAGAGACTCAGCTGGGATAGAGCCCACTTCCTGGAAATGTTTTCAGGAAAATGTTGGCTGCAGCAGAGGCCCAGAGACACTGATTTCACCAAAGGCAAATTCTGTGTCCCCTTACCCTCTTAGAAGCTGTGATTCCAGCTCAACTCATGCTCACCTCCACCAGCCCCTCAGGGAGACTCCACGGTAAAGAATTTAGACGCCAACAAAGCTGCTTTAATATACCAGTTTGGGGAACACTTCCTTCACAGACGAGGAAGCTGAGCTCCCCAAATCTAAAGAACTAGGAGATATTATTGCTTAGACTCCAGAGACGACAGAATGTTTGAGACAAAATAGACACACACACATATATGTATGTATGTATTTGCATGTATATATGTGTGCATATATGTATATACATAGATTCAGAAATATGAAAATAGATAAACAAAATCCATGATCATCTTCATACTTATGGGTGTATATTTAATATGCTTCGTAAGAGAGGAGTGAGGCCCCTCCCTTGGCCTCTAAGGTATTTGGAGATCGTAAATGACTCAATATAAGAGATCTCTCAGCGTAGTTATTTTTAGGACATTTTCATATTTTCTTTATATCTTAATACTAACTTTAATCTCAAAGACATACATTCATTCACCTATTTCTTTTAAACTTGAATTCATGGTAAACAAAGACTGTAGGCAAATATTTAGCCTGGAACATGTAGCACACAAGAGATGTTTTTAACAGAAATCCAATTCCCCTTGATCTTTTGTTTTATAAAAACAGGTATCCAAACAATTCTGAACATGTTTTCTGTTCTGCTAGTGGTCAACACGTGCGTCTCTTCGAGGATCAGCACAATTAGCAGCAGGATTCGTGGTACCTGCCATTTTTACAATTTAAACTGCAGCTCTTTCACCAAGCACAGCGGAGAAGGGTGGGCGTGGGATGTAAGACAAAAAAAGCCTCATCCTTCTTGGGATTCGTTTTTGGAAACATGTATTATCTGACACTTCTTGCCATTTTTGCATCTTGTAAACCTGGACTTTACTTTGAATAGTCAGGGCTGATGCTTAAATGCTGCCTTGATAAGGAGAAAAATTGTGCTTCATTTGCCTCACATTGTCTGAAAACAGAAAGAGTGTACATATATTAAATATGTTCTTAATTGTCCAAATCATGTTTATCACTGGGATTCTTTTACCTCATGGACGGGTTTATACCATGCTACCTAATCACACCTCATCACAACATTAACATGAGCAGAAGGTGGTTGATTTAAGCCAGTTTGAGATACACTAAAATTAATCATTTGTCCTGTTGGCTGTGGAAAATTCACATTTTTTTGGATGTCACTAAATTTCTTAGCTCTTGAAATCCAACTTCAATACTATATGAATTTGGCCATTTTGCCAACATTAGTATGCTTCCCATATCCAGCATTCCACTAGAATTGTTTATTCAACTCATTAATTTTTGTTGTATAGCCAACTAATAGAGGGGCATCTGAACATTTAGACCCAAATTCTACTTTGTGGCTGCATGTTCTGTTGTCCTAATTTGTTGGTGGAGACTTCTGGACTTCTTGACAGAGCCAGATCCACGGCCCCATCTCAATGTCAAGTGTCCCTCTTCTTGCATCATTTTGTCAGTCCTATATATTTTTATTATTTTTTTAGCACAGAACTTAATAAATTCTAGGGATATCCTAAGTGCAGTAGATAGGTCAACTCATATAATTCTAACCACAATCTTGTGAATTAGATCCTATTTTTATCATCCTCATTTTATAGATGAGGAAATTGAGGCACAAAGAGATCTCATGGCTAGCAAATAGTAGAGCCAGGACTTGAACCCAGAGAGTCTGGTTCCAGAGTGTGTGCACTTAACTACTGTGCTCTGCTGTTCCCCAAAACTCAGAGTAGGGGGACCCCACTAATCTAGTCCAGATTCCTAGGATGACCCTAAGTCTGAGGCCATGTCTAGGCACAAGAGAGTCTTCAGGGAAGATACCTGGAGAGGGGCAGAGGCACCTCGGAGGTTCTGGGGTCTACACTTCAGGAGACTGTGGGTGCACAGGCTATGAGGGAGTGGCTTGATGTTGAGTAATTCCAGTGGCTTCTGTGAAATGTCTTCCCCCAGCCTTGGGTCATCAGCTGCTGGTACACCAAAGCTCAGCACCCTCTGTCATCTCATCAACAAACCAGGGACTTTCCAAGTGGCCCCGCTTACATCTCTTTGGTAAGCTTCAAACATCTATGTCTTTGCCCTCCAATATTCTCTTTCTCCCTCTAATACTACCACATCTGAGGACTTTAGCAGGATAAAGATTGTCAGAGAAAGGCATGATACATGAGCGCCTGAATACTTCTGCTTCTGTCAGTGAACTGGCCAGGGTACCTCCCTGGAGGCTTTCCAGGAAGATTAGTGATGATCCGAAATCAAACAGAAACAAACCAAGGCTAAAGAGAAGTAAATCAAACCCAAATCATCACATACTCGGAAAATTCAGCCTTGGATCTCACATCAAACAGTATTCAGTGTTTTGAAACACACAAGAAAACTGGAGGAGGGGTCATTTGATGGCATCTCTTCATGAAAAGGGTTTCATTTGCAGCAGTCAAATAAAATGGAAATGCTCACTGCAAAGAAGTTGAGTGAAGAGGTATTTATCAAAGCTGTTGATGGCTCTCGTTCCGGGGTCTACAAAAGTCTATCTGAAGTTGAATGAATTTTCATTCATAAGGTCATTGCCTGGGGTTGGTTCCCTGGGAAGCTGACTCTGAGATGGAGTTTAGCATGTAGGAGGTTTGTTAGAAGTTTTCTTGGGATCAGCATCTATCTTGGCCATGGGAAAGAAGCAAGATTGGGCAGAAGGAGTGGTCAGGATGTGTTGCAGTCACAATGAAAGTCTTAGCCAGCCCCATGGGGCAACTCTAGATCTGGGAAAGCCCTTCAGAGTTGATCCAAGTTGGGGTGAGTCAGTCAAGCCTTTATATCCCCCCAGTGACCAGTTATAGGATGTGGGCTGCCCTGAAAAGGGGGCAGGACTTTCTGCGAGGTGGCTCTCTCCTGCCAAGGACAATTCTGAATAGGGCTGAGGGCCCATCTGTTAGCAGCTCTCCCAGCAGCTGGGGCAACAGACCCTGCAGTCCTCAAGGCAGCTTGGGGCGCTGCCTCCAGCAGTGGTGTTAGTCCCTGGACAAGTCTTTGATAAGCATCAGCTCTGTGCTAGGCACTGGGTTAGCATCCGAGGGACATGACCAGGAAAAACATAGGTATGATTCTATTCCCTGAGGATTTTCCAGGGTCCAGAATAAGAAATCTTCATTCCACAGCGAGGGAAAATCGAAACCCTTGACTTAGGAAGCACTTAGAGCCAGTCAGCTTTTGTTTGGCATCAAAGCCAATTTGTTTTCTCATTCTCGGTTTTGGAGTGCAATCTTAAGACATCCTCTTAAAAAGGATACTAATCTGTGTCTTTTAAGTTTCATTTGGACGGCTTGACCTTTTATTGAGTCAAGGAATCACGAAACTTTAAATCTAGAAGAGATATTAGAGATCATCTATTGTGACCTGTCTCCTAATGTTGGAATCCTCTCTCAGCCTCTGCTTGCATGACTCCAGGGGCAGAGAACTCATCACCCAAAGAGGCAAGCCTATTCTATCATTGGGTAACTTTAGTTATTACTAATGAACTTCACCCATTGGTCCTAGATCTGCTCTCTTGAGCAATACCAAGTAGCGGTTGTCCTTCAGATATCTGAAGGTATCCACTTCCCTTAGTCTTCTCCACTCCAGGTTAAATATGTCCAGTTCTTCTGACAGTATCTCGTAGGATTCTACCCTTTAAGAATCTCTCTAGTTTTTCCCCTGTCTCTATTTCACCATCACTCCTTGATTTAAATCTGGCCCTAGCCTTACATTGTTGATCCCAATAGACCCCCAAGTGACACCCCCCCCCAGCCTCCATTCCACTCCAGGCTGTAGCTAGAGTCATGTTTTCAAAATGCAGACCTGATGGGCACTCCCCGCCTCCACACTGCGATGTACTTGACTCCAAGGTCTCAGGCCCTTCCCCATGGGTCCCTGGCTACGGTTTGGGCTTCAAGGCCCCCATCTCCCACGTGCACCCAATGATCAAACCTTCTCTGCTCCTTGTACATGTCCCCTCCCCCCTTCCGAGTATACCTGCTCTCTTGTGCCGGTCTAGTGAACTCCTACTTAGTTTTCAAATCCAGTTCAAAAGCCAGCCTCTCTGGGAAGGTAACTCCAGAGAAGTTGTTCCCTTCTTTATGCTCCTACAGAATTGCCCAACCCCCTCCTTTACCACTTATTTCACTGGTCAATAATGATCCGTTGTGATAATTACACTCCCATGTAGAATGTAGTTTAAGAGCAGGGGACTCTGGTCCATGCATCTTTGCGTGGTTGGCATGCTACAACTCAGTTGATAAGTAAATCAGTGAATAATTGAACGACTATAAAATAGTCCTCAGAACCTTCATCAGGGTTCTGACCTCGCCCCTCTCCAATCTGTCAAGTTCCTCTTAACCAGCCCAGGTCTTTTTCACGATTTGCTACTGAGGACAGAAATTTGCGCCTCTCCCTGTAAAGTTCATTTTTGCAGAGCTCTTGCCCGTCATAATACGGTCTTATCTTAATTCTGTCGCCTGTTATATCATCTAGTGCTGTCTCAAATTTGTGCCCTTTTTAGAAAAAGGGGTCCTTTTAGGTCTTCAGGTGAATTATTGATAAAATGGATGACCAGGATTGGGCTCAGAGCATTCTCCTCCTGCGTCCTTCTGCAGCAAGCAAAACCGCTGTGCTGCGCGACAGGAAGCCCTGCCCTCTCCTCACCTTGCAGTGCTGACCAGCAGGCCAGGTCACGCCTGCTTTCTCTGGGGTAGAGCTGTGGGGCTACCCACTGTCCCTAAGAGGTTCTAGAGTGATGAGGAGCGTGAATTAGTGATAATTTTATTTGGATTTCCCAAATGTCTATTTCAAATTCTGATCTTCTGGGGGCATGAGCTAAGTCTTGAACAATAAAGGGAAGAGAACACTGTAATTCTTTATTACATTACTGGTTCTTCCTAAAAGCCAAACTATAGCTGCTGTCCCACTTCAGCTTTCACAAGTCGTAAACCTTTTGCTCTTAACACAACTCTAAAAATAGGTCTTTGTGTTATTTAGTGCTTTGCGATACAAAATGGCATAGTGATATTAAACATTAAAACTTGCCCTCTTACGTAATGTAGGGTATGCCTCTTGCTCTGACATGAAAATCTTCAGGTGGATTTTATCGCTTCTTTTTTTTTTTTAGGAGGTGCTGGGGATTGAACCCAGGACCTTGTACATGGGAAGCAGATGCTCCACCTCGGAGCTATACCTGCTCCCCTATCCTTGTCCTTTTAAGCAGCTTGGAAGTGGGGTTCTCCCCGACAATATAATGGTCAATATTTTTATTGCTACGTGTATGCCAGCATCATTGTATTAAAGCCTGGATCAAACAGGAAAAAAGTTTCATTTGTGAGATCAAAGAAGGAACAAAAGTAATGATTTATGCTCACTTATCCAACTTCAGTGCTTGAACCATAGTTGACACTCAGTAAACGGTGGTGAACTGAAGGATTAAAATAGCACAACCTGGGGAGCGGATGTGGTTCAAGCAGTTGAGTGCCTGCTTCCCACGTGGGAGGGCCCCTGTGCCTCCTAAAAAACAAAACAAACAACAAGCAAACAAATGAAAAAACCAGCTCGGGAGTAGATGTGGCTCAGTGGTTGACTGCTGGCTTCCCACATATGAGGTCCCCGGTTTAATCCCTGGCTCCAGTACCTCAACAGAAACCCAGACAAACAAACAAACAAAAATAGCCCTACCGGATTAAAACATGGAACCTCAAAGTGGGCTTTTTCTTTAATTATTTGAATCATTCATAATATTGAGCCAAAAAACGTTATACTCACAGGGAAATCTAAGAATGGGAATAAGGGATACACATAGGAATAAAATTTAGAGATGTCCAAATCCCATTGAAATGTACAAATTTAAGAAATAAAATGTGTCCCTCAAGAATATTTTTCGTTGAGCTTTTCATCATGATAGATTTTTATAATCCACAGAAACCTTTGAAATGTCAACAAAATCATCGAACATGCTTATCATGTGTCTTCTGACTTTGAACGAGTCAACATAACCTTGTTTGCTACTTGAAGAATGCTGTTGACCTGTTCTAAGGCCACTGAAACCCTCAGCCCCACGAGTCACTTCCACCCAGGGCAAACGAGGTTTAAGTCTTGTTCACTAAGTTAAAACAATTTAAGAAGACTCAGTGCAAAATTCAGAGGCCACCAGGAACTCAGCTGTTCAAATCACCTTCAAGTCCTTCCCAAGAAGCCAGTTAGGAATCTGAGGATGAAGTGGTAACTTGCCACCTTACTGAAAAAACTAGAGGATGTCCCTTCAGCTATGAAACATTCATAAAGTCCAATGCACAGTATTATTCACTCGCTGCTTCTGACTCATGCACACTTTCAGAAATGATCCTCCTTTAAATGTTGCTGCATGGGAAACATGAAGAGCAAACTTGTTTTGGCATAACTTCACTCATTTTGCTGAGTTAAGATCTGTGTTTAGTTTCGCGCTTTCGATCCTGTGCATTCTAGATGATATATTTGCACACATAACATCCCTATATGCACCAGAAATAGACCTGCTATGACAGTTCCTGCAATTTAAGAAATCTCTATACAGCTACTCATGGAAATTTCTTTTACAGTAATCTATAACTTTTCACCAAGAAAATAATGCCATAAAAGTAAAATAAATATAATGTTTTATGTATATATATATATATATATATAGTTATACCCTTAATTCAAGAGTATACCATTGCAGTTGAAATAAGGAAACACTGGTGAGAAGTAAATGTTTACATGCAGTTAGTTTTACTTCTGAAAATAAAAAATCAAAAATGGATTTATGAATGCCTGTGTTTTTTTAGGACATATCTTCTCAACAGCAGTAGAAAGCTGCCTCTGTAAGTCCAGCTCAAGGGTATCAATTTCAAGGAAATGTTTCTAAATCACTCTAGTCTGCTGTGAACTGTCCCTCATGTGAAGTTCAGTGGGAGCTTACTGGTGTTTCTGTCATCTTGGTCCTTAAGTATATCCTGTCTTGTGTCTTTAAGCATGGACTTTGGAGTCAGAGACAGATTCTAATCACATTTCGGCGTCATCAATAAAATGGAATAATCATATCTCCCTCACAAAGATTAATGAGCTCATGAGTGCAAAGCATTTCGCACAGGACCAGGCACATGTTAAGAGTTCTAGAAGGAATAACTATTATTACAATTTGACAGTTACATGTGTCATGATGTCTACAACTTACTTTCAAATGGTTCAGGGGAAAATATATATGCATCTAGAGAGGGAGAGAGGCTTTTGTACTTTTTGTAGGTTGTATAATATTGTACAATGTAAATAGGATAAAAATAAACGCATGTAACATAGACAAAAAAAAAAAAAAAAAAGAATACTCTAATGCCCCATTAAAATGTTAACAACTGGTGAAATTGTACATAGATGTTCATTGGACCATTTTATCAAATTTTTTATAGATTTGAAATATTTTTTATTTTACTGAAATTTTTAAAATAAAAAGATGAGCAGATAAATGTAAATAAGATTGTATTTTCATCTTGCTTAAACACTAAAAACAATGCTTGTGTGCATTCTCATTTCAGCCCTAATTCTGACCCTTTAACCACATGGACACACCAAACTTGAGAGCCCGCTGTCACAGCGTTGCCACGAGGGCTCCCCAGTCCGTCTCTCTGCTTGTCTGTTTGATTCATCATTTCCTGCTCTCACCTCACTGGCTGTCCAACCTTAGGACTCCATCCTCCAGCTCTTAAAATCTACTTCTGACCTGAGGGCTGTTTTGATAACCCATTTAGTTTTCTTTTCTGACATTCTGAGATTTCTGTTTCATGGCTGTGGTGATTCCCCTAACTTTTTAATATAAAAAATATAACAAATTAATGAATGTTTATTGTAAAAAAAAAAAAAAAAATCAGGCTGCACAGGTGTGTATAGAGAAAACAAGTAAAGGTCAACTTCCTCTCCACTTTACAATCCCACTTCTCAAAACAAACACATTTTTTTAACATTAGCAAATTTTACTTCAATCTTTTTCAGCTTATAAAGGACTCTGAAATTCAAAGACGACCTGCAAGAGGCTAACACAGCTGTTGTCCAAAGGCAACACAGAGACGTCTGAGTCTCTGCATGTCCTGAGCAAGAGGCACTGCTCAGAATCTCTGCACTGGGGGGGCCAGGAGGAAGAGGTGGGTCTGGACAGAGGCATAAATAGCCCTCACCTCTGCTCTGCTATCACGGCTGGCCGTGTACCAAGACGGCCCCCTGGCCTCTTCCCCAGCAGACGGCTCGGGATTCCCAGGCAGCCTCGGCATGGGCGTGCTGTGGGGACATGCCTTGGGTCTCAGAAGGGCCATGTGTCAGCCCAGCCAGGCCTTGGCCAGCACCCTCTTCCCAGACCAGCCTCGGGGAGGGCCAAGCTCCCTGTTGGCCGGGCAGGGCCTACCTGTACCCTGGGGCCTCTGTCACACATGCCTTCGTCCCTGCCGGCCTGCCTCTCTAAGAGGAGGTCTCACTTAGTGTCGGTAGGGCCCAGCTGTGGGCTCTAGTGGGCTGGGACCCCCGGGGCCCTGTGGCTGGCAGTGAGGGGTGGCAGCAAGGGCCAGCAGAGTAGCGGTAGGGGTGGCCCGCACATTTATGTTTGTTGACGGACTGTGGCCCAGGGGTCAGTGCTGGCAGCCTCAGACCTGTGACACAAAAGAGAGCTGGGAATCTCTGAGAGGCCAGACCAGAGCTCACCGTGAAGGCAGCTGGCTGTGGCCCACCTAAACCAGAACGCTGCTCCCAGTGGGGTCCCTTGAGTGCCAGCTCAGCCTGGCAACCACCCAAGGTGCTGGCAGACCAGGCTGGAACCATTCCTGGTGTGAAATGCAGGCAGAGCTGGGGAAGGGGAAATTAAGGTACAGGGTGGAGTGGGTGTGCACAGGTATAGCACGTGTGTGGGCAGGTAGGTGGGTAGCCGATGTTAGAAAGCAAAGTAGCCCTCCTTGGGGTGGTCCACAAGGCCCAGGCTGGGCAGGCAGGTGTATTGGATCATGAGCAGAGGGCACACAATAGCACTAGTGGCTCCTCCTCCAGGTAGAAGGTGGGTCCTGGATCATCTCCTCGCTCATGAAGCCCTGGTTGTGTCCCAGGTATCAGGGACTTTGTCTACCGTGTAGCAGAGCTTGAAGCCAAAAGAATGCTCATTTCCTCAGCCCTTCCAGCTCAGGCTGCAGCAGAATGTCCTTCTCCATCTGGTTGGTGAAAAGCAGGTGCACATGATCTGGTCATCTGGGCACTTCCTGATGGTATAAATCACCTGTAGCATTAGGGTGATACTTTTTCCTCCCATAATCATGCCAACAGACTTGACTGTCTTATGGTGGGGTTGAACTTTTTGTCTGAAAGGATGGCCAAATTTCCTTTGTCCTGGTAGACCAGCAGCCTGTTCTGGCCTCAGAATTCCATGGTGTCTAGAATATTCATGCCTTCCAGATACTAGGGTAACTTCTTTCCAGCCGGAAAGTTGAGATGGGTGTCTTTGAAGCCAACCTTGATGACCAGGTCCATGTGGCTCTTGTTGACACTGTTGAAGGAGGTACATGCTGGATGAGCAGGTTGCCATCAGTTGAGCTGAGAGGTAGATGTGTTGGTGGATGGAGAGGCCCAAGATGTGCTCAACTGATGGCATGGAAAAGCAGAGCCACCAGGTATCATAGCTGATGACCTCCTTGTAAGTGACCTGCAGTTGGTACTTTGTGTCCAGGCTCTTGAGGGTGATGGCAAGGGCAGATCACTGGAACAGTTTCATGAGCAGGCTGTAGAGGAACCAGATTAGGAAACACATAATGTGGCCCAACATGCTCAGCTGGGACCCTGTGATGGTGCCACACCACTCCTTCTGCCACTGTTGCAGCCCTATCAGGCTGCCCCAAAACATATACTTTAAATAGATTAGGAGGTATCAGTTTTCTATCCACATTCAAAGATATAGGTACATTTCAATTTTTATGTTTATTTTTAAATTGTATTATAATAACTTTTTGCTTATCTTATTACATTGGCTAGGACCTCTAAAACTATGTGAATTAACAATGATAGCAAATATCTTTAAATTATTCCTAAATCCTCCTTTTAAAATTATATTCTTAGCTTTAAATTATGCTTCTGTTGTTAGCCTTTGCCAAGATAAGCTCTCAGTAATGGGCCAGCCTAGCCTCTTACCAGGTAAGAAAAAATATCAACCAATTAGATGGTTAAGTCCAAAAAGGCAGGACTATTTCTTATACTTTTTATCTCCTTTTGGTCTTAGCCATGCATATCTGATATTCTTACTATTTGAATGAAAGGACCAAATAAAACTTGCCTTTTCCAGAAGTGGAATCAGCTTTCCTACAGATTAGCTTTGGCATACTAGAAATTCATCATGATTATTCTTAACACATTACTGTCAGGGGTTTACAACTGAAAGCATATAGCTCCTGGACAAAAACACTTCAAGCAGGTTTTATAATTTTAGGCCTGCTGTAGCTAATAATTAGGCAACTGCATGTGATAATCTGTCTAAATAAAGGTGCCAAATGAAAAGCCAATAAGATCTCATCTTGTAATCTTCAGTCCTTTATAAAATCCAATAAAATCTACTGGCCCTAAAAATGTACTGTGAACTACCAATTTCTGGAGACTGGGATTGAGGAAAGAGGTAACATTGAAAAAAGAATTTTGAAAGTAGGATTTTTTTTTTTTTATAGCAAACTAAAATGCATCCATAACAATATCTAGTCCTTGGAAAGTTAGAAAATCGAGTGGGCTGGCCACAAAAGCATCATATTTGGTCTATCAAAAGAAAATGATCTTCCTAGGCAGAAAACTGAACTCACTGTATTTCATATTTCTCCATATAGAAGAGGATAACTGAATAGAGCTATTGAGCTTTCTTTCCTTTCATCACTGAACTCCCAATGCCTCCACAAATTGGTTCAGACTATCTCATAACAAGCTTCTAATTTTCCATCAGATTTTATTTTAATCTGGCCTCTGAGTCAAGAGAGTGCTTTCAAATGTATAGTTGAAGGTGATAGTCCATATTAACTTATCACCTTATTAATAATTACTTATTAGGGCCTATACTAGGTCATAATGAATATTCCTTAGCCAGTGAAGAAAATCAATTAATTAATTGAGTCAACGTAGTCACCAGACCTTTTGAATCCCTGTCATGAGCCAGTCTCTAAGTAACTGGTGGCGATAAAAAGACAAGTAGACCAGAATCCCTACAGTCAAGACTTCAAAAGCTCTTCCCCTTTCTCATGAGAAATAAAAAAAATTATATTTCAATATAACATTTTGGGTTAGTGCATATTAGTGATTTCCACAGAATATTCTCAATTAAAATATCTCAAGCAGCAACAAAATTCAAGTCTGTCAAAATCCATCTAATCTAGCCATGTGGACTGGGGCCAGCCCTTCTCAAGGGCTTTTTCCATATAAAGTCTGCTTTCCTTGTTCCCTGAAAAGATACACTGAGAATCCTCAAGCAGAACACACCTGTAACAAAACCAGTAACAGTAATCTCTTAACTATTGTACACAACATTCAGTGATTTATGTGATGCTGCACACAAAAAATGGACTTTTTTTAGAAACTACTGATCCCAGGTTACTATGAATGATGCTTTGGAAATAAACAATCCAAGGATATTGGTGGTTGCTTTCTGCAAAATCTCGGAATAAGTAGAAGACCTCTGCACACAGTATTACGATAGCCGTCCCTGGTGATTGCTCTCCTGGTGAGAACTGAGCATGACACAACGATATTTAAGACACCAAAAGGGGTCAAAGTCACTGAGCTCAGAAAATCCAGGCTGTGGTCTTGGACACTATCTTCTTGCAGTTTTTCTGGAACAAAACTCCATGACAACACTCAGAAAGCAGTTTCACTGGTTTACTAACTACATCTTTTTAGTAGCCCAGTAAACCTGACACTCATCAACAAAGCTGAATTTTTTTTCAAAGCAAACATGGTCCTCATTGCAATCAGCAGGTGTGTAATTGGAGCTGGAAGGCATCTAATCAAATGGTGTCAACATTTGTCAGCTTGTCTGTAAAATATTCTGTGCAGATCTACACCAAAGTAAACTAAGTCCTTTATTTTTTTCTTTAAAGCGTGTATTTTAGAATGTGAATTTATGCTTTAATATGTGGTTAAAAGACTATATTATGTTGTGGACTTGGATGAGAAAGTAAAATCTCTACCTCTTTGACATTAGCAATTAAGAACAAACTTTTACTCCTCACATTTTGTAAAGAATGTAATTTCTTCACTCTTTTTCCAATGATTTAATAATTATGCTGCCCCATGCCCAGCTTACAAGTTGCAATTTTTAGTTTTTGTTTTTGCGACTTTCCTCAATGTCTGCCAACACATGACAAAGTGGGATCTCTAAGGCAAATGTTATGGAAGCTGATGGATCCTTTCTATCGATAGCCTGCAATTCCAGTGGCTGACACTTAGTGAAAGACAGAGACTTTTCATTAATGGGAGCCCAGACCCTAAAATTATACCATCAGATCACAAGGTTAAAGTACTCTGACGCATATAGCACAGAAACAAGGAAGAGAAATGAAAAGTGTTAGACCCATTTATGGTAGAAAGTTTTTTAAAATACAAAATAAAGGGCTACTTTACAGACTGCCTAAACACAGTGCTCGGTTTGCTAGGTTAAACGGCTGACAAAGCCTCTCCTTCTCAAACAAGCACCCCCTCTCTCAGCAAAGGGCTTTAGATGCTGCCCCCTGGCTCCCCTTCTCTTTTCCAGGCAAACTTCTCAAGGGAAAGCCTTCAGATGCAGCCTCATTTTCCTCACAAAGTTCTCCAGGTGGCTTCCTCACCAATACTGAGATTTTCCTCAGAGATCATCGACCACGTTCTGGCTGCTGAGCCCGGAGCTCCTTCGCGAGAGCTTGTTCCCTGTTGCACTTGACAGGATTCACCTACCCCTCCTTTAAAAGCCTTCCCTGACCGAAACACGGGCCGCCCTCTTCCTGGTTAAATGCGCTTTCCAATTTCCAGTCTAGCCTCTGAAAGAAACATTCTGTTACTTGAGAGCAATTTTAATGCTATAGAGATTTTGCACATGTATTTGGTATTTGAAAAGTAGCAATACATGGATGAGGTATATGCTAAATCCATCTTCACCAGATTGAATTTTCCATGAAAGTCGAGATTCCTAAGGCCCCAGGGCCTTTATGGGGAAATCTAGGTCCACCTCTTGCATGTTATAGATGATGAAATAATCTGTCAGAACATCCATTTCCCAATCACTGAAAATAATAAAAAGTTTTCAGAAAAAATATGACTTCCAAACATTATCATTATGAAAAATGATATTTTACAAATAGAGAAAGAAAGAAAACATGATAGAATACCAAAAAGAAAATAAGTTCTGAACAATGATCTTAACCCATTGATCAACGATGATCATATCTAGATTCAAAATCCAAAGTATTAAAAAAAATGGTGCCATGACAACTGAGTAGCCACATGCGAAAGAATGAAGTTGGACTTCTATCTCTCACACCAGATACAAAAATTAACTCAAAATGGTTCAAAAGCTACATCGCAAACATAGGAGTAAGTTGTTATGACCTTGGGTTCGGTGATGTATTCTTAGCTAGAACACAACAGCACAAGCGCCAAAAGAAAAAATAGATAAATGGGCTTTCATCAGAATCAAAGATTTTCTTGCTTCAAAGGACATTATCAAGAAAGTGAAAAGCCAACACACAGGATGGGAGAAAATATTTGCAAATCTTATATAAGGGACTTGTACCCAGAATATGTAAAGAACTCTTAGAACTCAACAATAAAAACACAATTAACTCAATTTAAAAATGAGAAAAGGATTTGAATAAACATTTCCTCAAAGAAGGCATAAAAAAAGGCCAATAAGCACATGAAAAGATGCTCAACATCATTATTCATTGTGGAAATGCAAATCAGCACTACAGTGAGAGACCATTTTATCATCACCAGGAAAGCTGAAATAAGAAAGACAGTAACAGGCATGGAGGGGGTGTGGAGAATTGGAATCCTCATAATTGCTGGTAAATAATGTTTAGGCATGCTAAATTTAGATAAAATATTAGACAGCCTTCAAAATTATTTTTTCTGAGAATCTTTATTGACATTGGAATCTGTTTATGATATGCACTGTCAAGTGGAAAACAGCAATATGCAAAACTATATTGAGAAACTATAAATTTTCTAAAATATATACATATGTGAGTGTAACAGACTGGAAAAAAATCTTCATTAAAATGTTAATAATGGTTACATCTGGGAGCAGATATTGTGGATGATTTTCATTTTCGTCTCTACACATTTCCATCGTTTCCAAATTTTCTATAATGTTTGCATTACTATTGTAGTTGGGGATAAAAGTAATCAACAAAATATTTATTAAAATAACCTCATATCAGGGAAATGATGAAATGATTTCTATTTTTCTAGTATTTGAAATAAGGTATTTATGTAGCTGGTGGGGGAAATCTTTTGTTTCTGTTCTTGTTTATATGCCATGTGGCAGTTTGATATTATTTACGAATCCCCAGAAAAGAGAAAGGTTTTGTTTGTAAACTAATCTTTCCCTCTGGGTGTGATGCCCTTTGAATGCGTTAGATTCAGCTGCCATGTCTTGATTAAAATTACCTGTTAAGATTAGGACTTTGATTTGACCACGTCAGTAGGGCGTGACTCAGGGTTGAGTCCCCACCCCCTTTGTGGTCTGATATACACGGACACTAACTAAAGAAGAGACACAGGAAGAGAGCGAGCTCCACAGACACGGAAGAGGAGAGAACTTTGATCCTGTGGCCTGGGGAAGAGAGAAGGCTCAGACAGCTAAAGCCCAGGGAGACTTGAGCCAGTCACCTGATGGTTTGCAGCTGAGCAGCTGAGAAAGCCTGGAAAGAAAGGAGCCCTATGCCAGACTAATACTGGAAGCTCTTAGAGACGCGCCCGATGCCAGCCTCCAGCTGAGATCAGAAGGAGCTGGGCCCACAGAGCCTTAAGAGAAAGAAGGAAGGAGAGACCAGGCAGAGATCGCCCGCCATCTTGCTTCAATATGTGGCAACTGACTTTGGTGAGAGGGCAATCTGGAGTTGGACTCTTTAGGGCCTTGTAACTATAAGCTTTTACCCCAAATAAATACCCTTTATAAAAGCCAGCAGGTTTCTCATACTTTGCATCAGCACCCCTTTGGCTGACTAATACATGCCATAAACAAAAGTACATTATTTTCTGTGAATATAATTAATAACCCTGAATTATACACATGAAAGTGATTAAATGGGAAATTTTTGTATTGTATATATGTTGCCATAATGAAAATTAAAAAACAAAACATATACTGTTTCCAGGCCCTGGCTAGGCCCTGGCTAGCTAATATTTTCAGTACTTATTCAGCAAATGTATTTATCCTTAACAAATGACAAATTGACTACGTATGACCCAGTTTCCCAGCAATTATCCTTCTGTAGAACCAGTTCTAATATATTTCAAGGTTACAGGGGAATCATTCAGAAAACAAATGTTTGCCGATGAGCTATTAGAGTGAATCCAGCAAACAACTACAAGTCACTTATGCTTGACTTGAATTTGACAGAGTGGATTTAATTAATGACTCACACTTGAATATCAGCAGCTTTGGGAGCTACTGAAGGAAAAATGCTTTAAATAAACATCATCTGAGTAGTACAGTTTGCAGAGTGCTCTTACCTGATATGCTACGTGGCACTGATGCCATTCCACTGTTTAAGATGAGCATGCCATGACGCAAGTGAAAGTGGGACTCCAACCCAAGTCTTTTGACTCCAAATTTTGTTTTGTTTTTCCTCTGGACCACTTTTCCTTACTGGAAAAAAATCCGTGAGAATTTTAAGCAACTGAAGCAAGTAGTTAGGACTTAGAACTTCACTAGCCAAGGCCTGCTACAGAGCAGGGTTCAAATGCACCCCATTCTCTCCTCCTCTCTTGTGGCCCCCTTTGGCCTCACAGAGAGGTTCGGCTGGTGGTGTCGGGGGAGGGCTGCAGGTCCACCAGGAAGGCTTCATCCACACTCTGCCTCAAAGCGTGATGGGTCATCTCCTCCAGGGCTCTCAGGACTCGGCGCTGGTGCTAAGAGAAGGCTGAGGAGCAAGGGGCTGGGACCACAGGGCTCCAGGAAGTCACTCTCGCTGGGCCCCAGGGGGCACGTGCCTGTGTGGAATCTCCAGGGTGAAGCAAGGAGGAGCTTCCTGAGGGAGGGCCTCGTTAGGGCGTGTGCTGTGAGCCTGTGCATGCTGCTGGATTGTCACCTTCCAGGACTGTTCCAGTCGCCATCACAGGCCTAATTACACTCAGGGCATGAGCCAAAGCACCAAAACAATCCCTGGCTATGCCTCTCCAGATGACATTGTTAATTTCATATTTTAAGGAAAAAACAAAAGTAGCTTAAATTAAAACACATGTATTGTGGCTCTGTTAAAATAAAATTTTAAAAAGATATAAAATTCATTAAAAACTCCCGGAACCCATATATAAGCAAATAAATAAATAAGAAAAATCCATTAAATGAAATAGTTAACATGGTGTGGGATATATCTATTTCTTTCTAACACAGCAATAAATCTTATCTCACAAATATTCATGATCAGCCATTAAATTGGAGATGAGTCACCTCCAAGTTTTTTGTTTCAATTTCCTTTTGCTAGTAAAATAACAGATCATGATTTAATTTTTTTATGTTGCTATAAATTTAGTTTGGAAAAAATTAAAAATATATCTGTGATTAAATATATCAGTGTTTAAGTATACCTAATATGCCATACATGCAAAATTAAGTTTTGATGAAGGTATCAAGATAATTCAATGGGGAAAGGAGAGTCTTTTTAACAGAAGGTGCTAGAATAATGGATATTTGTATAGAAGAAACAATCTCAGCCTTTGTCTCACACCATCCACAAAAATTAACTCAAAATGGATCATAGGCCTAAACACAAAAACTAAAACTGTAAAACTTCCAGAAGAAAACATAGGAGAATATCTTGCAATTGGGGGTGGGCAAAGATTACTTAAGTAATAGAAAGCTCTAACCATAAAAGAGAAAAATGATAAACTGGACTCCATCAAAATTAAGAACTTATGCTCTTCAAAAGATACCATTAAGAAAATGCAATGATAAGCCACAGACTGAGAGAAAATATTAGCTATCTCTCTCTATATATATATGACAAAGGTCTTGCATCTAAACTATGCAAAGAACTCTTACAACTCAATAGTAAGACAACAAACCAATGGGGGAAAATTATATGAAGACTAAAATAAACACTTCAAAAAGAATTTACCCAAATGACCCAAGAGCTTAGAAAAAAAGGTATTCGACATCATTGGTCATCAATGAACTGCACATTAAAACTACAATGCTATACCACTACACACTTATTCAAATGGTAAAATTTAAAAGATTGACAATACCAAATGTTGGTGAGGATGTGGAGAAACCAGAACTCTCATGCATTGCCTTTGGGTATGTAAAATGGTACAACTATTTTGGGGATTGATTTGGAAGTTTCTGACAAAGTTAAAGGTTTACATAACTTATGACTCAGCAAATGCACTTGTAGGGATTTACTCAAGAGAAATGAAAACATACGTCCACAAACACAACAGTATGTGAATGTGTGTGACAGCTTTATTCCTAACAGTCCCAAAGTGGAAACAATCTAAACATTCATCAACGATGAGTGGTAAACCAATTTAGTATATTTATACAATGGAAAGTGCATTGATAAGCCACAGCCTGAGTTTTGTTGCTATTCAGCTATTCAGCAACAAAACGGAACGAAGTACTGATGACTCTCAAAACCATTATGCTGAGTGACAGAAAAGAGTATATACCATGTGGTTTCACTCATATAAAGTTCTAGAACCTGTAAAACTTATCCATAGTGATAGAAATCAGAACAGTGATTGCTAAGGGTGGGGGCTGTGGGAGGAATGGAAGGTGTGCTTGACTCTAAATAAATGGGTTACAACTTTATTGAGTGACAAAAATATTCTACATTATGATTGTGTGGTGGATACATAAGTATATTTTGTTAAAACTCATCAAAGTATGTACTTTAAAATCTATGTATTTTATTGTATCAAATGTCTCAATAAAGTTGATTAATAATAAAATTTTAAAATATTATGTGCTTTCTAAAAATAAAAACTTCACTTCTTTCCAAGTCAAAACAAGAAGAATATTCCTTTCATAGCAGCAACTAAAAAAATGAATCTTTTTTTTTTTCTCTCTCTCTCTCTAAGATGTAGGATTTAACCTAGCTAAAATCACATGGGTTTAAAATAAAATCCATTGTGTTAAGATCACGGGGTCTCCTCTTGTGTGCCTGTGTGTATGTGTGTATGTGTGTGTTTTAAACAAAAGACAGCTAAGTATTGGCCAAAGATGGTTTATGGGCAGTTTGATCCACATGGAGATGGGTTACAAATTTTGAGCTGTCAATTACTTTAAAAATAATCTGATTTCAAAATTTGTGCTTCGTCTGGATCATAGCCTGTATCCTCATCCTTCAACCATTGGAAAATAAAACATTTGAGGGTAATCAAAGGTAATGTGTATGTGTATTCTTTAAAAATAAAGGGAAAAAAAGGCAACGTGTATGATTTAAGCAGGAAAAACCAGCAGCAGCTTGTAAGAGCACGTTTTCTCTTTTGCCCTGAAGAGTGTTTATACTCAAATGCTTTCTAATTAAAACAAGTGTTTATTTTTTGTCTTCTGATTAAAAAGTAACTCATTACATGTAATGTATAATGTGGTCCTGGATGGGGAAGAGAGTGTGTGTAATGGCCATAAAAATTTGCATAAGGACTGTGGCTTAGATAAGAATTCTCTCTCAATGTTAAATTTCCTATTTCAATAATTTCACCATGGTTATATAGGAGGATGTCCTTGATCTATTTGAATGTGGTTAAAAGGGGAAATTTTAGGTTGTAAATATGTCACCAGAATAAAAATAAAATTAAAAAAACGTAGGACTGTCCAATACAAAAAGGGGACCCTAACGTAAACCATGGACTATAGTTAATAATACAATTATTTTAAAAATACATGCTGAAATAGTTAGGGATAAAGAGATAAAGACACTAACAGTTTCAGCATTAACAATGTGGAAACTATAGGAAAGTTTAAAGAACATAAAAATCACTCACAATCCCATCACCCTGGAAAAAAGACATGATTTTTCCTTTACCTATGCTCACATCATTAAATATTCGTAGAAAACATGGTTTTCAATGGTTGCGTGTTTTACCAAGTACCTTTTGATTGAACATTTAGGTTGTTTCAGCTGCTTCACTGTTGTTTTGTTTTTTGTTTTTTTGTTTTTTGTTTTTTTGAAGTAGGTATGTTAATGAACCCTTCCTTTATTTTGTTTTCTTTTTTATTTGAAAATAATTGTAAAATCAGTGAAGAATTGCATAATTAAAAATAATTCAAAGAACATCGGTTTTACCGTTTAATGGGATTTACCTTTTGTCCTTTTGTCCTTTTGCTTTATCATTTGCTTCATCTCTCTCTTTCTATATGTAAATTTTTTTTTGCTTTCTTGAACTGTGTGGAGCTAAGTTACATTTATAATGCAACTTTACACCCAAACCCTTCAGTGTGTGTTTTTCTTACATGACCACAGTACAGTTCGCAGCTGCTTCACTGGTAAAGCCACAGTGCAGTAAACTGCTGTCCATCACAGGTCTTCCTAACAAGCTGTTTCCATAGGCTGTTAAGCATGAGTTATTAGAAGGAGCCCCTGTCTTTTCCCTAAACCACAGATTGGTGGGACACTGTCCTCCTGAAGATGGGTGGCTGGTCTCTGCCCGAGGCACCCCCGCAGAGATGGCTGCTCTCCTCGTCCTCTTGCGTCCCCCAGCCCATCGCCTCCCTCCCCTCTGTCTGCAGGGAGGCACATGCTGCACTCCTGTAATTACCTCTCCATTTCTCTATTCAAAACTCACTCCGTGTCTCTGGGTGGAGGAGAACGACTTCCCACTGGACTTCATCGTGCCTTTTTAACACCTCAACAAGATGTACACGTATTTTTGTACCAGTCTATAGCAAGTTCTAGCCTGCTGCTGTCTCAAAGAACTTTCTGGATGATGAAAACATTCTGCATCTGTGCTGTCCGATACAGGAGTGCAGCCACTTACGGCTAGTGGGCATTTGAAGTGTGGCCCCTGCCACTGAGGAACAGGATTTTTTATGTCATTTAATTTTAACGTAGCACAACTTAAGCGAGGCAGATGGCCGTCGGTGGCGCGTGGCTGCTCCGTCGGCCAGAGCCCCTTTCACTCGAAGGGCAGGCCCCGGGGCAGCCGCAGAAGCCCAGGGCTGGGGAGCTCCTCAGAGACGTGGGGGCCTCGGCCCTGCCCGCAACGGCCGAGGCAGGGCCCCCAGGTGACGCATGTGCCCACCGACGTCTGAGCAGCAGCCCCCGGACCTCAGAGGACACGGGGCAAAACGTCACCGCGTTACCTCTGAAGGGGTGCAGGCGTAGTGACACGCGGCGCGAGGGTCTCCTCTTCACCTGCGCCGTCTGACTTTAATTCAACACGCGTGTGCTTCTTCTGTAATTTATAAAACAGTAAAGATGGAAACCGTGGTGAAATTACCAGCCAGGCTGTATGCTTAGCAAGCGGGTGCATGTCAAGTCAACCGCATGCCTTCTCCCGATTGGCAGAACAGGCTTGCAGTCGAGGAGGGAAGTTTCTAGAAGGCAGGCTTGGGCCCTCTCTACTTAGATCTCCTAGTCCTGGGCAATGCCTGCCGTGCTTTATTTTAAAAATCAATTAACTACATGTCTCGCTGCCCCGTTACCTGCTGTAACTGCATCCAAGAGGATGGCTACAGCGCTCGTTCTCTCTGAGCCAACAAGCTGCCCGTGCAAACTGTTCACAGCCAGCAAATGGACAGGGCCGCGGGCCTAACTGAAGCCAGTATTTCACGTCAACTCTGGACTTCACGAAGCCTTTCAGTTAGAGAACATATTCCCTTCCCGAGGATGCTAGTCCACAAGAAGAAACAAATTCCAACAAGAGGTGACTTAAAAACGAAGGGCTAGTCTTGTCTGGGTTAGAAACGGAAAGAGGAATGAAACGTTAACGTTTTACCAGCATGATCCTCTTAAAACATGACTCTCCCAAATAATGGAGATTTCTCCAGTTGTAAATCAGGTCCTGCCGGCCTTCGAGGTTTTCCACAGCATGAAAATGACTTCATCTGCACACTTCTAACTGAAGCAGAAGCCTGCTCTCCGCCTAGGATGGACTCAAGCGTTTTCTCCTCTCCTGGACACACTGGGTGCGAGTTTCGTCCTGTGTTATTCCATTTCCACGTTTTCAGCTGCTCTCTATGACCTCACAACACCTTACTAGCTCAGACCTAGCGTTGGCAAGACACTTTTTCCCCCTTAAACGTTTGATTTTTAAGTTATTTCCAACTTACAAGACAGTTGTAAAAATAATACAAACCCCATACAGAGAGCTCCCAGCAACCCCCCAGCCCCCAGCCCCCAATTACTCAGATGCACCGGTTTTAATATTTGTAAAACTTCTTTAAGGCAATAGGGGAAAGGGGGGTGGCAAGGAAGGCAGCTAAGACAGATGATAGATGATAGACAGACAGACTCAGGAAAGAGAGAAAGAAACCAAGACCTCCACGGGAGAGGGAAAGAGGAAGGGGAGTGACAGAGGTGGGAGAGACAGCAAGAGGGGGGGGGGCCCAGTTCCTCCAGTTTGCCCAGCCCCGGTCAGCGTCTGCGCATCTCAGCCTGCATCACGTGGGAGTCTCGATAGGTCTATTCTGAAGGTGATTCTCTTCCTCTCAACAGCTCGGAAAAACTCAGAGCAGGCAGCGGAAAGCTGAATGACTCAAACGGGGAGAAAAGCACCAGGGAGTTTTTTGGTGATGCAGAGTCAAAACCTGCTTCACATTCAGCCAGGAACAGCTTGCCAGGCTTGGCTGCTGGCCCCTTTCCTCCATCCCCATGACAGGAAATTACGTGAGGCCCGAAATATGCTCCCTTACAACTTGATGACAGAGCACAGCTGTTCTGATAGAATTTCCTGTTTCCAGACTCAGTATATTAAGATTTTTTCTCTGCCAACACGTTTGTGGAGCCCCTACTCTGTGCCGTGTGCTTAGTCAGGTCCATTACAGGCTTCCATGGGATGTGCTGGTCCTGAGCCCCCAGGGGGCACGTGGCCTTCTCTGCCTGGCCAAGTCCCCAGGCACCACAAGGCAGTTCTCTTCTCCCCTCCCCAGGCCCCAGGACAGTCCTGCCCTTTATCCCCCTCCTTAGCCCCAGCCAGAACCACCCCCTTTCCTGGAGGCACTGGCTACTGGCAGAGGTTCTGATTCCCAAATGTGTGTGTTTGGTTTCAGTAGCTCAAGAACAGGAGGTGACAAATTAGGCTATTGAACAAGGCCTCCTAGAAGATGCCGGCGGGTGCTTACGGTCGCAAGGGGCTGTCCTGAGCTCTCTCCTGGGCTCTTCCACCTCCTGCGTCCACCCCGGGTCAACAGACTCCAAGTGAGGAGTTTTTAAGAAGTGAGGCTAAAACCACGAAGAAGGAACAAACTTCCTTATTGCCCAGAGGGAGAAACACCTTTTCCCCTGCAATGCCCAGCAGAGGAAGGACGGTGGCAAGCGTTCCCGGCACTAGGAAGAAAAGTAAGCAGTGGGGGCTGAAGGGCCGACGGCACGGCCCTGTGACTTCGCCCCTTTGCTGCCCAGAGCGGGCTGCGCTCTGTCCCCTCCCCACCGCCGCCACCCACAGGGCTGCCAGCGCTCCAGCAACAACTGACTCCGGATCTCCATTGTGCTGCTGATGCTTAAGCGGGAAAATAAACACATGCAGAGATGCCACCACTCTGGGACAGTATTCATGTAGACTAATAAGCAGCATGTGGAGAAGACTACAGGATGACAAATAGAGCAAAACCCAAAACTGGTAAATCCTTCTTTTTTTAGGAACCATTTTGTTTAAAAATATTTAAATTGTGAGGAAAAAAGATGAAATTTCTGGGTAGGCTTTTTGGAAAAAGTATTGGCCCTCGATTGGAACAGCATCTCAAAAATCGTAAAAACATTAAGTGTGGAACAGGTTGAAGGATATGGACCCGACACGCACACACTCCTGACACCGCTGCCTTTATCCCACGCAGAAGGCGTGGTTCACACACGTGGTAGAAAAAGGGGCAGGCTGAGTTTGAGGCTTCAGAGCTAACGTACTTTGTCAGAAGTTGCTGTTTCTTTCTTTCTTTCTTTTTAATAAAAAGGGTTAAGCCAAACATGTTATAAGTAAATCCTCACTGTCCCTCTTGTCCTTTACTCACAACCTTTAAAAACTGCGCTCTCATCTATTTAGCTGTTCCTAATTCATCGAATTCCTTGGGCTAGCAAGAAACATTTTCACCATTTCTGAAAACCATTCTTCTAGTCCATACTGGCGAGGAAAGGACAATGCAGCATACCCCTTTCCATTTCAAAATGTACTAAGATTTTTGCCTGAAAATTTTAAATTTTTATCTAGAAACACTCTTTTAAGTACGTACCATAACAAACGAAGCAAGCAAGGGCTTAGGGTTCAAACCCAGGCTCCCCTCCTTGCCAGCTGTGGGGCCCACTTAGTCTGGGTTTCGTTCCTTACTGACAAGCAGGTGCGATACCATCAGCAGTCACCTTGCCGGGCAGCTGTGGGGTCTGAATGAAATCACCCGGCACAATGCCCGCCCATGGTGAGTGCTCAGCATCACCCACCGCTATTCTCACTCATCAGCAGTATTGGAAGTGCAGCGGGCCCTGTGAGGTGTGCTTCCGGTCCCCTTCAGGAAGGAAGGCGCTGAGCCCCCCGCTGCTGCTGCACCAAGCCGGCCTTTAGCCGCCACCCCTCCGTAGGGACTGCTTTGGCGGGAGTAAGCTGCCTGTCCAAGATCACGCATCCTCCCAGGGGTGGATGAAGCCAATGACTGATCCATGTGGGAGTATGAAGATCCGACCCTCACCCCAGCTTGGGACAGCTCCAGAGCTCTCCATAGGTTGACGAAGGCATTCACTGGGCTTTTACATCACAGCTCAACCTCTCCTTCAGCCCAAACCTGCTTCCTTCTCTTCCTTTTTATAGAAGTTGATCCCATCACTCCGTACTAAAAGGCTTGCATGCTGGGGGCGGATGTGGCTCAAATGGCTGGGCGTCCGTCTCCCATAGGGAGGGGTTCGATCCCCGGGACCTCCCGGTAAAATGAAAAAAAAGAAAAAGAAAAAAAAAAAATCTTGCATGCTAATCTCCATCTCAGAGTCTGCTTCCTGGGAAACCAACTTGCAACAATGTGCCATCACAGACATATCTAAGAGAATGTTTACTGCTCCTGGTACAATTGAATGTGGAAAGAGGAGGCTACCAAACGCAACATGCAGTGTGATCTCAGCTGTGACTAATTATATCTATGTATGTATGCGTTACAGAACTGGAAAGTACACCGAGATTACCAATCTCCCTGGGTGGTAGGATTAGAGATGACTTTTTTTTTCTTTATACTTCTCTGGGCTTTCAAAGATTCCTACAAGGAGATAATTACATTTTCAATCGGGGGTGGGTCAGGGAGAAGATATCTTGCAATGGCTGTGCCCCATGCTCTACTTTACCTCCCCCCAGCAATTCTGCTTCCAGATACTCATGAATGAGGATGAGTTAATCTAGAATACTCACTAGCATGACTGATCAGCTCACCCGTATGTCGCCAATGACTGTAATGGCTTAGCTTTAGCCAAGAAACCCTTTCTTCAAATACAAGTTTAGAGGCGCGGATGTAGCTCAAGCCTGCTTCCCCATGTATGAGGTTCCGGGTTTGATCCCTGGTACCTCCTAAAAAGCAAGCAAAAATAAACAAACAAATGAAAAAACCAACTGTCATTGTAGCTCAGTGGTTGAGCACCTACTTCCCATGTCCTGGATCCTGGGTTCATTCCCCATAGCTCAAAAAAAAAAAAAGGTTGCCCCGACTCTTGTTATGTAGAGCATTTAAAATCAAGGCTGCTCTGGTAGAACTCAAGACCGGGAGTGGGGGAGGGGCGAGGAGGGAAAAGGTGGAAGCCTGTGCTCCTTGGTCAAGTCTCCAAGAGACCGTTTTGAGAACCCTAAACCAATGTTAAGATCAAGTGTCACTGAGCCCTCACCTTCAGTTGTGATGATGTGATATGAAGGCAAGACATAAACTCTGACTTCAGTCTGTTGGACAAATACAAGTAAGACGCAAGACACAATTAGACAGTGGCAAATTCATTGGTATTGTAAATAAGTGTAATAGGAGTTTGGAGAAAGGTGACTTGTCCACAAACTTAAGCAATTAGAAAGAGCTTCATGGGAGAAGTGGGTCTTGGAGGCATCTTGAAGAATGAGTAAAATTTAGCAAAGCAGAGAGCAAAAGTGAGATCATCCTGGATGAAGGCAGTGGCCAAAGCATAGAAGGGAAGTGAGTATGGGATCTTTGGGGACAGTAAATAGTGTGCAACTCTTCCTTAATGGAAACTTCTTTGTGGGAAAATGAGGAAATGGGGTTGGAGCAATATGGCAGGTGAGGTTTTTGGAGAGAAACCAAGTGATGGAGTGTTTTAGTTTCCTTGGCTGCTCAAACAAATACCACAAAATGGGTTGGGTTAAACAATGGGAATTTATGAGCTCATGGTTTGGGAGCTGTATTAGTCAGCCAAAGGGGTGCTGATGCAAAATACCAGAAATCTGTTGGCTTTTATAAAGGGTATTTACTTGGGGTAGACGCTTACAGTCTCAAAGCCCTAAAGAGTCCAACTCAAGGTACCATAAGAGGGACTTTCTTACCCAAAGTCATGGCCACATATTGAAGCAAGATGGCGGGCCACGTCTGCGAGGGTTCAGCCTTCCTCTTCCTCTTAAGCCTCCGTGGGCCCAGCCTCTTCCCATCGCAGCTGTGGGCTGGAGGGCTCATCACTTCCTTAGCTTGGCAGCGCAGGGCTCTGGTCTCTGCAGCTGCAAACTATCAGGCGAATGGCTTGGCTCTCTCCCCCGGGCTCCAGCGTCCAAAAAAGTTCTCTTCTCTGCAGTGGCCTTTTTCTGAGTGTCCACCCACCAAGGGGGTGGGGACTCAATGTCCTATGGATGTGGCCAAATCAAAGCCTCAATCTTAATTTAATCAAGTAAAGGTGAAACCTCTGGATCTAATAGGCCCAGAGGAACAGACCAGTTTACAAAAATAATCCAATATCTATTTTTGGAATTCATAAATAATATCAAACTGCCACAGGGGCCAAGAGAAAGCCCAAATCAAGGCGTCATCAAGACGATGCTTTCTTCCTGAAGACTGGCATTCTGGGACTGGCTGCCACCATCTTTGGTCCTTAGCTTGTCACATGACAAGGCACATGGTGTCTCCTGGTCCCGCCCGTCTCTTCCGGGTTCCACTGATGTTCAGTTTCTGGTTGCTTCCTCTCTCTGTCTGAATTTCATTCTGCTTATAAAGGACTCCAGTAATAGGATTAACATCCATCCTGATTGGGCTGGGCCAAACCCTAACTGAAGTGACCTCATCAAAAGTCGTACCTACAGTGGGTTCTCACCACAGGGATGGATTAAGTTTAAGAACAGGAGTTTTTTAGGGTACATGGCTCCAAACCACCACAGGGACTTAGAACTTCCTGTTCTGACAAAAGGGAGTACCTGAGCGTTCTTGACAAGCTGCAGGTGGTCTGTGAAATAGCTTTGCCTGACAGCGACACACACGGTTAAGGCACAGGAGGGAGAACTAGATGGAAGGCACACAAGGGAGAGGCTGTGGCCTTCGGCTCAGATGCCATGGCTTAGCCTGGAGTGAATTCTTCCCATGCCTGAACAGAAAAAGAGGCAGGAATAAGTGAGGTCCTTGAAAACTTGGTTTCAGACCCCCCTGATTTCTGCTCCATTGAGCAAATAATTCTGCCTGAAATGATCCAGAATAACCCCAGAATTTCCCTCATTTTATGGCACCCAACAAATGAGTGGGCGAAGAGGTAGTGAATGCCATTAGATGACGTGCGAGGTTTGGCCAATCCCATGTATGCTCGTTAAGTTATTAGATTAATATTCAGCTGACACTTACTGCATGCTAGGTGGTTTGCATGCATATCATTTAATCCTCAGCACTCTACGAGGTAAGTATTTTCTCTACTCTTTTTTGGACATCTGGCATTTTGTGGGCATCCATCTCTATTCAACAAAATAATAGAACATTTTCTCAGGATTTTTATTTTAAAACAAAGAAGTAATTAATTCTTCTCTTTACCTCAGGAAATTTAAACAATAAAGACTGACTCTACCATTACTTATTGAACAGCTGTTTTTTAATAACTGGGCATGTTTTCTGTGCCTGGCACTATCTAGAGGCTATAGGGAAGAAAGCAAAGCCTGGTGGACAAAATGACTGTCCCAAATTGCTTGCCCTTTAGTGAGATAGTCACCAAATGCATAGGAGAACACTAAATAGCAGTTCAAAGAGGGGTGTGATGGGACCCAGGGGCATTACATCCAGGAGCCACTTCCCAAATTCCAAATCAACCCTAAAATATACAAAGCAGGTTAGGCTTCTTTGTCTACATTTCTGCCATTTCTCTTTCCTAGTCAGTCAAAACCATTTCAGGCTGGCATTTAAATCCTTCCAAACTCTGACCCCTGCCCCATTTTCAAACTGCCTGCCTGCTAATGTTGTTAGTTCAACTAGAGTTAGCTGCTTCCTGTTCTCCCAGCTGTACCCATATCTTCTCTTTGACTCAGTTCCCTTGTCCCTTCTGTCACATCAAAGCCAAGAATCACCTCCTCTATCAACCCCCACACTGTTCTCATAGCATTTCACTGGGTTTTTCTCACATGCTAGTCAGTGTTCTTCCATGCACTTAGTATCTATCCAATTCAACTGCAAGCACTTATGGGCCATGACTGCATCTGCCAGACTTTGCTTTCTTGTAGAGAAAGCAGAACCCCTGGTTTAGTGGTTTATGCAGAGTGAGCACCTGGTTATTTAACAGCTATCGAATTGAAAAACCATAAAGTCAAATTCCATTGTCTAGGGAAGCGGCTGTGGCTCAATCGGTGGGGCTCCCGTTTGCAGTGTGGGAGGCCCCGGGTTCGGTTCCCAGGGCCTCCTGGTGGGGGCGGGCCCGCCTGCACGGCGTGGTTGGCTGACCCGGCGAGCACAGGCAGCAGGGGGGGGATGAATGAATAAATAAATAAATGAAATCTTAAAAAAAAAAAAAAAAATTCCATTGTCTAAAAGCAATACACACTTACCCCTCACATTTCCTAACTTTTGCATCCAATTCTGCAATATCCTCGTTACATGAATTCTGGGTTTTGCCATCTCTGCTTTTGTCAACCACAATTTGCAAAGCTTATAGTGTAAGATTTACTCTCTAAGGCAGTGCTGCCCAGTGGAATGTCCTACACCCAGCTCTATTGCCTCACTGTCCACTTAGGCAACCACTAACCACATGTGGCTACTGGGCTCTCGGCTAGTGCAATTGAGAAATGGAATTTTTAAAATTAAAGTTTCGTGAATTTAAACAGCCATGTGGCTAGTGGCTATTGTGCTGAACAGTGCAGGTCTAAGGATTCATGGACAACCGAGAGAAGAAGAGAGATTGTGCCAGCTCTAGAGCTTTGCAACAGCCTTTCTAAGCTGTCAATAATCTACCAGAGCATCGAGTGGTGATGTCACAAGTCTCCCTGTGCTTCTCACTTACGACACACAGCTTCAGCTAGGTCCATATGTACTGGCTGGCTGCCTGTTGACCAAAGATTCCTCTTTTTACGGTCTCTCTGGAATTCCCAAAGCCCAATTCAGCTGTCGCAGGCAGGCAGAATAAAGTTCTCCCCCACGACAGCCCTCAATGACTGGGGGTGATCTTATGAAATCTGCTCACGTCCAAGGGTCCTGCTTCAAGTATCTGTCATTTGCTTGTGTTTTCCTATTGTAAATTCAAGGAAAATTTAATTTCATATTTTATTTTCAAAAAAATACAATACTCAGTCATTTTGCATATCCATTTATATGGAAGGCAGGCATGGTAAAGAGAAATGAAGTTCACTTCTAAGCCCTATCTTAAGACGCATATTCCCATCCTCACCAAACTCCACCAGGCAATACGGGGAGGGTTGCCTGCTCTTAACTTCTCAAAAATAACAGCCAATGACGTTTATTGAATGTTTACAATTGCTGGGGCCAATTCGCATATGTCAGGTAATGTTCATGATGACTCTTCGAGGCCGGTAACCCTATGTTACAGATGAGAAAACTGAGGCATAGAGAGGTCACAGGACGTGCCCAGGTTAATGCAGCGAGCACGTGGCAGAGCCCGGATTTGAACCCATGCGAACTCCAGCACTATGCTCTTAACCACCCTTCTATTCTCTTGCTGAGCCCAATCTAAGAAATTCAAATCTTTTCATCCATCCATCCATCCACCCATCCATCCATCCATCCATCCATCCATCCATTCCAAATCAATAGGTGATGAGCACCCTCTGTGCATCAGATGCTGAACTAGCTGCTACGTGGAAAAGCAGTGACGTCCTTGTGGAATTCCAGCCTGGAAGTCAAAGAATTCAATTACCGATATTGACTGGGAACCCTCTGCAGGTTTACTCAGGCCCCACACTGACCTGAGGACCTTGTCGTCTACAGGACAGGAAGAGATAACTAAGGACACAAGGCCGCTAAGCAGAAGGACCCTTGCCAGGTGACTGTTAAGAATGTTTCTTGGAATATGCAGGTTTGGGGCTGAGCCTTAAAGAGTGAATTAACGCTAATAGGATTAAAGGGAAGCCCCGGGAAATTTCAGCTCTACCCGGGAAACCATGAACCTCCCTCAAGGTTCCGTGTATCCCCTGTCCCCAGAGTGACTCAGCTGGGATGGTTCCTTCTCTTAGGAATACTTTTTCCCACTTCTCTCCCTGGCTAGTTCCTTCTTAGACATCACTTAGGACGCAGCTACCTAGCGTGGACCTCAGGCCGGCAGCTCCAGCCTTGCCCGGGAGCTTGTTAAAAGTGCAGAATTTCAGGCTCCATCCCAGACCTACTGACTCAGAGCCTGCCTTTTAACAAGACCCCAGGTGAGTCTTCCGCCCACTAAAGCCTGAGAAGCAGCCAGGTAGGACCGTCACGGGGGCAGCGCAGGCACTGTCACTCCTTGAGTTCTGGCCTGGGTGAGCTCCTTCTCCAGGGAGTGCCGTGGTCCCCTGGACTTCCATCCCCATCACACTCACCCTGCTGAAACCTGCCTCCTCCCTGGATTCCAGGGCCTGAGGGCAGCAGCCGTGTCTTAGAGTTCTCCTGATTTCCCCAAGTCTGAACAAATGTCTGCTGAAGGATGGAAGGAAGGAAGGCATGCACGAGGAATGCTAAAGCACTGTGAGAAGTCAGCAGCACGTGGCCAGGAGCGCATCTGGGATCCTGCACTTGGCGTTTCTCTCTCCCAGCCGACGGGAGAACAGCTTCTCTCGAGGCAGCGCAGGCCGCCTTCCAGCCTGAGCCCGGGCGGGGGCTCTGCCTGCAGCCACCTCGCGGGAAAGCGCCACCGGCCAGGGCGGGCCCCTGCCACTCGCTCGGCCACTCGGCAGAGGCTGCTTCCTGTGGCCCAGCACCTGGCCTCGCAGCTGGCCGTCCAGGCTTGGCTGCCGGGTTCCCTGCGGAGCCGGGGGCAGCTGCAGAGCCTACAGTCAACAGATGCTGGCCCGCCTCAGAGTTCAGGGTCCCACCCAGTGCTCAAAGACCGGGCAAGAGCAGGGCGCGCTGGGCTTGCTGCTTTCCTCTGCTCAGGGCCGACCTGCCTCCTACTTAGCCTTGCAGGCGAATCTGGGTACCCGTCTCCCTTCTCGGAGAACACAGAACAAGGCTTTGCCTCTGTGTGTTTGGTTTTGTTTTTTAGTTACGTTGTGTGTGTGTTTAAGCATTTTCAGTAGCTGCCCAAGGCTTTGCCAGCCTCAGTGGGACTTTTTTTTCCCACTTGTAACATATGTGACCACAAATTCGGCCACAGGTGCCACATGGCTCTCACTGTGGCCAAGAGGGAAACATGCCTCTCATTTCCCTCTTACCCCTGGGGCTTGGTCTTTTCTCTCTGTGCTTGAGTTACTGGGCTGCCAGAACTACACGTGACAGTAAAGAAGGAAAAGGGAATTTCCCACTTAGGAAAAAGGAGCAGAACAAATTGATTTTTAATTCTTTAAACTTGTAGAAGACTTCTATTTTTATACAATACTTGTCTATGCTTACTGTGAAAAAGTAGGCCGATACAGAAAAACATACATGGCCCATAATTCCATAGTACAGAGAAAATCATTCTTAATATTTTTGGTTTATTTCTCATTAAGCATCATAAATCCACAGCCCTGGAATATTTTGAGTTTGGATGGAACGTGACTCGTGAGTGTCTGTCATCCACTTCCCAGGCCCAACTCTCAGTTTAGGAACTTTGTACTAACAGAAACCAACATTAAATGAACAGTTTTGAGGGTACCGTGCCATTTGGAATTTTGATCTCTACTTATATCAGTATGGGTAGGTTTACTGTATTTCTATAGCTGAGCTAAAACTACATGTAATTTGAATGCTATGTTTTTCTTTGCTTAAAAGAATATCAAGAAAGAAAACCAAGTAAACAAAAGAAAAAGGAAACAATTTCAAAATTAAGGAAAAAAAAAAAGAATATCAAGAGTATTCTCCATGTTATTATGACTTTTTTCAATTTCCTAATTTGTCGAATGAGTTTAAATGAGATGGCGAATAAAATTGTTGGGAGTTAGGATGTTACTAATCTGTCCTAAATAAAGTTCAGTTGAGATAATACATATTCAAAGTGCTTAGCCTGGGGCCAAGCATAGAGCAATCTCTTCTATGTATTCTCACTTTCATGAACCACACAGTAAAACATTTTGTACTTTAATGGTTTGGTGTTTTCTTTCATGTGTGGTGTTTTTATGTCAAAATCTGTCAGAAACACAATTGCTTCCCACATATAGCTGGAAGGGCTAAGAGTAACACCACCTGGGATTTTATTACTAGACTTTAAAAATTTAATTACACAACTTTTGAATTTAAGTACACGACTCAATCCCAATCAAAATCCCAACAATCTTCTTTGAAGAAATGGAAAATCCAATCATCGAATTTATACGGAAGGGTAAGGGGCCCCAAAAAGCCAAAGCCATCTTCAAAAGAGAAGACTGGAGTTGGAGGCCTCACATGCCCCAATCTCAACTTACTGCAAAGCCACGGCCATAAAACCACATGGTACGGGCACGAGGACAGCCGTACAGACCAACGGAGTTGAACTGAGAGCACAGAAAAGCACCCTCACATTTTTGTCCAACAGATTTTAGACAAGGGTGCAAAGACTGCTCAGTTGGCAAAGAATAGTCTCTTCAACAATTGTGCTGGGAAAACAGGATGTCCATTTGGAAAAAGAATGTAGGTAGACCTCTACCTCACACAATATACAAAAATCAACTCAAAATGGATCAAAGACTTAAATATAAGAGCCAAAACCATAAAACTCCTAGAAGAAAATGTAGGGAAGCATCTTCAGGACTTTGTGTCAGGTAACTTTACACTGAAAGGACAAGCAACAAAAGAAAAAATAGATGAAAGGGACCTCATCAACATTTTAAAAGTTTGTGCATCAAAGGAATTTATTACGAAAATAAAACAATAACCTACAGAATGGGACAAAGTATTTGGAAGCCACATATCTGATAAGAGTTTAATATAAAGAATATATAAAGAAATCCTTCAACTCAGCAACAAAAAGACAAACAACCTAATTAAAAATGTGCAAACATGGGAAGCAGATGTGGCTCAAGCAACTGAGCTCCCGCCTGCCACATGGGAGGACCTTGGTTCGGTTCCTGGTGCCTCCTAAAGAAGACAGTGAGCTGGTGTGATGGGCAGGCACAGCAAGCTGACGCAACAAGAGACACAAGAAGAAAAACATAATGAGAGACACAACAAAGCAGGGAATGGAGGTGGCTCAAGAGTTTAGGTGCCTTCCTCCCACATTGGAGACCCTGGGTTCAGTTCCCGGTGCCTCCTAAAGAAAAACAAGGATGACAACAGACACAGCAAGTGCAAACAATGAGGGGGTGGGGAGAAATAAATAAAATAAATCTTTAAAAAAATGTACAAATACTTGAAAAGACATTTCTCTGAGGAAGATATATAAAAGGCCAAAAAGCCATGAAAAGATGCTAAAATTATTAGCCATTAGGGAAATGCAAATCAAAACCACAGTGAGATCTACTCCACACCCACTAGAATAGCTACGATTTAAAAAATGGAAAATTGCAAGTTTTGGAGAGGATATGAAGAAACAGGAACGTGCATTCACTGCTGGTAGCAATGAAAATTGATGTAACCAGTGTGGAAGACAATTTGGCAGTTCCTCAGAAAGCTAAGTATAGAGCTACCATATGATCCAGCAGTCCCACTTCTAGGTATATACTCAGAAGAACTGAAAGCAGGGACTGGAACAGATATTTGTGCACTGATGTTCACAGCGGCCTTATTCATAACTGCCAGAAGATGGAAGCAGCCCCAGTGTCCCTCAACCAACGAATGGATAAATAAAACGTGGCCTGCACATATGGTGGACTATTATTCAGCTGTGAAAAGGAATGAAATTCTGGTACATGTGACAACATGGGTGAGCCTTGAAGACATCATGCTGAGTGAAATAAGCGAGACCCAAAAGGACAGATATTGTATAATCTCACTGACATGGAATCATTAGAACAAGCAAACTCAGAGTCAGGATCGAGAGTATAGGTTACTAGGGGTGGGGGCGGTTCTTAGGGAGCTAAGGCTTAAAATGTACGGAATTTCTATTTGGGATGATGGAGAAGTTTTGCTAATGGATGGTGGTGATGGTAGCACAATACTGTCAACATAATTGACAACCTGAATTACGTACTTGCATGTGCTTAAAAGGAGAAATTTTAGGTTATATATATGGTACTAGAACAAAAATAAAATTAAAAAAGTCCATGAAACTGTGCAGCACAGTTTAAGTTAAACCATGGACTATAATTAATAGTTTAGTAATATAATAGTACTATTATAAAATGTGCTTTCATCAATTGTAACAAATGTTCCACTCCAATGCAAGGTGTTAATAATAGGGTGGTATAGGGGAATCCTGTATTTTATGCATGATTGTTCTATAAACGCACAGCTTCTCTAATAAAAAAAAAGTTTACATTCTGA
The DNA here is from genome assembly GCA_026826555.1 of Tolypeutes matacus. NCBI lineage: Eukaryota > Metazoa > Chordata > Mammalia > Cingulata > Chlamyphoridae > Tolypeutes > Tolypeutes matacus. The sequence continues at coordinate 997,429 of JAKSZT010054202.1, read as the reverse complement.
GACCATTAAATAAAGCTTTCTTTTTTTTTTTTTTAAAGATTTTATTTATTTATTCATTTATCCCCCCCTTGCTGCTTGTGCTCCCTGGGTCAGCTAACCACGCCGTGCGGGCGGGCCTGCCTTCACCAGGAGGCCCCGGGAACCGAACCCGGCGCTTCCCATATGGTAAACGGGAGCCCTACTGATTGAGCCACAGCCGCTTCCCTAAAGCTTTCTGAACAAAGTAAAATAGCTCTTTTCAGGAAAGGAGCCTCATTTCCATGCTAACTCCTTGAGGGAATGCCGAGCAGGTGCTGAAACCACCAGATCCCTGGTGCATCACCTGAATGGGGCTTTCAAGAGAGATGCTGATGCCAGAGCCCACCCTGGTCCCAGGAAGTCACCGGCCTCTCTCAGAAAGTTGGCAAAGATGCTGAGTTTGTAGGTCCTTGGATGGGGAAGGTGACAGGAATGTGAGACCCCAAGGATTGTTTTGTAGCGATTGGATAGCATCTCATTCACACGGTGCCTGATTAATGATCTTTGAAATTATCGTAAAAGTAACTCACAAGTACAAAGCAGTATCTGCATAAGCCTTACCAAGAGTTCTGAATATCAATCCAAGCAAAGTTTTAATCACCGGAGCAGGCATTTTTCCCAGCACGCTCGAGTGCTGGGGACAGTCAATGACATTGCCTATAACTTACTTTTTCAAAACAGTGACTTGAGCTCTTTTTCTCCTTGAAACATATATTTAACTTATTCCCAGCCTGGCATCTTTTAGAGTGGATCTAATTTCTGGGAGGTACCAATTCATGATGCCATTTTAATTCATGATTTAATACGTCTCCCTCTTCCAGTGCCTGAAAAGCTTTGAGAAATAGCAATCTCTGTGCTACAGGAGTTTTCTCATTTATGTTCTAGAAAAGTACTCAACACTGTCAGAAAGGGGTTGAGATAATCACTCTTCTGTGCCTGAGTCCTAAAAAGGGGGAAAGGCAAACTTTGTAGACCCCGATGGCGTCCCAAGCACCGTTCAGATGTCCAGGCTGCCCCTGAAGCCAGCCTGGCTGTCTGGCCTGTCCAGAGCAGCCAGCCAGGACGGCCTCTGCAGAGTGAGCTGGCGCCAACTGTCCTATCCAGACTGAACAAATGTTGGCGCTGCCACCGAGATCTCGGCACGGCCACATGGCACTTGCCACACCTTGCCAACTACTAACCAGCATCCAGCAGCTGGGCTTGACCAAACAACGACTGCCCTTGACCCTGGTTTCTGATCATCTGTTGGCTATAAATAGAAGCTGGGTGTCAGAAAAGAGAGCAAAGTGCTTACTTCCAGCTATTCAGGAAAACACAACCAGCTTTACAGACTGAGCTAGTTTCAGGATCGCGTGAGGAAGGGAAAACATAAAAGACTAAGAATAACAGACGGTTCCGACGTTGAGCTGCCCGCAGCAGGAGGTGATGCGTGCCTTTATCGGGTGAAAGCCGGGTGATTCCAGATCATGCTGAAAACACAAAGTAACAGTGTTCGAGGTCCCCTGGGTTTGACACATATCAACTTGCTTAAGAAAACAGGAGAGAGTATTTGAAATCCAGTGTCACACTTTTCCCATAACAAAAATAGTCCAAAAATTGCAATCACCCACCATTCTGCCTCCTGTAATGTGTGTTACCCCACTTGTCAGATCTCATGCTAGAGCTACAGACTGATAGGCAAGAAAGCAGGTCTGACTCGGGTCTGAACTGGGTAACCCTAAAACGGAGCACTAGGAAGATTATCTTCATGGGGTATGTTGCTTAATATCACGTTGTCAAAAGACACAAGGCAGGGAGTAGGGAAGGAGCACAAAATGCGTTTTCAGATCCAAAACTGAGCTCACCTTGGAAGTGCTGGGTGGGATGGGAAGCCCGGCAAGAGAGGAAAGAGCAATAAGGTGGAATAAAAAGAGGAAAGGAAGTGACTGGAATGAAACCACCCATGCCGTGTCCCTGGGTTGTGTCTTTAGAGGCCAAGACAAATGCAGGCAGGCCCAGGAGCCTCCTCTTCATCCTCTGTCACCGGGACAGCTGGGGACAGCTGGGGACAGCTGGGGACGCCTGTCGCTGCTGACGGCTGGAGCGGGGCAGCGTGGACAGAGCCAGCAACTGTGGGCTTGGTGGGCCTCCACGACGCCCGGGGGGCCTGCCGGGCACGGCCTGCCATCACAGAGCCCCCGCCTCCCTGGGCCCAGGAGGCACCACTGAGCAGGGGCCTGGGAAGAGCCGGGCAGGGGGCGCAGCTGTCATGCTCAGAGGGCCCGCTGTCAAAATCAAAAACGCTTCCGAGGGCTCCCGTGGGGGGAAGACTGAACGCCACTAGGAATTCAGTAAGGTTTTTAAAAGTCATTTGTGGCGCTGATGTGGCTCGAGCAGTTGAGCGCCTGCTTCCCACAGGGAAGGTCCTGGGTTCGGTCCCCCGTGCCTCCTGAAAAAACAGAATCAAATGACAAGCAAACAAACAAATGGAAAAACCAACTCAGGGGAGCCAATGTGGCTCAGTGGTTGAGCGCCGGCTTCCCACATACGAGGTCCCTGGCCTCCAGTACCTCAAAAAAAAATTGCATTCTGTTCCTCACAACACCATCTATATGTTTTGGGGAACGAGTCATTCAAAAATCTGTGAAACAAGTTATTTCTTCGGTCCTAAAGATGGACTGGAGGCCCCTTTGCAATTTGAAAGCACAGACAGGACATTTAGTCCTGTGATTCTGGCTTTGGGGCTGACCACTTGGTTAGAAATGACATTACGTCTCTCTGGGATATTGTGATAACAGAGGTTTGAAACCACTTTCTGTGGTGACCATTTCCCTGATTTTAGAACTGATCTCCTCTTTTGACATTTACCTTCATGGAGGGATTTGAAAAAGACTTAGTTTATTCGTTTTCTTGGTTGCTTTTCATTACTCAATAAAACTAATCTCAGTCCAAATTTGAAGGATCCCTTTTTTCTTACTGTCACACAGATCTTCCTTGTCTAGAAGATTCTGTACATATTGCATCTGGTCTGAGGTCACAGTTCACTCACAGAGAATCTGAGAAAACCAATGTCATCTCAGCTATGAAGGTATTCCTCTCACAATCTGGTACTCGGAAAGCAAACCGAGGAAGTGTGATAAACAGTAGCTGGCAGAGATATTGGTTCCAGAAGAATTCCCATAATTGTGCAAATGTCTCTCTGAAGGTAGATTTGTAAAGTGCTAGGGAGCTGATAAGGATAAGTGATCATCAGATTCTCTGAGGAGAGCCCACCCAAATCCACTGTCAAATATTCTCACTTGGAAGACCATTCTAATTGGTGGGTGCAAGTTGTTATGCTCACCAGACAGACTAGAATGTCGGCAATGGAAAGAACCTTGTGGAAGCCCACTCCTCACGTCTCACACCCAGAAACGGAAACCCGAGCTTTTAGCTCCCAGAACAGATACCAGCTATACCACTCCTCGGTTGTTTTCCTTGCAGATCTTAATGGCATATGAGCCTGGTACCACCAAATTCTAAAATGGAGAACTACTGGCTCCCCAAAAGCAAATCAGATGGGCCTCCTTGGGTGCAGTGTGCACTTTGAGCTTCACACTTTTCTTTGTAGATGGGGTAATGACTTCTTTGGAATTGATATTCAAGGCCCCAAAGATCTCTTGGTAGTTTCTCAAACCAGAGCTGGCAGTGATATGGGCCCTGGTTTTCCCATTTTGAACCCCATCCTCATTTTCTACTCATTCCCAGAAACTTTGAAGTTGCCTGAAATTGCTGCTCCTGGCTCAGATTTACTGGGGGTGGGTTCACCAACGAGGGCAACCAATTTGCTTTGCTAGACTTGGCACTTCTCTTGTCTTTCTCTGCAAGTAGAAGGCTGATGAAAATGAGTCAGACTGAAATGAGTTCCTTCTTAGGTAGCAAGAGGGTGTATCAGGCAGGGTTCAACCAGACGAACAGAACCAGAAGAAACAGATTTAGAGACTCATTGCAAGGAGTTGGCTAAGGCAATTGTGGGGGCTGGCGCGGTGAGCCTGAGCTCCCCAGTGCTGGCGGGAACGCTCGGGCACACGGGGAGAAGCTGCTGTCCACCGGTGGATCCCTTCTTCCTCAGGGGAGCCTCAGTTCTGCTCATAAGGTCTGCCCAGATCATTGAGGCTAATCTCCCTTACTTAGTCAACTGACTGCAGACTTTAATCACATCTACAAAATATCTTCACAGCAACACCTAGATTAGTATTTGAATAGCTGGGGCTCTAGCCTAGCCAAGTGGACACAAGAAACTGACCGTCACAGAGAGGCACGGGACCGAATTCTCTGTGGCCACTTGAGGGAGGCTCACGGTGTCCCCAGCTGTTGTTAGATGGTGCTAGGCACAAAGTTGATGGTAGCTATATATGTGCTGAATAAATGAATGAATGACTGAATGAACTCATGACAGTGCTTATGGGTGTGCAGTACAGGGCCCGAGCCCATCCCTGGGGTGGACAATAGGCTCACTCACACTGGATGCTTATCCCAAACAATTTCCTATGAACAAAGGAAGTCAACTTTGTACTGAGGACCTCATCAAAGGGGAGAAGCTCATAAAGGACAAACAAATACGCATGTGGAGGAGAGTAGACACACCTCAGGTGATGGGAAGATGTGAGGAGGAGCCGCCAAGGTTCCTCATCACCTCCTCTGCCACAGCTTGTCCTCTGCAACCCCTTGTCCCCTTAGAAGCGAAGGAGACCAAACAATGGAAATCGACGCACTGAAGACTGATGTGTGAGGGGCAGTGGCTGACGGGAATCCTCCCCTGACCACTGTAAATCTCAGGGAAGGGTACTCCCACGTCACGATCCTTAGTTTCCTTCCTTACACATTGGTCTTAATAATAGCCACCTCTCTGGACTGTAGAGGGGCTATAATACGTGTTGTGAGTGGGGGGTTTACCTTGACGCTAACGAAGCCTAAACCTCAGGGGCCCTCCCTTGTTGGGGACCCTTCCAAGGCTCAGCCTGGCATCCAGGCAACCCAGCAGAATGCTGGAGGCCATGTGCAATGCAGCCTGGGGTACCTCTGTGCCCAGGCGGTGGTCCTGGTGCCACCATCACCTTCTCCATGTTCAACTGGCCCCAGCAACCATTGGGCTTTTAGGAACTAAGTGGGCAGTTGCCTTTCACCCCAAGTAGAGCCTGAGGAATTGCTGGGTGGGGGAGGCTTCAAAACTGTCAGCTGCTGTTACCATTAAAAAGTCTTGCATAGTTCTGGAATCTATGCTGGGTAAATAGGAGATGCTAAGATTGATGGAGAGCTTTATAGATCTCTCAGGAACTGAGTTTTGTCCTGTCGAGGCGCCCTTTCTCCTAGAGCTATTTGTATTGATCTTCTAAGCGTCTTCTTTTCATTAGGACATATGGGTAAAAACAGTGGGTTTGCAGGCTTCATGTGGAAAATAAAATGTGTTCTTGATTATCTCCGCCACCTTTCCCCCATTTTACTGTTAGCCCCAAAAACTGGTTCCTGACGAGCAAAAATGTGAGAATGGAGTTGAGTGGGAAGAATTAAAGGATGAAGTGAGCAAATAAAGCCAGGAACATTTTAGACGGAGCTCAGCCAAAGCTCATCTCTTCCCAACAGCTGCCAACCCCTTTCCCCTGATGAATGGAAATTTCACATTTTTGTCTCCAATTACTGGAAAAATTATGGGAGAAAGTCCAGCCCCATTTGCTAGAACTTGACTAGATTGCCTCTATTATTGTCAGGAGACCTTGGATCCAACTATACTGAGTATCTTCCAGAAATTATGAATTATGCTGCTCTGCTACTATCGTGATTCCAATGGCGATAGGAATATTTGAAAAAGTATAAAGTGTCTTACCGTGTAAAAAGGAATCAGTGTCAGGGAAAATTCAGCTTGGGGGTCAATTTCCAACTGTCATTATCCAAAATGGTTTAACACTGCGGTATGTATTGCGTAGCTCTGTACTGGTGAAAAATAGAAAAATGATAATGTGTCAGAGTGATAATACTCTTTGCTGCAAAAGGTAAATCTCATTGGCTCATCAAAGGTTTATTTCCTACCATTGTAAAGTCTTACATGGGTCAGGGGGCCCCATTCCTTCTGGTAGCTCTGCCCTCTGAAACCTGTGACCTTCAGAGGCATCTCAGCAGCAGAGACTGATGGAGGACGTACCCCAGTTACCATCTGCCTTGGTACATGCTATTTCTGCTCAATTTTCACCGGCCACAGCAGTCATATGGCCACAGCCAACTGCAAGGCAGGCTGGGAAATGTAGAGGACGCAGAGATATTTGATATTCTCCTACTGTCTTCACCATCCACCGAAAACACTGGAGACCAGATGACTGAAGACAGCAGTTCATTCATCCATTCACCCAACGAGGACTTTCTGAGGACTCTGTTCTAGACACCAGGGATGTAAGCAAAGATCGTGACGGATACGGCTCTGACCACCATGGAGCTTCCAGTCTAACGTGGCGATACCCACCAAACACATAGTTACACCCTTAATTGATCCTGCACCGAGAGCGAACTCAGAAGCAAGCACCAAGTTCGCTATGGGTGTGGGTTGTCTGTCCAGACTTTTTCAGGAAATTCTGATTTTAAATGTTTGGTGTGGTTTCCAGACCATGGGTCACGTCACCCTGATGATAAGAGAGGGAGAGTAAAGCACAGTACGGAGAAGCAAAGCCGTCTCCCGCCTGGACTGATGCAACGGCACCCTACCTGGCTTCGCTCCCTCCTTTGCACCCCCCAGCCTCTCAGCACACAGAAGCCAGAAGGAACTCTGTGAAATGGAAGGCAGAGCACGTCCCCTGCTCAAAGCCTACGGTGGCTCTCCACTTCCTTCAGAGTGAAAGTCCAGAGACCTCCCCGTGACCTACAAGGCCGTCTGTGACCTGGCCCCGGCCTTCTCCTCAGCTGTCACCTCGTCGTCTCCTTGCTCCTCTGCCCGCTCACTCCCTCTGCTTCTGCCACCAGGCCCTCCAAGCACACGCCGGCTACAGGTCCCGGGAACCTCCTGCCTTGCCTGCCTGGCCTCTCCTTTCCCCAGACGCCCGCCTGGTTCACTGCCTCGCTTCCTGAAGGTCTCGGCTGAAGCGAATGGCACCCTGTTAGACACCTTCCCATCACACAGTCTGAGAAATCGCCTCCTCTTCCCCATCTCACCCACTTTTCTTTCCTTCCCAGCTGTTGGTCGCTTTGGCAAATTGTGACACTGGCACTTTCTTTTATTCTATTTTAACAGCTTTATTGAGGCATAAGTCTTATATCATACAATTTACACATTTAAAGTGTACAGTTCAGTGGATTTGGGTATTTTCACAAGTTGTGCAACCATCACCACAATCAGTTTTAGAACATTTTCATCACTGCAAAAAGAAATTCCGTGTTCTTTAGCTATCCCTCTTGAATACCTCTAACCCCTTTTCCCTAAGCCCAGTGCTAAGCAACCAGTAATCTACTTTATATAGATATATATATGCTTATTCTGGACATTTCACAAGCATGACATCATATAATACCTGACCTTTTGTGACTGCCTTCCATCGCTTAGCCTAATGTCTCTGAGGTTCATCCGTGTTGTAGCATGTCAGCACTTCATTGCCTTCTGTGCAGGAATGATATTCCATTGTATGGCTACACCACATTTTGTTCATCCATTCATCAGCTGACGGACATTTAGGTTGTTTGCAGTTTGTGCTACTACAAATAATGCTGTTATGAACAAGTTTTTGTGTGGACATATGCTTTCATTTTCCTTGGATTTATACTAGGAGTGGAATTGCTAGGTCAAATGGCAATTTTATGTTTAACTTTTTGAGAAACTGCCAAACTGTTCTCCAAAATGGCTGCATTGTTTTACACACCACTGGCACTCCGTGAGGCTTCCGATTTCTCCACAACCTTGTCAACACTTCTTATTATCTGACTTTCTTATTTCAGCCATCCTTTTGGGTGTGAAGAGGTATCTCTTTGTGGTTTTGATTTACATTTCCCTGATGACCGATGAACTTGAGCATCTTTCCATATGTGTATTGCCCATTTGGACGTCTTTGGAAGATTGGTTATTTGTCTTTTTATTGTCATGTTGTATGAGTTCTTTACATGTTCTAGATACAAGCCCCTTATCAGATAAATGATTTGCAAATATTTTCTCCCCTTCTGTGGGTTGTCTTCTCACTTTTTTGATAGCATCCTTTGAAGAGCAAATGTTTTTAATTTTCATGAAGTCCAATTTGTGTACTTTTCCTTTGGTTGCTTGTGCTTTAGGTGCCATATCTAAGAATCCACTGCCAAATCCAAGGTCAAGATTTACCCCGACGTTTTCTTCTAAGAGTTGTCTAATTTTGGCGCTTACCTTTAAGTCTGATCCATTTTGAGTTAATTGTTGTATATGGCGTGAAATAGGGGTCCAACTTCATTTTTTTTCCATGTGGCTATCCAGTTGTCTCAGTACTATTTGTTGAAAAGACTCTTCTTTCCCCACTGAGTGGTTTGGCACCCTTGTAGAAAGAAATGGAATATAGATACATGGGTTTATTTCTGGAATCTCAATTCCATCCATTGACCTGTAAGTTTATCCTTAGCCAGTGCCACACTGTCTTGATTACTGTTGCTTTGTAGTAAGTCTCGAAATCGTAAGTGTAAATACCCCAACTTTGTTCTTTTTCAAGACTGCTTTGGCCCTTGCGTTTCCAAATGAATTTTAGGATCAACTTGCCACTTTCTACAAAGAAAATAGGCTGGGAGACTGATAGGGATTGTGCTGAATCCATAGATCAATTTGGGGAGTATTGCCATAGTAACAACAATGGCTTATTCTGATCTGTGACCACAGATGTCTTTCCATTTATTCAGATCTTTAACTTTTTCAACAATGTTTTATAGTGTTCAGAGTATATGGTTTTTTTTTGTTGTTGTTGTTTGCTTGTTTGGTTGTTTTTGTATTTTTAGGAGATAGTGGGGATTGAACCCAGGACCTTGTACATGCAAAGCTGGGGCTCAACTACTGAGCTACACCTGTTCCCCAGAGGATATGTTTTGCACCTTTTCTGTTAAATCTACTCCTAAGTATTTTATTCTTTTTGATGTTATTGAACATGGAATTGTTTTATTAATTCCATTTTCAGATTGTTCAGTGCAAATATATAGAAATAAAATTGATTTTTGTATATTGATCTTGTATCCTGCAACCTTGCTCACTCATTTATTAGTTCTAATAATTTTCTAGTGGTTTCTTTAGGATCTTCTATATACAAGAGCGTGTCATCCGTGAAGAGATAGTTTTACTTCTTCCTTTCTAATCTGGATGCCTTTTATTTCATTTTATTGCCCCTGTCACTCTTGACCTTTCTTACCCCACATTAGTTTTCTTCATAGTCCTTACCATTACTCAGCATATTGGATGTTTATCTGCTCTTAACTGCCCTTAATAGTAAGCAAGCTTCCTTCATCCTCTTTACTGCTTCCCCAGGGCCTAGAACAGAGCCTGGGACACAGTGAGCAATCAATTGATGCTTAGGTCCTCTGTTAGCTCTCCAAGTGAATCCTCCAAAGGGATAACCTCCTGATCCCAGTGTGCTCCCAACACCTAGCCCCCCCCCCCAAACTGAGGCCAGAGCTGGGTGGGAGCAGGTCAAGGCAGCTCACGAAGGTGCATCTGATTGGGAATTGGTACAAGGCATTGCAAAATTTAAAAGTCCTTGCCATCCCTAACTACTCACAGCAAGTCAACTTGCACCCCAGGCTCCAAGACTGCGGTCTACAAGGTATCTTCCTGCTTCTCTGTCCCTAGTAACGGAACCCCTTCCTCCACCTGACAGCCTAGAGCAGAGGGACCTCTTGTGGCCACCAAAGCAGTGGCAGGAGCTAAGAGGCCTCTCAGTAGTACACAGTGAGAGGAGTCCCAGGGTTGAGGGCAGTCTAGAGTTAGGGCAGCCGTTGCGTTGAGCATACTCCACCCTGAGCAAAGACCTGTCCACACGCCGTCTCCTTCTCTCCTGCCAGCAACCTCTCTCTGGCCAGTGTTTCTTTTATTCCACCTGACCATCCTTTGTTAGTATATAAAAAAATGATTGTTAATCAGAGCAATAAAGAGTGATAGGATGGAGTTTCTACATGGCTGGAAAGAGCCAAGGAAGAGTCAGCGTGGAACAAAGAGTGAGTGGTTTGGGCTTGATGACACAAAGTAAGCCTATATCAGCCTCCAGGAATGAGGTCAGGGGCTGCCCGGGGAGACGGGCTGTTGGCCAAATTGCATCACTCCTCTCCCACCCACCCAAGTCAGGCACCTGAGGGAGAAGAAAGTTACAGGAATTCATTTGAATCCATCCTCATTTATTAAAAGAAAACGAGCCCTTTCATGTATCCAACAAAGCAAAGTCAAAAATTATCAGGCAAAGTAGGGGAGATATCTTCAGATATTTAGGGTGCGATATAGAATTGTTCTCTCAAAAGGTTCTGGCTTCAGCTGGCCTAGAATAAGTCTGGGAAAACTAAATTTCCATGCCAAATATAAGAAAAAGGAAATCAAAAGTGTTCTGGGAGCAGATGTGACTCAAGCGGCTGAGCGCCTGCTTCCCACATGGGAGGTCTCGGGTTCGGTTTCCGGTGCCTCCTAAAGAAAAAACAAGCCAACAAATGAAAACAAACAACTCAGGAGAGCCGATGTGGCTCACTGGGTGAGTGCTGGCTTCCCACATATGAGGTCCCAGGTTCAATCCCCAGCCTCGATACCTAAAAAAAAAAAATTAAAAAAATTGTTCCCTTAGGAAGTGTAGGAAAACAAGAATTTATTGAATACATGTGAGGAGCTCATTAGGTTGTTTTTGTATGTTGGTGGATTTTTTTTTAATAAATCAATTTTATTGATACATATTAATAAAGCATAACCATCCAAAATGTACAATCAATGGTATTTGGTGTAATCACATATTTGTGCATTCATCACTTCAATCATTCTTAGAGCACTTTCATTATTCCAATAATGATAATAAACAACAAACAAACAAACAAAACTCATCACCTCTCAATCTCTCTATGCCTCCCCTGCCATACATAGCTGCTGTTCTGTTTCCATCTCTTTATTTATTTGTATTTATATTTTGTAACAACAGTCATATATATGCAATATCAAATTTGGTTTATTTTAAATAAGCTTTGGCTTATTTAAAATTATAGAATAAATTGAATTATAGAATAAAATATTGTGATCTTAAAATTTAAAAGATAAAAGTACTTGGTGAGCTATAATGCTTAAACTGTCAGGCTCAATTTTAATGAGTAAGGGAAGAGATCTAAAATATTAGCTTAAGCATGCAGTATTTAATAAGTGCTAGGTATTGTTCATTTAATCCTCACAGACACCCTCAGAGACAGGTGGTATTATCATCCCACTTTTCAGATGAGTATGTTGAGGCAAGAGGTATTTTGAATAAATTGTCCAAAGCCTCACAGCTAGTCTGGCTGTATTAAATTTCGACTTGGGCCATTGAATTCCTGAGTCTAGATTACAGCTGAAATCTATTAGCTCTGTCATTATAGTTTATGCTGTTTTGTACCCAATCTGAAAGCTCTCAGTATGCCAACAATATCCATTTTCAAATAGATAATTGTCAACCAAACAAATGTCTCAGTTTATGAGATGCTGAGAATTTACCCATAAGATATACTTGTACATAGACCTATATATATATATATATACACACACACACACACACACCAAATATGTTCATTAAAGGATTTTGTTTTTCTTTTTGGCAATAGCCAAAATGAACCAAAGGACCCATCAATAAATAATTGGTTAAGTTAAATATCATCTATCCATACAATTAGAATATTTTATGGCACTAAAAAGAACTAGCAATATTGGTGTATGATCAATGACTTGAATATATAAATGCTAAAACCATAAAACTTTGACATTATAGTGAAAAAACAACCTACAAAATGGGAAAAATATTTAGAAATCCAGTATCTAATAAGGGTTTAATGCCCAGAACATATAAAGAACACCTACAACTCAATAACAAAAGGACCAACTAGTTTGAAAAATGGACAAAGGACTTGAATGGACATTTCTCCAAAGATATACAAACTGCCAACGAATTTATTAAAAGATGCTCAAACATCATTAACCATTAGGGAAATACAAATCAAAACCATAATGAAAAGGGAGTGGATATGGGTCAAGCAGTTGAGCGCCTGCTTCCCACATGGGAGGTCCCAGGTTCAGTTCCTAGTGCCTCCTAAAAACAAAAAAACAAACAAGAAAACAAATGAAAAAACCAACTCAGGGGCGCTGATGTGGCTCAGTGGTTGAGTGCCGGCTTCCCACATACAAGGTCCCGGGTTCAATCCCCAGTATCTCAAAACCAAGCAAACAAACAAAACCATAATGCGATACCACTTCATACCCATTAGGATGGCTATTATTTTAAAAGTGCAAAATAACAAGTGCTGGCATTCGGTTGCCACTAGCATCCAGCTGTGTTTTCATGGATATAGAGAAACTGGCATGTTTGTGTTTTGCTAGTAGGAATATAAAATGGTGCAGCCTCTATGGAAAGCAGTTTGATGGTTCCTCACAAAGTTCAACATAGAATTACCATAAGACCTGGCAATTCCACTCCTAGGTATATACCCAAAAGAATAGAAAGCAGGGGCTCGGATACCTGTACAGTGATGCCCAAAGGTGGAAAGAACCCATGCCTATCAACAGATGAATGGATAAACAAAACGTGGTATACACGTGCAATGGAATATCACTAACAATAAAAAGGAATGAAGTTCTGCTACAGCATGGCTAAACCTTGAAAACATTATGCTAAGTGAAATAAAACCAGACCCCAAAACAAATATTTTATGATTCCATCTATATGAAATATTTAGAACAAGAAATTCATAGAACAGAAAGTCGATGAGAGGTTACCAGGGGCTGGGGGAGGAGGACTGGGGAATTACTTTTTAATGGGTACAGAGCTTCTGTTTTGGGTGGTGAATAAGGTTTTGTTAATATATGGTATTGATGGTGGCATAACACTATAAATTTAATTAATGCCACTGAATTGTACTTATTTTGTTATTTAAAATACTTAAATTATTTAATTACTGAATTAATGCCACTTAAATGGTTAAAATGGTAAATTTTACTATATATGTTACCACAACTAAAAATAAGTAAAGGTATAATTTTCTAAAAGATTGGTGTATGGTGATGTAGAAACCTTGGAAGATGCAGAAAACAAGTAAGTATGATCACATTTGTATAACGAGTAAAAAATGTGCATATCATTTTCTGAAAGGATCTAGAAGAATGCAACTGTGGTTAACATTGGGATTATTAAGGCAAGGGAGAAGAGACAATTGAGTCTCATTTCATATCTTTCTGAACAATTTATATTTGTACATATTACTTTTATTTTATAAATTGTTCCATAAAAAATAAAGGAAATGCATTCAAGAGAGTCTGAGTGGTCAGAGACCATCAAAATCAGCGACCACTGCGCCAGCTGTACTTTTATCCGTGTCCCATCAGAAGGGCTGGAATGCAGAGTTGCCTATACTTAAATTTATGCAAGCATGAGAAAGACAGTGTGACTGAAAGTTCCTAAACAAATACCCCAGCTCCCCGAAAACGTCATGTCTCATCAGAGAAGAGAGTTTTATTGAATGTGATTTGTATCAAAACAATATTGGTCTCTGCACCCATCTGAAATTGTTTTCCTGGAGTTTATTTTAGATTATCTTGTTTTGAAGAACAGGTAGTTCTTCTGTAATTTCAGACCGTCCTTCTGAGAACATATTATCCTGGTCTCCTCTTCTTGGCCATGGAAATTTCTCCATAACCTTTTAAGGTTTTTGTTTTGTTTCTGCTTATGCCTTTCAAAAGTGAGCCAGAACGTAAAAATGCACATAGAGTCTGCCAAGCATTGTAAACTATGTGTCAAGATTAAAGACAAAACATGCAAGTATCTAACAGAAAGCATTGTCATTTATTAATTTGACTTTGATTGTCTCTATCTTTTAAATGAAAATATTGACTGAGCCTGAGTCCCTGAGAATTCACCTGCCTCACAGGTTTTAAGATCTTGTGAATCAAAGAATCTCAACCTCTGAGAAGACTTTGGAGATCATCTGATTTTCAGGCCCTTAAGGGACGAGGCAGATGAGTAAACAGTGACATTCGCCAGATGGGAACTGAATCTGGGTAGAGAATGCCCCATCTAAAGAGAGCAGCTGTCTTCCAGCTCTAGCTCACCATTGCCCTCTGGGACCCAGTGGGATAAGAATGTCTCTCAATTTCTCAAGAGAAGCGGGAAAACTAGATTTTTATGTAAACGATCCCAATTTTTAAATGTTAGCAATTAATTTTAAAAGTTTTCAGCACTATGAGGGCCAAACAAAGCATGTCTCTTAACTGAGATGTGAACTTGAAGGAAACCCAGCTGCCTTAGCTTGCCAGGGCTGCTGTGACTAAGTACCACAGACTCGTCGGCTTAGACAACAGAAGTTCACTGTCTCTCAGTTTTGGAAGCTCAAAGTCCAAACTCAAGGTGTTGGCAGAGCCGTGCTTCTCTGACGCCTGGAGCATGTGGTGACTCAGCCTCTGCCATCTGTCTCCCTGCCTGCCTCCTCTGCTGAAGTCACCCTCTGGAGAACATTCACGTGGACACAAATATTGTCGCCTTTTTTTCTCACTCAGAAAGGTCTCTCCACACATCTCTCCCTCAGCCCTCCTTGTCATTTTCCAATCATGTTCCTCCAAGTCTGTGACCATCCAGCCAAACCACTGGCCGCAGTCCATGAACCAGGACTCAAACGCACCTCTGGTCATTTCTCCTTCTAAGCAAACACTGCTTGAAGTTCAGCCCCCTGGGAATATTTCCCTTCACCACTGTCCCTTCGGGATGTCCCAGAAAGGGGCTCAGGTGCAGCAGCTGTCCTCTTTCAGGTGATGCCTGCTTATCATGCAGAGCCATCTGTAAAGCAGGCCTAAAATGTTTCTTCCTCAGTCAGCTGATGATAGGGGACTCCCCAAGAGGCCATAGCTACAGGCTGGGAGAAAGGAACTACTGGAGCAGAAAGAGGGTCCACGACCATTTGGGTCACTTCCTCACATAACGTATTTGTGCTTTAGCTCTTGCCTGAGCCCAATCTCATATATACCATTTCCATTTGACGTTAGAGTACTGCTGGGCACATCCAATTTTATGGCTTGGTGGGTCAGACAACAGACGGTTCAAGATGGGCAGCCCAGGTTGCAGGCTGGAGACTTGGACAAAGGTGACGCCCAAGCCCTTAGTCCAAATTCCCCAGGGGAAACTTGCTGGCTGGAAGTACTGGTAGAGCCACTGTGGAAGGGGAGATGGAAATGCTTCTGACATGAAAATACCCTCAGTGCTGGCTTTTAAAACCTCTGCTGGCTGGATGATGAGACTGCCTAGGGCAATCTCCTTTGGTAACTGCAAATGTAATCAGCTGATGCAGATCTCATCTGCAAAATACCTTCCCAGTAACAAATGGGCCAGTGTTTGA
Source organism: Tolypeutes matacus (assembly GCA_026826555.1). Classification (NCBI taxonomy): domain Eukaryota; kingdom Metazoa; phylum Chordata; class Mammalia; order Cingulata; family Chlamyphoridae; genus Tolypeutes; species Tolypeutes matacus. Next base: position 981,886 of record JAKSZT010054202.1, on the reverse strand, counting down.
CCAAACAACTGGACACCATACCCTTGCCAAGGGGACACATGAAACCAACTACCACACCACCTCTTTCCATTTTGAAGAGGCAACCAAGACCAGGCGGGAAGTGGAATCACTCTCCAGGGGTCATGGGATGGTTTGTAGGGGGAATAGGGACCAGATCCAGGTCAACTTCCCATCCTGTCCTCCTTCCTCAGACTTAGGGTCAGCCTAGCAAGCAGCAGACGAATTCCAGACAAGCATATGGCTAGTTCTCCATCCCCACCGGTGTCAGGGAGCCTTCGTCTGATGGCCGGTCCTTTACCACTAATAGCTGTGCCTCTCTTCCCGCTGACAGAGTACACCCACTCTCCACTTCATTCTGGCTGGAGCCTGGCTCTCGCCTTTTTGGGTGGATATGGGAAAGGAAAAGAAAAGTTGGAAATTTTACCCTCAGCCCATCTGTGGGAGGAATGGGAAAGCCTGCACTTTCTGGCAGATGTTTTTTTAAAAAATCACCACTTAAGAAGGCAGCATTGCTTGGGGAGATCCTTTACTTAGCTTCCCAGAAAGCAGATACGGGGTCTCCACAGCCTGCTCCTTGGCTATTTTACTGTATGGGGCTTTGCCAAGACTTCTTGTTTCTCATGTCGTGAGAGGATCTGAACCTGCTGGCTAAGAGCTTGGTCTCTGGAGCCAGATTGCCTGGGTTCAAGTCCACCCCCTGGAATTTACTATCTTGGGAAAAGCTGTGCCTCTATCTCCTCTTCTGTCACATCAGCACCTCTCTTCTAAGACTGCTATGAGGATTAAATGTATTAATGTGCAGAAGGCACACAGAAAGCTCACGTGTATCAGCTGCAACTTGGGACCTCCTGGGGAGGTTTCAGAAGTACTGTTCTTGGGTTGCATCCCCTAGACAATCTGGTTTAACTGGTCTGAGGCATGGCCTGGGCACTGGACTTTCTAGATGCCCAGGAGATTCTAATGTGCAGCCAAGCCTGAGTACCTCTATAAATTTGACTGAATTAATGGTGGTCCTCTGAGTGGCTGGTTTTTGGGGAAGCTTCATTCAGGTCCACGTTTTGTAAGCTTTTTATAAAGTTCCCCAGATGGCTATCTTCTAGCAGCATTCAGTGTGGAGACCCACACTGGGCAAATCTGCAAAGACGAAATGTTCCTTTGAGTCTCCCCGTCTCCTGGCTTCACGCTGATCAGGCAGCCCCTGGAAGTTCTGGTTCCGCTGGCTTGTGAGAGATACCTAGCAAGGGGAACAGGTGTGCCCATCTAAAAGGAATCCATACACCCACGTAATCTTTAATTAGTGGAGTAAGCCTGTGGAGGGGTGTGGGGGTGTATGGTGGAGAGTTGGAGGAGCCTGTCTTCTCCAGCTCCCTAAACCTTGCCAATTCCAGCAACGGAGGCCTGTGGGAGAAAGGGGCTGCTAATGTGGCTCCCCAGCATCAATGCTGGCACCTCTGCAAGGTGCCTGGGACGCCGACAGCTGAGTCTGAAATATTGCTGCTCACCTGAGTGTGTGACCCCTACAAATGCAGAACAGTGTCTCAAGTTAGGATTTACTTCACTCAGTCACAGAAGCCTTGGGGGCAAGTCACGGGTGCCATGGCCTTCAGTGCGTCCCACTGGGGGCTGCGCAGGGGCAGACCCGGCAGGGGGGGGAAGGCTGCCCTGGCACGGGACGTTGCTGAGGCTGTTAGAGCAGCTGCAGCCCTGCTGAGGGGGCGGCATCCGGCTGTGAAGCACAGCTTGAAGTTCCCTGGCTAGCACCTTAGCTGGTGCTTCCTCATAGACCCCCGTGTTTCCCCTGGGCTTGGTGGCTTGTCAGTGAGCACCTGCTGAAGCTCCTGTTCTCACAATAGGGAGTTGAACCCGAAGGCTTCCGTGGGGATTCGGGAATTTGCCACCGGAAAAAGGAGGGCCTTAGTTGACAAAGGTCGTCTCTTTATTCCCATCTCCCTAAGCCAAAGCTCCGTGAATGTCCCTGTCCTGCAGCCGTGGGCTGTGGGCTTGTCCTGGGAGGCCTGAGCTACCAGCCGTCACCCTTCCTTTAGTTCTGGGCTGCCCCGACTTCTGGCATTGCAGGGAAAACAACGAGGACAGGAAGAGCTAACACTTGCATAATGCTGCTATCCAAAGCCCCAAGCCACCTCCATGAACTAACAGGTCCACTAGTCACAACAACCCATGGGGCAGCCACCAATATTAGCCCCATGCTTCACATGAGGAAATCGAGGCACAGAGCGACGCGTCCAAAGCACACAGCTAGACACGGCAGAGCCTGGGTTTGAGTCCAGCCAGGCCCGCTCACCCCGCCTCCCCAGGCAGGCACAGCAAACCTCTAATGGGGCTCAGGTGAGCTGGACACGGCTTCAGGAGCCCGTTTCCCCCTCACATCCTCTAACAAGCCCCCCCGCCCCGCCCTCCAGCTCTTGTAGGACCGCTAAGGCACCCACGTCTCATCTCTCCCCCTACCGCACTCATAGTTGCTCTTTCCCTTGTGATTCAGAAAACACAGGTTCCCAGGAGAAGACTCCAGCTGTGCTTTAAATCCCTTCTTCTGGCCTTCCTCTTGGGCCACTGGAGCAGCAACACCCCTCAAATTTCGTATGTTCCGTTTCCCCCTGTCCTTCCCTGATGCCCCCTAGAGTGTATGCATCTCATGACACAGAGCATGGGCTCAGAGGCAGGCTGTCAGGGAGGGAATCCCCGAGCTGGATTTTTTGCTGTGTGATCTTGGGCAACTGACTCAACCTCTCTGTTCCTTCAGTAAATTGGGGGTAACAAGAGTGCCCATCCAATGGGATTGCTATGGAAACAAGTGCTTAGGTCAGGGCTGGGCACGAACCTCCAATGTTCATGTCTAATGTCTCTTCTCTAAAGGTCACTGTTACTATTTCTATCTCCTCTACTTGAGATAAACTACATTAGGCCCCATTGCTCTGTGCAGTTACCTATCCATTCCTTCTTTGACCCCAACAACTAAGGCATGCTCAAAATCCTTCGATGGCTCCCCATTTCCTACCCACCTTAGCTTGGTGTTCGAGGAGCGCCCCTTCCTTGATCTGGAATATTCCTCCCTCCTTCCTTGCCTCATTAACCCCTACCTATCTTTAAAGGCCGAGATCCCATGAAACCTCCTGCATGGAGCTTCCGAGAACACTCTGCTCAGAAGCCAGCCTTGGCTTCTACCACTCTCAAACACAGCTACCTACTAGGTGCCTATCTTCTCTGGTCTACCATCCACTAGGTTTCTTGGTCCTGAACAATTACTTCACAGGCAGGCAGACCATCTCGAGTGTTCACTAGGCCTAAGCACCCAGGTACAGCATCATCCCATGGAAACCCTGGGAGCCATTATCCCCCTTTTACAGATGAAGTCTAGAGAGGGTCATAACCGACCCAAAGGCACTTAGCCAGGGAGTAGCCGTGCCCAGACCTGAGCAGGTCTGGCTGAAGCAGAGCTCATGAGAAACCTACGATATCACGGATGAACCTGGAGGCCATCACGTTCAGTGAAGCAAGCCAGACACAACAGGACAGACTCTGCATGGCTGCCCCATCACGAACTAAATGTATTATGTGAAATATGAATATATTATGTGAAATATTGATATGGGTAGAACTGCATATATATAAGACTTTTTCTTTGAAGCTGAACAAATGAAAGTTAATACTACACAATGTTAAAATCAGACAACAAAACAAAACAAAACAAAACCTTATACTAAGCGAAGGAGACCAGACACAGAACACTACATATTGTATGGTTCCATTTATATAAAATGCAAATATAAATCAACTCATAAAGATGAAATGAGATTATGTAAGTCTGAGGAAGGAATGCTAAGGGGTGTGGAGTCTTTCTTTTTGGAGAAGCGAAATTGTTCTAAAATTTTTGAGATGGTGAATGTACAACATTGTGAATATACTAAAAGCCATTGAGTATATAGTTTGGATAGAATAGCCAGAAACAGCAGCTATGTACAATGGGGGAAGCACAGAGAGATTGAGGGGTGAGGAATTTTTGTCTTTGTCTGTTTTTTGTTTTCTACTATTATTATTATAATTGGAATGATGAAAATGCTCCAATAGTGATTGAAGTGATGAACACACAACTCTGTGATTATACCAAATACCACGGATTGTACACTTTGGATGAATTGTATGCTTTATTAATATGTATCAATAAAATTGATTTGTTAAAAAAAAATCCCAACAGCCTTTTTGGCAGAAATGGAAAAGCCAATAATCAAACTTATTTGGAGGGGTAAGGGGCCCCAAAGAGCCAAGAATGTCTTTAAAAAGAAGAACAAACTTGGAGGACTCTCACCTCCTGATTTTAAAGCGTACTAGTAAGCTACAGTGGTAAAAACAGCATGGTCCTGAATAAAGACAGAGACTGACCAGTGGAGCCAAACTGAGAGCTCAGAAACAGGCCCTCACATCTACAGTCAAGTGGTTTCTGACAAGGCTGTCAAGCCCTCCCAGCTGGGCCAGAACAGTCTATTCAACAAACGGTGCTGGGAGAACTGGACAGCCATATCCAAAGGAAAGAAAGAGGACCCCTATCTCACACCTTACACAAAAATCAACTCAAAATGGATCAAGGACCTAAATATAAAACTAAGACCATAAAACTCCTAGAAAAAAATGTTGGGAAACATCTTTAAGATCCTGTGGTAGGCAGTAGTTTCTTAAAGCTTACACCCAAAGCACAAGCAACAAAAGAAAAAATAGATAAATGGGACTTCTTCAAAATTAAACACTTTTGCAACTCAAAGGATTTTGTCAAAAGGGTGAAAAGGCAGCTGACTCAATGGGAGAAAATATTTGGCAATCACATATCCCATAAAGGTTTAATATCCATGATATATAAAGAGGTCATACAACTTAACAATAAAAAGACAAACTACCCAATTTAGAAATGGGCAAAAGACTTGAAAAGACAATTGTCCAAAGAAAAAATACAAATGGTGAAGAAATATATGAAAAAATGTTCAACATCACTAGCAATTAGGGAAATGCAAATCAAAACTACACGAGATATCATTTCACACCTATCAGAATGGCCACTATTAAAAAGACAGAGAACTACAAGTGTTGGAGAGGATGTGGAGAGATAGGAACACTTCTTCACTGTTGGTTGGAATGCAGGATGGTACAGCCACTGTGGAGGACTGTTTGGCAGTTCCTAAAGAAGTTGAATATAGACTTGCCACGTGACCCTGCAATACCACTACTGGGTATATACCCAGAAGAACTGAGAGCAGTGACACGAACAGACATCTGCACACCGATGTTCATAGCCACATTATTCACCATTGCCAAAAGCTGGAAACAACCCAGGTGTCCATCAACAGATGAATGAATAAACAAACTGTGGTGAATACACACACACAATGGAATATTATGCAGCAGTAAGAAGAAATGAAGTTGTGTAGCTTATGACAACATGGATGAACCTGGAGGACATTATGTTGAGTGAAGCAAGCCAGGCACAAAAGAACAAATACTGTATGTGCTATTATAGACTAAATATATTATATAAACTCATGTAATTAATAATGAGAATAAAGGTCACAAGAAAATAGCATGAAGGCAGAGAATGGAAAGCTGGGGGTTAATCTGTGCAGAATTGGTTAAAAGTTTGGAAATCTTTGGAAAGGAATGGAAATGCTAAGAGCACATCATGGTGTTTGTGACTAGCAGAGCTGTTATATGGGTATGACAGAGGTTGAAAGGGAGAGTCTAAGAACATGTATATTACTGGAAGGAGAGCTAAAAATGTAACATGGGACTGTATAACATAGTGAAACCTCACGTGAACTTCGAATAGTGGTGATATTAGCCCTAACACAAAGTAATGTATGCTGAGCACTTCAGCAGGAGCCTAGTAACAATAATAGTAGTAATAATACTGACGATAACATAACAGCTGCTTGAGTGCCTACTACGTGCCTGGCCTCTTCCTAAACACTCTATGTCTATTAATCAGTACAATCCTCATAAAAACCATTTGAAATAGGTATGATTATTATCCTCTTTTATAGATGAGGAGACTGAGGCACAGAGTGGCTAAGTAACTGGCTCTGGTCACACAGCTGTCAGCAGTAGAGCTGGGATGCAAGCCCAGACCTGGCCGCCAAGTCCATGGTCTTAACGGCCACACTGCTTCCCAGCACACCTTTTGTGAACAAATTGACTTTAAGGGGAAAAGATGAAAAGAAAAAAACATAGCATTGGATAATAGAGTTTAAGAACTTGTACTCTGTCGACACCTGTACACTAGATGACAGGAAATGAACCCTGCCATCTAGCACAGGCCCTACGCTGAGGACAGGCAGGCCAGGAGACGATGCCAGCCAACACCCCAGGGAGCCTGGAAGAGATCCTCCCCGCCTCAGCTGCCCCTGTCTCCCACCCTCAGAGTCACAGAGACGCTCAGGCGGCCCTGGAGCCTTGGATGCCCTGGTGTGGCCTCTGCAGGGAGAAACAGGACGGGCCTGCTGGCTCCCAGGGCTGCCACCCAGCTAGGGTCTCCGGGAACTTGAGCGCAGCCTCCCTCTCGTGCCGCGGTGACTTCTGTGGGCCGAGCCAGGGTGTCTACAGAGGCAAACGCCCGTGCGTCCTCCAAGCACCTGCCCGAGGGAAGTGGCGGCAGGGTCAACACTTGGCAGGAACTGGCTGAACATCTCACTGGGGCTCCGTGCAGAAGCGCAAAGGTGCACACGGAGCGGAGGGGAGGAATAAAGGGAGGCCCTGGCTTTCTGATCCTAGTGCTGGCTCTGGGCTCCTCCCTTTAGACAAATGCTCATCGTTCTAGTTATCTCATTGAAATGCACGAAAACTGCGTTGCTAATGCCAAAACGTCTTGTTCTTTCCTTATCAGAACACACATCCTTCTTCACTGTTTGGTCTGGCCAGCCACCAAGCAGCTCCATCAGGGCTTGTCCATCACTATGTCCCCAGGACTCACCACAGTGCCCAGAACACATTCACAATTTGTGTTGAGTAAATGAGTGCAGTGAATAAGTGATCATGTCACCAGAGCTTGTCAGCAGTGCTGCTACGCAGTTCCCTCTGAAATTCTTGGCTCCCCTACTGGTTAGGTGGCGTTGTTTGACTTGCTCTAGCCAAAGAGTAAAGAACGGAACTGACCCGTTACTTCTGGTCCAGCACATTCGATCGCTGCTACAGGACCCTGAGAGCCCTCTTCTCCTCTGCCATGGCGACTGGCAGTTCTCCAGGTGGTGGGTGCCCTTCTACCTGGATCCCGTGGGGGCCATGAAGGGTGAGGGAGAAGTAGACCTTTGTGGTTTTAAGATTTGGGGGTCGGTTATGCAGCAAAACTTAGCCTATCCCGACTAATAGTGACTCGGTCCAGACAAGGATGTCAGGGACCTACAGAACTGGAGAGCTGCAGGAAGCGACGCTCTAGAACAGCTCAGGACAGCTCTCTGCAACGAGGGGGATCTCCCACATCTGCTCGTTCAATGCACTAGCCACTAACATACATGGTTATTGAGCGCGTGGAATGTGACTTGTGCAACTGAGGAAATGGATTTATTTTAATTCATTCAAATGTGACTAGTGGATCTTGTACTGGATAACATAAATTCTAGAATGTGCCAGGGTAGCAGAGCCACAGCCGTGCGTTCCAGCTGACTTCAGTGCAGCTGAGGTGGACAGTTCCAAGCCCACAGCCAGAGTCCCACATCAAGGGCAAGCGGGAGCCTTCTCTGATCTGCCTCCTCTGAGTTTGTGGAGACTGTGCAGTAGCACACAGGAGTGTAGAGCTGAGACGAAGAGCTGCCCTCTCCAGAAGCAATCTTCAACAACGGAGCACAGAAAACAGTGGACAAATGCTTCAGCCTCCCTATTCTCTGGTGGAAAAACTCTGAGACTTGTTTAACACAGTTCGTTAGGAAATCCCAGAGGGAGACTGTGACAGTTTGAGATTGTTTATGAATTCCAAAAAGAGATATTGATTATGTTTGTAAACTGGCCTGTTCCTCTGGGCATGACACCTTTTGATTGTACTAAATTCAAAGGTTACATTTACTTGATTAAATTAAGATTAGGGCTTTGATTTGGCCACATCAGTAGGGTGTTGAGTCCCTGCCCCCTTGGTGGATGGACATTCACACAGAAAAAGACATGGCAGAGGAAGAGAGACAGCTCATTAGACCCAGCAGAGGCCCTGGGAAGAGAGATGAGCCTGATAGCCTACAGCCGACCTTGTGGAGAGACCAGGGCAGCTGAGCCCAGAGAGAAACAAGCCCCAAGGAGAGAGATGAGACTTGTGCCAGCCTACAGCTGAGATCAGAAGAAGATGGGACCATGGAGCCTTATGAGGAAGGAGGAAGGCCGAACCCTTGCAGACATCAACTGCCATCTTGCTTTATAAAATACCTTTATACCCTTTATAAAACCCAAAAGAGTTCTGGTACTTTGCATCAGCACCCCTTCGGCTGACTAATACAGAATTTGGTACTGAGAAATGGGGAAGTGCTTTGGAAATTACCAAAATGCTGGGACGGTTTTATAAATGGGTAAGGAGTATTTTTTTGGAGGAATTCTGAGATGCCTGATGGAAAAGGCCTAGATTGCTTTGAAGAGAATTTTGGTAGGAATATGGATTCTAAAGAGACTTTTGATGAGGCCTTAGAAGTAAATGCTGAAACTATTATTGGAAACTGGAGGAAAGGCGATCCATGTTTTAAAGTTGCAGAGAACTTAGCAAGATTAACTCCTGATGTTTTATGGAAGGAAGGATTTGAACATGGTGAGCCTGGGCATTTAGCTGAAGAACTTTCCAAACTAATCTCAGAGAATGTGGCTTGGCTTCTTCTTGCAGCTTATAGTAAAATCTAGATGAGAGAGATAAATTGAGAATTGAATTGTTGAGCACAACAAAATCAGAAACTGATTCTGGAAATTCCAAGCCTCTGGAAATCAAGCCCCCACGTGATAGTGCCCCATTTGATGACTTAACTAAACTTGGAACTTGGAAATCAGGATTGAAAATACAGTTATTGAGGAAAGATTTGTGGAAAGTCTTGCTGTCTGATGGCTTGGACCCCTGCTTCCTGCATGCTAGACCAACACGCTTTTTGAGAGATCTGTATGAACAAAACCACTGTCAGCCTGGACTGAAAGAGACATGGAGGGGAGAAATGAAGGTGAAAACAGCTTTAAGAGGAAAACCATGGAAGCTGAGGTCTGGGATTAAGACATCTCCTTGGCCCAAGAGAGGGACTCCACCCCTGTGTACAGAGAGGGTGAGTTTGCCCCGGCACTTGAAGAGGGTGAACATTCCAGCCCGCTGTTCAGGGAGTTTTGCCACCCCAGGCTTCTGAGAGGGGGGAGCACATTCCCCAAGTGTTGGGGAGAGGGAGGTCACCACCCCAGTGCTCTGAGAGGGGTGGGCCTGTTCCCCATGAAGTAGGGAAGGCCAGGTCACTAACTCATTGCTCTGAGAGAGATGGGCCTGTATGCCAGGGACTAGGGAGAATGTTGCTGCACCTCACTGTACTGAGGGGACTGAGACTACCCCAGAGATTGGGGAAGGAATAGCCATCACCCCAATGTTCTTGGAGGGTGAGGTCTGGAGCTCGGTAGCCACCCAGATGCTTGATGAGGATGGAACCAAGAAAATGCCTATTGGGCAAGACTGTGGAAAAAGTGGGTCCCCATGAGGCCACAGGGAGAAAAACAGCATCATTTTGAGAATGACTCTCAGAATTTGAAATGTAACGACGTATGCCCTGCAGGTTTGCAGAACTGTAGGGGACATGTGACTCATGTTTCCCTCCCAATTTCTCCTTATGGTAATGTAAATCTTTACCCTTTGTCTGTCCCTTTGCATATTGGAAACAGATAAACTGTTTTGTAAATTTCAGAGGTCTACAGCCAGATGGAACTTTGCCCCGAGACAAACTGTTTTTCTATAAACTAATTGTGATGTGACTTTGTATATAACATTGGTACTGATTTAAGGTTGTTGTTTTTTTTTTTAATATTGTAATGTCTTTTTGGAATTCAGAGAGTGGAGTGTGGCAGTTTGATAGTATTTTTGAATTCCAAAAAGAGAGATTATGTCTGTAAACCAGTCTTTTCCTCTGGGTGTGATATCCTTTGAGTGTACTAAATTCAAAGGTTACATTTACTTGATTAAATTAATATTAGGGCTTTGATTTGGCCACATCAGTAGGGTGTTGAGTCCTCGCCCCCTTGGTGGATGGACATTCACACAGAAAAAGACACAGCAGAGGAAGAGAGACAGCTCAGACTCAGCCAGAGGCCCTGGGAAGAGAGATGAGCCTGATCGCCTACAGCCGGCCTTGCGAAGAGAACAGAGTAGCTGAGCCTGGAAAGAAGCGAGCCCTGGGAGAGAGATGAGTCTTATACCAGCCCACAGCTAAGATCAGAAGAAGCTGGGACCAAGGAGACTTAAGAGGAAGAAGGAGGCTGAACCCTTGCAGACATCACCCGCTATCTTGCTTCAACATGTGGCCAATAACTTTGGGTGAGAAAGTCCCTCTTATGGTACCTTGAGTTGGACTCTTTAGGGCCTTGTGACTGTAAGCTTCTACCCCAATTAAATACCCTTATAAAAGCCAGCAGAGTTCTTGTATTTTGCATCAGCAGCCCTTTAGATGGCTAATACAGAGACCTACAGCAATAACTCACCCGTTCAACACACCCTGCATTGGCTTTTCTCACATCCCTTTCTGACTTTCCCTACTCCCTCAGTTTTGCTTCCTGGGATCATCTCCCAAATCAACTACCTGCACCCAAATCCTGGTCTCAGAGTACTTTAGAAGGAATCCCCAAAAAGATGAGCTAGTTCTAACCTACTAAGAATCCCACAGTTAAAGATGCTGATTCATTACTTTTAAAAAGCCTTTTAACCTTTGACAACCTACCCAGTAATGGCTTGTCTTTCTGTTTCTTGATCCCCTTCTGTGATTGGTGAGGTGGTCAGGGCTAGCCATAGAAGGCAGGCAATGGAGCACGCACAGACCACATGCTCTGCTTTTTTGCGGTAAAGTGCAAAAGACAGATATTATCCTTAGTAAATGCCATTGGAAACATAGATCTTGGATAGTTATCAGCTTTGGGGTGAAGAGACAATTCAATCCCAGTGTAATATTCAGAGACCAAGTTGAACATTTCAAGGCTGCCAATTCCATTCCTCCCAGCTTGCAACCATTTTTAAAAAATTATCCTAATGATGATTCATTCATGCAGGCTGGTGTCTCCTCTCCAGAATCTCATCAGCCAATAAAAGTAGTCTCTCCCCACTTGCTAGGCTTGACTCTAACAGAGAACAATTTGTGGAGGGGAGTAAGGTCTCCAGAAGTAGCTGACCCTATGAAAGAGACCTGGATAGAAAAAGCTTCTGCAAATATAATTATGACCAATGCATATGTGGTGTTCAAAGGCCCAGGCATCCTGGGTGCTGCCGCTGGTATATATTCAAGGACCGTCTTCTAGAAGGAAACCATAATTTATTGACTAGGTTTCGTGTATGAAATCTGAGACAGGTATTATTGTATCCATTTTGTAGTTGAGGAAAACTGAGGCCCAGAGACAATAGATAAGTTGTGATTCAGACCCAACTCCACCTGACCCTAAAGTTCATGTGTTCTGCCACTCTCTTTTACACAGTGTTTAGGAAGTAGGGCACTCCCACAGTTGTTTGGACAAAACAGGAAAAACTAAAGAGTGGCAGTAACCAGAGGGCCTTTTGTGTTAAGCTGAAAATTTAGGAAGAAGTGTGGGAGAGGAGAAGGAGCAAACAGAAAATTTGGGTTCCAGTTCAGTGTTTGCAGGACATGAGGTGACTCCTTGTTCTCTGTGGGCTTCAGTTGCTTCATTGTAAAATGAAATGGTTCAATAGAGTCCTCTCTACAGTCTCTACCAGCTCAGTATTTTTACTGGTCTGGTCACAGAGCCCACGACCACTAACTTTAAGTTAGATTTTTTGGGGAAGGAAAACCAGTTTTGCTGCTGTTCTCCAACTAATCAAGTTCAGGGTTAGTATGTGTCTGTGTAGGTGAGGCGGGAGGGGGGTACTATAGAAACAACCAGTCTAATTCAGGTGAGAGTTTTACGGCTTCAAGGGCCAAACAGTCCAATTCAAATATTTGCCATTCATTTTTTAAAACACATTTTTAAAATTATTTTATAATAGCTTAAATTTAAAGAAAAGTTTCAAAGAGAGTACAGAGAGTTCCCATACACCCCACACCCAGTTTCCTCTACTGATAAGATCTTACTTTACTACGGTACATGTGTCACAACTAACAAGCCAAAATGGTAAGTTGCTATCACTTAAACTCCATACTTTATTTGGATTTCCTTCGCTTCCCCCTAATATCTTTTTCTGTTCCAGGATCCCATCCAGGACACCACATTACATTCAGTCGTCATGTCTCCTTGGGCTCCTCTAGACTGTAACAGTTTCTTAGATTTTCCTTATTTTTGATGAAATGGACAGTGTCAAGGCGTACTGATGAGGCGCTTTGTAGCACGCCCCTCAATTTGGGTTTGTTAGGTACTTTTCTCATGGTTAGACTGTGGTTATAAGTTTGGAGGAGAAAGCCCATGGAGGTGAAGTACCATTTTCAGCACGTCGTGTCAGGATACAAACTGTCGACACAATTCATCACTGTTGATGCTGACTTTGATAGCATGGCTGAGGTAGTGGTTTCCAGGTTTCTCCACCATATAGTTAAGTTGTCCTCCCTTTCCATCCTGTGCTTCTTGGAAGGAATTCACTATTGCAGCCTACGCATAAGTTATGCTCTACCTCTTTGGTGGGGGAACATTCATTTTTGTAAAGTACAACCATGTGGGCAGTTTCTGCTAGGGGATGATCTAACTCTAAACCTCACTGCCCCAAAACAACTGACCCAGGATGTGGGTGAAATGGATTCACTGCACCTAGTTTTTGAAAGGGACATTTGCTGGGGAAATCACAGTCATCTGTTAAGCAACCACTGCCCAGAACTCACCTACCCTCACCTCCTTCTCTACCCACACACACTGAGCAGCCATCCTCTGGCCTTCCACTTTCCGCACCTCCCTTTCTGTTGTGGGCCATTCTACAACCTGGCAGAGATGTGAAGCCTAACAAAAGGCCCAGCTGGACCTTAAACCTGGAAACTGGGAACAAGCAGGCCCAGATGCTTATCAGAAGAGGAAATCTCAGCGGCAGGACCCCCTCTCCCTGAGGTGGGTAGAAACCATACTCAAACAGTATAGATTTGTCTTTCATCTTTAGCCTGAAATGGGGCCATGCAGAGCTGCCATCTACCAAGCCCGATCTGAGCCATTTTGGCCACCAGGGAGACCCAGCCATGGTAGGATTTCTTCCCATGCTCTTTTGGACTCTGTGCTATATAAGTAACAAAGAGGTTATTTGCCCTTCTGGACTCTTTATACCCTCCGAGTCTCTTCTCTGATGGGAAGTGGGGCATGCAGAGCTGCCGTCTATCAACCTGCAGCAGTTTTCAGCCACCCTGGGACACCCATCATGATGAGACCTCTTCCCCTGCTCCTCTGGACTCTTTGTGCTGTGTCAGTAACAAAGCTGTTATTCACCTTTCTGGACTCTTCATACTGTGCGAGTAATAAGGAGACATTTGCTGAGTGTTTCTGTTGTGCCCTGAACTTGCGTTTCCCTGATGCACCATTGTAGCAGCTCGCTCCACAGAATTCCCTAACAAGGAGGGCAAATTGCTCTATGAAAGTAGCACACTTGAAGCAACTTGCACCAAAGATGCTGCTTAGTAGAGGCTTTATTCCTGTTTCTATTTACATAGGACATGTTTACTGTTCACAAGCTTCAGTCTCACACTGGCCTTCAAATCCAATTAATTTAAGACTTAACAATGCACTCCAAGGAATCAAGGGTGTGACTGCAATGTCTTTCATTTAATTGGCAAAACTTGGCCATTCAGCCATTTGAATCAGTGGCCAAAGGGAGCCAAAGATCCTTAAAGCTGGAAAGAAACTATGCCCTAATTAATCCCCCTCATTTTTACTGGATAGAAATGCCAAGATTCAGAGGGATTAAGTGACCAAATAGCCCTGGGTTTTCCTTGGAACTGGAGGAGGAATAGTATGGATGATTGGATACCAGGTATGAATTTGCTCTGCAAAACACAGATGCAAGAAATGTCATTTTATTTTTCTAAAGCAAATGATCCCATTGCTGAGCTCCCATTCTTTAAGCATGTGTATAAGAATCTGCTTTGCTAGGCCCTGTGTAAATAACTCTGAAAATTGGGCAAGCTCCTGTGTTCCATTCACAATAGCAACAAAAAATATGCAATATATAGAAGTAAAATTAAGAAGTATATATTCTAAGATGTAGAAGGACATGACAACCCTTTAATAGCATCAATAAAATATACAAGAAATAAGTAGATAAATTAAGAAGTATCATATTTTTCTTTAACTCTATCAGAAAGCTACAAACACAAAAAATATAATAGAACTAAATTCCAGAGGGAAAAGTCCTTCATAACAAAATGTCTGGCATTCAAGAAAAAAATTATGAGACAATGAATCAGGAGACTATGATTCATAGTCAATAGACAAATAACTCAGTAGAAACAGACCTTCAGCAGACCAGATGCTGAAATGATCAGGCATATAATTTCACTTAATCCTGAGAGACAAGTATTATTGGATCCATTACTGAAAAATAACCATGCTAAATAATCCACTGGGGGAAAATGGATATACTAAAATTTTCTCTGGGAATTTCAGTAGAGATTTTAAAACTGTAAAAAAGAGCCAAATTAAAATCCTGTAACTGAGAAATATAATATTTGAAATAAAAATTTGCAGGATGAGATTAATAACAAAAGAAAAGAGCTGTGAATTTGAAGGCAGGTGATAAAAAACATCCAAACTGAAGCACAGAGAGAAAAAACATCAAAAGGACGCCAGTAACTCTTCAAACAGCACCTCAATGTCACACACTTGTTAACTGGAGTCTCAGAAGGTGAAAATGGAAAGAATGGGTAGAAAGTATTTGGAAAAAAGTTCACATTTAGTCATAAAAGCAATGCACAGATTCAGGAAGATCAGTTAACCCCAAGAAG
Source organism: Tolypeutes matacus (assembly GCA_026826555.1). Classification (NCBI taxonomy): domain Eukaryota; kingdom Metazoa; phylum Chordata; class Mammalia; order Cingulata; family Chlamyphoridae; genus Tolypeutes; species Tolypeutes matacus. The sequence goes on along the minus strand of JAKSZT010054202.1, from coordinate 966,770 downwards.
GATAAATACAGAAAACTCTTCCTTATATTGTAGTCAAACTGTTGAAAATTAAAAATAAAGAGAAAAAGATTTAAAACATCCAGATAAACAAGACATCTAACCTATAGGGGAACAACAATAAAAGTAACAAGTGCCTTCTAATCAAACATAATAAAAGACAAAACACAATACAAGGACATGTTTAAAGTGCTAAAAGAAGAAAGAATTTTCTCTAAAATGCTATATCCAGTGAAAATATATTTCAAAAATGAAATACAGAAAAAATAAAGAAGTGAAGAAAGCTTGATGATCACTCTAGCTTTCTGCCTGGAGGTATTTACCTGATCTTATCACGGGGAGAAGGAACCCAAGCAGATTACAGTAGTTTTGTTAAGCTCAAGAGAAAGATTGAAGCAGAGAGAGACTGAGGCAGCTGAAATTTCAGGTAGCCACTCAGAGAAAGGGCTCCAGAAATTTGCATGGGTGTCCCTTGAATATTAGATTGAATTCTCAGCTGCACATGCACAGGATGAGACCCAATGAGACTGAGTGAAGGAGAACTACAAGGGAAAGAATAACCATGGGAGAGTTGTAAACTGCACAAGGGAAGGTGGAGCAGAAAAAATATCTGAAGAATAATTAGCAAAACTTTTCAGAGAAGTTCAACAAATTTCAAACTGGAAAAACAAAGAGAAATATCCACTTAAGGATCACTACAATAAAATTGAATAACCAATGATAAAGATTAAATATTAAAAACAGCCAGAGGAAAAAAATGCACATTATATCCAGGAGAACACAGATAAGATTAACAATTAAATTCTCTTCAGAAACAATGCAATGGAATGATATTTTTAAATGCTGAAAGAAATAAAAACTCAGTCTAGAATTCTACATGCAGTGAAAATGTCCTTCAAAACTAAAAGCAAAATAAAGGAAAAACAGGGGAGATAATTAATTGCCCCATACTATAAGAAATATTTTAAAAATTCTTCAGGTTGAAGGTAAATGACCCCAGATAAAAATTAGAATCCTGCAAAGGAATGAAGAGCACTGAAAATGGTAAAAATATGTGTAAATATTTCTTGAAACATTCATAAATTGAAACTTAGTCTAGTAATATATATTACTGAAGAGTTATCTCCTGAAAGCCTCCTTGTTGCTTAAATGTGGCATCTCTCTGAGCCAAACTCAGCATGTAAATGACTGCCTTCCCCGTGGCATGGGACATGAAGCCTGGGGATGAGCCTCCCTGGCACTGAGGGATTATTACCAAGCACCAATTAGCAATGCATCTGGAAAAAGACCTTGACCAAAAGGGGGAAATGTTAAATACAAGTGAGTTTTTATGGCTAAGACATTTCAAAGTGAATAAGGAGGTCATTCCAGAGGTTACGTTTATGCACGTCCCAGCAGGATCTCATTGACTGCCACAGTAAACAGTGCCTCAAATAGCAGGGCTCCTGAGGGCTCTAGAGACATCCAGACACTATAAGCAGGGCAGACAGCTCAGGAATTCGGCACCCTGTCGGTGGGCCTTACTCGGAATTTATGCTCCCCAGTATATCAGAGTTAGACTCATTTATAGTTTCTCTACACATGGCTCTTCTGCCCCTTTTATCTGAACCTATAGTTAGCACTATACTTGTTAAATTTATGTCCCAGAGACTTAAATCTTTGGTCTGTCCATGTGCCAGTTGAGCCCTGAATCTCAGCAGAGTTGCAACACCTACTCTCCAGTTCGTTGGACTCACCCAGGACAACTAACAAGGAGATGATGATGGACAACGCCCATCCCAAGGAACAAAGTGTGTCTGCAACTGCAAGTAAGATAGTTCCATCCATCTGCCCCATGGGATCTAAGCTCCCTCTCAATTAGAAGCACAGTGGGCATCACCATCCCCAAATCCTCAAGATTGGGGAATGAACAACGGACTACTGTAGACTTATTATTATTCTATTATAGACTTATTATTCTAGCAATGGGAGAACTTTTATCATTGATATAAAGTCAGTGGCCATCAGGGGTTCTGAGAGATGGGAGAGGGAAGAATAGGTATAATGTGGGGGCATTTCAGGACATTGGAATTGTCCTGCATAACATTGCAATGATGAATACAGGCCATTATATATTTTGTCATAGCCTACAAAATTGTGCAGGAGAGAATGTAAACTGTAATCCACACTTAGTGGCAATGCTCCAATATGTGTTCATCAATTGTAACAAATGTACCACACTAATGAAGGATGTTGTTAATGTGGGAAAATGTGGGAAGGGCAGGGAGTGGGACATACGGGAATCCTCTGTATTTTTTCTGTAACATTTATGTAATCTAAAGCTTCTTTAAAAATAAAAGTAATGGGATTCAGCTAAAGCAGTTCTTAGAGGGAAATTTACATCTTTAAATCCTTAGAGAAGAAAGGGTTAAAATCAATAATTTAAGCTTCTACCTTAAAAAGGTAGAAAAGGAAAAGAAATTTAAAATCATAGAAAGGAGGAGTCAGGAATAATAATAAGAGGAGAAATCAATGAAATAGAAAACAAAGAGAGAAAATCAACAAAGCAATAGTTGTTTTGAAAATATTAATAAAGTTGATAGATCTCTAGCTGAGGGAAATCACCAATTACCAGTATCAGCATGGAAAGAGAATACAAGTCCTACAGACATTAAAGTATAATGGGGTTTATTATCAATAACTTTATGCCAACAAATTGATAACCAGATGAAATGAAAAAAAAATCCTTGAAAAACACTAAGTACCAAAACAGATACAATGAGAAATGTAAAGTCTAAACAGTCTTAGTTATGTTAAAGAAATGAAATGTTTAATTAAAAACCTTTACAAAAGAGAACTCCAGACCGAAAGGCTTCACTAATGAATTCTGTCAGTGATTTAAAGGAGAAATCACATCAATTTTACATAGACTCAGAAAAGAGAAGAGGAGGAAACTTTCCCAACGACATGAACATTATGAGAAAATAAAATCACAGACAAATATCATCCATGAATATCAATGCAAAATCTTCAACAAAATATTTGCAAATTGAATCCAGCTGTATTTGAAAAGGATACCACATTGACTAACTGGGGTTTACCCAGGAATGAGAGGTTGGTTCAAAGTTTGAAAAACAATTGAAGTAATTCATCACATTAACAGAATGAAGGCAAAAAAGCATTGGAGCACCTCAGCAGGTGCAGAGAAAGCATTTGACAAAATTTAAGACCAATTCATGAGAAAATCTCTCAGCAAACTAGGAATAGGTGGGCACTTCTCAACCTTATAAGGGACACCTGTTAAACACCTACAGCGCCCATCATCCTAGATGGGGATACACTGAACACTTTCAATCTTAGATCAGATCAGGGCAAAGAGGTCCACTCTCACCATCTCTACCAAACACTATACTGGAAGTCTGGGACCGTAAAAAAGGAGGGAAAAAAGCATAAAGCTAGGAGAACAAGTAAAACTATCTTTTTTTTTTTTTTTTTTTTTAAGATTTTATTTATTTATTCATTTATCCCCCCCTTGCTGCTTGTGCTCGCTGGTCAGCTAACCACACCGTGCGGGCGGGCTTGCCTTCACCAGGAGGCCCCGGGAACTGAACCCGGGGCCTCCCATATGGTAAACGGGAGCCCTACTGATTGAGCCACAGCCGCTTCCCGTAAAACTATCTTGATTTGCAGTTGGCATCATTGTTTGTATTGAAAATCCTATTTAAAAAAAAAAAACCCACAAACAAATAAACAAAAACACTACTAGAGTTAGTAAATGAAATGAGTGAGGTTGCAGAATTTAAGGTCAATATAAAAAATCAATTGTATTATATATTAGCAGCAAACAGTTGGAAAATAAAATTTTAAAAGTGATGGCATTTACAATAATATCCAAATATATATTACTTAAGAATACATTTAATAGATGATGGGCAAGTACTCTACATTGGAAACCAGAAAACATTCCAGAGAGAAATTAATGAGGATCTAATTAAGTGGAGAGATCTATCATATTCATGGATTGAAAGACAATATTGTTGATATGTCAATTCTCCCCTAAATGACCCATAGATTCAATGCAATCCTAATCCATATCCCAGAAGTTTTCAAACACTGGCAAGCTGATTTCTAAAATTATCTAGAAATATATTTTTATGACCCAGAGTGTCATAAAAATTTTGAGAGGAAAAAAGAAAGAAGTTGAATGACTTATATCACCTGATTTCAAGATTTGTGAAAAAGCTAATATAATCAAAGCAATGTGGAATGGGTATAATGCTAGACAAACATTATTGGAATAGAATGAGAAAGCATGACTATGGTCAATTGATTCTTGACATAAGTGCCAAGTTGATTCAAAGAGGAACGGAGCATGTGTGTGACAAAGGTAGGGGCACTTACATGTGCAGCGGCCCTGGTAGTTCCCTTCCTTGGTGGCTCTGGGGGAGGTGTGTGCCTGAGTGATGTGTGTGTGAATGTGGGGGTGTGTCAGTGGTTTCTACTCCCCCTGGGTGTGTGTGTGTGTGCCTGAGTGATGTGTGTGTGGATGTGGGTGTGTGT
>JAKSZT010054202.1:908517-955799 GCA_026826555.1 Tolypeutes matacus | reverse complement strand
GTCTTCTCACTGCGCTCTGGAGTCTGCCCCGGATCCAGGAGTCTTCTTCAAGCTCCTGTGGCCTGGCAGAGCCACAGGCCACACTCTCGGGCCGTCGGGGTGAGCCCTTTCAGGTGTACAAAGCCAGCAAATCCAAACAGGCTCCTGACTCCCCAGGCCTCTGGGCGCTCCCAGGCACTGGCACGTTCTCACTCTGTCTTTGTTCTTCAGGGACCAGTGAGCTTCAGTTTGAGGTTACCGCAAAGGAAAAACAACCCGATGTGTGATAAGCCTCTGTGGCCGCTGGCAGGACGAGGGGGGCCTATCAGACCCAGGCTTTCCTGGTAAGTTAGGGGAAGCTATAGCCCTGGGTTTTGGTGAGAAGAAACCATCTGCAACTCCTGCCCAAGGCTGACACCTGGGAAACCTTCTACAAGAAGATAAATAAGCAAGGGAAGTTGTTTCTGTGGATCTGCAGAATTCCCAACAGCACCTCAGCAGAAACAGCTCGAGTTGAAATCTTCATTTGCATCAGAATAGGCATGAATATGCACAAGTGAGCCGGTGTGCCGAACCTTTGTCTGCTGGGTGCTTTCATCTCCTCCTTGAAAAGCAGATCATGGGTTTTCAAGAAAGGTGGGCTTGGCAGGAAAAGGGATGATTATTTTCTGGTTCTGATATTTAAGAAAAACAAAAGCTTCAGCTGGCGTGAAATCTTTGCTCTTTGTTCTGGGTAGTATAAGAATCAGGCCACGGGCCTCAAATCTGGCCCAAGAATGGCTCCTCAAGCTGCAGGGCAGAGTTCTGCTCAGAAACCCTTTTTTTCTTGCAGGCAGATTTCTTAAAGAGAAAACCCCATCGGGGACACCATCCCGATCTGAAGAGTGCAGAGGCCCACGCTTTGGGAGACTCTAGTCCTCCTGCCGATGCCCTGGATAATTCTGGACAAGCCACTTACCTTTTGCGCCTTAATATCCCCATTTGTCAAATAAAGACTCACATGTGTCCCCCCCCCCTTCTTTCACCTCCGTTTTAAGAAGCTAAATAAGATGACACTGCCTAAGTGAAAGTGCTTTGAACTCCTTGGAGGAAAACAAGAGCTATGGCCAAGACTGTAATTGTTTTTCGGAGCTTTCACTGCCAGAAAGCAATACAACCTTTTGATTCACAAGGATTTTTTTTTTCTTTAAGAGTTTAATGTTAAGAAAACAAATGCTATTTAACATTTTAAAAAAAAGGAGACTCACCAGCCTACCATTTGCTGAGATTTGGGGCAGCTGTTTCAATCTTCTTTTCTAACCCGACATTTCTTCCTTACGCTCTGAATTGGTAAGTGGTTCAATAACAAGTTTAAGGTGTGTTATGAGAAAAGGAGATGCAGGAAGGTTGAACCGGCTCTGAGTTAATTTTCTGAGGACTCATCCCGTTGTCACATCAGCTCTGTCTAAATTGTTCAATTTTTGTGACAGTCTTGATGTTAGCTTTTTAAGGCTGTCAGAGGAGCCAATGCAGTGTCAGTTCAGAAGTGAAGTCATGGTTACAAAAGTGCCTTTAGTGGAAAATGACAGTGTGGGACGGCTTACCTATTCTCCTGCAGTTATATCTGAATCCAATTTGCAAGACAAAGGATGAGTGTCTCTCCACCCACCCCTACCTCCATGATCAGGCCACGCTCTTTCTGTTCCATTCATAGCCTCCTGAGACTTGCCCTCAAATCACTACATTGTCCTTGAATATTGGAGCTGGGCAGACTTTGGAGATCATCTAGCCCAGCTGCAGGAGAGGATCTGAGCAGGTGAAAAATAGAATTGTTCAAAAAGAATATTTTTATTAACCATTTTTTAAAACCCATGCCTTGTTATCATAAGACTGGAAAGATTCTGGGCCAAAGGAACAACTCTGGGGACGGGCGAGTCAGGACTGATGGGGAGGTGGGCGACAGAGGTGGACACTCAGCTTCCAGGCCCTCGGGGAGGCAGTGCTGGGGCGGGCTCTGCAGGCGGGTGCCCTGAGGCTGAGCCCCCTGGCTGGGCAGTTCCTTCCCAGAGCTGCCCTCCTCCCGGACCTGCCTCTCTCCCCGTCTCCCGGGGATGCTTCCAGCGCTCAGCTCCCTTGACTGAAGGACTGCTTCTGACAGCGAAAAGCCAATCCATCAAAAAGGCTCTCCCCTAGGAGCGGCGATCCTGGGGGGGTGGGAGGGGTTTTCCTCGCAGCGGGGATTTGGCAAAGTCTGGAGAAAGTTTTGACTGTCACAAGCGAGGGGGAAGGGTGTGCTTCTGGTATCCAGCGGCTGGCTGTCAGGGGAGCTGCTGAAAGTCTTACAGTGACAGGACAAGTCCCTTCAACAGGGAATCGGCCCACCCCAAATGGCAGTAGTGTAGGGGGCATCCTGCCTGAGTGTATGTTCCGCAAGTCTCAGCCAAGTGCCATCTCCCATCAGCTCCACTTGCTACCTGAAAACTGAAGGGAGGTCCCCTTTTGGAGAATGAGCCCACGAAGAGGAAGCAGGGCTGCCCTCTGAGCTCCTGCTCTGCTGTGAGCGAAGCAGGATTTTCTGGGCTGGGGGTATAGTTTAGCTGCCAGGGCTGCAAATGTGGAAGGGAGGTGACATCGCAGGGGCCCAGGGTGAGGCTCAGTCAGGATGCAGCATGACTGGCCACTTGGGAGACGTCACGGAGGCCCTCCAGGCACGGCAGGAGTGATGGTTCCGGATCATTCCTGTGTTTCAGCAGGTAACTTCTGCTTTAACCATCGAAGCACAATTGAGCACTTGGATATTATGTGCGAAAATCATTTTGGGATTAATGGTTTTCAATATTCCTATACAGGTTGCAGATATTCTAGGCATACATGACCTTCCGATGTTGCTCGTTTTACAGGTGAGCCTGAGGCTCCTATTATGGAAGCCATTCTCCGTCGCACACCTAGCTGGCGGCCAGACCAGGACTGGGACAGACCTATCTGAACTCCAGACCCTCAGGGGCACAGGGAGGAGCATATGGGAGAAGCAGGGTTTTATTGCTAGGTGGGTTATGTAAGTCGAGCAGATGGCTGACACCGAAGCCAGCAGTCACTCAAAGTCCCTAAAATCCTGGTAATCCTTAGTCATCTCACTGGGCCCATCCTCCCTGGACTTTCAAAAGGCAACCGCAACTACACAACACAACATACACACACAGCCTATATGCCTTATCACAGAAAACAGTATAGGAAATACAGCTCTGAAAAACTTTTTAAACTCCAGGGTAGGAAAAGAGAGGAGGGTGAATTCATGCTTATACTAAGGAGCCTGAAGGACTCTGCCTCCAGTTTCTTAAGGAGGTGTCCTGGGTAGCTACAGAAAACAGCCAGCAGCCTACAAGAGCTCTTTAAAAGCATCTTTGAGAGAGAGAGAGTGGGAGGGAGGAAGGGAGGGACAGATGGGTGGAGGGAGGGGGAGATGGATATATGATGGATGGATGGATGGAGAGATGGATGGATGGACAGAGAGCATGATACAGCAGATGTGGCAAAATGTTAAAGTTGGTGGATGCTGGTGTCTATGCAGAGGTGAGGGGTATAGATTTTGCAATATTTTTGCAACTGATCTGTAACTCTGAAGTTATTTCAAAATGAAAATTTGTTTAAAAAAGCATCTTTTAAAGGACTGTACCATTTCACGTCTAGAGAAAATCCTAGAGGTCATCCGATCTGATGGACTTACTGTACAGATGAAGAAACCAAAGCTCAGAGAAGGCAAGGAACTTGTGCAAGTTCCTCAGCAGGTGTTAGAACATTCTTTTGCCAATTACTACAGAACACCCCACTGAGGCCAGTTTTCTAACATGATTCCACTTAAAAAAATGATACTCATCAAATATGGATATAGTTCTAAGCTAAGGTTTTAGGTACAATCCACAAGGCAAACAAAAACAAAACAAGAGGTAGAAGGAAACGATATAGCCTACCATGAATTTCTGAATTGTTTTCTTTTAGAGTCATCTATAATTTGAATTTTCTTTATGGTTCAGTGAAGAAACACGTTCCTACCATGTCCTGGATTATAAATGTGGGAGAATAGTTAGTAATTACTGGAAATGATATAAACACGTGGCAGAAACTCTATAGCCTTTGCTCCTGTAGGAGATACATAGCTCATATCACTTTATTAGAAAATCTACTCAAATTAACTTAAGAAAAAACCTTGGATAATTTTTTCTTCAATGTAGGAGGAATAATTAGAAAATGGGCGTGTTGGACTTGTTTAATATTCTATCCTAAGTAGAGCAGTACAAAAACAGATCCTATTTGCCTCCATATCTCCAGGGCACAGGATCCTTTTACTCAGCACAGCTCTGAGAATGAATGCCAGTGATTGCTGTAGAAGGCATTTTGCCTTAAGTGAAATTATTGGTAAATGCAAGCCTGAGTTTGCTCCTGAAAGGCTGGCGGGTTCTTGGCCTCCCTTTCCACGTCCTTTCATTCTGGTTTTCTTTACAGTGTAGGAGCCCAGGGGCCCAGGGCAGGGCTCCCCGTGAGCAAGGCAGACGCTGAAGGCCTCTTGAGGTCCAGGCTCTGGAATTCACGCACCGGCATTTCCACCACATCCATCGGTCAAAACGAGTCACGGGGGCCCGTTTCAGGACTGTGTGGCCATGAACCTCCCTCTGAACGGGAGAGCAGCAAAGACACAGGCCAAGGGCCACGCGCCCTGGGCAGGGGCCACTTCAAGCCATTTCATGAAATAAAAACCACGCTGTCATGTGGCCAGTGACCCGCGGAGAATCACGTGGCCAGCCAGTAGACTAAGAGCTTGTGCCCTGAAGTAAGGTAGAGACCACAATCTAGGAACAAGTTCAGAAAGAGCCACTTTCCAAGAAAGAAGTTAACAAGAACTCATGCTCCGCGATTGGCACCATCTGTTTTCCCTGAAATAATTAACCCAGCCTAGGACTTGTGAGTTAGCTTACTTAGGGAGCCATGCAGTTCTATTAGCATTAGAAGTAACCAGCCTAAAAGGTGTAATTATTGACAAACAGCCTATAAATTTGGGGATTCGGTCTGCCGCGAAAGCCTTTAGAAATAAAAAGGGAGTGTTGAAGGGACACAAACCAGAACACACCAAGAAAGCAGGAACGTGCTTTCCCAGCCTCCCTTCAAGCTAGGGCCCAGCCTGTGTGCTCAGCGTTGTCAGCCGGAAGCACCCACCTGAGACTTCAAGCGGTAAACTAGGAATGCAGAGGACAAGGCGCAGCGCAGAGTCCTTTCTGGTGGAGACAGAGAGATCTAGCTTCCAGAGCCTGCAGGAGGTTCTGGAGATCGGCGGGGTGCTCTGTGCCCTCTGTGCCCAGTCTGATTCCCACTGTAGCAGTCTTGTGGGGTGATTTGAGGATTGTTCTGCCTGCATGGCCCTTGAGATGTTTCTCCAGCATCATAGAGATTCTGTGAGCTACCTATATATCATTTAATAAATTCCCTTTCTGCTTAAACCAGTTTAAATTGTATTCAGCAGTTTGCAATGAAATTCCTCACTGGCACATTTTTATAACTTGGGCAGTTTTGTCAGTAAACTCAGATGACTTATCATTCTTTATTGGGATCGGATGAAACCAGATTATCTGGATCCTGGCGTACAGCAGCATATGAGCCACTCAGACCTGCCCTCGAGAGAGAGCGCCCTGGGAGGAGAGCAGTTAGCTAACAGCGTCCACCTGCCACGTGTTTGGGATTCGCCACAGTGTTCACAGCAAAGCCAGGCCCTCCAAGTGCTGTTCCCAGGCAGTAACCAGGCACGTGGGAGCACTGGAGCAGGGCTTTTCTGTCCTGGAGTTACCCATCAGCCTCTCTGAGGTTTTCTCAGGTCTGCTCTTCTTGTTCTTATTTAAGAAATCCTTTCCTTCCCCCTAGGTCAGAAAAAATATTTAAGTATTCTACCAATAATTTTAAAGTTGTGCTTTTATAATTAAATATATCAATTCATCTGGAGTTATTTTGGGTTATGGTGTGAAGTAGGGATCCAATTTCATTTTTATCCATATACATTTTTAGCTCCATTTATCCTAAAGTCCCTCTTTTCCTCACTGCCAAGCCACCCTTATCATATATCAAAGTTCCTGTGTACAGAGGTCTGTTCCAGAGCTCTCTGTTCTATTCCACTGGTCACTTTACCTGTTGCTGTGCCAGGGCCACACTGTCTTAATTACCTTAGTTTTGCAATAAGTACTGTTACCTGTAAGGCAAGCCTCCCATTGTCACCTTGCTCTTCCAAATAAACTTCAGAATCAGTCTGCTAAATTTTTGAAAAACCCTGTTGAGATTTTGATGGGAATTACATCAAATCTGTAGATTTGATTCTCTCTCTCTCCCCCCACCCCCCCAGGATTAAGTGCCTGGCTGTCAGCCATTCTGCATCCAGATATGGGGAAATAGATTTTTCCTTATACTGGCCCTCAATTTGTTTTCAGCCTCCTTTCTCATTCCAGATCTTCTGATTCTCAGTTTGCAGAATCCTTTTCAGAGATCACTTCTCTTTGCTGCACCTTGAAGGTAATTTTTTTTTCTCATTCATATGTCTAATATTTCTACAATGAATATGCACTATTATTGCAACAATACAAGCAAAATGGTTACCTATTCCCTTGGTGCCAACTCCAAGTCCTACAGTCAACTTTCTCAACGGCTTCAGCACTAGCAGATCGGCTGGTACCTGCCAGTGTGTTCTCCCAGATCAGCCACAGATATTGCTAATCAATCACACCTGATTGCTGCGTCCTCAGACTCCTTAATGCAGACCCGCAGGCAGCCGCTGCTAATTTATCAAAGTGGTGAGGAAAAAACTTGCCACCCTAGAACATTATGATGATTCACTGTTCCTTTGAGATCTAAATTCTATGGATAATTCTGAGGTCAACGCTGCAGGGTGGTGGAAAGAACACCCCTCGGTGAGCAGACCTGGCTCTGCCACCTTCTAGGAGAAGTACCCTTCTCCCCTCAGACAGCCACTTCCTTGATCCTCAAGCTTCCTCTTCTAGAAAATCAGGAGGGTGACCAAAATGCCATTTAACACCCTGTATTAGTCAGCCAAAGGGGTGCTGATGCCAAGTACCAGAACTCTGCTGGCTTTTATGAAGGGTATTTAATTGGGGTAGAAGCTTACAGTTACAAGGCCCTAAAGAGTCCAACTCAAGGTACTGTAAGAGGGACATTCTCGCCAAAGTCAGCTGCCATATGTTGAAGCAAGATGGCGGATGACCTCTGCCTGGGCTCTCGGGGCTTCAGTCGCTGGCAAGGGCTCGTTTCTTTCCTGGCCTTCTCAGCTGCAAACTATCAGGTGAATGGCTCAGCTCTCCCTGGGGCCCCAGGATTGAGCATGACAGAGCTCTCCCTAGCTTCTTGTGCTGTCTTAAGTGAGTGCCCATTTATACCAGCCCACCAAGCAGGCGGGGACTCAACCTGAGTGATGCCCTCCTGACAGGGTCCAATCAAAAGCCCTAAATTGATTTTATCAAGTAAACTTGAAACCTTTCAATCTAATACAAGCAAAGGGTATCACACCCAGAGGAACAGCAGAAGTGCAGACGTGTTCACGCAGCTGCCAGATAATGGGATCTGGAGCATCCACACCCCTCGCCCCTTGTCTGCGGTGACTCTGAGTTTTGTTTTTTCCTCCACTCCGTCTCATTCCCTCTCTCCCCTACCTGTGCTTCCTGGTATCACCTCTCTCCACACTCCTAGCACTTGACTTCTTATCTCAGGGTCTGTTTCCTGGAACTTAAACCAAGAATAGCTTATACCATACTATGCTGCCATGAAATGGACCGGACTGTTCTAGAAAAGTCTATTTTAAAAGGTGTTCAGGTGCTGTTGGGTTCCCTTTGAGTTAGATGGGTATAAGCCAGTTATCTCAGGTCTCAGGGTTTCCCCTTTAGAGGGAAGCTTGAGGGCACTTGAGGTTTGTAGAACTGTGAAGGTCACGGGGCTTCATGGAGGGGGGGAGCTTGCTCTGCTTTCGAGCTTCCCCACGCTGCCTTTTGCAACTGCGGTGCCTCCAGAGGCTTCCTCCCTCCTTTGTAAACAGAAAGCTGTGATTCTGGCTCTGCATTTCAGATCTTGAGCAATCCAGCACAGATTGCCTGAGACGTGGAGCTCATCACTTTAGGCAGAGAGGAAACAAAGGCCCAGAGCACCCAGAGGCAAGCAAAGAAAACAGCACAATACTGCAAAGGGAATGAGATGGGAAGAGATAAAGGGCAGTGCAGTCAGTCCCCCGTGAAAATATTAGTATAACACGGACTCTCGGAGCAAGAGGGGAGTAAATCACATCCACCGTAACGTGCCTGGGGCTAAGTATATAGTCATTACGATGGTTTTTCAAAGAACCATCACATTCAACTGTAGAGCTGAGGCTTTCTTTCCATCTGTATAATTCCTTTTCGCATCTAATAAGCTCTTTTTAAAATCCATCTGACTCTTTAGTGGCAGTGGCATTACTAAATGCCATGTCTTCCAGTCCTTTCTTGGTAGTGTTGTTAGTGGGATCAGCTCTAATAATTCTTGCTATTTTATTTGAGGAATTGGCTACGAGGAAAGGACCCTCAGTAGAACTTGAAATCAAAACGAAACAAGCATCCCATATGACTCTTCTCCCCTGAAGTGCACTGTGACTCCTCGCCTGCCATCAAGCTTGGGCTGTGATGTGAATTTTTCCATCTGCTTTGGCTGCAGGTGATTTGGAGACACCAACGTCATCAGACCATCTGTTCAGCTAAAGCACAGCAATGCTTTCCTCCTGAGCTGTTTATGCCTTGACAGCTACTTTGGGCTATTTTCATATATGCTGGGCAGAGACAAAAATCGCATTCCCAACAGAAACCCAGTATTGCATCAAAGGGTAGGGACTGATGATGACAAATAATTCTATTTGTAATTATTTTTAAAAATGCAGGCACAAATAGAGTTATTAAAACTCATGGCCAGTCCCAAGACAAGGGCTAGCATATCCCTTGCACGTGGCTGGTCAGACGACGTGAGGTTTTCTCCCTTGGTGGTCTGCCTCTCTGATTATTTGTCCCTTGAAGATTCACTTTGTCCATTCTGGTCATTCAGAATATGTCCAGTGCTGGGCACAAGGGAAGTGCTAAATAAATTTTGTGGGATGAGTGATCAGCATTTCCTTTTTTTCTAAGGCATGCTTGAATATAATCTACATACATTTTCTCCAGTCAGTTGTCTTCCTGTACCCAGAAAACTGGGAGTTACCTTTCACTTCTTCTTCGAGAGGAAATTGAGATGGCTGCTGAGGAACAGCGGTTTTCTCACTTCAAGACCCATAGAGAACCCCTTTCATTTTGTGGAGAGTCAGAAATAACTCTAGAATGAAAGAGACATTCCTGTTGAATCCCTAAAATATTAAACTGATAGCAAATAATAAACCAAAAGTAACGTAGACTTGGACTTAGGACTCATTTGAATGCAAATGATGAGGAAAAGATCTATTTGCTGAAATAAATCTTGAGACAACCTGGATTCTGGAAAATGAGACATTTTAGTAGATTGATCTATAATGGACCTGTATAAGCATTGCGTCACACAGTTTTCCTTTACAATACTTTATATGTGCAACGTTATACATATATTCCCAGGTGCCCTTGCTTTGCCTGGATGCCACTTTCAATGTTCATGATAAGAAACCTCATTCCATCCTTATCCCTCCCTCATCCTCACTCCCCTCCCACAAAATCGAGTGACAGTCAGATGTGGCAATCCAACCCAAATGGGCTGAGCAGTAGCCATCCTATCGGGCAAGACACAGGGTGAATCCCCTGAGACTCTGCAAGGCCGATCTGGGCAGGGAGAGGGGCAGAATAGACAGAGACACCTGAGAGGGGCAACAGAGCCAGCAGGGGCTGGGTCGCAACTAGGGAAGATTTTGTTTTTGGTGGCAATGGAGATATATTAAGGGTGTTATCTGTGTCTGTGATCGAATGTGTTTGAAATATCATACTGGTTGCTGTGAGGGGGACGGGCGGCAGGGAAGAGTCGCTGAAAACCAGCCAGGCAGAGTCAGGGTAATACTGATGAAAATGGATGCTGATGGATCATAATGGTAATCATTAGTACCATTAAATCAATGTCCAGTATCCTTCTCCTTGGGTACACAGAGTAGAATTGTGAGCAGAAGTGATGTCTCTCCCTTCCAAGTGGAGTATTTAATTGCCAGTTTGATGCCCTCCATCGTGATTTTTTCCCTTTGCCTTGGTAACCAATAACGCTCTGACAGACTCTATCTGTCTGGGGCCCACTCACACCAGAACCCCCACGCAATCCAAAACAGACTATGTAGTGTGAGTGAAAAGTCAACCTTTGTTCTTTGAAGCCACTGAAATTTGGGGGTTGTTTGTTACTGCAGCATATCCCAGCCTATACTGACATACAACAACCAGTGTCCACTCTTGGCAATGCTTCGGGCACTGGTTGTAAGATAAATCCACAACGGAAACAGGAATGAAAGGTTTTGAGATCAACAAAACCAAGAATAAGCTAACGTTTTAAAATATTGACCTTTCCTCCCATTGTTTTTTTTTAGTTGACATGCTAAGTCCTTCAATTTTCCCGACAAACCTTTGATACTGGCTATTAGAAGTGTTAGTAGAAACCCTGCTTGCCATGACGTTAATTTGGTTGTTCAACAGAAGTTCTGAAAACGACATTGTTCAATGCCATGCGTTTCTTTCCCTAGTGAATTTGAACCTTCTGAATAATCTGATTCAAGGGACATTTACTGAGTGCCCACTATATGCTAGTCAATTAAAAACACAAAGACTCTTCCTGTCAGGCGCTCACAATCTGGAATGGCTATAGGCATATAAATTTAAAAATTAATCCTCTCCAGGACTTAGTTTCCTCATAATGCGGGTAATTTATAGTACCTACTCTTGAGTTGTCAGGTGGGCTAAACGCAAAGCACAGAAACAGAATGTGTATAATGCATGCTAGACAAACAAACAAAAATTCTCTAATATGGGGTAATCTGGGCTTTTGTGAAGGGATTTGTAAAGTGTCACATGGACACCTATAGGGGAAGAATTAACTAGGGGACGGCAGGTGTAGCATATGCTACACATCCCATCAGCCCTAAATCCATTCAGCCCTGCTTGAGTTCACCTGAAGCTGCAGTGGACATTTTCTATGTGTGCTGACAGCTTCCTCCTAAAGTCCTGAGCCATTCTGCTTCTAAGCCTGAGGGAGAGCTTTCTCTGGCGCCAGGTTGGGTCTTGCAAGGTCAGCACTTAGGGCGACCTGGAAATGCTGGGGATTAGCTGCTCCCAGAGGCAGCCTTCAACTAGAGAGCGACACAGTCAACAGATACTCACTTCCCTGAATGTTGGTGGGCCAATTCCAGGCGCATTCTCCGTGGTCCCTCAGAGGCCCCTGGTGGGCCTGAGGCCCAGTCACTCGTAGCAGGAACCCAGTGACTGATGCCTGCTTCATTGGTTTTCCTCTCCTCCCCATCTCACTTTCTCCAGTCCCTCACCTGGGCCACATAAACCCCCGAACTGTCTGGGCCCAATTCCTTGTCACAAGCTCTGCTTTTGAAGGCACTCAAACTTTAAGATGTTGTATGGTGGAAAGGTGGGACAAGGTAGTTGCATAAAAGAGGTGACATTTGAAATAGTCCCTGAAGGACAATTAGGAGTTCCCCTGGTGGGTAGATGGAATTGATTTAGGAATACAAAGAGGCAAAAGGCATGGAGGCTCGAGGAACCTATCAAATCTGGAATATACTGGAGTCTCTGGAACTCAGGGTTCACAGAGGACAGAGGCAGCACACAAGCCCTAACAGGTAAACTAGAGGTAGCTGAGGCAGAGCTTTGCATTCAGAGTGTGTTAGAGGAAAAGTGTGCCTTTGTTACATAATGAGATGTATTGAAGAACCATAAAATCCCTTATCAAAACCTGTTTCCCTTGAGTCCCATTTCCCATTTGAGCAGTGAAAGGCTCAAAGTAATTAAACAGAATATGCACCAAATGAAGCAGATTTAGTCTGACATGATCCCATGCTTCCAGAGGCACCTACCCTCTCTGAGTGGCTTGAGCAAGCCAGTCATGTTGTGGCACAAAGTTTTTGACTTTTTAGACAACAAAACATTGTCTTCTGTGGCATCACAAGAGATAAAATTGTGTTTATTTGGTGAAGATTAATGACCAGTGCTCTTTACCTTAGCTGGATTTGCAGTTCTCATCCAATTCCACATTTGGATCTTTGTGCCAGATGGCTCCTCGGGAGCTGGTGCCTTACCTTTTGGGGTATTAAACAATACCCTTTTCTAGTCTTGGGCTACTATGAGACCCTAGAGATCTCAACATAATAACCAATGCCCAATGATTCTGCTTCTGGATTATGCTTTCCTACTCCTCTTTGTAGCTGCTCATGTGTTATGTGTGTGTGTGGTTTTTTTTTTTTACTACCATTTTCAAAGAGCATTTGGATTTGAGAATTATAAAAGAGTATACCTATAGCTGTCCGTGCTCTGCCATACACCCTTGGCTTACTACTGCAGTGCACAGCTGCCTGGCTTCCAACTATCCAAGGGTTTACTTGGGTGGCTGCAGCATGCTCGGCTCACAAGGACTTGTGGAAGAGAATTAAAGCCCACCCCCACCCCCCTGCAGCAGCCCTCAGCCCATGACAAAAGAGAATGGAAAGATAACTACCCCAGCTCCCTCTCCCTTCGGTTGCAACAACTGTAAGTTGCATT
Source organism: Tolypeutes matacus (assembly GCA_026826555.1). Lineage (NCBI taxonomy): Eukaryota > Metazoa > Chordata > Mammalia > Cingulata > Chlamyphoridae > Tolypeutes > Tolypeutes matacus. The sequence goes on along the minus strand of JAKSZT010054202.1, from coordinate 943,083 downwards.
TTCTATATGACTCCTTGAAGGCGTCCCAGGGAGATTGTTCTAGATCACCACAGGGCTACCAATGCTAGGCACCAGAAATGAGTTGGTTTTTATAAAAGGGATTTATTTGGAGTAAAAGTTTACAGTTCTGAGGCCGTGAAATATCCATAACAAGGCATCATCAGAGGTGCTTTCTCACAAAATCAGCTACTGTTGATTCTGGGGTCCTGCCACATGGTGAAGCAAGATGGCGACCAATCCTTGCCTTCCCCCCAGAAGCTGCCAGTGCCCAGAGCTCAGCTGTGAGCAACCAGGCATAGGGCTTGTCTCTTCCCAGCCTCCTCTATTAGTCCCAGCTGCTCTGCTTTCTTCCCGAGTTCACCTGCAAGCTGCAGGCATACAGCTCATCTCTCCCTGGGCCTCAGCGCCTTGAGCCTCCTGGGGTTTTGTTTTCCTGCAGTCCTCTCTTTCATGGCAGGATCAATATTATATGGTGGCTTACTTTTCAGTGTGTCCCTCTCTGTGTCTCTGTTTATATCAGACCCAGCAAAGGGGTAGAGTCTCAACCTGAGTCATGCCTCACTTATGTAGTCCAATCAAAAGCCCTAAATCAGTCTTATCAAGGAATCTAATCAAAGGCCCCTCAACTAAATTTAATGCAAAGGGTACCATACCCACACGAATAGATTAACTCCAGAACATAAAGTCTTTCTTTTGGAGATTCATAAAATAACTTCACACTGTCACAGGGATTAAGCTCTGGTTGCTATAGCTTTCACTGGAGCTTTCCTGACCTGTTCCACTCCCCACTCCTCTACCAATGTCTCCTGGTATTGTCTCCCAAATAAACCAACTCCCACTCAATTCCTCTTCCCAGGGTCTTCTGTAGATCCCCAACTTAGACAACCCTTACCAGTCTTTCCATGTTAGTGCCAGCTCTGACAATGTTTTGTTTTGTGAGAGGAGTATTAGTTTTTGACCATTTTGATGTTTTATTGGTTACTTTTGAGTTCTCCTTATGCCCCTACTATAGAAACTCCAGGTAGTAGCTATATAATAAGAATATGCTGTACAGGTGGATTTGGGTGAAGAGGGCAAAGTTATCACAGGACTGACTGAGAAGAGAATCCTTAAAAATAGGGAGTGGGTGTGGCTCGAACAGTTGAGCGCCTGCTTCCCACATGAGAGATCCCAGGTTCAGTTCCCGGCACCTCCTAAAAACAAACAAATAACAAACAAAAAAAACCAACTCAGGGGAGCCAATGTGGCTCAGTGGTAATTACCGGCTTCCCACATATGGGGTCCAGGGTTCAATCTCCGACCCTGGTACCTCAAAAAAAAAAAAAAAAAAAAAAAACATAATGGAAAGATAGATGCAAGAGAAATTAGAAGTGGCTCACTGGCTCGCTAAAATGGTAAGATGGGAGCAAAAAGAAGGTGACAGGCAGAGATAAGTAAAGATAGATTTGTGCTAAGAAAAGAACATTCTCTCACTTCCCTTCTTTAAAATTATGGCAAAAATGTTAGTTGCCTTTTCAAAATCCATGCCCTTCTTCTTCCTTGTTAACAAAACCACAACTTTGTTTGCAGTGGCCATGTGCTCAGCTACAGATGACGAATTTTGACTGGCTTGCACCAACCGTGACAATTCTGTTCCCATTACTATTCATCCTTTGCAGCAAAGCGGTTACCATGTGACTAGTCCTAGTCAAGGAGATGTAAGGAAAAGCAAAAGGGTTCTGAGAAAGATTTAGCTTTTCTGATAAAAAAAGGAACAGGTTAGGTGTCACTCTTCCATCTCGTTTTCTGGGAGTTAAATGCTAAAATGTTGCCTGGAACTACAGCAGACATTTTACAACCATGAGACAACAAGACAACAGGCTAAGGATAGCTGAGTGGAAAGATAGAAATAGCCTGTGTACGCTGAGCATGTTGTAATGTTTGTCAAGAGAAAAATAAATCTCTATTCGTTTAAGCCATTTGTAGTTAAGCTGTTACTTGCAGTCTAAAGCACTCCTAAATCATACACAAAAGCTATGAGACTTGAGGGACAAATTTCAAAATTCTTAGCTAAGTATACAGCTAAAGATATGTAAGAGACCGGAGATTTTCAAACTTTTTTTTCTTTAGCAGCAAAAACTTGGTATGGCTCTGATTGGGATCCTCTCTTTCACTTTCTTTCAGGGGCCCCGAAGGTTTATCTCCATAAAGTTTGAAAAACCATCAATTTAGAGACTAAAAGGAGTGGTCTCTGGGTTTAGGAAAGACAAGGGGATGATGTGGGTAGGAAACAACCTCATTCCATTGCCACAGATTGGAATTTTTAATTCTATACAAAATTGCTGACTCAAAGTTATTTTTTACATATTATTTCAGATACAAATGAAACTTTTAGACATTTTCTAAACAATTCTAGACAATAATGCTCTTGCTCCACAAAACACATTATGTAATGAATTCATGCAAGACTGCCCTGGCACTAGGGTTATGTCTACTTGTTTGCAAATTACAATTTGGCTGATTCACATCCACTTTATCCTTAGGCCTGAGAATGTATGAGGAACAGAACTTTCAGGTATAGATATCTAGGCTGAGTCCTCAATCTCCAGAGAGCTCAACATGTTTCTCTGTGTTCAGAGTCAATAATCCCACTGATAATTAAGTGGTTTACACAATTACTGCTTGACTAGCACCATGGAGGATTTTTATAAATGGGAACTTTTGTCTACTTCTTTTTTTAGGTAAATTGTCATTTATTTTCATTTTTAAAAATTTAAAGTCTAAGGCATTGAATTTAAAGGTGAAAGAAGTGAGAAGGGAATGTGTCCAAACAACTGTTTTAAGCTTCCAAAACCCAATCAAAATATGCCCATTTCAAATCATTGCCACCATTTTAACAGGTTTCATCAGCAGCACTCTTTTACTTCAGTTTCTTGAAACACAGTAACAAAAATGATTAATGACCAACATAATATGTATTTTTCAGGATAAAAGTTATTCTACACTGTATTTCAAATTAGAGGTACATTGATTGTGCTTTGGCCATTTACTGTTCTTCAAGGTTTGAGTCTACATATAATCTAACTTCTTCATTGGAGGTTCCATAAAACCACTGCTTCCCAAACACAGGTGGCTTTTGGATATAAAAACCTTATCTGACAAGTTAAATTCCCAAGTCCTTTTAAAAATGTTAATATATATGATTTGGTGGCAGTGACAGCTAATTAGAAGGACCATTAGATCAATTCAGTTTGGTTAATTAGAACTTAACCAAGTCTGAGAAGACTCACAGTTCAAATAAAGCTCAGTTAAGCTGTAGAAAGTATGATAATTAGTAAATTCATTAATTAGGAAGACCTACGGTTGAGGAATGGCTGCCTTATATAAGTGGTCAATAACCTAATTTGGATGTGAAAAACGCTCATTTTGGGGAAAATTTCAGAGATTATACTGCATATAAACATATATAAACGTATACTCATTTCTTCTTTTGTTCTAGATAATGTATATAGTAACTTGCACCTTGTTTTTATCAGTTAAGACCACATCATAGGAATCGGCCAATGTCAGTCCAGAGAGAGTTTCCACACACCTTCTTAGAGATGCATGGTACTCCTTTAGGTATGGCTAGCCCGTGCTCTAGTCAACCAGCAACGGATATTTAGGTTGTTCCAACATTTTTACTATTACAAATAATGTGGTAATTAATATCTTGTATAAAAATGGTTTCATATTTTTAGAGATGAATTCTCAAGATAAATGCCTATAAGTGAAACTGTTGGGTCAAGTCTAAATGCATATGGTATAGTGATTTTGTTAGATATTGTCAAATTCTTCTCAGTAGGGGTTGTATTACTTTGAAATTCCAGCAACAGCATATGTGAGTACACAATTCCCCATAACCTTGTCAACAGACTGCATAGTTTATTTACAAAATTTTTTTTTGCTAATATAGGTAGAAATAGTACCTCAGTATGGTTTTAGTTTGCATTTCTCTTATTATTAGTGAAGTTGAACATATTTTCAATTGTTTAAGTGTAATTGATATATCTTTTCCTGTAAACTATCTGTTCACAGACTTTGCCTATTTGTCTATTAGATTTTTACTTTTTCCTCTGTTTTTAAGAGCACTTTATGCATATGTATGTTGTATTAGTTAGCCAAAACGATGCTGATGCAAAATACCAGGAATCTGTTGGCTTTTATAAAGGGTATTAATCTGGGGTAGAAGCTTACAGTTACTAGGTCATAAAGTGTAAGTTACTTCCCTCACCAAAGTCTGTTGCCATGTGTTGGGGCAAGATGGCTGCCGATGTCTGCAAGTGTCTAGCCTTCCTCTTCCTCTTAAGGCTCTGTGGTCCCAGCTTCTTCCAATATCAGCTGTAGGCTGGGATAATGCTTGTCTCTCTCCCAAGGCTCATTCCTCTCTGGGCTCAGCTGCTCTGTTCTCTCCACAAGGTCAGCTGTAGACTCTTCCTGGGGCCTCTGCCAAGTCTACATAGTCATCTCTATTCCTCTGTGTTCTTCTCCTGTGTGTTTACTTCCCAGGGCTCCAGCTCAAAACTCCAACTTTCTCTTCTGCCATGTCATTTTCTCTGTGAGTCCCTTCCCACCAAGGGGGCGGGGACTCAACATCCTACTGACATGGTCCAATCAAAGCCCTAATCATAATTTAATCATACCCAGAGGAACAGACCATTTCACAAACATAATCCAATATCTATTTTTGGAATTCATAAACAATATCAAACTGCTACATATATTTATAGATAGATAGATGATAGATAGATAGATAGATAGATATAGATATTCCATTTATCAGTAATATATGTTGCAAATATTTTCCCTAAGTTTTTAAATTGTCTTTTGACTTTATTACAAGCATGCTGAAAGCAGATACCATAAAATGAAATTTATTAGCTTACAAGCTTACAGCTTATAGGCTGAGAAAAATGTCCAAATCAAGGCATCATCAGGTGATACTTTTTCCCTAAAGACTGGCTGCCAATGATCTTGGACTCCTTTATCACATGGCAAAGCAAATAGCAGTGTCTGCTGGTCTCTCCTCTTCTGTTTCTCTGCTTTCAGCTTCTTGCTTCCATGGCTTTCTCTCTGTCTCTCTGTATTCATCACATTTATAAAGGACTCCAGTAAGATAAGACCCACTCTGGGCCATGCCTTAACTGAAGTAACCTAATCAAAAAGTCCTACAGGAATGGATTAACTTTAAGAACATGATTTTCTGGGGTACATACAGTTCCAAAACACCACAAGGCATTTTTATTTTGAAATAATTTAATCTTATAGAGAAGTGGCAAGAATAGTTAAGTACCAAGGATTACTTTATAATATTCATGCAGATTCACTAATTATTGATATTTTACCACATTTTGCTTTATTATTCTTGCTTTCTCTCTGTAGCATTTGAAAGTGAGTTGCAAACATTGGGTCCCTTTCCCTGAATACGTGCAATTCCTAAATTTATCACTGATAACAGATTTAACACTGAGACAGTAATATTGTCTAATCTACAGATCTTATTAAAATTTTGCCAATTGTTCCAATAATATCCTCTGTAGTGGCTTCTTTTTCTGGTCCAGGGTCCAATCCAGGATCATGTTTTGCATTTACTTTTAGTGTCTCCTTAGTCTTCTTTAATCTAGTACAATTCTTCAGTCTTTTTTTGTCTTTCATGATATTGACATTTTTGAGGAGCGTAAGTCATTGTTTTAGAGAGACCTTTAGTATGAGTTTGTCTAAGGTATCCTCATGATTAGATTCAGATTATACATTTGTGGCAAGGATATCGCAGAAGTGATGCTGGGTACTTCTTTGCTCAGCACAGCAGGAGGTTCATGATGTTGTCCCCGTATTGGTAATATTTACTTTAATCAACTGGTTCAAGGGGTAACTACCAGGCTTTTCCACTGTCGAGTACAAGTTTTCCTTTCTAATTATTAAGTAAATTGAAATTATGTAAATATCCTGTTCCTCATCACGCTTTCACATAAAAGTTTTAGTCTTCATAAATAAGTCTTGCCTGAATTTATTAATACTATGTTGTTTGTAGTGATTTTCTAATTCCATCATTTCTTCTACAGTTAATAAGTAGCATTCTACTGTTAGAGAAAGCTTTCCCTTCTCTCTCTCTCTTTCTCTTATCTATATATTTTTCTATCCCTATCCCTATCCCATCTCTACCTGTCTGTCTAAGGACCATACAGACTCATGGATTCTTATTTTATCTAATGGATTATAATTCATTATTATCATTTATTTTGTGTACAGCAAACATTTTTAATTCCCAAGAACCGTCTCATTCCCTGGTTGCTTTTCCTCTCTGTAAACATTCTCATTGCTTGAAATAGAGGTTCTTTTTACATGTTCAACTGCTTGTCCAAATTTTTCTGTCTGCTTTTCTTGGTCCTCTTTCTTGTACAAATGGTTTCCTGCAAGTGGCTGAGCATCCTTAGTTGTCCATTCATATTTTTAAAAAATAAAGGATCATGCAGGTTAATACACATGGCTGATGATTTCTTCTTCGCCCAAGAGGCTTCTCCCTGAGTGTGAGGATGCATTGATGTCTCCAGGCACCTGTTCTGATGGCAGGCTTCACTGTAGGATGTGAGACTGGGGAACTGGCCACTATTGAGAGTCCCACAAAATGCCAGAATCAGGAGGACTTTGCCCTGGGACTCCAGTCCTCTACTTTGATAGCACTCACTCTCCCCAGGCAGCTGCTGTGATATCTTTAAGGAACAGTATTCTGTTTTTGCCTGCCCAAGGCTGCTAGCGCGGGTGAAGGAAGTGTTCATGCATATGTAGGGGGTGGGGAGGGAAATTGGCAGAGCTTCCTGTCCCACCTCCCACGCTAGCTCTTGCTGATGACTCCAGGCTTCCAGGATTCCTGGAACTCCGGGGGAGATGGGCTCCTGCTGAGCTGCAGTGTTCATTCTGGCAGTGGTGGGTTCCTCCATCTGTTTACCTGTCCACGTGTTCCATTCACTGTCTGCCATCCAGACATTCATTAATAACTCATGTGGTGATAAACCTGCTCACACTCTCCATTCTGCTGGGGGTTCATTTCCTCTGGAACTTCTGTGTCATAATTTCAATAGGATTTGGAAAAATGATGGGAAGACAAATGCATGTGGTTCCCCCCCTTGACCTAGAAATCTGAATTTTTATAACATAGTGTCAAGGGCACTTGACTGGGAGGTTGGAGATAGAGTCCTCGTCCTAATTCCATCACCATCTATGACACCATATTCTTACACTTTTTTTACTCATCAATTCCTTTACATCTCCAACATTCCAAGATTCTTGAGGGAACATTTCCCCATTTAGCTGGCACTAACCAGCTGACTCAGTGAGCCTTTTCCCGGACATTTCCTCCTGCCACCTCACTGTTCACAAATGGGCATCTGTGCCAACTTCCCACTGTCCAAGTACTTTCAAAGGTTTCAAGCAGGAAGAGAATTAGAAGCAAATTATTCAGAGAGAACTAAGGACTGACTGAAGAGTCTCAAAAAGATGCAGAATTCTTCCCGTTTCTACTTTAAAATCCCCTGAAAACCTTAGACTCTTTCTCTTTCTTAGAACCTATGTTTCCTAGGGACAAGGAAAGGCTGAGGAGTCTTAAGAGAAAGGTTTATGTAAGAGAAGTAGCAGAAGCGAAGCTAAGAGTTACTGCTCTAGCAGTAAGACTGTATGCTTTCATCCAAACAGAAGCTATTGGGGGACTCAAGGGCATTTAGAGCACAGCGCTTGCCCTCCAGGAATCTACAGTGTCATGAATCAGATTTTCAATCATGGAGCCAAATTGGAAAGGAGCAGTCAAGTGTTTGCTGCTCTAGATAAATGTGAGGCCTGCATGCGATTATACTCTGTGGAGACTGTAGCCTGGAGGGTGCAGGCTGTTATTGCCAAAAAATCTGCCAAAGACTGGAATGAAAGATGGAAATATAATCAAGGAGGGGTCCTTGGAGCACATGGCACAGAGAAGCGCCAGCTCATAGGGAAGGAAATGTGCCAAGATGGCATGCTAAAGTGGTGCAGGAAGAAGGGATGAAAGTAGTCAGACCCAGCATCTCAACTCACCTTGCACCATTTGCCCGTCCAGAAGAGCCTTTGCAGAGGATGGGCAAGGATGGGATAGATCTTATGCAGAACATTTATTTAAAGATGGGTGTGGCAATTTGAAATTATTTTACATATCCCCAAAAGAGAAAGATTGTTTGTAAACTAATCTATTACTCTGGAGTGATACCCTTTGATTGCATTAACTTCAATTGATGGGCCTTTGATTAGATTACTTGATAATATTGCTTTAGGGCTTTTGATTGGACTACATCAATGAGGCATGACTCAGGTTGAGGCCCCACCCTTTTGCTACATCTGATATAAATGGACTTACACAGACAGACACAGGAAAAAGGGAACTGCCATGTTTGATTCTATCAAGTGAGAGAAAAGACCCCAGTTTCCCCCAAAGCTGAGCTGCAAGGAGAGAAGCCCCAAGAGACAAGCCCTATTCCAGGTGAGAGAAGACTAGAGGATTGCTTAAGCATGAAGTCCCCAAGAGGCAGGGTCCACAAAACAGCTCTCAAGAGGATATGAGCCTTATGCCTGATAGCTTGCAGGTGAAATCAGGAAAAAAGCAGAGCAGCTGAGCCTGAGAGAGGACGCCCAGAGGGGAAGGCAGAGACCAGGCAGAGATAGCCTGCCATCTTTCTTCAACATGTGGCAGCTGAATTTTGTGAGAAAGCACCTATTATAGTGCCTTGAGTTGGACTTTTCATGGCCTTGGAATTGTAAGCTTTTACCTCAAATAAATACCCTTTATAAAAGTCAACATATTTCTGGTACTTTGCATCAGCACCCCTTTGGCAAACTAAAAACAATGGGCTACTATTTATAATGGTGGTAGAAAGATTAGGTAAAGTTTATTTAAGCCAGTTTCAGCATTTGCTCCAGATATATCTTTCTGCATAGCTACCTCAAAACCTAGCGGTTTGGGGGGCTGTGTTTTTTTTTTTAACAACACCCCCTACTTGCCATCTGTTCCTTCTTTCCTTTCCCATGCTGCAACTCCTTACTGCAATAGTGACTTTGTGCTTGTCTGATTCTGTGTACAAATGGAATGTTGTGGACATGACCCCATCCTGCATCAGCCAGTTCCCTTCCCCCTTTCCCATGATCCTGGCCACTCAATTGGAAGCAGTACCAGTAAGAAACCTTCAATTAAAAGCAACAACAACAAAGTATTTTTTTTTATTATTATTATTTTATCTAGGATTTTTGGGGGCCAGGAATTTTGATAGGTCTCAGCCGGGCAATTCTCTTATTCCACGTGGCCTCCCCTTGGTGATTCCCGCAGTGGTATCAGGTGGTAAATGGGCTGGAATGGAGGGTCCAAGACATATTCACTCACATGCTTGAGGCCATGATGGAGCCTCAGCCAGAACTGTTGACAGGAGTACCCACATGTGACCTCTCCAGCATGGTGATCTCAGAGTAATTGGTCTTCTTGCTTGGTGGCTCAGGGTACCAAGGGAAAGTATTCTGAGAAATGGGAAATGGAAGCTCACAGTGTCTTAAGAACCAAGCCAAGAAACTGGTACAGCATCACTTCTCCTGTATTCTATATGGTCACAGAGCTTCCCATGATCAAGGGGAGGGATATAGACCCCAATTATCGATGGAAGGAGTGTCAAAGAATTTGTGGCCATCTTTAACCTCCTCAGCATTAAAGAGGAGACTGGAGAAGAGAGTTCAACAACTGTCCTACTCCAAGGGTGACCAACAGTCCTGGTTTGCCTGGGACTGAAGTATTTCCCTAGACTTTTGGGGCTAAAACCGGGACCGTCCAAGCAAACGGTTCAGTTGGTCACCCTACCTACTCAGCCCCATTCTTAATTCACCCTGACCTTAACAAGCACAGCAGGTTCTTCCCATTTTTGCATTCTGGTGTTTTCTTCTAGGATATTTGTGTTTCTATGGGTGTGTAGGTCAACAAGATGGTTCAGGAAATAGCTTTCTGAGGTTGGATTTGGTAAATATAGGTACTTACAAGCAAGGAGAAGAAAAGGGAGATTAAGAAAGAAATGTCCCATGCTATCTTTCCCACAACTCACTGTCAAAACTCATCATTTTTATCATTCTCATTGTCCCTAGTCATGGCTTGCATTTTGTTTGCTCTTCCCCAGCCCCCCTACACCAGGCATCCAGGGCTGGATGAATATGTCAGTATAATAGAAAGAGCAGAAATCAAGTTCCTCCTTTGCCACACCTATTAGTAATGTAACTTTGAGCAGTTCCCTGGAGCTCTCTGAATCCTGGCTCCCTCATCTTGAACACAGAGATGACTTTACCTGCTTGTTCACTCCTGATAGTTGATATGCACATTAAGTGAAAAATCATATGTTTACTCAACATTTTTTATCAATGACTCAGATGTAAGTCCTGATGGCATAACAGAAGTTTTATGCTATATGCAGATTTGAGGGAGCGTTAATAAATCAGATAATCCTCAGTATCCAAAAAGGTTTAACAGACTGGAACAATGGGATAAATCTAACGAGATGAAGATTAACAGGGAATATGAAAATTTTTGAACTTTGGCCTGATGAAAACAGCTCAAGTACAGAATGAGGAACATGGATTAGTAGTAACGTATGGGAAAGGATTTGAGAGTTTTCATTAACTGTACACTAAGTTTGAGTCAACAGTACCACGTAACAACCAAGACAAACAAAAAAACCTCAAAGCAACCTTGGGATGATTAAAAGGAGTTCAGAATAGAGGATGATCTAATTCTAATCTTAAATGGAGGCAACCATGTCTAGAGTATGTATTCATTTGGGGATCCCAAAGCTTTAAACACGTCAAAACACAAAATCTGTTTAAAAATGAATGTTCAAGATGGAATGAGGACCAAAAACTTGGACCAAATACTCCAAGAGGAGAATAGATTTATTTGCATACACTATAATTAACAGACTGGTTCTGTGTGACTCCAAATATAGAGAACTAATGCAAAGTATGGGAGTTCCACGGAGAGAGATTTTTTTCATTACAAAGGAATATTGGCTCCAGTACAGAACTGAGTCCATGAAGGGCTTTCCTTGGGGCAGGGCATGGAAGGAGAGTCCTTGGGCACCAGGAGGGTGTGGCAGATAGTGTTCTTCAAAGGCAACCTCATCAATATATATCTTATCCCATATGTTCTTACAATATTATGTTGCCATTTCCCCATCTCCCCTTGAATATGGGTAGATCTTTGTAACTGTCTTAACCAGTAGAGGAAGTGATACTGTGTTATTTCTGAAGCTAGGTCATAAAAAGCATACATCTTCCACCTGTCTTTCTTGGAACTCTCGCCCTTGGAACCCAATTGCATGCTGTGAGGAATCCAAGCTGCCACATGAAAAGGCCACATGTAGATGCTCTAGCTCCAGCTCCATCTGTTTGAGTCTTTCCTGCCAACAGCTAGATCAACCGCTAGACCTGTGAGTGAATTAATTTCCCTATGACCCCAGTGCCTATCCTTTGAGACTTTCCAGCCAATGCCCCAATCATCATGGAGCAGAGATGAGCCAATCATGCTATACCCTTTCTGAATTCTTTATTTATTTAATTTTTTCATTTTAAAAACAATTTATCAAAGTATCACTTTCTTACATGAACATACATAAATAGTAAGTGTAGAGTAAAAGTTGTGAACTTACAAAACAAACATGCACATCATCATACAGGGCTCCCATACATCACCCACCACAAATACCTTGCACTGTTATGAAATATTCATAACAAATTATGAAAGAGCACCGTCAAAGTATTACTACTTGCTATAATCTGTATCTTACATTTGGTGTATTTTTTTGTTCATAAACCATATAATTTATCTAAAGTGTACAATCAAAGGCGTTTGATATAATAACCAAGTTGCACATGCATCCCTTCAATCAATATTAGAGCATTTTCATTACTCCAAAAAAATAAAGAAAAACAACAAAAAAACAAACCATCATACCCATATGTTATTGCTACTAATTATAAATCCTGTGATGTGCTTTCACCATTTCTCTTCATTTCCAAACATTTATAAACAACTTTTTACCAATTCTGCACAAATTAAACCTCAGCTTCCCATTCTCTAACCACATTCTTTTCTCTGGCGACTATTAACTCCGTGAGTTTGTTTGTTATATTTAGCAAATTTATCCAAAATTTATTTTTATCCAAATTTTTAAATTGGATACTTTGGCTTTATTCTTGAGTTGTAGGATCTCTTTATATATTATGGATATTAGATTCTTGTCGGACATGTGATTTCCAAATATTTTCTCCCATTGAGTAGGCTGCCTTTTTCCCATCTTTACAGAGTCCTTTGAGGTGCAGAAGAGTTTAATTTTGAGGAGATCCCATTTATCTATTTTTCTTTTGTTGCTCGTGCTTTGGTTTAAGGTTTAAGAGACCCCCAGCTCCTACAAGGTCTTATAGATGTTTCTCTAAGTTATCTTCTAGGAGTTTTATGGTCCTGGCTTTTATGTTTAGGTTTTTTATCCATTTTGATGTGACTCTTGTATAGGGAGTGTAATAGGGGTCCTCATTCATTCATTTGGTTATGGATATCCAGTTCTCCCAGCACCATTTATTGAAGAGACTGTTCTGTCCCAGAAAAGTGGACTTGGTAGGCTTATCACCATAGAGGTGAGAGTGTATTTCTGAACTCTCAATTTGATTCCATTGATCAATGTATCTATAATTATGCCAATACTATCTTGTTTTGACCATTGTAGCTTTATAATACACTTTAAGTTCAGGGAGTGTGAGTCCTCTGACTTTGCTCTAATTTTTAGGATGTTTTTGGCTATTTGGGACCCCTTTCCCTTTCAAAGATATTTGGTAATTGACTTTTCTATATTTGTAAAGTAAGCTGTTGGAATTTTAATTGGTATTTGCATTGAATCTGTAAATCAGTTTGGGTGGAATTGACATCACAATGTTTAGTCTTCCAATCCTTGAACATGGAATGTCCTTCCATTTGTTTAGGTCATCTTTGATTTCTTTTAGCAGTGTTTTGTAGTTTTCTGAATATAGATCCTTTATATTCCTAGTTAAATTAATTCCTAGATATTTGATTTTTTTGTTGCTATTGTAAATGGAATTTTTTCTTGATTTCCTCCCCAGCTTGTTCATGACTAGTGTATATAAACCTTACTGATTTTTGGTGTTGATCTTGTATCCTGCCACTTTGCTGAACTCATTTATTTGCTCAAGTAGCTTTGTTGTAGAAATGTAGGATCATGTCATCCATGAATAGTGAGAGTTTTTCCTCTGTATTAGTCAGCCAAAAGGGTGCTGATGCAAAGTACCAGAAATCAGTTGGTATTTATAAAGGGTATTTATTTGAGGTAGAAGCTTACAGTTACCAGGCCATAAAGCATAAATTATTTCCCTCACCAAAGTCTGTTGCCACATGTTGGAGATGGCTGCTGATGTCTGAAAGGGTTCAGGCTTCCTCTTCCTCTTAGGGTTCCATGGTCCCAGCTTCTTCCAATATCAGCTGTAGGCTGGGACAAATCTCATCCCTCTCTCAGGGCTTGTTTCTCTCCACAGGCCAACTGTAGACTATCAGGCTAATGGCTTATCTCTCTTTCCGGGACTCACCTCTCTCTGAGCTCAGCTACTCTGCTCTCTCCCATGTGTTCACTTCCTTGGCTTTAGCTCAAAACTCCCTCCTCCCTTCTCTGTGATGTGGTTTCTCTGTGAGTCCCCACCCACCAAGGGGGTGGGGACTCAACATCCTACTGTCCTACTGATGTGGCCCAATCAAAGCCTTAATCATTATTTAATCAAGTAAAAGTGAAACCTCTGAATCCAATATAATATAATATGCCCAGAGGAAAAGACCAGTTCATAAACATAATCCAATATCTATTTTTGGAATTCATAAATAATGCGAAACTGCTACATCCTCTTTTCCAATTTGGATGCCTTTTATTTTTTATTTTTTAATTTTTATTTTATTTATTTTGTTTTATTTTATTTTAATTTAATTTAACTTAATTTTATTGCCTAATTGCTCTAGCTAGAACTTCTTGCAAAACGTTGAATAACAGTGGTGACAGTGGGCATCCTTGTCTTTTTTCCTGATCTTAGAGGGAAAGCTTTCACCTTCTTCCCATTGAGTACGATGTTGGCTGTGGGATTTTCATGTATGCCCTTTATTATGTTGAGGAACTTTCTTTCTGTACCTATCTTTTGAAGCATTTTTATCATGAAAGAATGCTGGATTTTGTTGAATGCCTTTTCTTCATCGATTGAGATGATCATGGGTTTTTTTTCCCCCTTCAATTTGTTAATGTGGTGTATTACGTTAATTTATTTCCTTATGTTGAACCACCCTTGCATCCCAGGTATAAAACTCACTTGATCATGATGTATAATTGTTTTATATGCTGTTGAATTTGATTTACAAATATTTTGTTGAGAATTTTTGCATCTATGTTAATTAGATTAGTCTGTAGTTTTCTTTTCTTGTAGTATCTTCATCTGGCTTTGGTATTAGGACGATGTTGGTTTCATAAAATGTATTGGGCAATTTTCCCTCCTTTTCAATTTTTTGGAAGAGTTTAAACAGGATTGGTATTAATTCTTCTCAAAATGTTTGGTAGAATTTACCTGTGAAGCCTCTGGTCCTGGACTTTTCTTTGTTGGGAGATTTTTGATGACTGATTCAATCTCTTTGCTTGTGATTGGTTTGTTAAGTTCTTATATTTTTTGTAGCATCAATGTAGGTTGTTTGTGCATTTCTAGGAATTTGTCTTTTTCATTGAGGTTGTCTAGCTTGTTGGCATACAGTTTCCCATAATATCCTCTTGTGATCTTTTTTATTTCTGTGGGGTCAGTCGTAACTTCACCCCTTTTATTTCTGATTTTATTTATCTGCATTTTCTGTCTTTTTTTTTTCTGTGTTAGTCTTGCTAAGGGTTTGTTGATTTTATTGATTTTATCTAAGAGCCAGCTTTTAGTTTTGTTGATTTTTTCTTTTTCTTTTTTCTTTTTTCCCCAATTTCATTTATTTCTGCTTTAATGTTTATTTCTTTCTTTCTGCTTGCTTTGGGATTGGTTTGCTGCTCTTTTTCTAGTTTCTCCAGTTGTTCAGTTAGTTCTTTGATTTTAGCTCTTTGTTATTTTTTTAATACAGGTATTTAGGGCTGTAAATTTCCTTCTCAGCATGGCATATCCCATAAGTTTTTATATGTTGTATTCTCATTTTCATTTGTCTTGAGATATCTACTACTTTCTCTTGCAATTTTTCTTTGACCCACTGGTTAAGAGTGTGTTGTTTTGCCTCTACATATTTGCAAATTTCCCCCCTTTCCCACCTATTTTTAAAAATTGTAATACTGAGTTTTTATTGAAGTAAAGCACACTAAATCAAACCAATTACAAAGATACATGTGTCACACCAAGAAAACATTTTCAGTTATGCTGACAGCCCAAAATGATTTCAATTTTTCAAAGACAGCTTTTAATGCCACGGGGAAAATGCTTACGATGTTGAAGTTAAAATGAAAAAGCGAGATATAGGACTATATAAGCAGTATGATCTCAAATATGAAATAATTTTATATTTATACATTGTGAAAAAAAGACTGGAAGGAAATGCACCAAATATTGAAAACTGCAGTTATCTCTGTATAGACCCACCTATTATTGATTTCCAGCTTCATTCTGTTATGATCAGAGAAAGGGCTTCATATAATTTCAATCTTCTTGAATTTACTGAGAGCTGTGTTGTGGCCCAACATGTGGTATGCCACTGAGAAAGAGCCATGAGCTCTTGAGAAGAAGGTATAACCTCTGATTTGGGAGGCAGTGTTCTGTATATGTCTGTCAGGCCCAGCTTGTGTGTCATATTGTTCAAGTTCTCTGCTTCCTTGTTGATCTTCTGTCTAGTTGTTCTACCTAATGATGTGAGAGGCGTGGTGAAGTCTCCAACGATTACTGTAGAGCCATGTATTTCTCCTTTCAGTTTTGCCAGAGTTTACCTCATGTATTCTGAGGTACCCTGGTTAAGTGCGTAGATATTTATGACTGTTACTCCTCTTTATTAATATATAATGACCTTCTGCATCGCATCACTTTTTTGCATTTAAAGTCTGTTTTGTCTGACTCCATTTTGGCAACTCCTGCTCTCTTCTGGTTACTATTTGCATGAAATATCTTTTTCCTACTTTCACTTTAAGTCTATTTGCATCCTTGGATCGAAAGTGAGTCTCCTGCAGATAGCATATCCATTCTGTCAGCCTATGTCTTTTGACTGGGGAGTTTATTCCATTAACATTCAATGTTATTACTCTAAAGGCATTACTTACTTCAGCCATTTTATCCTTTGGCTTTCATATGTCATTTTATTTTGTCCATCTTTTTTACCTGTTTGGTTATCCTTTCTGATACACTTTACTTCTACACTCTCCTCCAAGCCTCTCTCTCTCTTGTCTTTTCTGGTTGCAAAACTCCCTTTAGTTTTTCCTGCAGAGTTGGATTCTTGTTTATGAACTCTCTTTCTGTTTATCTGTGAACATTTGAGGCTCACTGTCATATATGAAGGACAGTTTTGCTGGATAAAGAATTCTTGGCTGGCAGTTTTTCTCTTTCAGTACTGTAATTTTATCATATCACTGCTGTCACATCTCCATGGTTTCTGAAGAGAAATCTGTACTAAGTCTTATTGGACATCCCTTGTATGTGTTTTGCTTTTCCCTTGATGCTTTCAGAATTCTTGCTTTATCTTTGGCATTTGGCATTCTGCCTATTATGTGTCTTGGGGTAGGACTATTTGGATTTATTCTAATTGGAATACACTGGGCTTCCTGGACACATATATTCATGTCTTTCATGAAAGTTGGGAAATTTTCAGCCATTATTTCCTCAAATACTCTTTCTGCCCCCCTTTCCCTTCTTGTCTCCTTCTGGAACTCCCATAACACATATGTTGGTGCACTTCATGTGATCATTCAACTCCCTGAGCCCTTGCTTAATTTTTTCCATTCTTTTCTCTGTCCTTCTTTCTCTTCAATTTCAGTTGTTCTTTCTTCTACATCGCTGATTCATTCTTCCATGATTTCAACTCTGCTGTTGTGTGCCTCTACTGTATTTTAATTTCACTTATCGTGTCTTTCATTCCCATAAACTCTGTTAATTTTTTATCCAAAATTTTCAAATTGTTCTTTGTGCTCACTCAGTGTCTTGTTAATGTCTTTTATTTCTTTATCCATGTTGTCCTTCAACTCCATGATTTGATTTAGGAGGTTTGTATGAACCTCACTGATAAGCTGTTTCAAGTCCTGTGTCTCATCTGGAGTTGTGATTTGTTCCTTTGCTTGAGTTCTTTTTCTGTATATGGCTTGTAATTTTTTGCTGATGTCTAGGCATCTGATTCTGATGCTGAGTTTACTCTGATGTTCAGTTTCTATCACTTGCCTAGAGATTTACTGTTTAGTAGCTGTGTGCAACAACTGTTCTTTGACTTTTGGTTAAACTTGTTCTAGATATTTAGGATTGTCCTTGTTTAACTGCTCAAACCAGGGCTAAGGACTCAATAATGGGGTGCAGGCCAGTTTCCAAGGGCCTTGGAGAGGGTGGCAGTAAAGGCACATGCTTGCCTCTTATATTTATTGTTATTTCTTTTTCATGCACTTTTCTGGCCTGGCCAGCAGATGGTGCTCTTTGGGAGACCTCTCAGCTCAGACCCCAGGTGCTGGGGGGATGCATTCAGAGTAACTCCTCAAGTGGATAGGAGGTGCAGAAGCAATATCCTCACAAACCAACTTTCTCAGAGGCTGTTCTCCTCCCTTGGCCAGCCACACCCTCCCTCCCTCTGGCTCTTCAGCAGTCAACCAGGGGGCAGCAGGGAAGGTGTTTGAGGAGGCAAATTGTCTTTAGCTCATTGCTGGCTCTCAAGGCAGACAATGCCGCAGTCCAACCCAGCCTGGAGGTGTGAGACCCCTCCAGTGCAGCAGACCAAGTTCGCTGGCCAAAATCTGAATTTGCTGTAAGCTGTATCCCTCTTTTTGCCCTTTCTTGGGGAACAGGACCCCGCAGCCCCCTCTGTCCCCAGCCACTGCAGTCCACAGACTGCATATTTGCCCCATAGGTGGCAGGATGCTGCTTTGGCAGCTCTACCCACAGGATTTTTCAGCAGTTGAGAGTCCTTCCCTTTCCCTGTCTCTCTTCTAGATAGTGTCTCACCTTCCCCTGGTGTCCTGAGGCCCCAAGCAGCCCTCCAGACAGTCTCTCTTAAAGGTTACCCCTCACTAGGTTTGCAGTAATTAACAAGCTGTGGCTCAATTTCCCGACATGCTTTAAGGAAGGACAAGTGCCCCCCCCAAGCCTATGTGTCTGAAAGCACAGCACTTCCCCAGATGTTGAAGAAAGAGACCCCATGGAGATGGGAGTAAAGTGAGATAGAGAGCTCCCCCCCTCCAGACCAAGGCCCCACCAGCCCCTCCAGCACTCCAAGGACACAGAACTCCCTAGCTCACTATCCTCTAGCCATACAAGGGAAAATTTTCACCTCTAGGTCTTCCTGTTGGCCCCTGAACCTCACTAGAACCCCGATCCCCTCCCACCGACCATCATTTCCCCACCTAGAAAAGTACTGTATAAATTCATATTCAGAATATGGGGGTGGGCTGAAGTCTGTTCTTCAGATCCCCTCCACTGGGAGAGCTTCTCAGTAAATCTTCCTGCCTGCAATTATCAGTCTCCATGTCCTAGTGAGCGCCGCCGTTTTCCCCAACAATCTCCACTTGTCCTCTAGCTATTTTTTCTGGGACAGAAGTGATCCCTCCATGTCTGTAATCCTCCATCTTCTTTTTAATTTTTAATTCCATATTTTTAGATAACAGATTTATTGAGATTTAATTCACATATTATAAAATCCACCCATTTAAAGTGTAAAATTCAATTGCTTTTATTATATTCACAGAGTTGTGTGGCCACCACCACTATCTAATTTTAGAACATTTTCATCACTCCATTAAAGAAACTCCCTACCCATTAGCAGCCACTCCACCCTCACCTCCCTCTGCCCCCATCCCCCAGACCTAAGCAGCCACCAATCTACTTTCTGTCGCTTTGGATCTGCCTGTTCTGGACATTTCATAGACATGGAATCATACACTATGTGGTCTTTTGAGTCCTGTTGAAATCTTAACCCACAGATTCTAGGAGCATAATAAAGGTTTGTGTTTGTGCTACTATGTTTTGGGGTAATTTGTTACAGCAACCAAATTAACTGGAACAAAGGAGTCCTACCAGAGGAATATTGTGCCCTGCCCCTGGCCAAAAGAAAGGAGCGGGAGTCTGAATGATGGGTTGGACTGGAAGGATGGAGTATCAGGAGATGGGCAAGGGTGTTGGAAGAGCTAATTAAGGATCATGGTATGGAACAGATTGGATCAAAGGATTTGGGAACTAAACTTGAGAACCTGAGAATTCCAGATATACAGTGAGTGGGGTGTTAAAAGGAGCTGGTCTGCCTTGCAGCAAGATGTGGCTCCAGATCGATGAGGCAGGAAGCTGTCTTGGAAGGCAGTGGGAAAGTTTAAGTATTTGAACATCAGATGCATGGCGTCACTAGAGGATGGCCTTTAAAGTTCCTTTCAATCCTGAAATTCTGTAAGGGAGTTCTTAGAAAACTATATAATATTATGCAAATAGTATGTATAATTATCAGTTCATACACTATGGACCTAATAATAATGGGCTTAATAGAAATAGGATGGTAGCTGAAAGTCAAGGCAAGGAAATAAATTATTCTAATATGATTAGTAGAGGCACAACTGAATCATTCCGGTATTGGTGGCAAGATGAGCTCCCACTACTGCATCTACCCTGCTCTGATCTTCAGGCACACATTAGATTTTGTACCCCAGGGAATAAGTTACTAGTAAAGATGAGGGGAGGAACAGGAGAGAAGTCCATGTGGGAAGCAGGTGACCCTCAGCCAAGCATTTAGCCATGAGAAAGAGGTAACCTCCAAACCCAGGGCCATATTTGTGGGACAAATTAAACATTGTTGGGAAATAGAGATAAAGGCATCCAGCACAAAGTAGATACTCCTGCTCTATGCCCTCCAAATAGTTAATAATAGCTCTATTGATACATTTATTGCTGTGGTTTTAATTATTTGTCCAATGGAACTAAATTTTAGCCTCTAAAAGGCAGGGATGAGATATATTCATGTCCCCAGTGATTAACAGAATATTTGAGGGAGAGAAAGAGCTCAATAATTGTTTGATGAATGGGTAGAGAGAAGGAAAGTCTGGCAGGCTGGCTAACAATTCCTTCTGGATCCTTGAAGGCTGGCAAGCTCACCACACACGTTAGCTTACTATTCTGGTACTTAGAAACTATGGCCCAGAGCCTTTGAAGGTAGCTGAGGGGCAAAAAGAAAATTGGGCCTTTACCAGTGGTCATCTCTGCTTCAACTTACCCTCCCTAGGATTGCTTTGGAAACCACTGTGGAGCTCTAAGATGGTTTCTCCATCTCTGCAGCATAAAGTTCATTTAGCCAACAAGTATTTACTGAGTACCCCAGGCCCTGGGCTAGGCCCTGGAGATAAAGGAATAAATTAGCTGTGATCCTGGCCTCTCATAGTCCAAACATCACGTGTGATCTGATGTGTGCAATGATGGTGAAGCCCGGTGGGAACATGACAAAAGCAGACACTTCCCTTGGTCTAGGGGAGATCAGGAAAGGTTTCCCACGGGAGATGTTAGAGCTTGAAACTTTGAGGGTGAGCAGCAGCCAGGCAGAGCGGATAGGAAAGTGTTCCAGACAGAAAGTAGAGCATGTGCAATGGCCCAGAGACAAAATGAAGCTAAAAGAGTTTCCGTAACTAAGAGATGTTCTGTGGGGCCATAGCCCGAGACACGAACGAGTGTGAAAGACGCCATGGACGATCCATCTCTGTTAGGACTGAAACCCTGGGAGGATTTCATCCTGAGGCCCACGCTGCGAGGCCCTGGCCAGTCAGGGCTTTGCTTCTCTCGTCTAGATGAGCACAGAGCACTGGCTTGCTTGCACAGAGAAGGAGCTCCACACCTACTGCAGACCTGTAAATTCCCCTGGCACGTGGGCAAGTTCCAGTTTTCCTCTAGAAGATCTCATGCTCCAGGGTGGTCAGGATGAAGGGAACTCTCTTATGGTCCTGAATACTGAAGCAACCCCATATTTTTTGAGCCATTGGCCACCTCCTAATGACTGTACATCTAAAGGGCTTTGTCTTCTTTTGAGGTCTGCAAGATGCAGACCCTATGACAAGAAGTTAGGCACAAGTAGCTTATCGGGGAGGTGATCCCAGGAAGCACTGCTACTAGAGAGAGGGAGTGAGACAGGGAAGGGAGAGAAGCCAATAAATGGCCCATTAATGAGGAGTTTGCTACTGTGGGAAACAAGGGCTCAGTCCCTGTGTGAATCTCTGGGTTGGTCCATCCAAGAACCAAGGAGCAAGGGATCTGGGGTATTTATTTATCTGCCAACTCCCATCTCTTATTGGTTGAAGATGGTAACTCCCAGCTTTTCTGGCCTATGCCACATGCAAACAAAGGAAGCACCTGTGGCCAAAGAAAAGCAAGTCATGAGTCCTTGGGGCACGGAGCCACCCACCTGTGGACGAGGTAAGGGCTGAAGGGTTATGTGCCAGCACCCACAGCATCCTCTACAGGCCCCTCCCTCGTGGGCCCCAAACCCTGCTCGGGGGACGCAGGGACAGAGAGCATCTGTCCTCTGGGTGCCAGGCACTGTCTGGCCTTGGGCTAAAGGAGATTTCCTGATGTGGGAAGTCGAGGTCAATCCTGGGTCATCTTCGCTCTGATCGTTTTTGGTAATAAGGAAGCTACACTATTCTTTGTTATTTTCAAGATTTATATTATTGTCTTCCTATTTACTCATATTGTACTTACACCCCAGTTAATGCTTCATCTTACCTCATGTGTTACTATGACTTTTGTTTTTGTCAAAATGGTTTGTTAAAATCCTTTTCTTTTTGCAGGATTCCTTGTCTTCACCTCACTCTTCCACAGGTCAAAGAGTTGAAGAGACCTGGGAGAATCAAATGGCGATAGAGAAACTGAGGCTCAGGAGCTGAAAATAACTTACACGTGGGCACCTCGCTACATGAAATCAGAGATAGGGCTAGGATTCAAGTCTCCTAGTCCAGGGGTGAATAAGCTATGACCGTGAGCCAAATCCGCCCACCTCCTGGTTTTGTAAATAAAATTTCATTAGACGTTAGAACAGAGCCATGCTCACTCGTTTACATACTGTCTGTGACATCTTTCAGGCTACAGGAGAGGAGCTGATGTGACAGGGTCAGCAGGTGGCCCAAAAGCCGAAAGTATTTACTAGCTGGCCCTTTATGGAAAAAGTTTGCTCTGTTCTAGGCTACTGTTTATTCCATTATCCTCCAGTTCCTGACTCTTGCATTATATACAGTCACACACTGTCCTTGCACATACAGTCTCTCTTTTAGATTTCACAGCAACCCATCGGAGTATGTAGTTTTCCCCATTTTATAGATGAGAAAATTGAGGCATAGAGAGGTTGTGACTTGCAGAGGTGTCAAGACTCAAATCCATATCTTCTGACTTTAAATCTAGTGTTTTTCTGCCCATCTCTCTCCCTTGGGCTCCTTCATGCCTGTTCTTAGTTTCGCTCCTTAATGTGCACCCATTCAGCTAACTATCTCACTCAACAGGCATGTGGCTTTCTGTAAAGCTTGAGTAATCTGAGGTGCCCATCTCTCATGCTTTTCTTGCCTTCAACCCAAACATATGCCTCTACTACAAAATAAATTGCAAGAATCCAGGACCAAACCATACATTTTTATAATGTAGGTGGTTGATTTTTAAAAGCTATAATTGATTAAGGCAGAAATTTATGCCTTTCAAGTGCAAATGACTAGGAGGATTTATCTGTATTTCTCATTGGTTAAAGGAATATTCTAGAAGGGTTCGACATACCAGCTCTGGTCATTCCAAGCAACAGCACTTTGTCCAAAATAGCCCAGTGGGGCCACATGGTCCAGATAACTATCTAAATAAATATATCAAGGGATAAAAGGAAAGAATTATAAAGGCTGTATACGTACTTCATTGGAAGGTAGGTAATCAATACTGAGAATCACTATTACGCTCAAAAATTCTTGTTGTTTCATCAATTTATCTGTATCCAGTTCTTCTAAGAGGTAGTTAAATTCAAATTATCTTTTGATGAAAAACTGGGTTCTGGATTTTATACACTTGTGGGTTAAAATTGGCAAACCAACCTTAAAATATCACACTACACGTGATTTACCAAGTGAGTCTGACAACACCCAGACTGGCCTATACCCTGCTCCGTGACACAAGCCCACTGTTTTCTACCCTGCCTCTGCTCCCTCGGGCTCCTGCACACCCGTCCTTAGTTTAATACCCAAAGGGCAGTCAGTCATTCAACCAAGAGCCTCACTCAGTAGACTCGTGGCTTTCTGCCTGGCTAGAGTAGTCTTAGGTTTATATTTCTCATTTTTTCTTGGTGTTTTCAACCCAAACAAACTAATAGGTCTAGTTCAAGATTATTAGAACCCAAGGCAATGCGTAGCTAATGAAGCCACATCGAAGTCCTATCAACGCTTCCAAGCGCTTTCTCTAAATGTCTGCATTTCTCTCAGTGCAGACCAACAGCCAGCCGTCTTCATCCGCACGGTGAGTGGCCCTGATAAAGACTCCCCTTCTCTACGTCCAAGGGGTATTGGTTTTCTTTTGGGTGCTCCATGCTCTGCCCCTCTCCCACCCCAACCCCGAGTGCTTCCTTATTTCTGCGCATGAAAGGAACTCAGCCTTCGTCGGGGTGCTGCTAAGAAAGCTTTCACTCCCTTGATAATTCTTCATGCTGAAAAGGCTGCCTGCCCACTCCCCTCTTCTCCCAGGGACAGTGGCTCTGTGACAGGCTCTCTTCTACTGTAAGCACTTTCCCTACATTTGGGTGGCATCTGCCACTTAGGCAAGGCAAAGGGAGGGACAACGGTTCAACGCCTCTGTGACAGGGAGTGTCACCTCCTGGCTGGCATCCAAGCCAAAAATAGATTTCCCCACGGGCAGAAACACTGGCAGACCCTACCTGTATCCTGTCATTGCCGTGGGAACCACTTCTCCCCACCCCTCTCACCTGCCCCAGCTACAGCCCTATTTGACTGCATTTCTATTTGATCATATCATACCGAATATCAAGTAGGCAGGATATTAATTGACTGACAGCTACCTTGCCCTGAAACCTATCATTCAAATCTCCGGTAAAGCTACTAAGATGAGGTCTACAGGCATTTTCTTCAACTGAAGAAAGAGGTGCATATTTGAAATGACACCAATTCCATCTGAAGTGTTAATTGCTGAAATACACTGTGAAGTAGCATTTTAAAATGGGTAAAATTACTCCTGGTTAGTTTTTAGACTTTAATGACTAAATTTCTCAAAAAGACAAATTATTTTCGGAACAGCATAGGAATAGCACTGGCTTTGGTTCCAATTAAAGTTTGTCACTATCATACATTTTTGTCTCCACACCTTTTCATTTCCTACTTTTAGCCCCATGGTTTGTTAATTCTGCTATATTTCAAAGGCCAGAGGCGCCGACGTTGTGACAGAGAGGGGCTGAGGATAGGGAAGGAGCTTCTGACCTCGGGGAAATATATAGCAGGGAAATAATATTTCAAATGCTTGGAAAGAAAATGTTCGTTTTTAGTTAGAGGGAATTTTTTTAAATATTTAAAAATTAAACTTTTAAAAGATGCAAGACATGCCTTATGAAATGAAATCTTGGGCAAATGCCAAGAAAAGAACTGTAGTTAGAGGAACATGTGATGAATGTAAAGATTCTGTTTCCTCAGTCCATCAAAGTCCCAGATCCCAGGAAAACTGAGACTCACAGCTTTCAAAACAACTTCAATTCCTAAATCACGACCTTCTGTGGGCTTCTGGGCCATCAGTGGAATTCAGCATTATCCAGAGACCAGCTTCCTTCTTCCTGGCTTCCCTCCTTGTTGATTCTAGCAGCTATTTAAAAATCAGGTCAACAAGAAATAATACTGGGTTGTTGTTTTTTTTAAATCTCTGCTGCTTTAAAAAAAGAATTGTTGGGACTCAGAAGTGACTGTCACTCAGAGCCCCAACATGTGACTGACACTTTTTTGCAATTTATTTTTTCTTTACAAACAAAGGTGACAATTCCTGCATAAAATAAATCCTCCATCAACTGGGAAACACAATTGCTAGAATTTTTTGGCACTCTACTTTTGGAAGAAAGACGCAATCAAGAAGAAAAAAAACTACTGCTGGGCACATTTGCTTAAAGCTGCTTTCCGGGCTGAATCCGGGGCTCAGACAGATCCCACCGCTTCTTTCCTGTTCTGCCTCCGTGGTTTGGTCAATACTGATCAGTGGTTGTGATGCTGACCCTCAGGCACGTTAAGGCCCTGACCATCAAAGCATCAAAGGAAGAAGAAATATTATTTGAGGCAGCATTTTTACTAAGGCAGAAAATTAGACCAGAACTCTTCAGAATGATTTTCAACATGAATTGAAACTTCATTTTAATCAACTGATTAAAGAAACTGGAATCCAGATTCCTTGTATATCTGAGTACTATTTCTTCTGTAAGATGAGGGCGTTCCCTTAGAAAGGTCATTCCTTTATTCAGCAAAGGCTTAGTAAGTGCCTACTGCGTGCCGAATGCCATGTTAGGTGCCAGGAATGGAGAAGTGGGCAAAAGAAAGTCCCTGCACCCACATGGCTTAGAGATCAGAAGGACAGAGAGACAGAAAGCAAACAAGTAATAAATACCCCAACTAAGTTAGCATTGCAGTTGTGGAGAGGAAGTAAAAGCTGTTACTAGATCACATCACGGGGCGCGAGGAGCCTAATCCAGGCTGCCTAAGTACTAGTGGAGAGCTCATGTGCAAAGGCAGGGAGCTGGGGTGGCCCTGTAGAGATGAGAGTCGGCGCATGGTATAACTGTTAAGAAGCTGTGAGTGCTGCCTCGGCATCTGCCTTACTTTGGCTGAGCCATGCCTCAACCCTGACCTCTGACCTGGGTAAGAGGCAGCTTTCCAGCGCGGGAATGCACTCCCCTGCGACACACACACCTCTCCCAAGTGCTAAATGCACACCCCACCACCCCCGGACCGCGGTCCCTTCAGCTTTCAGGGCTCCCTCAGGAAACCTACCGACCTCCACCCTGGCGCCCAGTAAGGCACACGCCCGGGGGCGCCTCTCGCTCAGGCTGGGCCCCCCCACCCCCCACCGCTGGTTGAGCCACCCAAGCAGCTCGTGCTCCCCGCCCACCCCTGTGGCACCCCTCTCTCTCCGGGACCTGCCAGTAACGTGCATTTCTCATTTCCTCCTGCTTTATGGCTTTGGTTTCCCGTTGTGTCACACCTGACCTCTACCCGGACCCAAATTTAAGATCCAACTTAATTCAAAACAGGAAACGTGGCTAAAACAGCATCAATAAGCTACCAGAGATGAAGAGGCAAGCACTGACTGGATTATTTGGGGCCTTTTAATAACAGGGAGGACCTTACACTTTATCCAAACAGCCAAGGGAAACGGGCTGAGAATCCTACCTGTACTCCAGCATCTGCTCTACCTTTTTCCTTTAACAGTAGACGCCTAGGCTTCTGGCCAGGCACTCGGCTGGCCAAAATGGAGCCCGCACTTCCCAGAGTCCTTTCCCAGGGAGCATGTGACGGGGCTCTCCCTAATGAGGTGGGAGTGTGCAAGTATCTCCATAGAAAAGGGTGGGCTCACCCCTGTTTCCTTAGGTGGGAATGCTCAGACGGTGAGGCGGAATCCATAAGCCCGGGCAGGCGGTACAGGAAAGGGAGGTCCTGGTTAGGAACTCTGGGCTGCTTGTGCAGGCGAGAAGATCACACTTAATTACACTTCTGTTCAAGTCACTCTTAATTTAGGCTTCCTTCAGTCTCAGCTAAACATATGAACTGATATTAACTGATACAGAACCCATTTCTTAAAATAGAGTCTTAAAAAAGGTCTTTCACAATGGGATTATGATCTCTTAAGCCCCTTTAAGAGCTAAGATTATGTTAAAAGCTAAGCAATCTACTTGCCACTAATTATTTCAAAGAGAAAGTTTCACCGAAGGCAAGTTCACTTTGTAATAGCCCAGTTTAAAAGGTAAAAGTAAAATAGCTGAGTAGGCTATCTCTCTACCTACTAGGTGGCAGATGGCTGTTGCAATACACACATAAGGGGCACAGGTCCTGGCTCCTACTATAAATTTTCTATGAATTTCATGACTTAACCTGAATACTTAATATAAGAAACAGGATTGGAGCAAAACTTGTTTGCTTGTTCATTCATTCTTCTAGTCATTCACTTAGTCATTTGGCACATGCTACAAACAAAGAACTTGTCATAGATGTTGTAGAGGAAAAAATTCTCAAACAATATGATGCCTGCCCTGAAAGGACTTATAATTTGGAAATATAGGAAGTGGTCATCAAGGAAAAGCTGATATTACGGAAACGGGCAATTAATAGCGGTGAAAAAATTACAATAGATTGAGTCTAAGGGCGCTTCTAAATCCACCACATGGCCTAATTTGGACAAATCTTCCAATTCAAGAACCATCTAAACTAATACTCTAAGACACAAAGTTTCATCAGAGCAGGAAACTTCAGCGAAAACCACTATTTGTCCTATTCAATAATTAATAGGCTACTATTGACTTGAGCAGGCCACTGAGACAAAGTAAATAGGCAAAGATCATTTCCTCCTTTGAAACCAGGGATTAACAAAGAAAACTCAGCCAACCACTGGGCTTCAAACACCTGCTGATGAAATCTGTTCTTTCATTGTTATTGCCAAACCTAGCTCCCAATCACAGGTTTATCGTAGCTGCTGAGTTCTTAAGAATTAACTCTGCAGAATCCCAGGAGAGAAAGCTGCTCCTATTTTTAGAAGTACAGTTGAAGAACCAAACACCCCATCAAACAATCCTTTAAGGCCATTTACGAGCAGCAACAGCTGGAGGGGAAGGACATGGAAGATATGTGCCATAAAATAGTGGGTGAGCTGGCAGCAGGGGGAGGCAAGGCTATTTTTGGGCTTGTTTAATATTCATAACGCCTCTGTGAGATTTTAATAACTATCTCCATTTACAGATAAAGAAGGAGACTGAAGAAAATGTGATTTCTCCAGCTCGTGCAACCAGAGCATGACTGAACGGCAGTCCAGGTGTGCCCTACCCAGTACCTCAGGCCACCTGAACAGTGCAGTCTTCACCTGCACGTCGGAGGGCAGGAGGATTAGCAGGTGGTCTCCAAGAGCATTTTCCTTTGATAGGCCCAGCTGTTGTTCATCTCCCAATAGCCTGTGTCTGAGCCTTGAGGGTTTCTCCCAGTCCCGGAA
This sequence comes from Tolypeutes matacus, assembly GCA_026826555.1. Taxonomy (NCBI): domain Eukaryota; kingdom Metazoa; phylum Chordata; class Mammalia; order Cingulata; family Chlamyphoridae; genus Tolypeutes; species Tolypeutes matacus. Next base: position 914,616 of record JAKSZT010054202.1, on the reverse strand, counting down.
ATAGTACACTCTTCCCTTTGTACTAACTCTGGCCAATAAACAGTCTCTCTAGCTATTCGTCATGTGGTTTGAAACACACCTTGAGATGTGTGGAAACTGGCACTTGCAAACATATGGTGCAAACTTTTAAGAGAGAAATTTGACAACATCAACACTTAAAAATTTGGATTCAGCAATTCTATTTGATTAATCCATCCTACAGAAATACTTGTACAAGTGCACAAAAACCTACAGACAGGAATATGCTTTGCTGCATTGTTTGTAATAGTGAAAAGCTGAAAATGGCTTAACTGTTCATGAATAGGGGAATAGGTAAATGGATCATGCTGTATCTGTACAACAGAATAAAGAAGAATGAACTAGATCCATACTTAATGCCATGGGCAGACATTCAAGATGTATGGATCTCTTACAATTAACCTTTGCTGCAGGTGAAAGAGTATATAGTAGAGCCTCGTTTTACGCAGCCAGTATGTTCCAAGACCTTTCATGTAAGTTGAAAATCGCACATAATAGTGAACCCCATTATTTAATAAGTATTTCTTATATGAACATACCTGTCACACAGTTTTTATAAAAAAGGCAAATAAACACACGAGTAAAAATGAGTAAACAAAATGAACCACAGAAATAATTTTTTAAAATTTTAATTCTCTTTCCCGCACACGTACGCACCCTAGCATCCTGCCCTACCCCAAAGTCTCTCCTCCGCCCCCACCCCAGAGGAAAACAATTGATGGTGGTCAGCGGGAGGCCGGGAAGGTGCCTGGCCACAGGCGAGGCCATGGGCGGCGTTGCCTGGAGACCGTGCTGGGTCGGCGTTCTGCCCCCTCCCCACTGCACACCTGCCTGGCAGCTGCCACTCTCCCCTGCTCTATACAGAAAGCACATAATAGCGAACCCATTATTTAATAAGTATTTCTTACATGAACATGCTTATCACACATTTGTTATAAATAAGGCAAACACTCTACCAACAATAGTAAATAAAACTAACCATAGAAATAATGTTTTAAAATTTTAATTCTCTCTCTCCCTCTCTCTGCTTTTTTTCGATTGCCAATTGACTACACCTAGATTTGCAGGTGTTGAGTTTGCATAAAATGAGGTCCTTCTGTCTATCAGTGCATTCATCAATATAGAGGGTTATTTCTCTCTCATGTGAAGTCTAGAGGTAGGATGTTAGGCTAATCTATCAGCTCTGCTCCACAAAGTTCTCAGGGACCCAGGAGTCTCCCAGGTCAGTGCTCTATCACCCCTATGATGTGGCCCTTGTTTCCAAAACGGCAGCTAGAGCTCCAGACACAGCATCTGCATTCCAGATATAAGGTCAAAAGAGGAGATGGAGAGAAGGGGAAAGAGTGTGCACCAGCTCTCTTTTAAGTAAGGATATCAGAAATGACCACATAGTACTTGTGCTTACATCTCATTGGCCAGAATTTAGTCACGTGACCAAGTGACTAAATTGTAAGGGAGACTGGGAAATGTAATCTGGGCAGCCATGTACTCGGCTAAAAGTTTGAGGGCTTTATAAAGGAAGAAGTAGAGGACAATGCTTACGCAGTCTGTGCCAGCAAATCAGTAAGGAACAGAGAAGCTTGTTTACGGTGATCCTGTATGTGGAGAAAAGGACACGTGAATATGCATAATAAGTGTCCTCAGAAACCCTCAAGGACTGACAGTAGCTACAAGGCTCCAGGGAGTGGTACTAAGGGATTGGGAACTCCTCATATCCCTTGAAAACTGTTCAAATAGCCACCATGAGCACACATTGCTTTTGGAAAAAAAAAACTTGTTAATAAAATTGATAGAGTGACTCAAGAGATGTGATAGAAAGATAAGCAAACTCTATGAAAAATGTCCTTGAGAGTGCAGGGCAGCAAGTTAGTAATTGTTCCTTTATTGCTTCTACAATGATTTCTGCTCTAAACACAGGTACCGCATCAAAAGGCAGTAAGAATGAAGATGGAGTAAAATCAAGATCTGCTAAAGGAAAGCAGCAAAGCTCAAAATGTTACATACTGTATTAAAAATAAATGGCATTCCGGAAAAGGAAAAACCATAGGGACAGACACCAGATCAGTGGTAAAACCAGAGGTTGGAGAGGTGGGGGAGGCTGTCTTAGTGAGGGTTCCCAGAGAAACAGAACAACAGAACCGACAGGACATATATTTATGTAAATATATTAAGAGTTTTATTATAGGAATTGGCTCATGCGATCATGGGGATTGGCAAGTCTGAATTCCGTAGGGCAGCTGCAAATCGGAAACTCTGACGGTGATGATGAATTCCCCAGAAGAAGCTGGCAGGCTGAAGTAGAAGACAGAAATTCTTCTTTCTGACTGCTGAAATCATCAGTTCTCCCTTTAAGGTCTTCAACCCATTGACTGAGACTTCTCTCACTGCTGAAGGCAATCTCCTTGATTGTAGATGAACTCAGTTGTAGATGCAATCAACGGACTAATGATTTAAATCCATGAATTACCATAAAAGTAACAATCAGGCCAGTGCTTGCTTGTCCAAACAACTGGACTCCAATAACCAAGCCAAGTTGACATATTAAATTAACCATCACAGAGGTCAGCTAATAAGGGACAGCATGAAGTGATAACAATCTGTATCTTGATTGTACTCTATGCATTTATCAAAACTCATAAAATTGTACATCAAAAGAGTGTAAATTTTTAAAATATATTTTAAAAGTCAAGAGTAAGAGAGTAGAACAGTTCTATGCCCCTCATAATCTCATCCAGGATACATGGTTTAGATGTAAATAGTGAATATAGATCACAGGCAAATAAAATATAATAAAAAGAATCAACAAGACCAAAATTCACTAGATTGTGTTCCTTGGAAGAACACAGAGAATAAATAAATAAGTCTAAGGAATACAAATGGAGATATAACTTGAGATCCTTCAGCATAAAAGAAAATTAGAAGCTATTATGAAAAAAGATTTCAAAACATTTCAAAACCTAATAAAATTTACAAAAATCTAAACAAAAAATAGAAGTTAACAAAACTGGCTAAAAAAATAGAGAACAGCTCTTGGAACCCTTCCTAATTCCTTCCCAAGGGCACTCTGGACCCAGTCTGAGCCCTTTTCATGGGTCCCTGGGAAAGACTGACTTGGGTAAATCCTGTTTTGCCTGGGAAAGACTGACTTGGGTAAATCCTCACTGGGGATACCCTTCTCCCAGAATTTACCTTGAGACAATGAAAGGAGCAGGGGAGGGTCACTGGTGTGGGGTGTCAGTGATGGGGGGATATGTGGGGAGGGGTGCACCTGGGCATGCCTTTATGGCATATGAATATGTTCAAGTGGTCATGGGATGTTGTCTCGGTGGGTGGAGACCCACCCAGTAACCAAGAGTATTGAATTCCCATCCTGGGGAGTCCTGCTACATTCTCTAATAGAGTGGCAAGAATCTCTAGAGTTCACGGGCAGAGCCTAGCAAAGGAGGAGAGACCAATATGCCAGGCCCTTGAGATTGATGGTTGTACTTATGAACCTTGTTCTTGTGAAATTGAAACTTAGCCTAGTGTTATATACTGCCTGAGAGTTACCTCCTGAGAGCCTCCTTGTTGCTCAAATGTGGCCTCTCTCTAAGCCAACCTCAGCATATAAACACACCACCTTCCCCCCGGCATGGGACATGACTCCTGGGGATGAGTCTCTCTGGCACTCAGGGATTATTACCAAGCACCAACTAGTGATGGATTTGGAAAAAGACCTTGAATAAAGGGGGAAAATATTAAATATTAAATACAAATGAGTTTTTATGGTTAAGAGATTTCAAAGTGAGTCGGGAGGTCATTCCAGAGGTTAGGCTTATGCACGTCTCAGGAGGATCTCATCGACTGCCACAGTAAACAGTGCCTCAAACAGTGGGGCTCCTGAGGGCTCTAGAGACATCTAGACACTATAGGTAGGGCAGACAAGTTCAGCAATTTGGCACCCTGTTAAAGGGCCTTACTTTGGTATAGATGCTCCCCAAGGTAACAGAGTTAGACTCATTTATAATTTCCCTACACAGGGCTCTTCTGCTCCTTTTATTTGAACCTATAATTAGCACTATGCCCATTAAATATGTGTCCAGAGACTTAAATCTTCGGTCTGTTCATGGGCCAGTTGCACCCTGAATGTCAGCAGAGCTGCAACACCAACTCTCCAGTTCATTGGGCTCACCCAGGTCAGCTAGCAAAAGGATGATGATAGACAACGTCCATCCCCAAAAAACAGAGTATCTACAACTGCAAGCAGACAGTCCTATCCATCTGCCCCATGGGATCTAAGCCCCCTCTCAATCGGAAACAGAGTGGGTATCACCATCCCAAAATCCTCAAGACTGAGGAATGAACAAATATAAGGAAGGAATAATAAGTAGACTTATGATTATTCTAGCAACGGAGGAACTAGTAATATTGACATAAAGGCAGGGGTCAGCAGAGGTTCTGAGGGGAGGGAGAGGGAAGAATTGGTGTAACGTGGAGCATTTTGGGGACATTGGTATTATCCTGCATGACACTGCAATGATGGATACAGGCTATTATACATTTTGTCAAAACCTATAAAATTATACAGTGCAAAATGTAAACTATAATGTAAACTGTGGACCATGGTTCGTAGCAGTGCTTCAATATGTGCTCAGCAATTGTACCAGATGTACTGCACTAACGGAAGATGTTGTTCGTGGGGGAAAGTGTCTGTGGGGGGTGGGGTATATGGGAATCTCCTATATTTTTAATGTAACATTATGCTAAGTGAAAGAAGTTGGTCACAAAAGACCATATATTCCTTTATTTCATTCATGTGAAATGTACAGAATTCGCAGCTCTAAGTAGACGGAAAGTAGCTGAGTAGTTGTCTAAGGCAGGGGGGACAGGGACAATGGGCGGTGACTGCTAAAGGGTGGGGGATTTCTTCTGGGAGTGATGACAACATTCTAAAATTGACAGTGGTTATAATTGTACAACTCTTGACTATACTAAAAACCAGAGATGTATACTTTAAACGGATGTGTTGTTGTATGGCACGTGAATTTACCTTAAAAAAGAAAGTTATTGAAAAGAAAAGAAGGGCAAAGGAATGGCAAACACAACATTCAGGATAATGGTTACCTTTGAGAAGGGGATGGAATCAAGGAGCGACCCACAGAAGACTTCACAGCAAGGTGCTTTCTGTTAAACTAGGTGGTGGTACATGTACATTGCTGTATCAGAATTCTTAACACCAAACATATATAATATATTTAATGGCCAATAAGTATATGAAAACGTTTAACCTCTCTAATACCAGTGTAAACACAAGCGCGTTGCTATTTAAATCTATCAGATTACCAAGGGTTGGCATTTGCTTGGTGACACACATGTTCTTACACAGTTTGGGTTGGTGTTTGTACAGTAGTAGAACCTTTCTGAGGGACAGTTTGACAATTTGGATCATGAACTTTAAAATATGCATGCCCTTTCACCCAATATTGCCATTTCTAAAAGTATATTTATGGGAAGCGGCTGTGGCTCAATCAGTAGGGCTCCCGTTTACCATATGGGAGGCCCCGGGTTCGGTTCCCGGGGCCTCCTGGTGAAGGCAAGCCCGCCCGCACGGCGTGGTTAGCTGACCCAGCGAGCACAAGCAGCAAGGGGGGGATAAATGAATAAATAAATAAATAATCTTTAAAAAATAAATAAAAGTATATTTATATACTCCTCCCCTTGAGTCTGGGTGGCCCTGCGGCATGTTTTGCCCAACAGAATGACACAAAAGTGATACATGGAGACATTCAGGGGATGTCTGGCAACTTCCATTTTCTCCCTGCTGGAGGTCAACTGTCATATGGTAAAGAGGCCCACCCTGCACCAGGGGTGACAGAGGCCCACCCTGCAGCATGGGGCGACAGAGGCCCACCCTCCGCCAGGGGCGACAGAGGCCCACCCTGCACCATGGGGTGACAGAGGCCCGCCCTGCACCATGGGGTGACAGAGGCCCGCCCTCCGCCAGGGGTGACAGAGGCCCACCCTCCGCCAGGGGCGACAGAGGCCCACCCTCCGCCAGGGGCGACAGAGGCCCACCCTGCACCATGGGGTGACAGAGGCCCA
>JAKSZT010054202.1:896576-908507 GCA_026826555.1 Tolypeutes matacus | reverse complement strand
CAGGGGCGACAGAGGCCCACCCTGCACCATGGGGTGACAGAGGCCCACCCTGCACCAGGGGCGACAGAGGCCCACCCTGCACCATGGGGTGACAGAGGCCCACCCTCCGCCAGGGGTGACAGAGGCCCACCCTGCACCATGGGGTGACAGAGGCCCGCCCTGCACCATGGGGTGACAGAGGCCCGCCCTCCGCCAGGGGTGAAAGCCCATTGAAAGAGGCTGTCTTAGATGACGCAGCCTCAGCCAAGCTCCAGGTGAACGTAGCCACGTGGTCTCGCCTACACCCCATGCAACAGGAAAACCGCCCAGATGAGCCCAAGCAAGCCACAGAGCCATGAGGAATGAGCCGTTGTTGTTTTGCTCCATTAGGTTTGGGTGGTCTGTAATGCAGCAGAATGGAAACCACAGCCTAAGGAAGCAATGAGAGATGGGAACAAATATTTATGTACAAGCATGTTGGCATAACGTTGCTTATAACAGCAGACACTGGAATGGGCTTAAATGCCTATGTTGGACGTGTGCTATTTCTTGGGCTTCTCGGCATCCATTCCTCCTTCCACTTGATAAGCAGAATCCAGAATTTCCTGTGTGAAAACCTCCCTCTCCATTTTGAGTCAATGTGGCTCCAGTGAGGTTCCCCCTACACCAGGAAAGGACATATGACTCAGATCTGGCGCCAAATCCCCTGGAATTGTTTCACGGCTGGACCATGACTCACAAAATATGGTCAAAATCAGAGCGAAGCTCAGATTTGTGCAGGAGCTACAGGAAAGAGTTCTTGTCTTTTGTTCTTTTCTTTCTTTTTTTTGGGGGGTGGGGAGAATTTTTAATAGAACAAAGTTTCTAAGAGCCTGGGAATTAAATGAACACTATATCTGAGCTGAGAGATGGAGAGAACCAGGTCTAGATGTCATTTGTCAACCTATGTAGATCAAACTACGCCCTGGACTTACTCAGAATATCAGCTGACAAGGATCCCTTTTTTCTTTAAGCCAGGTAAGTTTGGCATTCTGTCTCTTGCAACCAAGAGTTATATCTGATACAAAGTCTGTCTTCGGGCAAGTTTGTTAGAAAAGGAGCAGACATCCAATGAAGCTAACTTTAGAAAAGAGAGGAAATAAGGGAAGGAGAGAATCTTATGGGCCTCATGAGAATTGGAAATTTACCAGACCACAAACCTCTCTATTTCTCATAGTTTCTACTTTAAGTGTCTACTTCAGCTCTCTCTGCTATTCTAGCTGGTTTCCCTGTTCCCTTCACACAGACGTCATCAGGATAACTTCAGTCCCCAGGGTTTATATAACCTTTAAACTCATTTCCACACATCTAACTGATATAATTACAGTATCCCAATGCCAGATTCCCAGAGGGAAATTCTGGTGGGCTCAGCTTTGGCTGGCTGTACACCTTGTCATTGTCATGTCAAAGACAAGGATATGAGATCTCTAGGGGTTACCTTTTTTGGGGGTATGAGCGGGACAGGTTCTATAAAGAAATAAGTGGGCAAGGAGTAAATTATGTGCATCTCTGGAATGTCACAAGGTAGAGGGAATGGGTAACCAAATAGTAATGTACTATGGATTACTATGCAGTCACCAAAATCATGTTTCCAACAAGTGTTTAATATCATAGGAAAATACACATGCTTTTAAAGTGAAAAAAAGTCAAAATTTTAAAGTGAATTATTCCAATTTAATTGCTTTAAATGTAAGTATAGACAAATGACAGGAAGAAAATATGGCAGAATATCAATCATCATTTCTGGGCACTGGGATCTGGAGGATTTGTATTTTCTTCTTTATACTGCTCTACATTTTCCAAGTTTCCATGTGTGATCATGTATTGCCTTTACAATCAGAAAAAAGCATTATAAATAAATGAAAACCATACAAGTCCCTGTTGTGGACATCACCCGTGCTCACCAGTATGACGTTGTCCTCTCCTTCCTGAGCTTTCAGGAATATGCCCTTCATAGACCCCTTGCAATTAGGTGGGCCGTGGGGCTAGTTGTGGACAACAGACTCTGAGCAGACAATGTGTGTCCCTGGTTATTTATTGCTGTGCAACAAAGTAGCCCAAACTTTGTGGCTTAAAACAAGGGTCATTCTTTATAAGTCTACAGTTTGGACTGGGCCGAGCAGAGACACCCCAACTCTGGTCCATGCAGCGCCACCGGGGCTGGACTCCCCCGCAGGTGCTCTCGGGTACGGCAGCTGGTGCTGGCTCCGTCAGCAGGGATGGCAGCAGGAGCTATTGGCCAGGACACCCACACACAGCTCTCCATGTGGCTGCTTGGATTCCTCAGGCCATGGCAGTCGGGTTCCAAGAAAGTCAGACAGAAGTCTTGGAAGTCACATAGCATCCTTTCTGCTGAGGTATTAAGTCCACCCAAGTTCAAGGGAAGGGGATATAGACCCCCAGCTCTCAATGGAAAACGTATAAAAGGCACACTGCAAAAAAGAGAGTGTGGGATGGGAAAGAACTCTTTTGACCATTCCTGGAAAGTAAACTCTGCACAGTCAGACTGTGAGAGTACAGGCCCTGGACGAGCCCGGCACCACCCTCCAGCTCCCCGTCCCTTGCTGCCGTGATCACAGAGAACATGCTGAGATGGTGGATCCATAGGGAGAGGTGGACTAAATCCCTGAGTCACCAGTTGGGAGATAGCATGAAAGTCTTAGAGAGAAGCCAGACCCCAGCATTCTGGGTGAAATTCTATATGAGTTGTTCTTTTAGCAAAATCTGCTCTCACAGCCCTATTTCTAATCGTGTGAGGTAGAAATAAATTGGATGCTCCAGCCGTTGCTCTGTCACCCACGCTTTCTCCAACCTCTTGCCCTACAACTTTTCTGAATTATTTTCTAATCACGTTGTAATTGTGCCACACTTAGTTTTTTGGATCCATTTTCATGAAAAAATTGGACAAGTACTCATCAATATATGTTGTCTAGTAAAGAAAAGGCCACTTTAAAAGCATAAATACAAAGTGAGAAAGGAAGCATTCTGTAGCTTACGCTGGGCATCCTCAGAGTGCGGAGTCCTTTTTCTCAGAACGTCTATCCACGGGATGAGCTAAGGAGTTAAAGTACTGTTTCTTCATTATTGAAGAAAATTAATTAATTGGAAATATGGATACAAATTCTTCTAAGATGCCATTCTGAAAATAAGGTAATGCTCATTAAGCAAAATGTGTATTTCTTTACAAAATATATTGTTGACATACATAGAAAAAACTAAGAGCATGTATTTACAAAAAAAGAAGAAAAAAACACACAACACTGCAGAAGCATTTACAAAACCTAGGAATAATTTATTAAGGGGAAGTTTGGGATGACTGGGAAATATCCTTAATACGTGCGTATGATGTTGTGGTGAGAATGGACACGGCGAGAGAAAGAATGCTGAGCTTGCGGGGGCTGCCCAATTATCCTCCCCAGGAGGAGGCCAGGGGCAGGGCTCGGCCATGATCACTGCATCAGCTCAGAGAGCCCAGGGGAGCCAAGTGCCCGCTATATTGTCTAACTTCCGCCCCCAAAGGCTAACAACCCAGAGAAAAGACAAAGAAAATTGTCATTGTTGGAAACATGACAGATTTGTGAAATGTACATGACATCAATTCTGGAAATGGTGAAACATAAGTCATAGTTATGCTTGTTCTCAGTAGCATAAAATTCACAAGTTTTTTCAAGACAGAAAATAAAAACAAAGAAATCTCTTGGTGCCATCTCATGGAAAACTCTACCTTGCCGTGTCTAAATAAGCTATCTTTCTCATCATCCACCACCCCAACCATTTTCATTACACTTTGTTTGTAGCAATTGGCCTCCGGGGGCCCTGTGCTGGGCACAGGGTTTCAGGGGATCCTGGCTGTGGGGTGACATATGGGGGCTGAGAATGCTTCCTGAGAGACTGCATCTGGCAGGGCTTTCCACATCTTTGGAAAGGAGGAAACTATTTGGTGCCAGATTAACAAATCCTAATGGGGCCATTAGGAGGTGGGAGGCAAGCTGCAAGGTCAAGCTGATGCGGACTCAGGGGGGCAGCATCTAGAAGGCTGGGAGTGGGCCGAGTGGGGCCAGCCTGGAGGATTCCTCTGAGCTGAAGTCAACCCCCCAAACCTTCTCTGTACCGGAGCCCTTGTGTGAGAGCAGACAGGTCCTTGTTACGTTTGCTCTGCACCACTGTAAAATGCCAGTGATTAAGTACACGGGGCTCACAGAAACCTTTCCACCAGGACTTCCTGAAAAGGCCACCAGAGCCTATGGAAACGAGCACGTTTATTTACAGAGTAGCACGCGCTCGAGCCTCGTCTGCCTCTCCCCATGCCGCTGCCTTTGCTCTCCTCCGTGTCCTCCGGGACAGCGGGGACCGTGTTTTCCCCACCACTGCCTCTGCAGCCCGGAGCAGGTCTGCCCATAGCAGCCACTCACTTCATGTTTGCTGAATGGAAGAATAAAACCGGAAGGACATTAAAGGAGGGAGAGGCATTAGAAGAGTTGGGGTGGGTGGAAAGGACTTGAAATATTTAGGTAAGTGTCTGCCAGGCCTCCAAGTTTAACAGTGTAGATTTAGGGAACAAACACCAGATTGGGAATCAGGAGACTTTGCTCTACGGGCTCGGATCCTGTCTCTTTCCTTCTCTTTGCCAAATTTCCCCATCAGAATCTCTCCTGAGCTTGGGAGAAAATATCTGACAATTTTTAAGTCTTATTAACTTTTTAGAGAATCATGCTGTTAGAGTCGATGGAGCAGTAAGGAGCTTCAGTGTTCAAAACTAGTCAATTTAAGCTGCCTAATTGCATTAGCTAGGGTTCTTTGGGCTGAAATGACAGAAAACCCAAGTTAAAATGGCTTAAACATTAAGGCTTAGCTATATCCTCGGGTTGACTCCCAAGGCTTTCTAGCAGCTGAATAATCTATAAGGGGCAGGGGGCGGGGAGGGCGAGCTTGTCCTGATGGGCTTGTCTGGAGGGTAAGCATCCTGAGAGAGGTGGAAGCGTCTGAATGAAGGAGCAATTCCCAGTTGGAGGAGGGGAGCGGAGAGTCCTGGCCATGCAGCCCTTTTCCTCCTTCGGGGGAGCAGGACCACGCCGTTACCCTGCACGTGTCCCAGCAGCGAGTGCACCGAAAGCGTGGGAGGGAATCAGTGTGCATCCTAACGACAGAGCAACGGTTCTTGACCAAGGATGACTCTGTCCCCTACGGGGCACTTAATAATGTCTGAAGCTGCTACTGAGTGTCACGATTGGAGGGGGAGGGTCCTTCTGACATCGAGTGGGCAGAGGACAGGATGCTGCTAAGTATCCTGCCACACACAGGACATCCTCTCCCCGCCCCAAACAGAGACTTATCAGGTCCAAAACGTCAGCAGTGCCGAGGCTGGGAGAGCCTGTGATAAAGCACAGATATGTGTGCCGTGTTTCTCTGTTCCCCACTGTCCTCTCAGGTGCCCTTCCACTTAGTGGGGGTGGGGGAGGGAGGGCAGGTGAAATCTTAAACGTGCCAGTTAAAGGAATCCCAATATTTTCCTGTTTAAAACACTTCCAGACTAGCTTCACCCGAAATGGTTTAGGGTGCTTTCTTATACGTGCTATGATTGAGAAGACTGAATTTCTTCAAATTATGTAGAAACCCAATATAGGCTTAATGGAGGTAATAAAAAACAGTGAGCATCTAGTTACATAATCAAATTCAAGGATCCAACCTGGTTCCTTCTCTCCTCTCTGAGATAGCATAGTAGTGCGTGGTGGGGGCAAGGCGGGATTTCATGGTCACCAGGTGAAGGGGAGACGGCTGTTCACATGCCGTCTTCCTGCTATCTTCTGGAAACTTGCTGGGCCCGGATGTGACTCGCTATTGCCCACACCTAGGATACTTTGTGCTTTGTCCTCTTGGCACCACTGGGGCCAGGTGGTCCCTTAACTCTTCCCACTATATCTGACCCCTCTTTGGGTTCCTGCTGGAGCTGCAAGACTTGAAAGTCTCAGGCGAGACACCCGGCAGTCTCCACTGGAAGGTCATCTTTCCCTGGACCATGAGCTTCTATCGCAGGCCCACAAACATTTTACTTGAAGCATGGGGGACTTCTGGAATCTTCCATTCTAGCGAGACCTTGCTGTGTGGGATGGTAGCAGCATCTCATGTCCTTCCCCTCCATAACGGTGTAGGCAGCTCCACTGGGGAGCGGGTATCTTCTCCTAGGGCCCTAAGCAGAAAGTGGGACACAATCACTCGAATTCTCTGCCTCCCAGCTCGAAGGTTCCGAACCAGTGCACAAAGCTGCCACATAAGAGCCTCGTCATTTGCCTTTCTCCTTCTCCCCCTCTTCCTAGGACTGAGAGTGCTGTCCACTTCCCCCTGCGTGGGGGCTTCTCTGCATCTCTGCATCAATTCTTCCATCCTCCCTACCCTGTACCCTTGATAGCCATCGTTTCGCTTAGCTTCAGGAACATGCTATTTCAAAGGACGAAAATCACCCTTACTAAATAGTTGTGAAAAAAAAGATTTCTATTATGTCCATATTGGGCTTCCACAAACTTTGAAAAGGGTATTTTTCTGCTTAGGAAAAAAGTTTGGAACATCTGGACTATACGTCCTATAAGGGGCAAAACAGGCACAAAATGACAGAGTAGGAAGTTTTACAAATTGTCCCCTCCAACAGTTAGAAAAAGAAACTGGGACTAACGAGGGGGTAACCCCGGATCCAGTGTGGACAGAAGTGCCAGAGGAAGCACGAGGCTGCCCAGAGAGCAGCGTCTGTGAGTGAAAGAGATGAGCGAGTAAGCAGCCCCCATTGCCGAGCTCCCCAGCACGGGCTAGAGAAACCGCTGCAGGGGAGGCAACGTGGCCCAGCCAGCAGGGTGGCCGGCTGGAGCAGGGCGGCAGGGGCAGCCTCCTCCTCCAACGCTGGGGTTGAGAGGAGAGGGCGGAACGGGGACCCCTGAGGGACCCGAAGGAAAGCTGCCTCCAGTCCCACCCTCTAGGCAAGGATGCTTCCAGACGTCCATCAGCATCCTCCCGGAGGACGAGAGCTAGGGGCTTTGTTTCTCCTCCTGCGAGGGGGCATTTCCTGGTCTGGCAGAGTCCCGAGGGCAGCACACACCCTGACCTCGGTTTTTGGCCCTCTGTGCGGCAGCAGCTTCTGCCCCACGTTGCCAACGACCACGGTTTAAGACCCCGTGCTTTTCTTCACTGCTGGCTCTCTTCTTTCCTGTTCTATGTTGTTGAGTCTGTCACTGAGCCAATAAATTCCTGTTGTTTAAACTAACCCGGGGCATGATGTCTTAGTTTGCCAAAGGGGTGTCCACGCAAAGTATGAGAGCTGCGTGGGCTTTTATAGAGGGGTTTATTTGGGGGTAAAGCTTACGGTCCCAAGGCCATGGAAAGGCCAACTCAAGGCACCACGAGAGGTGCTTTCTCACCAAAGCCAGCAAGACGGCGTCGGTGTAAAGGGCACTCACCATCTCTCTCGCAAGGCACAGCTGCGTGGGCAAAAGATCCTGCCCGAGGGGGCTGTTTTGGGAACCCCCAGAGCGGGAAGCTTCGGGCAGCGATCTGGAGGGAGCTGGACAGGGGGATGGGCTGCTCAAGGCAAAACCGCGAGGTTCCCCCTCCGTGGCTGGAAACCGCCGACAGGCTAAGGCCCACCGTCGGGGCAGGAAGCAGCTGTGAGCCCCAAGTCCTGCCGGCCACCCAGCACCCAGCGGGGGCGATCGGGTCCTGGCCAGGGGCGGAGAGGGGCTTTCCTCTCCGTGGGTTTGGTTGCCTGGGCCCCCTTTGAGCTTTGGGGCGCATGCCGGCCGGCTGGAGGTGGCACCAGGCAGAGGGGAGAGGCGAACTGCCCAGGCAGCCTGGTTTTCTTCGCCGCCCTGGGACAGAGAAACGTGCCCTGGGACGGGGCAGTCAGGCAATGGCGTAGTCCCGTGCTGACAACTATCAAAATTTCAACTCCCCTAAGGGAGGTGGGCAGTAGGAAGCACTTAATAAGCTTCCAAGAGCCTATTTGGGGTCCCCTGGGAGGAGGAGGAGGTCTGGAAGAGGGTTGAGAGTCGTTTCTGGCCAGGAGAGGTGAGGGGGATCCGCTCACACAGGCTAGCGCATCCTGCTGCCCTGGGAGAGAAAGCAATAAGGATAGAGAGGGGCAGAGACAGACTCCTAAGCAGCAGGAGTCTACCCAACTGCAAAGAGTCAAACCTGCCCGAGGGAAAGTGACTGCAAAGCTTTCTGAAGAGCTAGTGGGCCCAACAAGAAAGCTTAGCTCAGTGGAGGAGATTCCACCTTGAATATTCGAGGTCCCGAGTTTGATCCCGTCTCCTCTTAGGATATTAAACATCCAGGTTATATTTTAGTACAGGAAAAACAAACACATTATTTTTGTATTAGCTCCTCTTGGGTCTCTTATTTCTCCTAAAAAGAAAATGTTACTTAAAAATTTTTTTTTTACTTAGTTTACTCACTAAAACCCGCTTCAAAACCTGTAGAGGGAAGGCTGCAGGGTGACTGATGAACACTGGAATCCTGAGAAGCTCCTCAGGAGCCTAAGAGGGAAAGCTGTTTTTCCTTAGTTTGTGTTTGCTTGCTTGTGTGTTTGTTTTTTTGTGTTTTTGCTTTTCTTTCCTCTTTCTCCACCCCACCCCCCTGTTTTTCTTTTTCCTTTTCTTAATTAGGTACTGCTGGCTATGTTTCTTGTTTGCTATGTTTCCTCTTCCTTGATTTCCCCTTTTCAGTGTATACCGATTTTGTCTACCAAAGCTAGCTCTTTTCCTTCCTCCACCTTTCTATCTTCCGCTTTCTGTCATTGTTCTTACGTTCTGCCTCTCTTTGTTTAGTCTTCAGTTTTTCTGGTTTTTATTTCTATCTTGTCTATTCTGTTTTCTTTCTTTTATTAACTTTTTTTCTTTTGGTCTTTTCTCTTTCCCTCTCTCCTCGTCATCCTGGCCTTTTAATTCATTCTATATGTTTTTCTCTATTCAGTTTCCCATTTCATTGTTGGTACCCCACTTTTCTATTCCTATCACTCTACACTGCTTACCTGAGTTAAATATTCATTGTCTGAGGTCTTATACGGTTCCTCTTCTAACTTTTACTATTATTACTACTATTATCCTTTTTCTTTTCTTACCTCTTTTGCTTTCTCTGGCCTTAATCTTTTTCCTTCAAGGGAACATAGACAACGCAAGGAAATAGAATAAGAGGAACAAAGTGTCAAAGACAAAACTTAACACACACAAAAACAGCAACTAAATAAAACTCTCGAGAGAGAGGCTAATAAACTGAATAAACCCATCAATATAAAAAGATGACCAGACAGCAACAAAAAATTACAAACCATAAACAGGAAGACATGGCTCAGTCCAATGAACAGATTAAAAACCAGGAGGAGATGCAGAGCAGGGAACAAGCAATCAAAGCTGTCCAAACAAATATCATGGACCAACTTAATGAGGTGAAGGAAGAGATTAAGGATATTAAGACGACACTGGGAGAACATACTGAAGAAATTGTAAACATACATAAAAAATAATGGATATGATGGTGATGAATGGCACAATCCAAGAAATCAAAAATACACTGGAAGCTCATCAAAGTCAGCTGCCACGTGTTGAAGCAAGGTGACACAATTTCTGCCCAGGTTTCAGCCTTCCCCTCTGGGCTCTCCCTTTCCTTCTGAGCTCCATGGGCCCAGCCTCTTGAGGCTTCATGCTTACATCCTCAAGAGAGGATCCTGTAGTCCTCTTTCCTGGCATAGAGCTTGTTTCTTTCCAGACCTCCTCTATCAGTCTCCCTGTTCTGCTCTCTTCCCAATCTCAGCTGTAGGCTATCAGGCAACTGGCTCACCTCTCCCTGGGGCCTAAGCTGTTTGAGACTCTCCTTTCTGTCACATGGAAGGATCAAAAATGACGGACCTCTCTCTTCCTGTGTCTGAGTGTCCATTTATATCAGACCCAGCAAGGGAGGGGGCGCTTAACCTGAGTTGCACCTTACTGAGTAGCCAAATCAAAAGCCCTAAAGCGACCCTATCAACTAATCCAATCAAAGGCCCCTCAACTGAATTTAACACAAAGGATATCACACCCCAGAGGAATAGATTCATTTACAAACCTAATCTTTCTTTTTTGGGGGATTCATAAAATAATCTCAAACTGCCACACATATTTGTTTTAGCAGCCAGGAAGCTAAAACAATTTTTGATACCAGAAAGTGGGGTGCTGCTATGACAAATACCTAAAAATGTGGGAATGGCTTTGGAAATGGGTAATGGATAGCGGCAGGAAGAATTGTGACACACTTGATAGAAAAAGTCCAGATGGCTTTGAAGAGACTGTTGGTAGAAATATGGACACTAAAAGTACCTTAAATGAGGCTTTAGAAGGAAATGATGAATGTGTTCTTGGAAATTAGAAGAAAAGTATTCCTGGCAGAGAATGTGGAGAAAATTGTCTTCTGGTGTTGGATTGAAAGTGGAACTTGTAATCAATGAACTTGGATATGTAGCTGAGGATATTTCGAAGCTAAGTGCAGGAGGTGCAGCCTGGCTTCTCTTTGCAGGTTATAGTAAAATGCAAGAGGAAAGGGATTAGCTAAGAACAGCACTCTTAAGCACAAAGCAAACAGAAATTGATAGTTTGGAGAAGTCTGAGGCTATCCAGATTGTGTGTTCTGAGACTCAGGCCAGAAATGGCTCTACCAAGGCCCCCCTGGGATTTGTGCAGGTGAGTCCCCAGAGGACAGGGCTCCAGGCGAGGGTCTAACTGAAGAGCCCTTTGCTAGAGAGGGTGTGGCTGAACGTGAATCCTGTCAGCCATTTCCTTGGAAGTCAGATTGGAAATGCAGTTATCCAGGAAGGATCTGTGGAAAGTCCTCTCTGATGGTTTGGACCCCTATGAAATGCATGCACAACTGACAAGGTTTTTGTGAAATTTCTACGTGCAGAACCACTGTCAGCTTGGACTGAAAGGGACAGAAAGGCACAAATTGAAGGAAGAATGATTTCAAGGGCAGAACCATAGAAGCCGAGGTCTGGACTAGAGAGATCTCCAGGAGCCGAGAGAGCCGGCCCGCCCACACATGTGGAAGGGCAGGACTACCCCTCGCTTGGAGGGGTCAGTCCATAAGCCCAAGTGCTTGCAGGGGGCAGGCCTTGCCCCTGTTGTTCAGAGAGTGCGACCCCCACATCTTCAGAGATGGTGGGGCTGGTGCCCAGAGTCCGAGGAGAGCCTGGCAGCCATTCCAGTGCCTGCAGAGGGAGGCGCCGTGCCCCACCCAGGGATCAGAGAGAGCAGGGCCAATTCCCAAGCACTTGGAAGGGGTGGGGCTGCCACTCCAACAGGCCCAGAGGACAAAACAGCGAGTCACAGATAACTCTCAGAACCAGAAACCGAGTGGAGTTTGACCTGCTGGATTCAGATGTTTTGGGGACCTGTGACCCCTACTTTCCTTTCAATTTCTCTCTTCTGGGATGGGAATTTCTCTCTTCTGCCTGTTCTATCACTGTATATTGGAAGCAGATAACTTGTTTTCTAGGTTTCACATGTCCACAGATAAAGGGGAATTTTGCCCCAGGACAGATGATACCCATACTGAGTTTGATGAGACTTTGTACTTAATACGGTAGTTGAAGTGACTTAAGGCTCTTGGGATGTTGTGATGGAACGAAAGTATTTTGCATGTAGGAAGAACATATCTTTTGGGGTCCAGAGGGGTGATAGTGGTGGATTGAATTGTGTACCCCAATTTTGACCTGTTCTTGGTCTTGTTCTGCATCCTGTTGAATGGGGACCCATTGTAAATAAAATCTCTTCACAGAGTTACTGCAGTTAAGGCGTGGTCCCATCGAATCAGGTTTGGCTTTAATATGAATTACTGGAGTTCTTTATAGACAGAGAGAGAAGCCAGGAAGAGGCCGCCAAGTGCATTACCATGTGACAGAAA
>JAKSZT010054202.1:872277-891229 GCA_026826555.1 Tolypeutes matacus | reverse complement strand
ATGTTGCCATGTGCCTTGCCATAGGACAGAGGAGTCCAGCATTGCCTGATGATGCCTTGATCTGGACAATTTCACAGCCTCAGAACAGTTAGCTTGCAAGCAAATAAATTCCCATTGTAAAAACCAACCCATTTCTGGTATATTGCATTTCAGCAGCCTACAAAACTAAAATACCATATATCCAATAAGGATTTAACATCTGTAATATATAAAGAACTCCTACAATGCAACAACAAAAAGACGAACAACCCAATTAAAAAATGGGCAAATGTCTCAAATTGTCATTTCTCCAAAGAAAATATACAAATAGCCATTAAACACATGTAAAGATGCTCAACATCATTAATTATTAGGAAATGAAATTAAAGTCAAAATGAGATACCTACTTCATATCCACAAGGATAGTTATTATTTTAAAAACATAAGGAGAAGATACAAAGAAATTTGAACTGTATTGCATTGTTGGTGGGAATGTGAAATGGTGCAGCCACTGTGAAAATGTTATGGCGGTTTCTCAAAAAGTTAAATATAGGGAAGCAGATGTGGCTCTAGCAATTGGGCTCCCGTCTACCATATAGGAGGTCCAGGGTTCAATTTCCGGGGCCTCCTGGTGAAGGCAAGCTGGCCCAAGTGGAAATCTGGCTGCGCAGGGTACTGGCCCATGCAGGAGTGCTGGCCTGCACAGAGTGCTGGCCCGAGAAGAGAGCTGGCACAGCAAGATGATGCAACAAAAAGAGACACAGAAGAGAGACAATAAGAGACACAGTAGACCAGGGAGCTGAGGTGGTACAAGAGATTGAGTACCTCTCTCCACTCCAGAAGGTCCCAGGATCGGTTCCTGGTGCTGCCTAAAGAGAAGACAAGCAGACACAGAAGAACGCACAGCAAATGGACACATAGATCAGACAGCGAGTGCAAAAACAATGGGGGGAAGAGGGGAGAAATAAATAAATAAATAAAATCTTAATTAAAAAAAAAAAAGTTAAATACTGAATTACCATTTGACCCGGCAATCTCACCTCTAGATAGATACCCAGTGAGAGTGGAAACAGGGTTACAAACAGATACGTGTGCCTTAATATTTATAGCAGCATTATCCACAATAGCCAAAAGCTGGAAACAACCCAAATGTCCATCAACAAATGAATGGATAAACAAAATGTGGTACATACACACACTGGAATATTATTCAGCCATAAGGAAATAAGAAGTTATAAGATAAGCTGCAACATGGAAGAAGCTTGAAAATATCATGCTCAGTGAAAGAGCATGTGTCCTTATGTCTTGACAATAAGGAAAAAAATGGTAAGATACCACATATAAGAGATGACTAGAAATAGCAAATTCACAGACATAAAAAGCATATTAGAGGTTACTGGAGGAAGGAGATGGGGTAAAAGCTAATGTTAAAAAAAAAAAAAAAAGAAGAGTCTTCATAACAAAAAAACAC
This sequence comes from Tolypeutes matacus, assembly GCA_026826555.1. Taxonomy (NCBI): domain Eukaryota; kingdom Metazoa; phylum Chordata; class Mammalia; order Cingulata; family Chlamyphoridae; genus Tolypeutes; species Tolypeutes matacus. Next base: position 889,779 of record JAKSZT010054202.1, on the reverse strand, counting down.
CAAACCCTCTATAAGAATACATTCAAGTCAAAAGTCCCAAAGGTCTCCAGTTCAGACCAGAATTTAGACCTTAAAACAGCCTCAATAAATGAAGAAGGATTGAAATCATACCAAGTTTATTTCTTGACCACAACGGAATGTAATTCAAAATCAATAGCGGAAAAAAATTGGGAAACTCCCAATTATGTGGAAATTAAACAACATGCTCCTAAATAACCAATGGATCAAAGAAGAAATCATAAGGGAAATAGAAAACATCTTAAATGAATGAAAATGAAAACACAAAATACAAAAACATAAAGTTGCAGCTAAAGCAGTGCTCATGGGGAAATTTACTTCTAATGCCTATATTTAAAAAGATGAAAAATCACAAATCAGAAACCTAGCATTCCATCTAAGAAGTTATAAGAAGAATAAACTATCTCCAATGTAAGCAGAAGGAAGCAAATAATAAATATTAGAATGGATATAAATAAAGAACAGAAAAATAATGGAAAATGTTAGCAAAGCCAAAAGTTATTCTTTGGAAAGATCAACAAAATTGACAAAAAAGGTGAGCAAGAAGAAAAGAGAGAAGTCTCAAATGACTAAAATCAGGAATAAAATGGGGGACATTCCTACTGACCTTACCAAAAAGAAGGATTATAAGGGACTATTGTGCACAATTGTGTGCCAAAAAAAAAACAAATTAGATGAAGGCTAAAGATTTTGTTGAAAGCCATTTAAAAAGATCTCAATAAATGGAAAGAGATCCTAAGTTCATGGATCAGATGGCTTGATATTGTCAAGATAATATTGCTCCCTAAATTATTGATTTACAGATTCGGTGTAATACCTATCAAAATCCCAATTGGCTCTTTTGTGTGTGTGTGCAGAAATTGACAAGCTGATCTTAAAATCCGTATAGAAATGTAAAGGATCCCAAAGAGTCAAAACAAACTTGAAAAAGAAGAGCAAAGTTGGAGGACTGGAAACTTTCTGATTTCAAAACTTATTACAAGGTTACAGTAATCAAAAATATGTGATACTGACTTAAGAACAGATATATAGATCAATGGAATAGAACTGAAAGTCCAGAAATAAACCCTCACACCTCTGGTTGATAGAGTTTTGACAAGTGTCAAGACAATTCAGTGGGGGAAAGAATAGTCTTTTCAACAAAGGATCTGGGACAACCATAGAGCCACATGCAAAAGAATGTGGTTGGACCCCTACCTCACACCAAATATATAAATTAACTCAAAATAGATCAAAGACCTAAATGTAAGAGCAAAAACTATAAAGCTCAAAAGAAAATATAGGCGTAATCTCCATGACCATGGATTAGGAAGTGGTTTCTTAAATATGATACCAAAAGTAGAAGCAGCAAAAGAAAAAAAATAGATAAATGCGACCTCATCAAAATTTAAAACTTTTGTGCTTCACAGGATAACATCAAGAAAGAGAAAAGATAAGCCACAGAATGGAAGAATATATTGGCAAATCATACATCTAAGGAACTTGTATCCAGACAACATAAAGAACTCTTACAATCCAACAATAAAAAGACAAATAACACAATTTAAAAGTAGACAAAGGCCTGAGTACTGTTGTGGCAACGGATGTAGGCCATTTTAAATCAGCACACACCACTGAGAACTGAGTGGGAGAGAGTGTGGTCTACAGTGTGAACTGTGGTCTATGGTTGGTGGCAAGGCCCCAGGATGTGTAAGTCCATTGAGGGTGGTGGGCCACACTGTGGGAGATGTTTGTGTGGGATGTGGTGGGAGGTGTGGGAGGTGGGCAACATGGGAATCCCAGTGGGTTCCGTGTAATATTTTGGGTAATCTAAGCACCTCTTAAAATATATGTATATATATATAAATAACATTTTTGTAAGCAAATACACATATATGCATATATATTTATATATCATTTTGCAAATGTTTCTATGTATTGTGAGAATTTTGATTTTTACCCATAATAAAAAAAATTAATTAAAAATTAAATTAAAAAAAAAAAGTAGACAAAGGATTTAGATAGACATTTCGCCAAAGAAAACATATAAATTGCCAATATGCACATGAAAAGATGTGCTAAATCATTAGTTATTAGCCTCCTATAAAGATAGTTAAAATGAAAAAACAAAACCAGACAATAACAAATATTGACCAGGATATGGAAAATTAGTTCTCTTAACACATTGTTGATGGGAATATAAAATGGCACCGACCTTGGTGGTTCCTTAAAATGTCAAACATAGAATTGCCACATGATCCAACAATTTCACTCCCAACTATATGCCCAAGAGAACTGAAACACACATCCACACAAAAACCTGCACATGGAAGTTCATAGCGGCATCATTCATACTAGCCAGTAGGTAGAAAAGACCCAAATACCCAGCAACTGATGAATGTAGGGACAAGATGTGGTGTATCCATATAGTAGAATCCCAGTCAGCAACAAGAAGGAACGAAGTGCTTGCATGAACCTTGAAAACATGCTGAGAACAGAAGCCGGTCACAAAGGGCCACGTGTTGTATAATTCCATTTCTACTGAAACGTCCAGAATAGGCTGAGCCATAGAAACGGAAAGCAGACTAGCGGTGGCTACGGACTGTGGGGTGAGAATGGGCACCAGCTGCTGGCGGTTGGGTTTTCTTTTGGGGGAAATGAAAATGTTATGAACTTAGAGAGTGGTGATGGTTGTACAACTCGGAATGTTAAAACACGACTCAACCGTACACTCTACAAGGATGAATTTATGATGTGGGACTATCTCAGCCGAGCTGGGTAAGACTGATGTCAGTGTGCCGTCTTCTCACGTCTCCTGGCAGAGCCAGCTCTGCGTCTCGCGAGCTGGATGCTCTGTCCTCCTCGTTAGCGGGGAAAGCGAGAGGCCCAGATGCTCTCACGGCCCCCAAGCCCCTCGCGCTAACTAGACTCAGGCTGGTCTCCTAGCAACCCAGCTTCCCTTCTCCTCCCGCACCCACTCACACCTTTTGTGACATTCTCCCAAGGCTTCCCTTAATGTGTGTGCTTGGGCTGTGAGAAAGAGGACGGCAGGGACATACACAGCGTGGCTTACCTGGAGACCCAAGACTGCAGGACAGCTGTGGCCTAGCTCCCAGCCTTACAGAATCCGCTAGCAGACCGAAAGCAGCCATGGCCTGTAGTGAGCAGGGCGTTCCCGCTTACACCTGACTACTTTTGGAAAATAGTACCTGAATATTATTTAAAGGTTTTTCAGATTTGCAATCCACAGGGTGTTCCTGTGAACGAACAGGTGATATTAATCACACTTCATGTGATCAAGGAGGCAAAGGGACTGGCCGGGTCACACAGGCCTCTGCATGGGACGCGGCCCAGAGGCAGTGTCCACTCCTCACCGAGGCTAACCTATATTGTCCCCCGAGCCGGGAGGCTTTTCAGTTTCTCAGCCATGGCAACGCCAGCTTAGACCCAGCAACGTCAGGACTGGCAGCATAAAGGCCCTTTCCCCCTGCCTCAGGTTCAACAGCAGATTACAGTGAAATCAGTAAGAAACGAGAAAACACTGTAAGGAGAAGGCTGCATAGCAGAAGAGCAGCTGACGGAAATGTTAAGATGATTTTATGGGAAGTGGATGTGGCTCAGTGGCTGAGCACCTGCTTCCCACGTCCGAGGCCCCAGGTTCCATCCCCAGTACCGCCTAAAAAACTAAAAAATTCTACTCTCCTACTGTGACCTTGGCTGTACTGGCACATTTGTCCCTCCAATGGCTCACGCAGGACCTGGAGGTCACTCTTGACCCACTCCTCCTCTTCCTCCACATTAATGCACCTACCCTCTCTCTCCAGCTCCACCATTGCCAGCTCCTGGGACAGTATCCTAAGTGGTTTCCCCGCTACTTTTCCTCTTGCTAGGTTTGCCAAGTTTAAGTGGGCAGCCACTTGAATTTGAATTTCACATAAACAAACGAATAATTTTTGTAGTGTAAGTATGTCTAGTAAACTATTTGGGATATGCTGATTTGTTATTCACCCAAAATTCAAATTTCACTGCACATCCTGTATTTTTACTTGCTAATTCTAGCAAGCCTACCTTTTGCCCACCTCCAGTCTGTTATCACCAAGTTGGCAGAGTGAGATTTTGAAATGCAGAGCAGATTGCTTCACTCAGTTGTTTTAAATACTTCAATACTGTGCCATTGCTTTGTGTGGCAGTTTGATATTATTTATGAATTCCAAAAAGAGATATAGATTACATTTCTAAACTGGTCTGCTTCTCTGGGTGTGAAACCCTTTGATTGCATTAGATTCAGCTGAGACGTCTGATTAAATTGTGTTAAGATTAGGGCTTTGATTCAACCACGTCATTAGAGTGGGACTCAGTGTTGAGTCCCAGCCCCTTGGTGGGCTGATAAAACAGACTCTCACCCGGAAGTAGATTCACAGAGAAGCAGAACACAGAGGAAGAGAGAGCTCATTAGAGAGGGCAGAGGCCCCGGGAAGAGCGGTGAGCCTGACAGCCTACAGCTGCCCTCGTGGAGAGACCAGGGCAGCTGAGCCTGGAGAGAAAGGAGCTCCAGGGAGAGGGACGAGCCCCACGCCAGGCCACAGCTGAGACAGGAAGAAGCTGGGACCACGGAGCCTTAGGAGGAAGAGGAAGGCGGGCCCCTCGCAGATATCGCCCGCCATCTTGCTTCAACACGTGGCCGATGACTTTGGGTGAGGAAGTCCCTCTTATGGTACCTTGAGTGGGACTCTGTAGGGCCTTGTGCCTGTAAGCTCCTACCCCTCAGAAATGCCCCTTATAGAAGCCAGCAGAGTCCTGGTTCTTCGCATCAGCAGCCCTTGGCTGACGAATACACTCTGAATTTAAAAAACTCCACGCCTTATCATCAAGCCCGGAATGATCTTGCTCCTGGGGGCACGAAGCTTGGGTTCTGGAGCTAAACTGTCTCAACTGTCTCACTCAGAGGACCCTTCCTGGCTCCCAAATCCTACTGGAGTGACTCTCCTGTAATCTCTTTGTGCCCTTTACTTCCCTGCCATAGCCCTTTGGGTGTGTGTAAAGGGGGGACAGGTGGGCTTGGACGGGGAGACGGGCTTATCAGGATGACGCAGTCCTCACCGCTCATGTGGCCAAGCAGGGACGTCTCCACTGCAGTACTACTACTGGCCTCTTCCTCGGCCTCCAGAGGGAGGAGTGTCGCCTCTTCTCACAGGTGCATCTGGGAGCAGGCATGGGTGTGCCCCGCCCGCCGCGGCTCTCTTTTTGTCTTCCGGGGCTGCTTACCTGCAGCCTGCAATCTGGGCTCATTGAGCACCTGCACGGAGGCTCGATGAGCCAGGCTCTGCTGCTGGGCCCTGAGCTTTGGGAGGGTGGGAGATGGTGGGCCCAGTTCGGAAGGGGCACATTAGCAAGCCAGCTGGCCACCCCTTATCAGCGACAAAGGCGACACCTTTATCTCCATCCCCTTGACGCCTGTGCCTGTCTCTTGGTTGTTTCTGAACAAAGGCAGGGGGGGCAGAAGGCTGTGCTTTACTAGGGCGGCTAACCCGATGGCACCCACTACTATGTGTATGTGTGTGTGTGTATATGTTTGCTTGTTTAGCTGTTTGCTGAAGGTCTAGGGGCCAAGTCTGTTTTATTCACCCTTGTATTCCAGTACACACCAGTGTTAAGCACAGATCTCCATCGTTTCAATGTCAGAGTGGTTGGATAAATAAATAAGTGGGACCTTGTTGTCGGCCACAGCCCTGCCCCCCGTGGCACTCAGCATAATTACTGCCTAGAAGTAGGATGGTAATTGAGTGCTGACACTGATCACACGGCGGCCGTTTGGAGCTCTGTGTTGAGAAGTACTGAAGCTGTGGAAATTGCATCGTGGTCAATTAGTGAAGTTTGCCATACATGCCAGAGTGGGCAGTGCAGGACAGCTTGCCTACATTTGCCCTTCTTGGCTTGCAAACCTGTTCCCAAAAGATCATACTCACTTGGAACTAACGCCAGTTTGGATGGAATATGAGCTGCTGTTCTTCCAGGGACATGGCTTTGGATATTTGGTCACCTCCTGCTGGTTTATCCTACACTGAGTCCCCAAGTGCAGCCCCAGTCCCCTTGCTCCTGACACAATCAAGAATGATGTTTTCACAGCCCGTGGACCTCGCTGCGCTGGGAGGCAGCGTCAGGGTGCTCACGAGGTAGTCAGGTCAGCTTTAGGCCAAAAGACTCTTTCCTAACACCTCGAGTTCTGCCTTACGGAAGTCTACGAGATGTTACCCTGGTCTCGAGGTAGTGGATCTTGTAGTTAACATCATCTGCTTCCATCAGCTCAGGTTAGGGGACTGGCTTTGCTTTGTTCAGGTTTTTGTTGTTGCTGTTTTCCTTTTCATTTTTGAAAAATACTTTGAAACTTAACAAAAATACAAACTCTATGCAGAGAACTCCAGCATCCCCCCCCCCATACCCAGATCCACCAATTTTAAGATTTTGCCACATTTACCATATAATTCTCTCTGTATCTATCTGCCTATCTATTTATCAGTCATTTCTGGACACTCGAATGTAGGTTGCATACGTCACACTCCTTGAACACTCACTGCCAAGTTCAGATACTAGGAACAAGGATATTCACTATGTAGTCACTTTAATTGTGTCATAAAGTTTAAGAAATGGAACGCTGATACAAAGCTTCCAGTCTGTATTCCAGTTTTTTTCATATGACCCAATGATGTTCTTTGAGCCTTTTCTTCTCACTAGGTCCCATTCAGTGTCATATATTGCACTTAATTGTCATTGTCTCTTTAGTTGCTGTTTTGTCACGTTTTTAAATTGTGGGAATCTATCTACAACATAAACTTTCCCACCTCAACCACTCGCAAGCATAAAATTCAATGCAAATAATCATATTCACAGTGTTGCAGTACCCTCACCACTCTCCCATCCCCCCAAACAGAAAGGCTACAGGCATCCTACGTTCCGTCGGACTCCCTGCACTGGCAACCTGCACTTTAATATCTGTTTCTATGAGCTTGCATATTACCTGCTATTTCCTCTATAGTTAACACGGGACTTAAATTTGATATCCTAAATCTATAACCATGTTTTTGTTTGATACCAACTTATCTTCAAAAGTATACACAAACTATGTTCCTATACCCCACCGTCCCCCTACCTTTACGTAGCTCTTGGCAAAAACTACATGTTTATACATTGCGTCCAAGACCACTGATTTATCATTACATTTTTTTAAAAAGACGTATTTATTTTATTTCTCCCCCTCCCCTGTTGTTGTTTGTGCTCACTGTCTGCTCTGTATCTGCTCATCCTTTTTTTAGGAGGCACCAGAAACTGAACCCAGGCTCTCCCAGGTGGTTGGGAGGTAACCAATCACTTGAGCCGCATCCGCTCCCAGCTTGTTGTGTCTCTCATTGTGTTTCTTTGTTGTGCTCCTCGTTGCGTCATCTCATTACGTTATCTTGTTGCATCATCTTGTTGCATCAGCTCACCTCACCAGCCCATCACGTCAGCTGGCTGTCTTGCTCGTCTCCTTTAGGAGGCACCAAGAACCGAACCAGGGACCTCCCATATGGTAGGCAGGTACCCAATTGCTTGAGCCATATCTGCTTCCTTACCATTGCATTTTATGCATTTGTCTTTTACATTCCATAGAACAAAAAGTAGATTTACAGACCAAAAACACAATACCACTGGCATTTACAGTCACTCATGCCACTGCCCTCACCCATGACTATTCATTTCTTCATGCAGGCTTGATCTATTGTCTACTGTCCTTCCCTTTCATCCTATAGAATTCTCTCTTAGTATCTCTTGTAGGGCTGATCTAGTGGTGATAAATTCCCTCAGCTTTTGTTTACCTGGGAGTTTCTTAATCTCTCCCTTATCTTTGAAAGATAGTTTTGCTGGATATAGAATTCTTGGTTGGCAGTTCTTTGTTTTCAACACTTTAAATATGTCATCCCACTGCCTTCCTGTCTCCATGGTTTCTGATGAGAAATTGGCTCTTAATCTTATTGAGGCTCCCTTGTACATGACCGGTTGCTTCTATTGTCCCTCGGAATTCTCTCTTTATCTTTGGTATTTGAAGTTTTAATTAAAACATGGTACAATATGGATCTGTTTGGGTTTGTTCTGTTTGGAGTTCATTGAACGTCTTGGGTGTGTATATTCATGGCTTTCATTAAATTTGGGGACTTTCCAGCCACTATTTCTTTGAATATACTCTTGCCCCTTTTTCTCTCTCTTCTCCTTCGGGAACTCCCACAGTGCATATATTGCTACGCGGCTTTTTTGGCACAGTTGATGGTGTCCCACTGTTCACTTTTCTTCATTCTTTCTTCTTTCTGCTTCTGACTGAATCATTTCAATTGTCTTTTCTTCATGTTCACTGATATTTTCTCTTGCCAGCTCCAATCAGCTGCAGAACCCCACAAGGGAAGTTAATTTCTGTTACTGTGGTCTTCAGCTCTGTTTTGTTCCTTTTCATAATTTCCATCTTTCTATTGATATGCTTTTTGTGTTCATCTATCATTTTCCCGATTTCCTTTAGTTCTTTGTCCATGTTTTCCTTTAGCTCTTTGAGCATATTCAGGGCATTTTTAAAAGTCTTGATCTGGTATGTACCAGGTCTTGTCCTCTCATTGATGGTTTCTATTACTTTAATCTCCCCTTTTGCCTGGCCCATCACTTCCTGTTTTTTTAAATATGTTTTGTGACCTTTTGTTGATACCATGACATTTTGATAATTTAATGTGTTACTGCTTGAATTTAGGCTCTGAGGCATCTGTTCCTTAAACTTATTTGTATCCAGCTAGCATTATGACAGAGCTTTCCTTGAATGATGGGAATAAACAGAAAAAGGGGGAGGGGGGCACCTTTCTAGGTCTTTGCAGATTGACCTGTGGGAATGCTCTCCTTACACCATTACAGGTGGTTTAGAGACTAGCTCCAGGCCAAAGAGTAGGGTCCTCCCTGGTCCTTTCTGCACATGCCCCTTGTGTTGGCATGCACATATGGCCTAGGAATCTCCCCGTTTACACAGTTCCGAATGTCCTCTCTTCCCTAGGAAGCCGTTTTCTCAGGTCCTGGGCACTGCGCTGTGTGTCCTGCAGCAGTATCCCTTGCCCCAGGCAACCACTTGACTGCTCTTCCACCGTGCTCTTGAGGAGGGCTCCATGAGCTGCCTTCTACACACAGGACAAGTTCTTGGATGGCAAGTTCCTGAGGCCACTACCAGAGATTGGGCCAGACATACATGTTCCCAGCATGTGCTCGAGGATTACTCTGCTCCTCTGAAACCAGGGAGAGGGATCCACACTGGGAGCGTGGGCCAGCTCCATGCTAAGCTAGTGAGGAGTGGGGGAGGATCAGTCGGGGCACCAGGGCTCCTATGGCTTTTTTTTTTTTTTTTTTAAGATGTATTTTATTTAGTCATTTTTCCCACCGCCCTCATTGTTTGCACTCCCTGTCTGTTCTCTGTTCATCCTCTTTTTAAGAGGCACCGGGAACCGAACCTGGGATCTCCCATGTGGGAAGGAGGCACCCAATCACTTAAGCCCCCTCTTCTCCCTGCTTGTTGTATCTCTCATTGTGTTTCCTCACTGTGTCTCTTCATTGCGTAATCTCGCTGTGTCGTCATCTTGCACCATCTTGTCACATCATCGTGTTGCATCAACTCGCCACACCAGCCTGCGGCATCAGTTTGCTGTCTTGCTCGTCTTCTTTAGGAGGCACCAGGAACCGAACCCGCGACCACCCATGTGTTAGGCAGACCCCCAACTGCTTGAGCCACGTCTGCTTCCCTCCTATGGCTTTTAAGTACCCTTTTTCTTGATTTGGCACTTGTCCCATTACTGCAGTCCTTTAGCTGTTTTCTGGAACTTTGAGAAATGTTTCTGCCAGTATTTGCTGGTTGTCCAAAGCCTCTGTAGAGTATCAGAAACTTGAAGCCTCTCACTCTGCCATCTTCAGCCTGCTGGCTTTTGTTTTTGAGGTTTTTATTTTGTTTTGTGTTTGTTCTTGGTCTTTGTGAGAACATGATCTTTTCCTGTGGGAATCCTCCATCACCTCCAGCCCAGCCTCGTCTCTTCTCTCAGAGAGCTTGCGCCCAGATCAGTCATCATCCCCACCTGCCTTCTGCTCTCTGCCTTCCCTTTTCATTTCCCTACCAAAACTCATGGCCCGTGCATTTCTGACCCAGGATTCCTTCTTCTATCCCAGTGGTTCTCAATAGTGGCAGCACATTAGGAATCAGTTGGGGAGATTTAAAAAATCTAATTCCAGTCACACCAGGTCATTTAAATTAGAATCTCCGAGGGTGCAGTCTGAGCATCAGTAATTGTTAAATCTCCCCAGGTGGTTTCAACATACGGGCAGAGCCGAGCACCACATCTGCAGCCCCAGGAGGACATTTACGAAGCCCCACGCAGAGCCCACCTGTGCAGCTACATGTTAAAAGCAAACCCTACCGGCTGACCTTCACTGCACAAAGAGGGGGTGTTAGAGTCGGGTGAGTGAGGGCCCTCAGAGGCATCCAGCACCCTCTAGAACAGTAGGCCTGCAGATTCTCCACAGCAACAAAAGGAGCAGGTTCTGCCATCAACAAGCTTGGAAAAGATTTCATTCTATCTATCTTTCAGAGACTTCCAATGCAAATCAATTTAAAGTTTCTGAGAAGTGTATCGGGGGGAAATCCATTTACCTTGACCACTGGGTTTCCCACATTTAGGTGTGTAGGACACCTTAATAGGACACCTTAATAGGACACCTCAAGGAAGCCACCTGGAAAACAGTCTTAGTTCCACTCTTTCACTTGGCCAAGACCTGGAGGGGTTAAACAATTTCAATGCCTAATAGTTACACAAACTACTCTGTGATGAATGCTTTCATTACCAATGATTTTATTCACCTTTCCTTGAAATCTTTCTTACTGCCTCCCTACCTGTGATGTACTCCTGCATTTCGTCACTTTTGACATGCGAACTAAAGCTCAAGGGAAACTAATGTGACAGTTCATGTTCTAATCGACTATGAATCAGAAATTCAAATAAAGCACTCCAAATCTCCTAATTTACTAGTTAATTCAACAAATATTTACTGACTGTCTTCCACAAGGGAGTAATGCCATATGCAAACTTAACAGGACTAAATTCAACTATGTAATAACAAAAATAAGAGCAGCTAAACCTTGTGGTATACACAGGGCTTTACCTTTATTAAAGCATTTAAGCCTCACCTTAAAAAATATCTCCTTTGCTTCTACAGTTAAAAAATGATTATATTTTTTCAAAGGTGTGAAATACCTCTTAAGCAACCTTTTTGAGGTTGGTTCCATTATTATCCCCATTTTGTGGGTGGGAAACTGCGCTCTAGAGAGTTAAGGAGTTTGCTCAAGGTCACAGCACTCATTAGTCGGTGGTGGAGCAGGCCGTCTGCCTTCAGGGAATCGGCTCTCTACCACTCCTCTGCATCGTATCTTTCATAACATATGGGTAGCTATTTTAATAGTGAGGGCATTTCTAGTCACCGCTTCATTTACTGTGCTTAGAGTGGGGGAGCGAGCTCCATGTGCCTCCATTAAGTGTGATATTCTATTAAAACACTACTTTCCCTAACAAAAGCTACCTACTTCACCTGCTGCTCCACTGAAGAAAGTGCTCTGTTCCAGCACTGGGGTGGAAACGACTATGTGGCATGTTGGCCTCCAGCACAGCAAAATCCTCAGGAAATGTTCACAGGCAGCGTGACTGCCTGCAATTTGCACCTTAAGTGCTGGCGTTAGAACTCAGTCCTTTAAGATGTGCATGTTGCCAAGTGCTGGACCTCCGGCTCCCACTTACTCTGTTCACGTCCCCCTTCCTTATCGTCAGAACCTCAGTTTTCCTTCAGGGCAGCGATGTGTTTGGGCCCCACTGATGCATCCTTACTGGTCTCTGCCCATATGACGATCCTCTTCCTCACGTTTCCGGCCAGTTATTGTTTTCCAGCAAGTCTGTGTGACCCAGTTCTGTCCAAGGAGATAGAAAGGGAAATCTGTTGGGGGCCTCCTAGGCTGTTCCTGATAAAGGAGGATAAACACAGCTAGAGCCACACCACCCACTTTCTTTCAGCCTTGAATGGGGAGATGCCTGGCAGCCAAGAAAAGAATAGAGACCCCATCCCTGATATCACTTAAGTAGTAAACCCACTACCAAACTTCTTGTTGTGTGGGGAAAACCCTCCAATTTCTCCAAGCCTCTGTGGCCATGTGTCCTTTTACTTGCAGCCAGAGCACTCCTTCCCCAATACACCTGCTCTGATGTACAGTGAGGGGTAGCAGGAGGCAGCACCTGGGTCATCGGGCCTCGTGGGTAACGGTCAGGAGCAATGGGAAACCAGTGCAGGGAGCTGGGGGTGAGTGATAGGATCGATCTTCATTTGAAAGTCATTCTGCTTTCATCACAGGGCGATGGCACTAGAAGAGCCAGAGAGCACTTCTGAGGCTCCTGTAATGCTCAAGGAGAGAAGATGGTGGCTGAGAGCATTTTCTTCCTGTCAGTACATGCTACCTAAGTGCTACTTTCTAGGAAGACATCTACTTCATAGTAGATTAAAAAACAGAAGACAATGTCTCATAAGTATCTGATATCACAGTCATTCTGATAGCAGAGCAATTATATTCTAGGGATGTCTAGGAGAATCATATATGTTATTAAAATGGTAAATAAAATATGATTCATGGGAAGCGGCTGTGGCTCAATCAGTGGGGCTCCCGTTTACCATATGGGAGGCCCTGGGTTCGGTTCCCGGGGCCTCCTGGTGAAGGCAGGCCCGCCCGCACGGCGTGGTTAGCTGACCCAGCGAGCACAAGCAGCAAGGGGGGGATAAATGAATAAATAAATAAAATCTTTAAAATATATATATATATATATATATATGATTCATGAGAATATATAAATATTCATAAAAATTCCTATGCTTTGAGTAATCTCTGCCAGGGGATCGGTTTTCTTGATTTGTACCTTTGATCTCCCAGATAAATTCCATCCATCCTGACTTCTAAAGCCTACAGGAGATGAACCTCACTACCCACAAACACAGACCTTACATTTCTATATAATGGCATACCACAGGACCCGATTATCTCCGAGAGTTCTGGTTACATCCGTCAAGTAGATGACCATTAAACTACCTCCTTTGCTTTCACAGTTAAAAAATGACTATAATTTTTCAAGGGTGTGAAATACTAAGACTATGCCATGCGCAACATTTTTGATTTCAGTAAGGAGCGCACCCTCCCCCTCCTGGGCTAGTTCGGGCCCCTCCCTCCACTCCTTCTACCTGGCATGGTTCGCCCACTTCCTGCCAGTTAATTGCAGGTGCCCAGCTCGTCCACCACCTTTCCCCAGGGCCTGGCAAAGCCTGGCGCACAGAGGATGGCAACACGATCGCATGGCCTGACCGGCGGGCTGCCTCGCTGGCCCCTTCCCGTCCTGTCTCGCTGGTGGCCCGCTGGCTCGGGTCCCTGCCTGCCCGTGCCCCTGTTGCGGCACCCCCTCCTCACAGACCACCTGCCTCCAGTCTCTGGCCCTTGCAAGCCATTCAGCACACCTCTGACAAACACGCCTTGCAAAAATTCCATGTCCTTGACCTTATGATTCTGCTCAAAAACCTTCAGTGAATCCCTATGGCTCACCGAAGAAGGTTTAGTGCAGTGGTTAAAGTAGGGATTCTGGGATCTGAGCCCTGGAAGTCAGAACCTGGCTCCCACATTAACAGCTGTGTGACACTGGGCAAGTTAACTGAACTTCGTCTTATTTCCCTCACTGGTAGAATCAGGATAATATTACAACCTGCTGTGAGAATTAAATGAAATAAAGCATGGGATGCACTTACAAAAGTTTTTTTTTGACACATAGCAAGTATTCAATAAATATCAGAAATTATTAATATTATTAGCATTAGAACCAAGTCTAGACTCCTTATCTCCATCCAAGTCACTCCATTATCTGATATTAGTGAATATTTCCAATTTTCTCTTTTTCTATTCCACCCTCTCCTCCACCGCCAACCCCTGGGAATCATCTGCTGCGGCCCCTGTATCTTCAGCTGTCCTATTTCCAGGATTTCGTTTATATTTTTCCATCCCAGGTGAATGTCCCCCTACTGCTCTCTTTCTGTTTAAGTCACTTCCACCCTTCAGGGTGCAGAGCAAGTGCCACTGTTCCACAGAGCCTCCCCGCATCTGATTCAGCCTCACTGAGCCATCTGTAGCTCCTAGGCCCCAAATTAGCAAGTATTCCAAGGGGCAATACTTATTTTCTTCCTCTTACATTTTTTCAAAGCTTAAATGTTGAGCTGAACTGAAGAAAATCCTCAGTTCATAGCTCATTATCATCAGTGGTCCACGAAAGAGCCCTTTTATTTCATTTCATTTTATTTTATTTTCTCTTCCCCCCGCCCCCATTCAGCCAGTATTATATGCTCATCCTGCTTGTTACTTTTCCCCATCAAGGTTAGGTTTATAAAATTTATCCATACAAATATATGTAGATGTAGTTCATTTCCTGTAACGGCTGAATAGTATTTCATTCTTTTTTCTTAGAATACATTTATTTCCCCGTTCTCTCATTGAAGGGCATTAAAGTTTGTTATGGGTTGAATTGTGCCCAGCCTCCCCCAAAAAGATATGTTCGAGCCCTAACCCCAAGTCCCCTGAGTGTGACCTTATTTGGAAGTAGGGTCATTGCAGATGTGGTTAGTTAAGAAGAGGTCATACTGGAGTAGGTGGGTCCCTAATCCGTGTAAGAAGGGGGCAGAGACCCCACAGAGCGAGAGCTTGAAGCCCGGCAGCCGCTAGCCAAGCAGCACCATGGGGGGCTGGTAAACCCCCAAAGCTCGGGAGAGGCAAGGAGGGAGTCTCCCTGCAACTTTCAGAGGAGCATGGCCCTGCCGAAGCGTGGATTTTGGCCCCCTGCGCCGAGAACGTGAGACAATAAATTTCTGTTGTTTTAAGCTGCCTGGTTTGTGGTACTTTGTTATGGTAATCCTGGGAAATTGAAACAAGATTATTTCCAGTGTTTTGTTGTTATGAAAAATTCTGGAATACATGTCTTTGCTTAGTTCTCAATGTGTGCACCTACTCGTTCCTTCATTCAACAAAAATTTATCAGATGCCTACTGTATTCTACTGACTATTAGGCTCAGAGACTATTTGAAACCCTCCTCATTTGAGTAGGGGGAGGCAATAAGCAGACAAATGTATAACGCTAGGTTATGATAAATGCAAAGAAGAAAAGTAAGAGGGCAGAGTGGTGAAGGTGCAGCCCCACACAGCGTGGTCAAGAACGTGGTGACGTTGGAATAGACTTGAATGAAGTGATGGAGTGGGACAGGCTGGGGGCCGGCATTCTGGGCAGAGAGAACAGTGAATGCAAAGGCCTAAAGGTGGGAATGTGCAAGGCACGTTCCCGGAAAGAAGGATGAGTGAGGGGACGTGGTGGGAGATGGGCCCACAGGAGTAGGCCGGAGCCACATCAGGCCATATGGACTCGCCGGCTGTGGTACAGACTTTGGCTTCCATTCTGAGTGAGGTGAAAAGGATTCTGGGGGAAAGAATAGCAAGCTCTGACTGACTTTTTAAAAGATCCCTCTGGCAGCTGAGTGGAGAAGAGATGATAGCAGCGTAAGGGTGAGGTGGAGACTCCAGTTAGGAGGCCCTGGCAGTGGCCCAGGGCAGAGATGATGGCGGCGGGACCAGAGGTGGTGGTAGTGGAGCTGGGGAGAAAGGGCTGGTGTACCACAGCGTATTTTGAAGGTAGAGCCAGTAAGATTTGCTAAATGATTAGATGTGAGGTGTGACAGAAGAACCAAGGATGACCCCCAGAGTTCTGGCTTGAGCAGCTGGAAGGGTGGAGTTACCATTTACTGAGATGAAGACAGAGGAGGAAGAGATTTCAGCATTAGATTAGAAGTTTGATTTTTAACATTTTAAGTATGAAATGCTTACTAGACATCAAAGTGGAAATGTCAAATAGGTAGTTGACATCAGCATTTTAGGAACAAGGTCTATTCTGGGGATAAACTTGGGAAATCATCCTGGTATACAGAATACTTAAAGTCAAAGTTACCTAGGGAGTGAGGATAGATTGAGAAGAGAGAGCAGGGCAGCCTGTGAAGGCTGGAAAGATGCCGTGGTACCAGCAAAGGAAAGTGAAGAGCAGAGGCCATTAGCAGAAGAATCAAGCAAGAGAGAGGTGTCCCTGGGGAAGCAAAGAAAGGGCTTCAAGAAGGAGGGAATCTTCTATTGGTCTGAATGATGCTAATGGGCCAGGTAAGGGAAAGACAAAATTAAAGACAATTCTTTAGAGAAGTTTCACCATAAGGGGAGCATAAAACTGGGGCAGAACATGGAGGGGAATGTGGAAAAGAAGGAAGTTTTCTTTCTTTTTTCTCTTTCTTCTCTTCCTTCTTTATGAGGACTACTGCAGCCTGCTGACATGAATAATCCACCAGGGAGGGGGAACTTGGCAATGCAGGAGAAAGAGAGGACAATCTGGAAGCAAGATTCTGAGGAGGTGAGAGGAGCAGGAGGAGTTAGTCTTGGAAAAGGAGGAAGGCAGAGGATATGGACACACTTCCTGGCAGATTGATAGATTTGGGAATGGGAGCACATGGAAATATTTTTGTTTACATTCATATTCTCAGTTCATTAAAAAGCAAGGTCAACAGCTGAGTGTGAAGAAAGAAGAGAAAGTATTAGAGGAGAGAAGTTGAAAAGGAGAATGGGACAGAGAGATGGACTTGGGAGATGTGATAGGATTAGTAGGACCACTGAAGACCCAATTGATGTGTGTTTGTAGACCAGTTAGAATGGGTGTGTAAGGGTTTCTGTGGGACACATACATAGAGAGGAAATGTGAGATTGTGGAGTAGGCATATACACAAATCCACTAAACACGCTAATTGTTTTCCAGAATGGCATACTAGTGGTGAATGGGGTTTCTACTTCACCAAATTCTCACTGGCACTTTATAAAATCCACATTTTTTGTCAAACTTTTGGGGTAAAGTGGTTTTTCCCTATATAATTTGCTCTGATTATTAAAGTTGAGTATCTCTTCTGATCTTTATTAGGCTTTTCTATTTCCCCCTCTGTGAAATTTTTGTTTATTTATAACCTGTCCTAATTTGAGCTCCCATTAAAACATGCACGGATTTGGGTGCAGGTTATTTATTTGGAAGCACAAGTGAGGGAGTAAGGGCAGCAAAACAAGGAAGGGAGAAAAACTAAGAATTGGGAGATTGTGAGCAGGTGACTGCTATGACAGAGGGAGCCTCAATCCTGCTTTAGAAAAACAGGTTCTTAAATGTAATCCATTCCTGTGGGACTGAACCCTTGTAAATAGGATCTTTTGATGAGGTTACCTCAGTTAAGGTTTGGCCCACCTCAATCAGGATGAGTCTTAATCCTACTTATGAAGGCCTTATAGGGCGAGGGAGCAGCCCGAAGCTGAAAGTCAAGGGAACGGAGAGG
>JAKSZT010054202.1:818375-872267 GCA_026826555.1 Tolypeutes matacus | reverse complement strand
AACGGAGAGGCCAGGGGAGGCCGCCATGAGCACTGCCATGTGACAGAAAAGCCAGGGACCAAGGGATGCCGGCAGCCAGCCCCAGAGTGCCACGGTCTTCTAGGAGAGAACATCATCTTAATGACACCTCAATTTTGGACTTCTAGGCTTAAAACTGTGAGCCAATAGATTCCTACTGTTTAAGTTAACTTTTTGCATGATATTTGCTTTATCAGCCAGGAAACTGAAATGCGGAACATGCTGAACACTTCTCAGAATTGTCCCACTACCCCCAAGCCTGCATTGGTGAAGGGTTTTCTCTGGAAGACCCAATCCCCAGCACTTCTAGGCTGCTTTGTAGGTAACATTGAGTAGCTCCCACAGGACCTAAGAAAAGCTTCAGGTTGGCATAGAAAGAGAGGGGCTCAGACACTGGGGAGGGAAGTTGTGTGTGTGCAGGGAACTGTCCACCACAGCTGCAGAGGACTCAGAAATGGTCTGAGAGGGCAAAGCATCAACAGGGTCTACTACAATATCCTTTCTTTCTTTCTTTTCTTTCCTTTTTTTTTTTCTGATTTGCAGGGTATTATTTCTTTTTCATTATAATCCTCTTGTCACCTTCATATCTGTCAGCTGTCTGTTAACTTTGTTGTATCAGAAATCTTTACTTTTGGTGTCATTAACCATATTAATTGTCTCTTTTATGGTTTGTACTTTTTGGCATCTTAGAAGATCCTTCTCCATTCCAATGTCACATAAATATTCTCCAACATTTTCTTTTAATAGGTGTATGGCTTTGCTTTTCATATTTAGTTTTTCATACACCTAAAGTGCATTTTTATATCTAGAACACGGTAGGGATCTGTGACAGTTTGATATCATTTTATGAATGCCGAAAAGAGAAAAGATTATGTTTGTAAAACTGATTTATTCTTCTGGGTATGATATCTTTGATTATATTGGATTCAGTTGAGAGCCCTTGAGATCAGCAACCATCTTGCTTTAACACATGGCAACTGACATTGGTGAGAAAGCAACCTTGAGTTGGACTCTTTAGGGCCTTGTAACTGTAAGCTTTTACCCCAAATAAATCCCCTTTATAAAAGTCAACAGATTTCTGGTACTTTCCATCAGCACCCCTTTGACATACTAATACAGAATTTGGTACCAGGAGTGGGATACAGTCTGTTGCAATTACCAAAAATGCTAGAATGATTTTATAAATAGGTAAGGGATATTTTATTTTAAGGAATTGAGAGATGCTTTATAGAAAAGGCCTACATTGCATTAAGAGACTGTTGGTAGGAATATGGATGCTAAAGAGACTTTTGATGAGGCCTTAGAAGGAAATGCTGAAACTATTATTGGAAACTGGAGGAAAGGCAATCTGTGTTTTAAAGTTGCAGAGAACTTAGCAAGATTGACTCCTGGTGTTAAATGGAAGGCGGTATTTGAACATGGTGAGCCTGGGCATTTAGCTGAAGAGCTTTTTCAAAAACTCGGAGAATGCAGCCTGGCTTCTCTTTGCAGCTTATAGCAAAATACTAGATGAAAGAGACTGCTGGCATGAGGGAACCAGAGATTGATTCCGGAAATTCCAAGCCTCTGGAAATCAATCCTCTAGATGATAGTGCCCCATTTGAGGAATTAACTAAACTTGGAACTTTTAAGTCAGGATTGAAAATGCAGTTATTCAGGAAACACTTGTGGAAAGTCTTACTGTCTAACGGCTTATATCCCTGCTTCTTGCATGCTAAACTAACAAGTTTTTTGTGAGATATGTATGAACAAAACCAATGTCAGCCTGGAGTAAAAAGGACATGGAAGGGAGAGATGGAAGGGAAAATGGCTTTAAGAGGAAAGCCATGGAAGCTGAGGTCTGGAATTAAGACATCTCCTTGGGTCGAGAAAGGGACCCCACCTATGTGTATGGAGAGGGTGAGTTTTCCCCGGCATTTGAAGAGGGTGGATGTTCCAGTCCACTGTTCATGGCAAGTTCAGCTGCCCCGGGTTACAGAGAGAGTAGAGCACATTCCCCATGGGTTGGGGAGAATGAGGTCACCACCTCACTGTTCTGAAGAGGTTGGGCCTGTGTGCTAGAAAGTAGGGAGACTGTTGCTCTACCTCACTGTACTAAGTGGGTTGAAACAGTACCCCAGAGACTGGGGAAAGTGTGGCCATCACCCCAATGTTTTTGGAGGGTGAGGTCTGGAGCTCAGTCACTACCTAGTACCTTGATGAGGGTGGAACCAAGAAGATGGCCATGGGGTAAGCCTGTGAAAAGGATGGGCCACCATGAGGCCCTGAGGAGAAGACAAAACCATCATCTCAAGAATCACGCTCAGACTTTGAAATCTGATGGAGTATGCCCTGCAGGTTTTCGGAAACTGAGATGCATGTTTCCCTCCAAAATTCTCCTTGTGGTAATGCAAATTTTTATCCTATGTCTGTGCCTCACTTGTATATTGGAGGCAGATAACTTGTTTTGTAAGTTTCACATGTCTACAGCCAAAGGGGACTTTGTCCCAAGACAAACTGTCTTCTTATAACTGATTGTGATGTGATTTTGTACTTAGCATTGCTACTGAGATGATTCAAGTTTTTTTGGAATATTGTAATATCTTTTTGGGATTCAGAGGGTGTAATATAACAGTTTGAGATAATTTTATGAATCCCCAAAAGAGAAAAGATTATGTTTTTAAACTATTCTTCTGGGTGTGATACCTTTGATTATATTGATTCAGTTGTGGGGCCCTTGATTAAATTACCTGTTAAGATTAGGGCTTTGATTTGACCACATCAGAAAGGCATGACTCAAGTTGAGTCCCAGCCCCTTTGGTGGGTCTATATAAATGGACACTCATTCAAGAAGACACACAGGAAGAGAAAGAGCTCTGTCATTTTTGATCCTTGGGCCTTGGGGAGAGATGAGCCATTCACTTGACAGTGTGCAGCTGACCTTGGGAAGAGAGCCAAGACTGATATAGAAGGCCTGGAAAGAAATAAGCCATATGCCAGGAGAGAGAGGAAGCCCTGAGAGACAAGCCCTATGCCAGCCTGCAGCTAAGAGAAAGGAAGCCCAGAGGGTAAGGCTGAACCCTCGCAGAAGTCAGTGACCATCTTGCTTCAACACATGACAACTGACTTTGGTGAGGGAGCAACCTTGAGTTGGACTCTTTAGGGCCTTGTAACTGTAAGCTTTTACCCCAAATAAATCCCCTTTATAAAAGCCAACAGATTTCTGGTACTTTGCACCGGCACCCATTTGGCTGACTAATACAGGATCTAATGTTATTTTTTTCCCCATAGACTAAATCAATTTTCTAGAGACTGCTGATGAATAATCCATCTTCCCTTTACCAGTCTGTGATGCCTCATCTCCCATAAACAAGCTCCCACATACATATGGGTCTGTTTCTAGATTCTACCCATTCGGCATCCACTCAGTTTTTCAACCCATTCTTTATTTTGGAAATTATAATTTTATATCCAATATTTCCGATTGGCTCTCCTTTAGAACCACCTGTTTTTGTTTCATATTTGCAATGTCTTCTGTAGGATTGTGTTTCCTCTTCTTTTTCTGTCAATAGATTTGCTTCCTCTGCTGTAGGTTGTTCTGTTTGTGATAATTCTTTCTCAGTGCTTGTTTTTCTCAAATTATCTCATGATTTTTTGACTGTGGGCTCATCTTCAGTCCTTTGAGACTGTCAACCACCTCTGCCTGTGTGTTCTAACTGGGGGAAGTAGCAAAAGCCACGGCCAGGAGGGTTGCATCTCACCGGTGAGTGCTGTTCGTTGGTCAAGCTTAGCAATGCCCCTTCTCCCTGGGTGCTCCTCAGGGTGCTGCCCCTCCCCTCCATCCCAGGCACTGATATCCTTCTAGACAGCCACCCTTATGGGGCCCCTCATGGCCCCACCCCAAACAGGCTCCCTCTCGTCTTCCTACCTCAGACCTCTCATTCCCCATTGCCCCATCCCACCCAAAACTCTTTTTTTTTTTTTTTGCCAAACAAAACATCCTAAGATCCTTCAATCATTCCTCAGGACAAGACCTTCAAACCTCTTTAGTATCCCAATGCACACATTTTAATTTGCCACCATCTTGGTAGGTTGAATTATGCACCCCCCAGGAAAGGCATGTTCTTAGACTTAATCTGCATTCCTGTGGTTGTGAAATCACTTGTAAATAGGACCTTTTGAAGATGTTGTTTTTAGTTAAGGTCTGGCCAATGGAATCAGGGAGCATCTTCATCCATATTAGTGGAGACCTTGTAAAGGGAAGAAACCCGAGGCCAAAGTCAGAGAAAGCCGCAGGGAGGTGAAAGAGGCTGGTGTCAGCAGAGCAGACACAAGGAGAGCGAGAGCAGCAGGTGGAGGGAGGCAGAGCTGCCGGCCCAGAACCCACGGATCGCCTCCGACCGTCGCTAGACTGCTACAGACCCCGGGAGGAGCAAGACTGTTGGACCACTTCTAGCCTCACAACTGTGAGCGGACAAATTCCTGTTGCTTAAGCCAACCCATTGTGTAGTGTTTGTACAGCAGCCTGTAAAGTTAGGCAGCATTCTTCCTAAAATGTGACGTCCAGACCTGAATTCAATGCCCTAGGTGTTCATCTGATGCCTTGTAAAGATTCTTTCTTTTTCCTTTGTTTATGCCAGGAAGTTTTCATGGAAAGACTTTGAAAGCTAAGTTTCCAAAAGGAAATTATAAGATGTGAGAAAATGCCCTAGCAAGAGAGAATGAGACTGCTTTCTATAACCACAGAACAAACAGATTTCATGGTTAAAAGAATAGTAAGCAGTCTTCTTAGGTACTTGTATCATTATTAGCCACATCTGGAACAGAGAAACTATGCCTCAGGGAATAAGGAGAAGACAGTGAAGTGCTGAAAAAGAAAAAAGAAAAGAAAAAGAGGGGCGGTATGGATATATGAATGAGGGGAAGAAAGATTCTGGAGTTGGGGAAAATTTTTTTAAAGTATTAAATATAGAAATGTGAAGCCCTGAAAAAAATTATAAACATTCTTGAAATTTTCTCATTAATTTCTGAGGACATTTTAAAAATGGAAAAATAATGGATTATCTTTTTAAGTGAATGAAATTTTGTAATATAAATTGTTAATATATTGTTGCCCCACCTTTGCACTCTAAAAATTACTTCTGAAAACTGTCTAACAGGGACATCTGTTAAATGTAAAATCTGTTAAATAGGTTAAATATAAACCTATTTAGAGAAATGTCTGCAACCAGCTCAGAGAGTGTGTTTTTGGCAAATAAAACAAAACGGTTTTGAGATTTAATAATATTTTTATTCTCAGAGACAAGGGAAAATAAAATGAAAGACTTTATTAAGAAAGGGAAAGAATTTTACTGTTAGCTAAGTCACGCTCATCCCTCTTTTGGATCCAAGTTTCAAAGGTGCAGAGGCTTATATGTGTTTGTGGAATTAATGAAGAAAATAATGAATAAGTAAGAGAAGAGATAAGTGAGAAAAGAAAGAAGGAATGGAAGAAAGATGAAGGAAGAAGGAAGGATATTTGGAGATATATCAAATTAATGAGGATGAAAACACCAGCATCAGATTACACCACCCATTTCTCTGCTCCTCTTTTGATCAGAATATCTGTCTGTCTGTCTGTCTGTCTGTCTGTCTATCTGTCTGTCTGTCTGTCTAATCAATCCAACTATCAGTCCATTTATCTGTCTTTCTAATCTCTGAGCATTTAAGAATAGATTGTATGCATCATGCACCTTCAACACTGAAGACTCCCACACTTACTGCCTAAGAACAAGAATATTCACTTATGTAACCACCTTAAGTACAATTATCAAGTTCAAGAAATTTAACATTGACATAAACCTCACAGTCTATATTCTGATATTTCGGAATGTCCCAGTAACGTCCTTTTGAGTCTTTTCTCCTTTGTTATTAGATTTTGCCCAACATCTTGCATTGCATTTGATGGTCACGCTTCTTTAGTTGTTCTTTTTTTAAATTGTGGAAACACATGTACAACGTAAACTTTGCTATCTAACCCCTCCCAAGCATACCGTTCACTGGGGTCAGTCACATTCACAACGTGGCAGGACACTCACTGCCCTCCTTTGCCAGAACTTCCCCATCTCCCCAAACAGAAACCCGACATCTGTTATGCATTGACTCCCCATTCCTCCCCTCCACCCCCACCCCCTGCCTCTGGTAACCTGTACTCTACTTTCTGTCTCTGAGTTTGCTGATTTCGGCTATTTCATATAAATGGAGTCACACAATACCTGTGCCTTTGTGGCTGACTTATTTCACTCAACATGATGTCTCTGTTTCATCCATGTAGTGGCATGTATCAGAGCCTCATCCTGTTCAGGGATGACTAATATTCCATTAAATGTGTATGCCACATTCTCTTCATCTTCCATCCACTGATGGGCACTTGGGTTGCCTCTACCTTTTGGCTATTGTGAATAGTGCTGCTGTGAACATTGTTGGACAAATATCTGCCCAAGTGCCTCCTTTCAAGACTTTGGGGCATATCCCTAACAATGGGATTGCCAAGTCATATGGCAGCGCTATGCCGAACTTTTGAGAAACTGCCAAACTGCTTTTCACAAAGGTTGCACCATTTTGCATTCTCACTAACAATGTATAAGTGTTCCTATTTTTTGGCATCTTTGCCAACACTTGTTATTTTCCATTTCTTAATAATAGCCATTCTAGTGAGTGTGAAGTAGTATTCCACTGTGGTTTAGGTTTGCATTTCCCTAATGGCTAATGATGTTGAGCATCTTTTCATGTGCTTATTAACCATTTGTAGATCTTCTTTGGAGAAATGTCTTTTGAAGTTCTTTGCCCATTTTTTTTTTTTTAAATTGTGTTGTTTGTCATTTTATTGTTGCATTATAGGAGTTCTATATATATATTTGGGATATTAAACCTTTAGAGATATATGGCTTTAAAATATTTTCTTCTATTCTGATTCTGTTGATTGTCTTTTCACTTTCTTGATAAAGTCCTTTGATGCACAAAGCTTTTAATTTTTAGAAGTCCCATTTATCTATATTTTCTTTTGTTGCTCATGCTTTTGGTGTTGAGTCTGAGAATCCATTGCTTAATATAAGATCCTGAAGATATTTCCATATATTTTATTCTAAGGGTTTTATAGCTTTAGTTCTTATGATTAGGTCATTGATCCATTTTTATTTAATTTTTGTATATAGGATGAGGTAAGGATCCACTTTCATTCTTTTGCATATGGATATCCAGTTTTCCCAGACCCACATGTTGAAAGGACTGTACTTTCACCATGGAGTAGGCCTTACACCCTGGCAAAAATCACAGATGTGTGGAGGGTATTGTTTAATGTATTAGCTGCTGTTTTCCATGCCCAGGAGATATTTGGCAATGTCTGGAGACATTTTTGATACAAATGTCTAGCGGGTAGAGGCCAGGGATGCTGCCAAACATCCTAGAGTGGGTCAGCCCCACAATGGAGAACTGTCTGCCCAAATGTCAGCTTAATTCTGATATTTAGCTCCATTCGTGAAAATAATTATTTGGTATTTATGATGCTTTTCATATTTATGCTGTTGCAGTTACAAGATTAAAAAGTCATGGCAGATGGCCCTGGATTAGCTTCTTAGAAGACTGGTAAGATCTAAATGAGTTGGAGATGAAAAAATGACAGGAAGCATTCCCAGAGTCAGAGCTCCCCTATCCTGTCCCACTCCAGGGAAACCAGGGCTACCTCCCCTTGTGCTCCTGACAACTCCAAACCCCTAGGCAGCCAGCTTCTCCAGATTATAGGAGCCAAAAAGCCCAAGTGCTTAAAAGCCTGAAAACCGGTAATCAAAATGCTGGGTTTGAATCTGGCTGGGTGACTTTAAGCCAGTGACTTAACCTCTCTGAGTTTCACTTTCCTTATCTGTAAAAATATAGAAACTACTATATCATAGGATTGTTATAAAGAATAAATGAAATACTAAGGGTAAATTTCCTACACATAATAAGGCCTGCCTGTTTTGTAGTAAGTACTCAATGAATGACAACAATTGCTGCTTTGAAAAATTGCTTTTTATGTGGTCCAGAGTTTTTTATTTGCTAACTCAAGTAGGATATAACATTCCTTTTTGTTGCTGATTATTTTATCTTGGTATCTTTCTTACGAAGGAGCTTTATTTATAGGGATTAATTAATTGGGGTGTTAAGTCTATTTTTAAATTGGCATTGGAGCCACAAAGTACGATTTGGAGAGAAACAGGAAACTCATGCACCGAATGCAACAGAGCCCCTCCTCTGTGTTAGATATTGATTGTCATCCAGGTAACCCACTTCCCCCCAAGTGTTTCCCTCTGATCTGGTTATGTCCCATATGGACCTGTATTCTCTAGTGCTGAAGACACAAAGACATGTTTCACACTTGACGTTTGTTTTAGTTTGCCAAAGAGCTGCCGATGCAAAGTACCAGAAATAGGTTGGTTTTATAAAGGGGATTTATTTGGGGTAAAGGCTTACAGTTCTGGGGCCATGAAATATCCTAAACCAAGGCACTGTCAGAGGTGCTTTCTCACCAAAGCCAGCTACTGTTGATCCTGTTTTCCAGCCACATGGCAAATCAAGATGGCCGCCAAGCTCTGCCGGGGGTCTCTGTCTTCCCCTCCAGAATCTTCCGTCCCCTGGAGCTCAGCTGTGGACAGCCAGGCATAGGGCTTGTCTCTTTCCAGCCTCATCTATCAGTCTTGGCTGCTCTGCTTTCTTCCTGACTTCAGCTGCCAGCTGTCAGGCATATGGCTCATCTTTCCCTGGGCCTCAGCTCTTTGAGCCTCTCAGGGGCTTCTCTCCTTGCAGCTTAGCTGTGGGCAAACTGGAGTCCCTTTCCTAGCATTGCAGGATCAGATATGCTGGCTTCCTGTATCTGCCTCTATGTCTGTCTCTCTGTGTCTGCATTTATATCAGACCCAGTAAGAGGTGGAGACCCAAGCTGGCTCAAGCCAATCAAAAGCATCTCACACCACATGAATAGATTAGTTTAAGAACATAATCTTTCTTTTTGGGATTCAAAATCTTCCATTTTCCTAGGCACCTACTCTGTGCCTGGAATGTTCTTCCATATTCTCTTCCCTTGGTTGTCATCTACACTCCCTCATTAATTCAGCTTATCAAGTAACAGAAACCTAAATTAAAATTGACTTAAGTAATTAGGAAAACTCTCTCTCACTTTGGGAAGTCGGAGGTGAGGTTAAGTCCAGTTGATTCAGCAGTTCAGTGGGGTTCTTTCCATCTCTCTGCTCTGTCGTCTTCAGCGCTGCCCTCTTATCAGATTGGTAGCAAGAGGGCCACAGCAGTTCCAGAAATTACACCCATACCTCAAAATCCCAAAAAGAAGAGAGACCATCTCTTCCTTTGGCATTCTTGTAGGAGCAAGATAAGGATTCCCAAAAGCCCTCATTGGCCAGAATTGGGTCACATGCCCATCACTGAGCCAATCACAGACCAGGGAGATAAGATTACCTTGGACCAGTGGGTCCCATCATTGGAGCTGGGATGACATCACCTTCCCCTGAGGCCCATGTGTTTGTAGGAAGAGAATATGCTTGAGTAACAACGGAGTTCCAGTACGGAGGAAAGGGGGGATGGTTGCTGAGAAGGCCAGCAGCCAACAGTGTCCAAATTTCTTCCTTCTGGAAGCCTCCTCTGACTTCTTACACGAGAATAAATTCCCTGTCGTACACAATCCCAGCACATTATACTTCTTCATCATATACTTATTCACCATATACACATACGTGTGTATAACTCTTTGTCTAGCAACGGCCTTTCTCTCTAACATATAAGCTGTATGACCATATAAGCTCAGGGACCATAGCTCCATGATTCATCGCCGTAGCCCCAGAACCTAGCATAGTGCCTCGCACATGATGGGTATTAAATAGATATTGTTGAATGACTAAATAGTGAATAAGTGGGAAATGAAGGTTATGTCTTAGACTGGTGTCGACAACTGGACCTCTCCTACCCAGTGTGTGTAGGTAATAACCACAGGGTGACATTCTTCAGACTGTGGAACTGATGAATGATGGGGTTAAATCACAGGACCTGGTGAACCTGCTCGCTCACTAGGCCTCAGGCTTCTCACCTGACAAGGCCCAAGAACAAGTGCAGCTACTTTCCAGGTAGCTGTAAGGATTAAATGAAATCCCAGGAGCAAGTCCAGCAGTGCCTGGCACATTGCAAGCCCTTTCCAGTTCTGTCCCCTTCCCTTTTCTTCCAAAAGGGATTAGTCCTCTCTCCTAGGAGGACTCATGGCGGGGGCGAGGGGTGGAGACCGCCAACCATTTGTGAATTCCAGCCTGACTCATGATCTGTGTGTTCCCAGCAGAAGCCCGTAACCAAAGCAGTTCACCAGCTGCTCCTCTGAGTGCTGCCCTTTGTCACCACAGCCCAGCATCCTCACCCTCCACATGACTCCCTCTGGAATCTCTTGTCCTCCTAGAGGACCATGGGGACTTCCTTACTCACAGCAATTCTCACCGCACCACTAGATGCAGGGGTTCTCAACAAGGGGTCCGTGAGCTTGAACAGAAACTCAAAAACACATCATTCTGGTGAGGACATGCTGGTGCGGGTGTGATCTATTATTAAATAATACACGGGGCACTTTCACCTGACTGGCAGAGGGGTCTGTGGAACAAAAAAGGTGAAGAGCCCCTGCGTTAGAGCAAAGCACAGTCGGGTCCTCTAGCGGCTGCAAGGCACTTCCTACGCTTTCAGGAAAGTTGCTCAAATGCTTTATGGAGGGATGCACTAGAGCAGTGGTCCTCAAACTTAAGCATGTATTAGAACCACCAGAAGGCTTGCTCAAATGCAGATTCCTGGGTCCCACCACCAGAGTTCCTGACTCGGTAGGTCTGGGGTGGGGCCCTAGACTGTGCATTTCTATCAAGTTCCCAGGTGTTGCCCATGCTGCTGGTGTAGGACCATGCTTCCAGATCGACTGCATCAGGAAAGCGAGCTGGGGAAGCTCACCCCTTATGTGCAGTTCTACCTGCCCTTTCAGCTCTCTGGGGCTCTCTTAAGGACCTTCGTGGAGCCTTGTACTATCTTGGTTCTCTGCTGGTTCCCTAATGGTCATTCTTCCCACCCCCAAGTCCTGTTCTCTTCTTTTACTCCTCACATTCTCTCCCTTGAAATCATGTCTGTTTTGCTCACCATGATATCTCCAGCACCCAAAACAGTGCCTGGAACAGAAAAAGTACTTAATAACTAAGTACTGAATTGAAACAGGTGGTTTCTTTATGCACATGGTTCTTGTATCAGTCAGGATAGGCTAGGTTATGCTGCTATAACAAACAATTTACAAATCTCAGTGGCTTCAGACATCAAAGGCTTATTTCTCACTCGTACTATGTGTCTATTGCATGTTGGCCGGCAGGGGCAGGGGGTGGCTTTCCTCCTTGTCCTCATATCAGGGCTCAGATTGATAAGCTTGTACCATTTGAAATGCTGCTGGTTGTGACAGCAGGAGTAAGAGAGCATTTGGCAAAGCTCACACTAGCTTCCATCTGGAAGTGAAACACAGCACTTTCATTCATATTTCATTGGTTCAAATGGGTAGGGAAGCACAATCTTCCGATTTACCAGAAGTGTAAGGAGAACTGGAATCATGGAAGAGTAGTACATCTACTGTTCCCATAACTGTGGCCCAGATGTCTCTCCCAGTTTCCAGACTTGCATCTCTAAATGCCTAGCAGACATTTTTACCTGGGTGATCCTCTCATTGTTTTCCAAACTGAACTTATTATATTACCATCAAACCTACTTTTCTTTCTTTTTTCCATGTTACTGGACTCAGTTGCAGGGGGGAAAAACCTATCATTTCTAATCTTTGGAGTTGTCTGCCTTCTCCCCCTCCTTTGAATAACCAACCAGTTGCCATATTCAGTCATTATACATCAATACTCAAATTCTACCTTATATCCTAGCCCAAATTACTCCACTCCCTATTCATTCATTCCACAACCATGTCTGAGCACTCACTTATGTGCCAGGAACTACACTAGGGCCTGCAGATACAGCAGAAGAGAGGAGAGGGTTCCTCATGGAGCTTGCAGTCTTATGAAAGAGTGTTGGCAAAGGACTACACATGGAATTATTTAAGTATGTTTGCGATGAGTACTATACATGAGAACCTGATCTCATTTGGGGTCATTGAGGAAGACTTCCCTGAGGAAGTGACATTTAAGCCAAGACCAGATGGGCGAGTGATAGAAAGCAAAATAAGGATTAGCATGTTCCACACAAAGGAAACCCCATGTACCATGCTCTAGTTTAGGGGCTCATTGCTTCTTTTCCAGAAGGGTTGCAGAAGCCTCCTTGACTGTCTCCCTGACTTCATGCTATGCCTGTCCAGTCCATCTCACATAGTGTTGCTGGATTAATCTTCCTAAACCAAGGGCTTATCATGGTGTCCCCTGATCAAGATTTTCAATATGTCTCTATTGCCTCAAAATAAGGCGACCTCAAATCTTGCCCTCATTTATCTTTCTACCATATCACTCATTTGTCCCCCTCACTTATGGTCCAGCCAAACCAAATGGCCTCCAGTTCTCTTTACATGCTGTATTAGTCGGCCAAAGGGGTGCTGAGACAAAATATTAGAAATCTGTTGGCTTTTATAAAGGGTATTTATTTGGGATAGAAGCTTACAGTTACCAGGACATAAAGTGTAAGTTACTTCCCTCACCAAAGTCTGTTGCCACGTGTTGGGGCAAGATGGCTGCCGACATCTGCCAAGAGTTCAGACTTCTTGGGTTTCTCTCCGGGCTCAGCTGCCGTGCTCTCTCCACAAGGCCAGCTGTAGACTATCAGGTGAACGGCTCTGTCTCTCTCCCTGAGGCTCAATTCTCTCCGGGCTCAGCTGCTCTGCTCCTGTTTCCCAGGTTCCAGCTCAAAACTCCCAACTCTGTCCTTTGCCATGTCTTTTCTCTCCACCCACCAAGGGGCGGGGACTCAATGTCCTACTGACATGGTCCAAAGTCCTAATCATAATTTAATCAATTAAAAGTGAACCTCTGACAGACCAGTTTACAAACACAATCCAATAGCTATTTTTGGAATTTCTAAACAATGCCAAACTGCTACACATACCCTCCTTTTTTTCCAACTCCTGGCCCTTTTCTCTGCCTGGAATACATATTAGTCAATTTTCCAGAGAAACAGAACTGATAGGATATATATATAACATATTTACATGTAAATATTAAGAGATTTATTATAAGAATTGGCTCACATAACCATAGGGATTGGCAAGTCTGAATTCCAAGGGCCTGTCACAAGTCGGAGCCTTCGATGGAGGCGATGTTCAATTCCCCAGGAGAAGCGGGCCAGCTGAAGACAGAAATTGCTCTCTCTGACTGCTGAAACCCTCTGTTCTCCCTTTAAGGCCCCAAGTGCTCAGGTGAGTCCCCTCTCATAGTCGCAGGCAGTCTTTTTTGAAGACTATAGATGTGATCAGCCTCAGACACAATCAACCGCATGAGTTAAATCCATCCATGAAATCCCCTCACAGCCACAACCATGCCAGTGTTTGCTCGCCCAGACATGGCCTAGCCCAGCTGACCCGCAAAATTGGCCGTCACAGAGTGCCTCCCAGTCCCTTGGGTCAATGTCCCACCCATTCTTCAGACACCACCTCATCCATGAAGCCTTCCCTTGTTGGCCCAACAAAAGCCACGTCTCTCTCCGTTTAGTGCCAGCAGCACTGGGTCTGATTTGTTCTACGGTGCCTTGCATAGGTTTGGGTGCATACCTCCGCCCTCCAAGAACTGGAGCATCCCTAAGCAGGAGATCGGAGTGTGATGGGCCTCTGTTTCTCACAGCACCATCACAAGATTCCGCAGAGTAAATGTCAGCTGCGTGGCTGTAAAGTCCACGTCAGGACGCTAAGGAATGTGTTGTGCTCCCCTATTCTCATTTTCTCACAGTACGTGCTCCTAAGAAGGGTTGGAAGGGCCCCCCATTTCTTAGAGGGAGATGGATGAGCTATCTCTAATGCACCTACTCCCTGGAGCTCTTCTCCTCTCACCAAACATTCCCTGCTCAGCAAGATAAATGCTCTTCTCTCCCTAGCCTCCCTGCTTGACTGCTTTAACTCTCCTCTTCGCTACAGGGGTTGGGGAGGGGGGGGCTAGGGAGTGGAACTCGCAATGGCTCTGGTTTGGATTCGGTTCTAACTCTCCAGGCTAGTGATCCTGTGACTTTCCACAAGTGTGTTAAGCTCCTTGAGTCTCCTTTTATTTATCTGGATAATGGAGATAATCATGCACTTGTCCATGGACAGAGTGAGAAAATACACAGGAAATGTCTGTCATTGATTCCTTCCAAGGACCAGATGTCTCAATAAATGCTCATCATTCTCCCAGTCTCTGTAGATCCCTCTTATTTTGGTCCTCTTCCTCCCCACCTTTTTACACCCCCCTCCATCCTTACGGAACTGCCACCTGGCGCCCCTTAATGCCACCCTCCATCTCCCGCTCTCCTTCCCCCACCCTCTCCCTTCTCCCCTTGGCTCCTGCAGTGACCTGGTGAGAAGGGACGGGCAGGTGCTGGAGCCCCAGCGGCAGCCTGACTTCATTTTGCAGCTTCTCTCGTCTGGAGAGCCGAGGGCTTTCATTGTGCATCCCACGGAGTGCGCTCTTGGTCACACCTGAGCCAGTCATCACTCTGCCTCGATGCCAGCACCCCGAGGCGCCCGCTCCCAGCTCCATGGCTGGCTCCTGAGTCCCAGGCGTGCTCACTCTCCACAGGAGCCAACAGATTGAAGAGTTTTCCTCTCCCACCTCAGTTGTGGTCCAGCTGATGCTCTACAAATTTGGCCTGGCTTTGTTCCAGTGTACCATATTTCAGATTTTCTGTTACAATATTGTATAGTAGAAAAGAAAGATCTCTGGAAGCTGTGAGCAAAGATCTCAATGGGCAGACTTTTAACCTTCTCCTTGTGTTGTAGGCCTTAGTCTGGCAGGCACAAGGTATGGGGCCCAGACCAAGTAACCTCGGGGGGCCTGGGTGAAAAGTGGGAGACCAGCAGGGAATATGCATGGGGTTCCCTCAGCACAGACATTCTGGGGTCTAGACGTATGCACACATTGTATGAAAAATGCAGACCCGGGGTCTCATGGTAATTTGGGGCCAAGTCAGGATTCTGACCCAAGATGCCCATTCCAGGGCCTTTTGGGTTTTGAGGCCGATAGCTCTGGAAAGTCCCGGCTTTAATCAGCCAAGGGTTTCTAAGAGACGTTAGGAACCAGGGCTAACATGTGCCAGCCACTGAGCTAAGGGTTGTTCATGCATTAACCCTTTAAACCCTCGCAGCAGCCCTGGGGAGAGCTTTCACGAAGAGGAAGCAGAGAGGCCTTTATTCCACGTGGATATCCCCACAGCTCCGCCTTACTCCCAGGTCTGTAAGCGGCATGCTTTCAGAATCCACAGCTGCAGTTCCCAGCTACATTTTAAGCTCTATGCACACGGTAAGAAGGACTGACTGACTATGTGTCCACTCTGCTGTTTCAGTAGAGGAGGAGTGGCACGTTGTGTGTGTGTGTGCGTGTGCAGAGGCATATTATCACTGTTCTCTATTATCCACACCTAAGAAATAGTCAGGCAGATGGGACCCATGCCTATAGACCAGGTTCCCAGTATAGACTATTCGGTGCATTAGGCTGGAATAAGGCACATTTAGTAATGTGAGGCTCTAACATCTGTGAACTACAGACTTGCTTGTTTTATAGACAGTTTGTTCCCTAAAATTGGACCCAGTTGTTGATGATGATAACAACAACTAACAGCTCTAGGTACTTCTCACATGCCAGACCCTCTGCTCAGCATGTGCTGCCTCATTCACCATCGCAGCCACCCAGAGAGCAGAGGCTGCCCGTGCTCGCATTTATGGAGAAGGAAAGGAAGGCTCAGAGAGATTAGGTGACTTGCCTGAGGTCACACAGCTAGAAAAGAACAGACCCCAGGGTTTTTCTGGCTCTTAACCACACAATGTGCCAGGAGGGTGGGGTGGGAAAGCAGCTGGCATACCTAAAACACTTGATTTGAAAATAAAGAATATCGGGGCCAGAGAGAGCAAAAGGGGAAATCCATGACCCACTAGGACTGGTCTTTCCAGCGGCAATCTCAATTCCCCTGGAGAATGGACACATCAAGCCTCAGGGAAGGGAAAGCGGATGGAGCCAGCAAGTCCATTTCAGCAAATTCACAGGGCGGAAGTGGGAAGCACTGCCTCACCTCAGTGACTTTCCTCCCTTCAAATTCACTCATCTTTCCTAAATCCATATCATTTATTTCCAACAATGTCCTTTCTCCCTGCTTCAAACACCGTCCTCTGTCCTAGGGGATGCTTTTCACTGCCACCCTCTTCTGTGAGACGGACGCGTAGGAATGCGTATTAGGACTGTACAAGCTTGTTTTCAGAGACACCACAGGAGCGGTACACAACTTTTCACACACTGGTTTGTCCCCTTCTATGAAAAAGGAGCACACAATGGAACACAGTGAGTTAAAGGGAAGGCCTTATGTGACAGCAGGTGGTTTTCTGTGAAGCCTTCTCTCAGAATGCATTTTGGAGAACAGCAGGGGCCCCTCCACGCTTCCCGGGGGCTCCCAGAGCCTTTCTTCCCTCTTATCTTGCAAGGCTGCAGCACTTCTGGGTGTGAAGTCACGCGGAGCTGTGGGGGTGCAGCCGGCCTCCATTATCTGCTCAAGGAAGACAGCAGGCGGCTCTCAAAGACCTGCCCGAAGCCTCCTCTTAAGACCCAGCAGCAGCGCTTAGTCAGACAGCACGGACACAGTCAGGGCTTTAGGCTGGTGTGGGGGCGCCTGGAGAATAGCCCCCTGCACTGAGGATTTCCCCATCCTCTCCACAATTGAAAAGACACTGGGGCAAGAAGCTACAAACCACTTTCTTTACGAGAAAAGCCTAAAGCACACACTTTAGATCACCACTGTCCAACAGAAATATAATGCAAGCAACACACGTAATCCTGAGTTTTCCAGTAGGCTCATTCACAAAAATAAGACGAATTAGGTGATACTTATTTTAATAGTTTATTTAACCCATTACACCCAAAATGTTAACATCTTCACGTGCAGTCTATATAAAAATTTACTAATGAGCTATTTCACTTTCTTTTTCTCATACTAAATCTCTGATCCAATGTGCATTTTATACCTCTCAGTCCAGACTAGTCACAGTTCACGTTCCTTGAAGTTGTTCAGGACAAAAATTTTGGAGTCATCTTGACTCCTGCCATTCTTTCACACCACACATTTGATCCGTCAATACATCCTGTTGGCCCCACCTTAAAATTTATCCAGAATCCAAGCACCAAATCCTCTGCTGCCACCCTTGTTTTACCTTCATGGCACGGCTTTTCCCCATACCGCCTGGTGTATGGTCTCAACCCAGCACCCAGAAGAGGCTTTTTATTTTTATTTTTATTTATTTATTTATTTATTTATAAAGATTTTATTTATTTATTCATTTATCCCCCCCTTGCTGCTTGTGCTCGCTGGGTCAGCTAACCACGCCGTGCGGGCGGGCTTGCCTTCACCAGGAGGCCCCGGGAACCGAACCCAGGGCCTCCCATATGGTAAATGGGAGCCCCACTGATTGAGCCACAGCCGCTTCCCTAGAAGAGGCTTTTAAAAACATAAGCCAGATTGTCCTGTTCCTGCTTAAAAGCCGTCTGGTGACTCCCCACTTGAATGAGCTTCCCAGGACTGCCGTAGCAAAGTACCACAAACGGTGTGGCTTAAAACAACAGAACTTTGCTCTCTCACAGTTCTGGACACAAGAAGTCTGAAATCAAGATGGCAGCAGTGTCGTGCTCCCTCTGAAGGCTCTAGAAGACGATCCTTCTTTGCCTTTTCCTGATTTCTTGTGGTTACAGGCAACCCTTAGTGTTCCTTGGTTTGTGGGGACAAAACTCATCTCTGTCTCTTTTTCCATACGGCTGTCTTCCCTGTGTGTCCATGTGTGTCCAAATTTCCCCCTTCTTTTAGGGACACTGATATTTTGAAGCTGTATGGACCCCAGAAAAGTATGTTCTTAAAGTTGGCCCATTCCCGTGGGTGTGGACCCATTGTAACTAGGAGCTCTTGGTGAGTAGGATCTTAAGTTCTGACATGACCCATCTAAATCAGGGTGGGTCTTAATCCTCGTACTGGAGTCTTTTATTAGAGAAGGAAATTCAGACAAGGGAAAGTCATGGAGGCAAGAACCTGAAAACAATGAAACCTGGAAGAGAAGAGAGAGACTAGCAGATGCTGCCACGTGCCTTGCCATGTGCCAGAGGAGTCCAGGATTGCCGACAGCCAGTCTTCGGGGAGGAAGCATCGCCTGAAGATGCCTTGATTTGGACATTTTTCTCAGCCTCAGAACTGTGAGCTTGTAAGCTAATAAACTCCCACTGTTAAAAGCCAACCCGTTTCACGATATCTGCATTTCGGCAGCCTAGCAAGCTAGAACAGACACCAATCAAATGTCATATTCCGAGGTTCCAGATGGACACGAACTTCAGAGGAACATTATGCGACCCGGTATACCATTTCACGCTGAGTGAAAATCGAAGTACTTACCATGCCCTGTAAAACCAAATTTGATCAGCCTCCACCCTTACTCTCAGACCTGATCTCCTCACACTCCCCCAGCTCCCTCTGCTCTGGCCACACTGGCCTCCTTCCTCTTCCTGGAACTTGCCAGGCATGCCCTTGTGGGAGGACCTGTGCCTCTGGCTGACACTTTTCCTCTAGATAGCCACATCGCTCACTCCCTCAGCTCCTTCAATTCGCCCCTTCTCAGGGGCACCTTCCCTGATAAACCTACTTAGTCTTTCTCTCTTCAGTCTTTAGTTCCCACCTCCACACTCCTGATCCTTCTGATTCTGACCTACATTTCCCCCCATAGGCCTGGAACACTCTTCCCCCAGATACTCATGTGGCTCACTCACTCCCTTACTTGGCACATGGCACATGGGAGGCACTCAGTAAATATGTGATGAATGAATGAATTTCTGTCATGCAAAATTAACTAAAGCTGTAAAATTTTCAATGATTTAAAAAATATTTATTGAGCTGCCCTCCCCACACCGTCCACAGAGAATTTATGGGAAATTTTGTTCAGTGTTTAGTGGCTTTATTACAGCAAAATGCAGGATTATTTCTTCTCAAATGTATGAAATTGGTCAAATTTCTCTTCCTTACCCTCCCACCTTGTCTTTCAACACTGTAACCCCCCATCTCTTTTACATTCTCTCTTGTGTTTATTGAATGTACTGGTAGTACCGATGCAGAACCTCATCAGTGTCTGCGAGGGCTTGGCACTATACGGACCCCAGAAAAGTATGTTCTTAAATCTGATCCATTGCTATGGGTGTAAAACTGTTTTAAGTAGGTTTTGATTAGGTTACTCCAGTTAAGGGCCTTTGGATGAGGTTACTTCTGATGAGGCATGGCCAAGGGTGGGTCTTAATCCTCTTACTGGCGTCCTTTATAAGAGAATGGAATTCAGCGAGAGAGAAAGCCACAGAAGCCAGAAGCTGAAAGCAACAAAACCCGGAAGGGAAGGGAGAGACCAGCAGACACCGGCATTGTGCCTTGCCATGTGACAGAGTTGTCCAGGATCGCTGGCAGCTGGTCTTCAGGGAGAGAGCATCACCTGATGGTGCCTTGATTTGGACATTTTTCTCAGCCACAGAACTGTAAGCTTGTAAACTAATAAATCCGCATTGTAAAAGCCGACCCATTTGTGGTATATTGCTTTTAGCAGCCGAAAGCAGACTAAAACACTGTCCAATAGAGCAGTGGTGAAAATGTTCGATTTCTGTCCAATGTGGTAGTCGCTAGGCACCCATGGTTACTGAGCACTTGAAATGTGGCCAGCACAATCGAGGGAATAAATTTTAAATTGCATTTAATTTGCACTGATTTAAAGTTAAATAGCCACATGTGGCTAGTGGCTACCATATTAGACAGCACAGCTTCATCCACAAAGAACTCTTATAACTCTTTGAAGAAAAAGCTGTATTTTTACCAAAGTACTCTTACCAATCTCACATTTATCACTGTATAATTAACAAGCAAACCAGTTAGTATTTCTTCCTTGTTTAGAACTTGGGAAAGTATAGTAGAAAGAATTGACTTATTGAGAGCCAAGTTTTAGGTCAAGTGCACAGTTTTCACTTAAACCCAAGGCGGCCAGCGGTGGCAGAGAGGAGGCTGCAGTGAGGGAAAGCGTTTTCTCCCTGCCAGGAGCAAGCACGCCAGCGACAATGGCCTCTCTTCCTTGAGCACTGTGACAGGCACTGGGGAGGCGTTTGCACCAGCAATCTCATCAAGTTGTTACAACAGCCCTGTCAGGTCAGGTAAGCTATCACTATCTCCATTATACAGATGAGGAGACTGAGCCTCCGAGAGCAACGGGCCTGCGATGCTGATGCTCCTGGTCCCAGGGCTTCAGCACTATGGTATGCTGTGCTCTCTCTCTCTCCCTCTCCTCCCAGGGCTCACTACAAATATCTTCAAAATAAATTCAAGTAAACTGAGAACACCTCTATCATTTTTCCTATAGTTATACAAAAGACTAAGTGATTTAAAATCAGGATTTAAAGCTGACTTAGCATTACTTATTGAATTGCTAGGCTTATTTTTAAAATGCCAAATGAGAGTAGATCATTAGACTCTACTCTTGCAATAGGAGCAGTTCTGCCCGCTTGCTTTCCTCTCCTCATACAGTGCCGTGAAAGGGCACCGTTCTTGTCTAAGTCCCCATTTTTATTCATCTCTTTATAAATATATGAAAAATAATAAGTCTTCCATAGGTAACGGAAAGGAAGACCATCCCACCCTCACACTTTCCTGCCCCCGGCTTTACTTCCCCCCTCCGCAGGGGAGCCCCAGAATTTCATAATTACACATTAATGAAGAACAGAATCCTTCCTCATTTTATTTTGCATTTCATTTCCAGAGTAATTTGATGTATGTGGGGGGAAGGGCAAGTGTGAGGCAATGAAAAGAGTGCTCATTTATCACAGCTTTAATTTAGACCAGATCTCCCCCAAATCCAGTTCTGAGGGGCACCATTTATACCAGGGAGCAGTGAACACTCATAAAGACCAGCTGCAGAAAGGGGAGGGACAAGACTTCCGCTTGGCATGCCCGCGAGTGAAAAGCAAACAAACAAAACACCAAACACATTCTCAATCTGGCACGTAATTTTGACCTATATTTAGAAATCACGACAAAGTTTTGGTTTTAAACTGTCTGGCTCTATGAGCCGTGTTCGTCCGACAATCTGGTTAACTGCCTTATGGCAGACCCGCTCTCGTGGTCATATCCCTGACCTTGTCACTCTCAGCTCTACAGACCCTCCACAGTCTCAGGTGCATTACCTGACTTTCTAGCTCATTCCCTCTAGTACCCTATATTTGTCTCCTATTGCTGTTGTCACAAATTCTATGAACTTAGTGTCTTAAACGACACACTTTTATCTCACAGTTCTGCAGGCCGTAAGTCTGACACGGACCTCGGCAAGCTAAAATCAAGACATTGGCAGGCGGCGTTCCTTTCTACAGACTGGGTGAGGGCCATCTCCTTGCCTTTTCCAGCCTCCGGAGGCCACTGGCATTCCTTGGTTTGTGGTCCTCTCCTCCATCTCCAAATCCAGCAAAGGCAAGTTGGATCTTTCTTACATCACATCACGCTGACCTTATGCTGTGGTCACAGCTGCCTTGGCCTCTTTCCTTTTGCTATCTTCCATTTTTAAGGACCCTTGTGATTACATTGGGCCCACCCAGAAAATCCTTCTTAAGGTCAGATGATTGGCAATCTTAATTTCACTTGCCATGGACCCAAATATATTCACACGGGTGCCAGGTTTTAGAACATAGACATCTTTGTGGTGGGGAAGCAGGGGAGGGCATAATTCTTCCTATGTCCCAACTCCAATAATCCTTCTACCTGGCCAGGACCCAAACTCCACTCTTCCTACAACTTTGAACTCTCTCTCACCTTCTTTCATATCTTTACTCCTTCCTTAACCAGCCTGAATTCCAGTCAATTTTTATATTCGTGTCTTTCATATACCCACAGCTCCCTTGTTTCTCTCTCTTGCTTCAGTGCTCTTACATGCAAAACCCCAAAGAGTTGGGTTAAATCCAAGTCTGCCTACGCTGAACCTGCATCTATGTGGCCAAAAAGTGGCCAGAGCAAAACACAACTCTACACAGGACCATAAAGCTGCCCACCAACACGGGGTATTTGCCTGGTCCATTCACATTCCCAATCTCCCAGGTGACAATTTCACACCTTTTCTGTCCTCAAACTTCCAGTTTCTCCTCTCTATCCTCACACTCAGCCAATAGCTATGTCACTGAGAAAACGGAAGCAGCCAGAAGAGACCTCGTGCCTATTCCCTCCATCACACCTACCCACCCACAACCACATGTCACCATCTCTCTGCCTTCCCTCCTGAGCTCCGTGAACTCCCCTCTCTCTAACCAAGACCCGTCCTCTGTCCTCTCGTGTCTAAATTCCAGCCCCTCTACTGGATCATCTGCATTACTGCAAAAGCATGTTGTTATTTCTCTTACCCTGAAAGCAAGCAAGAAAGAAATTAAAAAACCCTCTCTTGACCAAGCTGACCCCGGCCTTCCCAGCCACTACCCCGTTTATCTGCTACCTCGCAGAGCAGAAGTCCTCAGAAGAGTTATCTGTATTTGCTATCTCCTATTCCTGTCTTCCAGTTTGACCCCACCACCCAACCCAGACTGTTTTGTTGCGCTCACCTATGACTGCCATGTTGGTAAATCCAATCGTCACTTTTCAGCCCTAATTTTACTTTTTGATTGCGCCACCCTTTTTTTACCCCACTGTTTACAAGTTTATTTCTGAGTTGCAAAGATTATTTCCCCTTCCCTATGTTTTTAGAATTTCCTGTTTTCCCCCATTGAATTTTAGCTGCCACAACCAGACAGACAGAAAGCATGAAGACCTTCTTTTTCTTGCATCTGTAGTGGAAACCTGCGCAACAGACATTAACAACGGCCCCAGGTCTGTCAGAGGTGCAGATGCCAACCTTCTTGAAACACTTTCCTCACATGAAAACCAGGAAACTCCTAAGTCATCAGCTGCTTCTTCCCAATGTCCTTTGTTGGTTCCTCTTGGACCAAAGAACCAGATTGGTCCTTGGCCATCATTTCTTCTCTGTCCACACTCTCTTCTTAGTGAGCTCATGCAGTTTCATGGAGCATATATATATATGCTGATGACATTCCAATATATATCCAACCTAACATCTCCCCTGACCCAAGACTCTATCCAGTTGCTTACTGGACGTGGCTACTTAAATATCTGATAGACATCTCAAAACTCAACACATCTAAAACTGGCTAATGATCTTCTACCTAAAGTTTGATCTACCCACAGTCTTTCACATTTCAGTTATGGCAAGTCCATCTTCTAGTTGCTTAAGCTAAAAAGTTTGCAGTCATCCTTGACTCCCCTCTTTCTCTTATATCCATATCCAATCTATTTGCAGATCCTTGACTTTACTTTCGAAATACACTCAGACTTGTCCGCTTCTCTATATCTCTACTGCTACCACCCTGGTTCAAACCACCATTAACTGGCCTCAGTTACTATGCTCTCCTAACTGATTTTCCTACTTCCTTCCTTGTCCCTACCCCCACCATCTATTCCAGCACAGCAGTCAGTGTAATCCTTGTAAAAGGTGAGTCAGATCATGTCCTTCCCACATGCAGAGATTCCCCATTTTACTAGGAATGAAAGCCCAAGTCTTTAAATGGCATGCCTGGCCCTAGAGAGCCTGGTCCCCACCTATGTCCCACTATTCTCTGTCTTGCTTACTGGCTTTACTCCAGCCACACTGGCCCCCTTGTAATTTTGGAACCCACCAGGCGTGCCCCCACCTCAGGGCTCTGGGTCTGCTAGTCCCTCTGCATGGGTCTCTTGCCCCCTTCCCTGGCCCACATGTGATTTGTTTCTTTGTTAAGGTCCCCAAAGAAGCTTCCTTCTTTACCTAGGCTAAAAAATTGCATGCTCCACCACTTCCCATCCTACTTCTCTGCCTGGTTCTTTTCATAAGTCTTGATAGCCTTTGAAAAGACTAGGGAACATATTTATTTTATATATTGTCTGTCTCCACTCACTGCAACAGTGCCTGGTACATAATACGTGCTCAAAAATTACTAGTTGGATGTAAAGTAATGCATGGTTCTTTTAAAAAGATTATTCTTTTCTTCAGAATCTGGACCATTAAAAAAATTCAGGGATATTTTAACCTATTATATACCTACATGCACTATTCTCTCTTTTTAAAAGGAATTCCAGTAAATATTACTCATTGCATACAAAAGCCATTCTCCTCTGCCCCTTCTGTAACTTCTTGCTTGTTAATACAACTCTGGTTTTGTTTGTGATGACACTGTGCCCAGGAGTTGAATGATGATGGGTCTAAGTCCGCCAGGGCAATTCC
Source organism: Tolypeutes matacus (assembly GCA_026826555.1). NCBI lineage: Eukaryota > Metazoa > Chordata > Mammalia > Cingulata > Chlamyphoridae > Tolypeutes > Tolypeutes matacus. The sequence continues at coordinate 847,741 of JAKSZT010054202.1, read as the reverse complement.
AGATATTCCCATTCTTAGTGACTTCTGCAGCTGGGGCGGTGGCAGTGTGCTCCTATTAAAGATGAGGAAGTCAATTGGGGGACATCTGGGAAATATTCCCCTCGCTAATAAAAGTGGGAGTTCTTTTTATACCTTTCTTTCCTGCTTTGAATCCCCAGATATTTGGGGATAGAATGTTTGAAGATGTGGCAGGCATTTTGTGACCATGAGTTGACAAGCCTAAGTAAGAAAGCTTTCACCTTGAAGATGGCAGAGCAGAAAGATACAAAGAGCCTGAGTCTTTGATGATACCCTTGAGCTACTTGGCCATATCCTAGAACCACCCACTTCCAGACTTCCTGTTTTGTAAAACACTGAAATATCTTTTTTTGCTTACACCTCTCCTTGTCAAGTTCTGCATTACTTTCAGCCAAAGCCATTCCTGATGGCTATGGGCATAAGCGAATCTTCAGGTGAACTGTGACATCAAGGAACACCATACATGTCTAATTTATGCAGATTTACAGAGGTCGGTGCATCAGAATCACCTGGCAGTTTTTTTTTTAAGTAGGTACCGGGGATTGACCCCAGGACCTCATACACATGGGGAGCAGATGGTCACCCAGATGAACTACACCCATTCCCCACCTGGCAAGCTTCTTAAAGTCCAGATTCCAGGACTCCATCTCCAAAGTTCCTGATACAGAAGGTCAAGGCTGGCAGCCATGAAGGAGAGCTTGGACCTTTTTTCAAGAAAGAACTTGCTTTGCAGCTGAAAGGAGCCCAGCTGGCTGACAGCTTCCGGCTATGAGCGCCTTCAGGCTCCAGAGCCACACTCTTCCCAGGCAGCTCCAACCAGTGACTAAGCTGGCTTCTCCTAGGGCTTTATATTATTCTTCCGTAGAAGTCAATAGAATTATGACTCTGCGTTCTCTTTATGTGATTATTTCTGTTGTGCATGTTTCTCCTAGTCCACAGTAAGTTCTGAGAGGGTTTGTCTGGTTAACTGCCATATACCCACACATAGCACACAAATGTTGAGGTATGATATCAGGCTCATGCAGTTATTTAAAAATGGATAGATCTGATTTCACCACATCTCAACCTGACTCTCATCAGTTTTTCAAGGGGAAGTTCTTGTCCCTCTATCAGAAAATAAAGGTTTTGATCCTAGCTGCTGATAGATTTCTACTTGGCTATCTAAAACACACGCTCTTCTAAGTCCCTTGGGACTAAAGAGTAGGGGAACAGCACATTATTTTCATTGATCCACAATATACAATATACTCCTCTACAAATCACTTTAAAAAAGTACAAGGATAGGTTGTATTTAAAAATACAGCCTGTAACTATCCCCTCAAGGCTTAGTTCTCCACAAAGCAATGGTTCGAAGTCCCACCGAGACCGCCAGGCGTTGTCCTCAGCCCAGCTGGCCCTTGGAAGCCCTTTGCAGCCCAAAGGTCAGTCTATAATTCCACCTGGCAAGGTTACTTTTAGATTCTACAAAAGGCACACTTCTTATGGCCTTCATTATCCCTCTTCCAACGCAGGATTATCCCACCAGGCCACTGGGGTGAGGGAACAGCTATAGTGCGGCTGGTGTGGGAGGGTGTGGGTAGAAAGGGGTGAGGGAAAGGAGCAAAGCAATCCAAGAAATTCAGGAAGCCTTGCCTCTAAAGGAACATCAGTCAGGATTTGACCAGAGAAGCAGAACCACTAGAGGGGATATACAATAAGGGATTTATTTAGGGATTTGACTTTACGCAATTGTAAGATTTGGTCGTACAGTCTCTGTAAGGCTTTGTATGTGCTGCCATAGCCTGGAGAGTCAGAGGCAGTTGGAAAGGGAAGATGGATATAAAGCAGTGGTTCTCAGCCACGGTCATGTCTTAGAGACATGTTGGGTTGTCACAGTTGGGGTGGAGGATATTGGCATCTTGTGGGAAGTGACCAGGGATTCTGCTAATCATTCTACAGTTCATAAGAGAGTGTCCCAACAGTGAAGGCTATCTAGCCCAAATGTCAGCAGTGCTGAGGTTAGAAACTGTGATGCAAAGGGAGGTACAAACAGATCAAAAGCATGAGCTAGATGGGGAGCAGATGTAGCTCAAGCAGCTGTGCTCCCGCTTCCCACATGGGAGGTCCCGGGTTCAGATCCTGGTGCCTCCTGAAAAACAAAACAAACCAACAAAAAACGAACAACAAGCAAAACAAACGGGAAAAAAAAAACAACTCAGGGAAGCCGACGTGGCTCAGTGGTTGAGTGCCAGCTTCCCACATACGAGGTTCCGGGTTCAACCCCCCACCTACCATAACTTAAAAAAAAAAAAGCGTATGAGCTGTAGTCCATAAAGATAAACTTAAGTCTCACTGCTTCCAACTGCAACAATGCAAGGGTCCATTGTCACTTTATGAGTTCACATACTTGGATCATGTATCAGGGAAACTGAACACGGATCCAGGGTGAGATGGAAAGGCCTCAGGTCCAATGGCCGCTCCACATCAGCCAGGTGAGCCAGCAGGTAGCAGCAAGGGCTGTAGCTATAGCAGTACCTGGTGCCTCTGCACCAGCCAGGCCCATGCCCAGCCCCTTCCTGCACGTAACAGCGATAGGATCACTCTTTCCAAATCCTGGGCAAAATGTCCCTTGTGACCCACCTTAAACACACAGGGATGAGAATTCTGGAAGTCGTAGCTAAGCTTCACCAAGCTGACACATTACAAAGCCACCACAGGATGTACAGAGAAGGGTGCTTAAAGCATTTCCTGGATTTTGCTTCAATAACTAGAGAAGGCTAGAATGAGTCCCTCTCTTTGGACCTTCTATAAAACCTTACGTTTACTCTATTTTGTCATTTATTGATTTTTTTCATTGCCTTTCACTGTCATCCAACTATTACCAGACATGATTTTTAATGGGGAGTTATTTTTTATTTTTAACAGTTATTTTTTTAATTTGAGAAGTTGTGAGTTAACAAAACAATCATGCATACCATACAGGATTCCCATACATTGTCCCACCAGCACCTTACATTGTTGTGACACATTTGTTACAAACGATGAAAGAACACCATCATAATATTACTGCTGTCTATAGTCCATAGCTTATATCTGGGGCATTTTCCCCACAAACCATCCTATTATTAACACCATGTATTAGTGTTGTATATTTGTTGTAGTTCAAGAGAGAACATACCCACATTTGTACTGTTAACCCCAGTCTGTCATTCGCCAGGGGGTTCACTGTGTTATACACCCCGTGCCTTGTACAGTCCATCCAAAGGGTACAACCAGTGGTCTCATTCCATCACAGAGTTGTGCTTTCATCAGCTCAGTCCATTTCAGAACCTTCTCTTTACTCCAAAAGGAAGAATAACCCACCCTCTAAACTCCCCCATTATTGACCCTTACCAATGATATTGCCATTGCTGTAAAAGTGTTACAATATTACTAGAGTCCACGCGTTATATTAGTTGTATTTCCCCGTGTAGCTCCATATTCTTAACACCTTGTAACAGAGGAGCATGGTTGCATTTGTGCTATTAACCACAATCATCACCCACTACCGAAATCACCATGTTAGGCAGTCCCTAGATTGCCCCCTAGCTTTCTTTCCATTGACATGAACCTCCCTACAGTGCCACTCTCAGTCATAACCACATTTATAAATCAATAGTGTTGATTCTACTCACTATAATGTGTTACCATCAACTCTAACCATTTCCCCACATTTACAATCCCCCTTATAAAACAGTCTACATACATTCAGCAACAGCTCCCACTTTTCAACCCATATTCTATCTCCTAGTACTCTATACTCTATAGTTCAACTCCATTAGTTTACTCATTGTATTTAGTTCATATTAGTGAGGTCGTAAAATATTTGTCCCTTTAAGTATGGTTTATTTCACTCAACATAATGTCCTCAAGGTTCATCCATGTTGTCATATGCATCCCAAGTTCATTTCTTCTTACAGCTGAATAGTATTCCATTGTATGTATATACCACATTTTGTTTATCTCATTCTTCAGTTGATGGACACTTGGGTTGCTTCAATCTTTTGGCAATTGTGAATAGTGCCACAATGAACATTGGTGTGCAAATGTCTGAAGGCGTCCTTGCTTTCAGTTCTTTTGGATATATTCCTAGTAGAGGGATTGCTGGATCATATGGCAATTTTATATTTAGCTTCCTGAGGATCCACCAAACTGTCTTCCACAGAGGCTGCACCATTCTACATTCCCACCAACAGTGAAGGAATGTTCCTATTTCTCCACATACTCTCCAGCACTTGTAGTATTCTGCCTTTTAAATGACAGCCATTCTGTAAGGCACAACTTGATATCTTATTGTAGTTTTGATCTTTATTTCCCTAATAGTCACTGATGTTGAGCATCTTTTCATAAGCTTTTTGGCCATTTGTACTTCTTCTTTGGAAAAATTTCAGTTCAAATCTTTGGCCCATTTTTTAATTGTGTTGCTTGTCTTTTTATTGTTGAGTTAGTATGATCTCTTTATATAACAAGGAGATCAAATGCTTATCAGACATGTGGGTTCTGAAATTTTTCTCCCAATGAATAGCTGCCTTTCCAGCTTCTTAACAAAGTTATTTGAAGTGTAAAAGTGTTAAATTCTGAGAAGGTCCCATTTATTTTTTTCTCTCATTGCTTGTGCTTTGGGTATAAGGTTTAAGAAACCACCACTTACCAGATCTTGAAGATGTTTCCCTACATTTCCTTCTAGGAGTATCATGGTTCTAGCTTTTATATTGAGGTCCTTTGTTAATTTTGAATTAATTTTTATATGTGGTAGGAGATAGGGTTCCTCTTTCTTTCTTTTGGCTATGGATATCCAGTTCTCCCAGCACCATTTGTTGAATAGACTGTTCTGACCCAGCTGGGTGGGTTTGATATCCTTTTCAAAAATCACTTGACCATAGATGTGAGGGTCTATTTCTGAGTTCTTGATTTGGTTCCATTGGTCAATATGTCTATCTTTATGCTAGTTCTATACTATTTTTACCAGTATAGCTAAGTAATATTCTATAAAGTCAAGAAGTGAGAGTTATCCAACTTTGCTCTTTTTTTTTAAGACAATTTTGACTATTAGGGGCCCCTTCCCTTCCAAATAAATTTGATAAATGGATTTTCCATTTCTGTAAAAAAAGGCTGTTGGAATTTTTATTGGGATTGCATTGAATCTGTACATGAGTTTAGGTAGAATGATATTTAGTCTGCCAATCCATGAACACAGAATGTCCTTTCATTTGTTTAGGTCTTCTTTTCAGTTCTTTTAGCAATGTTTTGTAGTTTTATGTACTTGGTTAAATTTATTCCTAAATATTTTATTCTTTTAGGCACTATTATAAATGGACTTTTTTCTGGCTTCCTCCTCACATTGCTCATTAGTAGTGTATAGAGACACTACTTATTTAACATATTAATCTTGTATCCTGCCACTTTGCTGAACTCATCTATCAGTTCTAGTAGTTTCATTGTGGAATTTTTGGGATTTTCTAGGAATAGGATCATATCATCAACAAATAGTGAAAGTTTTACTTCTTCCTTTCCTATTTGGATGCCTTTTATTATTTTTCCTGCCCAATTGCTCTAGCTAGGACTTCTAGGGCAATATTGAATAACAGTGGTGACAGTGGGCATCCATATTTTGTTCCTGATCTTGCAGGAAAGCTTTCAGTCTCACTGTTGAATACAATGTTAGTTGTGGATTTTTCATATATGTACTTTACCCTGGTAAGAAAGATTCCTTCTAACCCAATCTTTTAGAGTGTTTTTATCAAGAAAGGATGCTGTATTTTGTCAAATGCCTTTTCTGCATCAATCAAGACGATCATATGATTTTTCTTAATTTATCAACGTGGTTTATTACACTAATTGATTTTCTTGTGTTGACCCACCCTTGCATACCCAGGATGAAACCCACTTGATTGTGGTGTAAAATTCTTTTAAAGTGCTTTCAGATTCAGTTAGCAAATAATTTGTTGAGGATTTCTGAATCTATATTCATTAGAGAAATTGGTCTGTAATTTGCTTTTTTCATAGTATCTTTGTCTGGCTATGGTATTAGGATGTTGTTGGCTTCATAGAATGAGTTTGGTAGCATTCAAACTCTTTTTTGGAAAAGTTTGAGCAAAATTAGATTAGATCTTCTTTGAATGAGAGGTAAAATTCACCCGTGAATCCATCTGATTCTGGGCTTTTCATTTTGGGGAGGTTTTTAAAGACTATTTCAATCATTACTTGAGTTTGGTTTGTTGAGGGCTTTTGTTTCTTCTACAGTCAGTGTAGGTTGTTCATGTGTTTCTAGGAAATTGTCCATTTCATCTCATTTTCTAGTCTCTTGGTGTATAGTTGCTCATAGTATCCTCTTATGTTATCTTTTATTTCTGCAGGGTCAGTAGTGAATGTCCTCCCTCTCATTTCTGATTTTATTTATTTATATCTTCTCTCTTTTTTATTTGTCAGTCTAGCTAGGGGTTTGTCTATTTATCATCTCAAAGAACTAACTTTTGGTTCTGTTGATTCTCTCTAATTTTTGTTGTTGTTCTCAATTGCATCTACTTCTGCTCTAATCTTTATTATTTCTTTCGTTCTGCTTGCTTTGGGATTAGTTTGCTATTCTTTTTCTAGTTCCTCCAGATGTGCAGTTAGCTCTTTCTTTTTTTTTAATGTAAGTGCTGAAGGGTATAAATTTCCCTCTCAGCACTGCCTTTGCTGTATCTCATTGGTTTTTGTTTGTATCTTTCCATTTTTTATACTCCATAGGTTTTGATAGTGTTATTTTCATTCATCTCCAAATATTTACTGATTTCTCTTGCAATTTCTTCTTTGACCCACTGATTATTTAAGTGTGTGGTTTAATCTCTATGTATTTGTGAATTTTCCCTTTTTCTACCTATTATTGCTTTCCAGCTCCATTCCATTAGGATCAGAGAAAATGCTTTGAATAATTTAAATCTTTTTAAATTTATCGAGACCTGTCTTGTGACCCAGCATATGGTCTATCCTGGAGAAAGATCCTTGAGTATTTGAGAAGAATGTATATCCTGCTCTTTTTGGGTGGAATGCTCCCTAAATGTCTGTCAGGTCTAGTTTATTTATTATATTATTCAAGATCTCTGTTTCCTTATTTGTTCTCTGTCTAGATGTTCTATCCATTGCTGTGAGTGGTGTATTGAAGTCTCCAACTATTATTGTAGAAACACCTATTTCTCCCTTCAGTTTTGGAAGGGTGTGCCTCATGTATCTTGGGGCATCCTGGATGGATGCATAAATACTTATCATAGAAAATTTTTTTTTGTGAATAGCCCTTTTATTAATATATAATGACCTTCTTCATCTCTTATAAGAGTTTTGCATTTAAAATCTATTTTGTCTGATACTAGTATTGCTATTGCAGATCTTTTTTGGTTATTATTTGCATGGAATATCTTTCCAACCTTTCACTTTTCAGCCTGATTTTGTCCTTGCATCTAAGATGAGTCTCTTGTAGACAGCATATAGATGGCTCCTTTTTTAATCCATTCTGTCAGTCTATGTTTTTGATTGGGGAGTTCAATCCATTAACAGTCAATGTTATTACTGTAAAGGCATTAATTACTTCATCGATTTTATCGTTTGGATTTCCATTGTCACATCTTACTATTGTCTGTCTTTTTACCCTTTTATATATCCTTCCTAATCATCTTCATTTCTACACTCTTCTCCAAGTTTCTCACCCTTGTCCTTTCCTTTCAGGCTGCAGCACTAGTATCTCTTGTAAATCTAGTCTTTTGGTAACAAACTCTCTGCTTTTGTTCATCTGTGAAGACTGAACTCACCCTCATTTTTGAAGGATAGTTTTGCTGGATACAGGATTCTTGGCTGGCAGTTTTTCCTCTTCAGAACCTTAAATATATCATACCACTTCCTTTTCGCCTCCATGGTTTCTGATGAGAGATTGGCACTTAGTCTTATTTAGATTTTCTTGTATGTGATGCATTGCTTTTTTCTTGCTGCTATCAGAATCCTCTCTTTATCTCTGGCATTTGACATGTTGAATAGTAGGTATCTTAGAGTTGGTCTACTCAGATTTATTCTGTTTGTGGTACATTGTCCTTCTTGGGTATTAGTATTTATGTCTTTCATAAGGGTTGGGAAGTTTTCGGTCATTATTTCCTCAAATATTTTTTCTGGCCCTTTTCCATTCTTTTCTCTTTCTGGGACACCTATAATGCATATGTTTGTGCATTTTTCATTGTCATTCTATTCCCTGATATCCTGTTCCATTTTTTCCATCCTTTTCTCTTTCTGTTTTTCTGTCTTTCAAGTTCAGATGCTCTGTTCTCCAATTCACTTATTCTGTCCTCAACAAATTCAAATCTGCTATTATATACCTATAATGTATTTTTAATGCCATCTATTGCATCTCTCATTCCCATAACCTCTGTTTTCTTTGCAGGTTTTCAAATTGTTCTTTATGCTTACCCAGTGTCTTCTTAATATCCTTATCTCATTAGCTATATTTTCCTTCAACTCCTTGAACTGATTTAGGAGATTTGTTTGACCATCATTGATTAGTTGTATTAATTCTTGTGTCTTGTCAGGATTTTTTATTTGATCCTTTGGCTGGACCATACCTTCTTTTTTCTTAGCATGGCTTGTAATTTTTTGCTGATACGTAGGCATCTGAATAGTTGGTAAGTTTACTCTGATGGTCATTTTCTTTCTCTTGCCTAGTGGTTTTATTTCATGGCTCTTCTTTGATTTTGGTTCAACTTATTCTAAATCTTTAAGACTGCCCAGCTTAAGTTATGAAAACAGGGTCAGGGATCTACTAATGGGGCACAGACCAGACCTAAGAGTGTCTGGACATGAGAGACTCCAAAAAGCTTTTTTTACTTCTTGCAATTTCTCAGCCTGACAGTAGATGATGCTCTTCAGCAAACCTTTCCACAGAAGTATCTTTCATCCTCCACTTGCTGGTGATTCTGGTCTGGCCAGAACCAAGATTCCAAACAGGCTCTGTTGGCCAAACTCACTGAAGAGAAACCACTCTGCCCTCTGCCACACCCTCGCTCCTCCCAGGGAGGAAGACGTCTGTTCTCCTCTCAGTTGGCTGCAGTGAGCCACAGTTTTCACCCAAGTTATTCACCTTGGGGGGTGGGGAATGTGTGCCATTCCTGGCTGCAGGAACCAATAACTCACGGTTTTCATTTGCCTCTTCATCTCTCTCTCCCTCACCCTCCTGAATGATGCACAGCACTCTCTTGGTCTGCAGCTCCTCAGACAGCTTTCTCATTGTTTTGTAAGAGAGTTGTGCCCCACCACCCTACTCCAATATCATCTTTCCTGGGCTTATTATTTATCTGATTTGTTTTTATTCATTTTTTTAATCCTCAGCTCCTAGAAAAGGGCTTGGCACATAGAAGGTGCTCAATCAGTGTCAGGTGAATGAATATAGGTCTTAATGGGAGAAAACCCTGAGCTAAATTGTAATAATTCACTTTACATGAATTTGGCCCATGAAAAAATTTTTATTTTAGGAGTTTTGTTGTTCACCAGACTTCTAAAAAAGATGGTAGTTTGTCTGCATCAACATCTTCACAGCTGGGATATTCTAGAAATGACTTGTAAGAATGTTGTGTTAAAGTAAGAAACATATTGGTCTTTTCCTTCTGAAGGAATAAAGTAAGACAGAAATAAGAATTTCAAGAGGTTATACTTCAAATATGTTATGTAAAATAAAATGGTCACCTGTATGAGATGTTGTCGGGAATGATGCCTTTGTGAGAAAATATTTTACAGAAGACAAAAATAATAGACTTTCAGGGGCTTTCCATGAAAATGGAATAATCTACCAAATTGCAGACAAGCAATTTTGGTGATAAACCAGTTTCAGTCCAGGAGAGTTAGCTTATCAGAATGGATAATCATACTGCAGGAATCAATGTATAACTGCTCCCCACTTCATAAAGGCCCTATAGTGGCTGAAAGCAATGTACCCCAGAAAAACATGGTTTTAAACTTAATCCATTTCTGTGAACCCATTGTTCAATTAAGGTATGGCCCACCTGAATCAGAATGTTTTTTAATCCTGTTACTGAAAGCCTCATAGGAAAGGTCACGAGATAGAAAGCCAGAGGGAGCAGTCTGAAGCTGAATGTCAATGGAACCCAGAAGAAAAAGGAGAAGGCAGGAGAGGCAGCCATGTGCTTTGCCATATGACAGAAAAGCCAAGGGCAGAGGATTGACAGCAGCCAGATTCAGAAAATCATAGTTTTCTGGGAGAAAGCATTGCCTTGTTGATGCCTTAGTTTGGGGCTTCTCCTAGCCTCAAAACTGGAAGCCAATAAATTCCTGTGTGTGTTTTTTAAGCCAACACGTTCCATGCTATTTACTTCAGCAGCCAAGAAAATGAAAACAGTTTTATCAACAGGTAAAGAATGGAATTACTGTATTGGCTGGGATGATTAATCCTGACTGTCAAGGGGAACTAGGACTGCTACTACACAATAGAGGTATAGAAGAGTTTACCTGGAATACAGGAGATTTCCTAGGACGTCTCTTAGTACTACCATGCCCTGTGATTAAAGTTAATGGAAAACTGCAACAACCCAATCCAGGCAGGACAACCAATGGCCCAGCAACCAATGAAGGTTTGGGTCACCCCACCAGGCAAAGAACCTTGGCCAGCTGAGGATCTTGTTGAGGGTAAAAGGAATATGGAATGGGTAACAGAAAAAGATAGTAACATATACCAGCTACCACCAAGTGACCAGTTACAGAAACGAGGACTGTAAACATTATGAACATTCTTCTTTGTTTGTTATGAATATGTTTGAATACATACATAAAGCAAATATCTTTGTTTTCTTCCCTATTTTATTCCCTTATCATATAACATAAACTGTATTAACTTTATGGCATTGTATTTAAGTTTTAGGGTATCAAGTTTAGAGTAAACAATAAACAATAGTTAATAATATAATTATAAAAATGTTCCTTCATGATATGACTTGTAACAAATGTACCCCACAAATGCAAGGTATTAATAATAGGAAGGTGTGGCAGTTTGAGATTTTTTATGAATTCTGAAAGGAGAGATTATGTTTGTAAACTAGTCTGTTCCTCTGGGTGGATACCCTTTGATTGCATTAGATTCAGCTGAGATGTCTTTGATTAAATTATGTTAAGATTCGGGCTTTGATTTGACCACATCATTAGGACAACTCAACTTGAATCTCCACTCCCCTGGTGGGCCATATAAACAGATGCTCAACCAAGAACATGGAAGCAGATACGTGAGAAAAGGGGGAAAGCTCCATAGACATGGAAGAGGATCCTGAAGCCCCAGAAAGAGAGTTGAGCCATTTGCCTGATAATCTACAGCTGACCTTGTGAAGAGAACAGAGCAGCTAAGCTTGGAAAGAAATGAGCCCTGGGAAGAGAGAGAAGCCTTATACTAGTCTACAGCTGAGATCAGAAGAAGCTGGGACCACAGAGCCTTAAGATGAAAGAGGAAGGCTGAACCTTGGCAGATGTTGCCTGCCATCTTGCTTTAACATGTGGCAACAGACTTGGGGTGAGAAAGTACCTCTTATGGTACCTTGAATTGGACTCTTTAGGGCCTTGTAACTGTAAGCTTCTACCCCAAATAAATACCCTTTATAAAAACCAACAGATTTCTGGTACTTTACATCAGCACCCATTTGGCTGACTAATACAGATGGTATATGGGAAATCTGTATTTTAGGAATGATTTTTCTGATTTAAAAAAAAAAGAGTGACTATTACCCAAGGACTTGCACCCTTTTCTGGGGAAACAGTGCTTTTCTGGTTGTAAGCTGGACAGTTGAGTTTTGTTAGGCAAAAATATGACTGTTCCTTTTTTCTTTAGAGATTAAATACAGTTTAAGGAGATGTGCATGGGTGCCAAGTTGACAAGGGGTGGACTGTGATGGCTAAGTTCATGTGTCAGCATGACTAGGTTATAGTGTCCAGTTGTTTGATCAAGTAAGCACTGGCCTGATTGACTAAAAGTGAAGACAATTTGGTGGATTTAAATCACCAGCAAGTTGATTTTTTTTTTCTGCATCTACTGCTTTATTGAAGGGCTTGTGGCTGTTAGCTGTCCCTGGCCCAGCCCCCTACAAAAGCAACCAGAGGTGCCTGATTGCTCAGAAGTGGGGATATTTGGTGGATTTAAATCATCAGTAAGTTGATTGCATCTATGGCTGATGACATCCACAGTCAACAAGGAGATTGCTCTCAACAATAAGAGAAGTCTCATCCATTCAATTGAAGGCCTTAAAAGGAGAACTGATGATTTCAGCAGTCAGAAAGAATATTTTTCCTTTCTACTCCAGCCGTCCAGCTTCTTCTAAGAAATTCATCAAAATCCTTCAACAGAGTTCCCAGCTTGTGGCCTGCCATAAAGAATTTGGATTTGCCCATCCCCACAGTTGCGTGAGCCAATTCCTATAATAAATCTCATAATATTTACACATTATATTATATTATATTATATTATATTATCATACTATACTATATCATATCATATCATATCATATCATATCATATCATATCATATATTATATGTATATAATCTCCTATGGTTCTGTCTCCCTGGGGAACCATAATACAAACACCCTATGTAAAATGGAAATGGGACATAAGCCAATCAGAATATTTCCTTGCTTACTTCCACGTTTGCCCTATATAAACTTTCCCTTCCTACCCCCTCCATGGAGTTCCTTTCCATGTGCAGTTTGGAGGCTGCCCCATTCATGAATTGTAAACTACTCAAACTCCCATAAATAGTATCTTGTCGAATATTTCATTTTAACAAATGTAATCAACAATTTGAGATCACTTTTCTCATTCCAAATATTCCAAATAAGCAGCAAAATAGTAAATCCTAAAATCTGAACCATCAAGAATAGTGCGCTTGGGGACAAAGGAGCAGAGGACACCCGCTGGTTATACCCTAACCATAACAGGTACCAGGGGGAAAATTAAGCTTGTGGAGGTGAGAGTCCCCAGGAAAACAAAAAACATAGCTCCCTTGTTTTGTTTTTTTTTACGATGGAGAAAAATACTCTGCTGACTTCACTAGTCACCAAGAAAGAAAGAAAGTATATGAAAGAGGTTTAAAAAACTATATTATATCAAATACGTTGTGATGGTTAGGCTAATGTGTCAACTCAGCCAGGTAATTGTGCCCAGGTGTTTAGTCAAGCAAGCACTGGGCTCCCTGTAATACAAGGACATTTATGGGCTTTAGTCATCAGTGAGTTTATTGCATAGATGGCTGATTACATCTACATCAACCAGGGAGATTGCCGTCAGCAATGAGTGACACTTTACCCAATCAGTTGCATGCCTTAAAAGGGGAAGTGATTTCAGCATTCAGAGAGAATTTCCCAGCTCGTCTGTGGACAGCCAACATCTCCCAGAAACTCATCAAGGACCTTCACTGGACTTTCATCGGAGCCCCTGGGTTGCAGCCTGCCTAAGGAACCTGGACTTGTGCATCCCCACGGTTGCGTGAGAGACAGTTATAAAATCTCATACTATTTACAGATATCTCCTGTTGATTCTGTTTCCCTAGAGAACCCTGACTAATATATAAGTTAAAAAAGGATCAAAACCTCAATTCCTGTAAGCTTCATTTTTCCCTGATATTAATAATTTTGAAGTTATGAATCTTAAAACTCTGGCAACTCCTGAGTTTACAGATGGGCTCACTCAGGATCTATTAGCTAGTACCTTTGATTAAAAAATTACTGCAAGAGAGGAATTCCAGGAAGATGGCAGACTAGAAAGACAGGGTCACTCTTCTCTCCCAGAAAAACAGCTAGAGGACAGGCAGAAATGGCCTGGAAAAAAACCTAGGGTTTGGACGCCAGGGGAAGGCTGGACACCACCCAGTTTAGAGAGGGACAACGGAAAAGATTTGCAATGGCAAAGTGTGAGTTAAAAGCAGCAGCTGCTGCTGCCGGCACCCTCCCCCACTTTATAGACACTTTCGAATCCTCAGGCCTCAGGGCTGGGGCTACAGACAAAGGGGGCCTCAGGGACCCACCTCCCCAGGAAAGGGGAGTAAGAGGGACACAGCCTAGGGCTGACTCAGCTTCTGACCCACAAATTTGGCCTGCTGTGTCCCAGGAGCACTTCCAGGGAGCTGGCAAGGGGCTAAAGAGATCCGACTCTCTCAAACTCCTTCTCTACTAACTGGGACTAGCTGTTGAAGACATGGGGGAGTGGAATTATTCCCTCCCTGGGAAAGGAGAGAGGGCTGCCAGAGAAGGTTGGAGAACTGCTCTGAGGAAGTTTGATTTACGAGACTCTCAGCCTCCAGGCAGGAAGCTAGATCTACCACCTTGATCCGGTCCTTGTTGCAGCAAACACACTCCCACAAGGCTTTGAGCTGAGAGCTGCTAAAGAGCACCCTCTGCTGGCAGACCAAGGAAGTGCATGTGAGGAAATTAAAAGGAAATAAGAGAGGTTTTTTCTGGCCTTTACAGCCTCCCTCCCCAAGGCCCTTAGAAGCGGGTCTGCAACCCATCCAGGGTCCAGATTTGAGCAACTAACAAAGACAATCCTAAAGACCCAGAACAGGTTGAACCAAGAGTCAAAGAAAATGGGGAAGACTGAAAATCATAGTGCTGGTAGGAACTGGTTTCTTTTCATCCAGAACGGATTGCAGCTCTAGCCTAAGCCCAGCCCCACCTCCGGCAGGGAGGAGGCTGGCGGGACTTTCACCAGTCTGTCCAGGAAAACACAGGCCATGCCACGGAAGCTGGTGATCCTCCTACTTTGGCAGCACAAGCCACCGCAGGAGCTATTCTGTGGCAGGAATTGGAAGCTCCGTTTCCCAAAAACTGGAGGAAGAGATGGTTGGTCACCGATTTCAGCCACTGATCAGTAAATTCAGCTGGCTAAAGTATAACCCTAAGAACAGCCAAAGTTTGAGCCTGTCCAAGTCAGAAGGAGGCCGGTAGCTGCCATTTTGTCTCCGTCCCCAGCATGGGGGAAGCCGGGCTGACTGAAAATCACAGTGACGGTAGAGACCGGTTTCTTTCACCCAGGTGGGCCTGCAGCCCTAGCCTAGGCCTCAGCCCCACCTCTAGCAGGGAAGAAGCTGGCGGGCCCTGCACCAGCCTCTCCAGGTAACTGCAGGTACATTTGGCCGGCACAGACTGAGTAATCGGAAGTCTACCGGGGCAACTGCAGTCATCTTGGACCCACACTGCATAGACTACTGCCCACACCTGCAGCTCAATCCCTGCCCCATGCAGGGGAGAAAGGGGCATGAAGCGTCCTCAGTCTTTCTGGGCAACTACAGTCTAGGCCTGCATGAGTTGGATCATTCCACACAACTGTGGCTCTGTCCTTACCCCTGGCAAAGGAAAAAGTTGGGAGAAGCCTCATGGGTCCCTGGGGCAATGAGGGCAGCTTGAGCCTCCACAGCTTATAGCACCAACTACATCCTTGGCTCCTACTACACAACCAGCAAGGGAGAAAGGGCAGGAAGCCCTAAACTAAATAGGGAAACTGCACCTAGAATAAATACTCTAGGTAAGCCAGATGCCAAGACAACAACAAAAAATTACAATCCACACCAAGAAACAGGAAGATATGGCCCAGTTAAAGGAACAAGATAAGCCTGCAGATGACAATAAAGGAGTTGAGACTACTAATCATAGATGTTCAAACAAATGTCCTTAATAAATTCAATGAGATGGCTAAAAATTAAGGATATTAAGAAGACATTGGATGAGCACAAATAAGAATTTGAAAGCATACATAGAAAAATAGCAGATCTTATGGGAATGAAAGGTGCAATAAATGAAATTAAAAATACACTGGAATCATATAATAGCAAATTTGAGGAGGCATCAGAAAAGATTGGTGAGCTTGAAGAAATGGCCTCTGAAAGTGAACATACAAAAGAACAGATGAAGAAAAGATTGGAAAAATTTGAACAAGTTCTCAAGGAACTAAATGACGGCAAGAGACATGCAAACATACATGTCCCAGAAGGAGAAGAGAAGGGAAATGTGGCAGAAGGAATATTTGAAGAAATAATGGTAGAAAATTTCCCAACCCTATTGAAGGACACAGATATCCATGTCCAAGAAGCACAACATACTACCATCTGAAAAAATCCAAATAGACCAGCTCCAAAACACATACTAATCAGAATATCAAACACCAAAGACAAAGAGAGAATTCTGAGAGGAGCAAGAGAAAAGCAATGCATAACATTTAAGGGATACCCAATAAAATTAAGTACTGATTTCTCACCAGAAACTATGGAGGTAAGAAGACAGTGGTGTGATATATTTAAGATACTGCAAGAGAAAAACTTCCAGCCAAGAATTTTATATCTGGCAAGATTGTCTTTCAAAAATGAGGGTGAGTTTAGAATATTCACAGATAAACAGAAACTGAGAGAGTTTGTAACCAAGAGGCTGGCTTTGCAGGAAATACTAAAAGGTGTGCTACATCCTGAAGAGAAAAGACAGGAGAGAGAGGCCTGGAATAGAGTCTAGAAATAAAAATTATATCAATAAAAGTAACTAAAAGTGTCAAGAGTGGTGAAAATAAAATATGGTAGATAAAACCCAAATATTTAGGAATAAACTTAACCAACAATGTAAAGCACTGTTTTCTGTATTCAGAAAACTACAACTCAGTGTTAAAAGAAATTTTTAAAAATTCCGAAATAATTGGAAGAAGATTCCATGCTCACAGATTGGAAGTTTAAATATGATTAAGATGTCAATTCTACTCAAAGTGATATACAGATTCAATGCAATCCTGATAAAAATTCCACCAGAATTTTTTAAATAAGTGAAAAACATGATTATCAAATTTGGAAGGGTAAGGTGTCCTGAATAGCCAGAAACATCTTAAAAAGGAAAAGTGAAGTTGGAAGACTCTCATTTCCGGACTTTAAATTGTATTACCTAGCTACAGTGGTAAAAAAAAAAAAAAAAAAAAAACCAACAGCATGATACTGACATAAAGACAGACACATAGACCAATAGAACCGAACTGATGGTTCAGAAACAGATCCTCACATCTATAGTCAAGTGATTTTTGACTAGCCTGTCAAACCCACCCAGCTCAGGCACAACAGTCCATTCAACAAATGGTGCTGAGAAAACTGGATATCCATAGCAAAAGAAGGAAAGAGGACCCCTATCTCACACCTTATACAAAAATTAACTCAAAATAGATTAAAAACCTAAATATAAAAAGCAAGAACCATAAAGCTCCTAGAAGAAAATGTAGGAAAACATATTCAAGACCTGGTGGTAGGTGGTGGATTCTTAAAGGAGATAAGAAGAAGACTGAGATGGAAAACTGATGCTTAATGTATGTAGAAGGTTTCATTAACTTTACTGTAAAAGTATGGAAATGTACACAGTTGATGGTAACACATTATAGTGAGTAACAGCTGGTTTATAAACAGGAAAGTGGCTAGAAAGGGTAGTCTAGGGATATAATGCCAATTGAAATAAAGCTAGAGAATAATCTAGGGACTGAATAACACAGTAAACCCAGAGGTGGATGAGAATTGTGGTTGATGGTGCAGATGCAAGAGTGTCCTTTGTGAGCCAAAACAGATGTACATCACTATTGCAGGGTGGAGAGAATGTGGAGAAGCATGGGGAAAATACAACTGGAGTGACCTATGGACTGTGGTTAACAGCAATACTGTAATGTTCATGCATCTATGACAAAGATGTATTGTGTTGATAATGGGGGAATATGGAAAAAGTGTGCCAAATATATGCTATGGAACATGGTTAGTGGTAATACCCTAATGATATTATCTCATAATATGTAATAAATGTTCCACCACGGTGTGGTGTGTTAATAGAGGGACGTTGTATTGGAATTCTGCACATGTGCATGATTGTTTTGTAAGTTTACAACTTCTATAATAAAATCATGTTTTAAAAAATAATAATAGGGTGGGTTGGGGGGGAAATACACCAAATTAAAGGTATGGGCTATAGTTAGTAATAAGATATTTACAATATTCTTTCATAATTTGTAACAGATACCTCACAACAATGCAAGGCATTGGTGGTGGGCTGGTGTGTGGGACCCCTGTATGATGTTATATATGTTTGCTTTGTAAGGTCACAAATTTTACTATATACTTATTGTTTATGTGTGTTTGCATATAAAAGATATAATAATAATAATAGGATGGGTTGGGGGGGTAAATACACCAAATGTAAGATTCTTTGGTTAGTAGTAATATCTTGAGGATATTCTTTCATCATTATTTAAAAATGTTTCACAATAATGAAAGGTCTTGGTGGTAAGGTGAGGTATGAAAACACTGTATGATGTTATGTATGTTTGTTTTGTAACTTCACAACTATTACTATATACTTATTGTTTATGTATATTTATGTATGAGTGATATACTTCAATAAAATTAAAAAAAAAACTTGGGGAAAAAAAAGAATCAAAGAACAACAGTAAAACACAGCCTCCTGTCACTAAATCCCTACTAAAGAGAGAAGAACTGAGCATCTGAGTAAATTCACCATTCTAATCAGATGTGTAGTCATCAGTAAAAAATTACAAGCCATACTAAGAAAATGGAAGAAATGGCTCAAGAAAAGGAATATATTGAAGCCCAAGATGAGACACAGGATTTGAGGCAACTAATCAATGAGATGCTCACAAATTTCCAAAATCAAATTAATAAGTTGAAAGACAATATGGCTAAAGAGATAAAGGACATCAAGAACACTGAGCAAACGCAAAAAAGAATTTGAAAACCTGAATAGAAAAGTAACAGAGCTCATGGGAATGAAAGATATGATAGGTGAGATTAAAAAAACACACTAAAGGCATACAACAGCAGACTCAAAATGGTAGAAGGAAGAATAAGTGATAAAGAAGACAGAAGACCTGAAATTGAAGAGAGAAAAGAATGGGAAAAATTGAGGAGGGGCTCAGGAAGTTGAATGACAACACAAAATGCAACAACATCCATGTCATGGGAGTTCTAGAAGGAGAATAAAAGGGAAAAGGGGCAGAAAGAGTATTTGAGGAAATAATAGCTGAAAATTTCCCAACTCTTATGAAAGAAATGAACTTACATGTGCAAAAAGCACAGCGTACCCCAATCAGAATAAATGCAAATAGACCTACTCCAAGACACATACTACTCAGAGTGTCAAATGTCAAAGATAAAGAGAAAATTCTGAGAGCAGCAAGGGAGAAGCAAACCATCACATACAAGGGACACCCAGTTCGACTTCGTACAGAGTCTCATCAGAAACCATGGAGGCGAGAAGACAGTGGTATAATACAATTAGGATACTGAAAGAGAAAAACTGCCAGCCAAGAATTTTTTATCCAGCAAAATTGTCCTTCAAATATGAAGGTAAGTTTAAAATATTCACAAACAAAAAGAAACTAAGAGAATCTGTTAAAAAGAATCACTTGGAGGAAATATTAAAGGAAGCCTTACAACCTGAAATAAAAAGACAGGAGAAAGGGACTTGGAGGAGAGTATAGAAGACAAGAATAGCAGAAAGGATAACCAAAAGAGTAAAAAGACAGACAAAAATAAGATATGACATATGAAAACAAAGAATAAAATGGTGGAAGTAAATAATGCATTTACAGTAATATTGAATGTGAATGGATTAAACTTCCTAATCAAAAGATGTAGACTGACAGAATGGGTAAAAAAAACCATGAGCAATCCATATGCTGCCTACAAAAGACTCACCTTAGACCCAGGGATACAAACTGGCTGAAGTGAAAGGTTGGAAAAAGATGCTGCACACAAACAGCAAACATAAATGAGCAACATATCAAAAGATGTATACACCACGACCAAGTAGGATTTATTCCTGGTATGCAAGGGTGGTTCAACATAAGAAAATTAATGTAATACACCACATTAACAAATTGAATGGAAAAAAAAACATGTAGCAAGTTTGGTAGTTTGTTATAGTTATGAATTCCAAAAATAGATATTGGATTATGCTTGTAAACTGGTCTGTTCATCTGGGCATGATTAAGTTATGATTAGGGCTTTGATTGGGCCACATCAGTAGGGTGTTGAGCCCCACCCTTTGGTGGGTGGGGAATCAAAGATAAAAGACATGGCAAAGGACAGAGTTGGAGTTGGGGTTTTGAGTTGGAGTTCTAAAGCTGAGTTTTAATGCTGGAACCTGCAAGCACACAGAGGAGCTTGGTCGTAAAGAAGGAGAGAAGGCCCTGGGAAGAGACAAGCCATTCACCTGATAGTCTATAGCTGGCCTTGTGGAGAGAAGCAAGGCTAAGCCCAGAGAGAGGCAAGCACCGGGAAGAGAGGAATCCAAGAAGCCTGAACTCTTGGCAGACATTGGCAGCCATCTTGCCCCAATACATGGCAATGGACTTTGGTGAGGGAAGAAATTTATGCTTTATGGCCTGGTAACTGTAAGCTTCTACCCCAAATATATGCCGTTTATAAAAGCCAACCGATTTATGGTATTTTGCATCAGCACCCCTTTGGCTGACTAATACAAACCACACAATTATCTTGATCAATGCAGAAAAGGCATTCAACAAAATCCAGCATCCTTTCCTGAGAAAAACATTTTGAAAGATAGGAATAGAAAGAAAATACCTCAATATGATAAAGGGCATATATGAAAAACCCACAGCCAACATTGTACTCAATAGGGAAAGGTTAAAAGCTTTCCCTCTAAGACCAGGAACAAGACAAGAATGCCCACTGTAACCATAGTTATTCAACATTGTGCTAGAAGTTCTAGCTAGAGCAATTAAAAAACACAAAAACAAAAGGCATCCAAATAGGAAAAGTGAAAGTAAAACTCTCACTAGTCACAGATGGCATGATCATATATTTAGAAAATTCTGAAATGTCTACAACAAAGCTACTTGAGCTAATAAACAAATTCAGCAAGGTAGCAGGATACAAAATCAACATGCAAAAATTAGTAATGTTTCTGTATACTAGTAGTGGAGGAAATCAGGGGAAAAAAACTTCTATTCACAATAGCAACAAAAAGACTCAAATATTTAGGAATCAATTTAACCAAAGAAGTATAGGACCTATATGCAGAAAACTACAAAACAATGCTAAAAGAAATCAGGAAAGACCTAAACAAATGGAAAGACATTCCATGTTCATGGATTAGAAGACTAAATATTGTGAAGGTCTCAATCCTGCCCAAAATGATTTATAGACTCAAAGCAATACCAATCAAAATTCCAACAGCCTACTTTACAGAAATAGAAAAGGCAATTACCAAATTCATTTGGAAGGGAAAATGTACCTGAATAGCCAAAAGTATTCTAAAAAAAAAAGAGCAACATGGGTGGAATTTCACTGCCTGACCTTGAAACTTATTACAAAGCTACAGTGGTCAAAGCAGCATGGTATCAGCATAAAGATAGACACTTTGATCAGTGGAATAGAATTGAGAGTCCAGAAATAAACCCTCACCTATACAGTCAACTGATTTTTGACAAACTTACGAAGTCCATGTTAACAGGACAATACAGTCTCTTCGACAAATGGTGTTGGGAGAACTGGATATTTATAACCAGAAGAATGAAAGAGGACCCCTATCTCATTCCCAATTCAAGAATCAACTCAAAGTGGATCAAAGACCTAAATATAAAAGCCAGGACCATAAAACTACTAGAAGAAAATATGTATATTTTAACTCAATAAAGCTGTAAAAGAATAACAACCAATAAAGGATAAAGGTGGAGAGGTATAGATGAAACCAATTTAGCAGTATGTTAATGATTGTTGAAGCGAGGTGATGGGTAATGGTGGTTATTATATGTTGGCTAATTTTGTATATAATGAAAACTTTTCAAAATAAAGCTTTTACAAAAGGAAAGGAGTAGAGCAGAGAGACTGGCTTTGGTCTCTCATGAGATCTTCCCAATCAAGGTCTTTAGCCACTATTCCACACTGTTCCATGCTGTGAATAATTATGATGATAATTATAGCAATAACGATATTAGCGGCCATTCTTACTATGTGCCAGGCACTGTGCTAAAGGCTTTGCACCTCTTACATCTTTACAATTGCCCTATGAGGTAGGTATTATTTTTACTCCCATTTTATAGATTGTATTAGTCAGCAAAATACCAGAACTCTGATGGTTTTATAAAGGGTACTTATTTGGGGTAGAAGCTTACAGTCACAAGGCCCTAAGGAGTCCAGCTCAAGGTACCCTAAGAAGTACTTTCTCACCCGAAGTCTGTTGCCACATGTTGACGCAAGATGGCAAGCAACGTCTGCAAGGGTTCAGCCTTCCTTCTTCCTCTTAAGGCTCCTTGGTCCCAGCTTCTTCTGATCTCAGCTGTAGGCTGGTATAAGACTCATCTCTCTCCCAGGGCTCGTTTCTTTCCAGGTTCAGCTACTCTGGTCTCTTCGCAAGGTCAGCTGTAGACCATCAGGCTCATCTCTCTTCCCAAGGCCTCTGCTGGGTCTAATGAGCTGCCTCTACTCCTCTGTGTTCTTCTCCTGTGTGTCTACTTCCATGTGAGAGTCTGTTTTATCAGCCCACCATGGGGGCTGGGACTCAATGCTGAGTCACTCTCTAATGACATGGTTGAATCAAAGCCCTAATCTTAACATAATTTAATCAGACGTCTCAGTTGAATCTAATACAATCAAAGGGTTATCACGCCCAGAGGAATAGACAAGTTTATAAACATAATCTCTCTTTTTGGAATTCATAAATAATCTCAAACTGCCACAAAGATGATGAAACTGAGATCTGGAGAGGTAAGAAATTTTTTTAGCATTATGAAACTATGTGGTAAGTGCTATCCCAGAAAGAAAAATAATCAGTGTGTTCTGAAGGACATGGGGAGGTTGAGGAGCAAGTTGCTACCCAGTACATCATGGGAACACAGGCCCAGGCATAACAAAGACTTTTACAAATGACCACTTTATCACTCACAAAGCACAAAGTGTCCAAAAAAGCAGGGGAAGAGATCCCATCATGGCCAGTCCCCAGGGGAGGCCAACTGCTCAGATCAGGGTTGGTGGATGGCAGCTCTGCATGCCCCACTCCACACACCCCACCTGAGGGCAGGGTATTTATTCACCCGAGGGAAGGGGGCCCTGCCATTGAGCGAAGGGCATGTATCAAGCAACCTTTGTGCTGAGTTCCCATCCTGGCAAGCAGCTCATCCTGGGTTCAGGTTCAAGAGGTCAGGAGTCAGGCCAGTCCATTAGACCTAATGTCTTCTCCAGGCTGTGGAATGGAAATATATTGAAACATTTGCACATAAAGAAAGGGAGATGGCACGAGGTGTGTCCTTGACTTCCCCAGCAGAGGAAGCAGATACTTCTGAACAGGGTGGTAGGACTGGGATCATGGGATTTTAGGAAGACTTCACAAAGGAAGTGACCTTCAGGTTGAGTCTTAAGTAACTAGTAAAGGCTCATCTAGCAAGCATGGGAAGAAGGAGTGGAAGATTACTTCATAGAGAACATCAAAGAATGACCACGAGAGTGTGAGACAGTGAACAGCATGTTTGGGGCAGCCAAAAATATGAGCGAGGATGAGAGTGGCTGAAACCTGGGATGGGACCCGAGAAAGTCAGGCAGAAGTTGGGAGCCTATGATGGTCAGACAAGCCACACGAGCCAAGAGTACAGGTCCAGGCCTGTGGTCCCAAGACCAAGGCTTGCAGAAGAGAAGCCATAGCAACCCCCTCTCCTCTCAGTGGCCTCGGCCTGTTTCCTAACTGAAGAAGTCCTGGCATACGCCCACACAAGGCTGTCCACCAATGATGGAACAACATGCCTCAGATGCCCAGCCCCACACTGGTGGTCATATCGTCTACACACAGGGCCAGAAGTGAGCACCCAGCTGTGACAGAACAAAACACAGGTGTCTGGTTGTTGTTTTTTCAAGTAAACAGCCTCACTTCACCTCACCTGAACTCACATTACGTATTTCATTTTGTCCTGCTCGACAGAAAGTAATCCAAGAATGCAGGAATTTACTGATAAGATGGCTCAGTTGGAAGGAAAGCCAAACTGCACACTCTTTAGCCCTTCTTTATCATAAATACTTTTTGAAACATGAGAGTCATTTTTTAGGGGGAAACTCAATCTGAGTATGAATTTATGCCTGAAAGGGTAAGCAAAAATGTTGAAGCTGGAGAGTTACAGCTTAAAGCTTCAAAAATCAATATCCTAGCACAGACTCTTGAGTCTGAACATTATTAATTAAGCAGGAAGTTTTCAGCTCTTAATTTCTCATTTCCCTCATCTTCCCTACCCAGTGACCCACACAGGGGCCCAGCAATTTAAATTAGAGATTCTCATAAAAATGCTCAATGTATTTTTTTTATTAGAGAATTTGTGAGTTTACAAAACAATCATGCATAATGTGCAGAATTCCCACATATCACCCCTCCACCAGCATCTTACATTGCTGTGGAACATTTGTTGGATTACAAAAGAACATCATCAGACTATTACCACTAACTATGGTCCATAGCATACATTTGGTATATTTTCTCCATATGCTCCCTATTACTAGCACCATGTATTATTATTGTTCATTTGTTATAGTTCATGAGAGAACGCAGTCCATCTTCCTCCACATGGTTCATTGTGTTATACAGTCCCATGCCTTGTACATTCTATCCAAAGTGTACACTCAATGGCTCTCACTTTCATCACAGAGTTGTGCAATCATTGCCCCAATAAACCTTTGATCATTTTCCTTAGTCAAAAGAAAAAATCCCATACCCCCCTCTTATTGACCCTTAGCATTCATATAGAACCTTCCTTGACACTGATGCAAGAATATTTCAATATTGTTGTTAACTATAGTCCATAAGTTAGGTTGATTATATTTTTCCCATGCATCACTATATTCTTAACACCTTGTAATAGTGACGTACATTTGTTCTAGTTAATAGAACTTTCTTGTATTTGTATTACTAACCACAATCCTCATTCACCTCCAGGTCCACTATGTTATTCAGTCCTTAGATTATTCTTTCAATTGACATTTACATCACTAGACTACCCCTTTCAGCCACAATCCTATTTATAAACCAGCTGTGTTACTTATACTCATTATAATGGTTACCATAAACTCTATCCATTTCCACACTTTTACAGTCAAGCTAATTTAAAATTCTACATACACTAAGCATCGGTACCCCTTCTCGGTCCTCATGCTATCTTCCAGTTACCTATAGTCTAGGTTTTAACTCCATGTGTTTATTCTTCGTACTTAGTTCATATTAGTGAGACTATACAATATTTGTCCTTTTGTGTCCGACTTATTTCATTTAGTATAATGTTCTCAAGGTTCATCCATGTTATCATGTGTCCCAATTTTATTTCTTCTTACAGCAGCATAATATTCCATCAAATGTATATATCACATTTTGTTTACCCATTCAGTGGTTGATGGACACTTGGGTTGTTTGCATCTTCTGGCAACAGTGAATAATGCCACTATGAACATTAGTGTGCAAATGACTCTTCGCATCACTGTTTTCAGTTCTTCTGGATATATTCCTAGCAGAGGGATTGTTAGATCACACGGCAGTTCTATATTTAGCTTCCTAGGGAACCACCAAACTGTCTTCCAGAGAGGCTGCACCATTCTACATTCCCACCAGCAGAGAAAGAGTGTTCCTATTTCTCCATAACCTCTCCAGCACTTGTTTTCTACATTATTTAATAATGGCCATTCTATTAGGTGTGTGATGATGTTTCATTGTAGTTTTAATTTGCATTTCCCTAATAGCTAGTGAGTGATACTGAACGTTTTTTCATGTGCTTTTTTTGCCATTTGCATTTCCTCTTGGGAGAAATGTTATCTAAGTCTATTGCCCATTTTTAAATTGGATTGCTCGTTCTTTTATTGTTGACTTGTATGATCTCTTCATATAGCATGGAAATCAAACCCTTATCAGAAATGTGATTTCCAAATATTTTCTCCCATTCAGTGGGTTGTCTTTGCATCTTCTTGACAAAGTCTTTGAAGTACAAAAGTGTTTAAGTTTGAGGAGGTCCCATTTATCCAATTTTTTCTTTCACCGCTCATTTTTTCGCAGTAAGGTTTTAAAAACTACCACCTACCACCAGGTCTTGAAGATGTTTCACTACATTTTCTTTTAGGATTTTTATGGTTCTCACTTTTATATTTAGATATTTGATCCATTTTGAATTAATTTTTATATAAGGCGTGAGATAGGGGTCCTCTTTCTTTCTTTTGGATATTGATATCCAATTCTCCCAGCACCATTTGTTGAATAGAGTGTTCTGCACCAACTGGGTAAGTTTGACAATCTTGTCAAAATGCATTTGACCATGGTTTGAGGGTCTGTTTCCAAACCATAAGTTCAGTTCCATTGGTCTCCTATGTCTATCTTTATGCCAGTACCATGCTGTTTTTACTACTGTAGATGGGTAATATGATTTAATGCCAGAAGTGAGAGTCCTCTAACTTCATTCTTTCTTTTAAGATGTTTCTGGCTATTCGGGGCCCCTAACCCTTCCAAATAAATTTGATGATTGGGTTTTCCATTTCTTTAAAAAAGGATGTTGGAATTTTTATTGGGGTTCCATTGAATCTGTATATCAAATTGGGTAGAATTGATATCTTAATGATACTTAGTCATCCCATCCATGAAGAAGGAATTGTCCTTCCATTTATTTAGTTCTTTGATTTCTTTTATGCATTGTAGTTTTCTGAAAACAAGTGCTTTATGTCCTTGGTTAGGTTTATTCCTAAATATTTGATTCTTTTTGTCACTATTGTAAATGGAATTCTTTCCTCACTTTCTCCTCAGATAGCTCACTATGAGAGCATAGAAATACTACTGATTTTTGCATATTAACCTTGTATCCTGTCAATATGCTGAATTCATTTATTAACCCTAGTAGCTTTGTTGCAGATTTTTTGGGATTTTTTGGGTATAAGGTCACATTATCAGCAAATAGTGAAAGTTTTACTTCTTCCTTTCCAATATGGATGCCTTTTATTTCTTTTTCTTGCCTGACTGCTCTAGCTAGAACATCTAGCACTATATTGAACAACAGTGGTGACAATAGGTATTCTTGTCTTGTTCCCAATCTCAATGGGAAAGCTTTCAGTCTTTCACCATTGAGTACAATATTAGCTGCAGGATTTTCATACATGGCCTTTATCATTTTGAGAAATTTTCCTTCATTTCTTATCTTCTGGAGTGTTTTTATCAAGAAAGGATGCTGTATTTTGTCAAATGCCTTTTCTGTGTCAATCGATAAGATCATGTGATTTTTCTTCTTTGATTTATTAATGTGGTGCATTACACAGATGGATTTTCTTGTGTTGAACCACACTTGCATGCCTGGGATAAAACCCACTTGATCATGATGAATAATTCTTTTAATGTGTTGTTGGATTCGATTAGCGAGTATTTTCTTAGGGATTTTTGCATTCGTATTTATTAGGAAATGGGTCTGTAATTTTCTTTTTTCATAATATCTTTATCTGGCTTTGGTATTAGGGTGATATTGACTTCATAGAATAAGCTTGGTAGCATTTCTTCCTGTTCGATTTTTTAGAAGAGTTTGAGTAATATTGGTATTAAATCTTTGACTCCTTGGTAGAATTCACCTATGAAGCCATCTGGTCCTGGGCTTTTCATTTTGGGGAGTTGTTTGATGACTGTTTCAATCTCTTTACTTATAATTGGTTTGTTGAGGTCTTCTATTTTTTCTAGGGTCAGTGTAGGTTGTTTGTATGTTCCTCGGAATTTTTCCATTTCATCTATATTTTCTAGTTTGTTGATACACAGTTGTTCATAGTATCCTCTTATGATTTCTTTTATTTCTGTGGATTCAGTAGTATTTTCATTTCTGATTTTATTTATTTGCATCTTCTCTCTTTTTTTCTTTGGCAGTCTAGCTAAGAGTTTGTCTATTTTGTTGATCTTCTCAAAGAACCAACTTTTGGTTTTGTTAATTCTCTCTATTTTTTTTTTTTTTTTTTTTTTTTGGTTCTCAATTTCATTTATTTCTTCTCTGATCTTTATTATTTCTTTACTTTTGTTTGCTTTGGGCATATAGTTTGCTGTTCTTTTTCTAGTTCCTCCAGCTGTGTAGTTAGGTCATTGATTTTAGCTCTTTCTTCTTTTTTAATGTTAGCATTAAAGGCTATAAATTTCCCTCAGCAGTGCTTTCGCTGCATCCCATAGGTTCTGATATGTTGTGTTCTTATTTACCTTTGTCTCGAGATATTTATTGATTTCTCTTGCAATTTATTCTTTGACCCACTGATTATTTAATATTGTGTTGCTGAATCACCATATATTTGTGAATTTTCCCTTTTTCTGCCTAGTGTTGATTTTCAGCTTTATTCCATTAGGATCAGAGAAAGTGCTTTGTATAATTTTGATCTTTTTAAATTTATTGAGATCTGCTTTGTGACCCAACATATGGTCTATCCTGGAGAAAGATCCATGAGCACTTGAGAAGAATGTATATCCTGCTGTTTTGGAGTGTAATGTTCTGTATATATCTATTAGGTTTGGTTAATTTATCATATTATTCAAGCTCTCTGTTTCTTTTTTGATCCTCTGCCCAGATGATCTATTCAATTATCCAATGATGAGAGTGGTGTATTGAAGCTTCCAACTATTATTGAAGACACATCTATTTCTCCCTTCAGTTTTGCCAGTGTTTGCCTCGTGAAATTTGGGGCATCCTGGTTAGGTGCACATATTTATGATTGTTATTTCCTCCTGTTGAATTGCCCTTTTTATTATTATAAAATGACCTTCCTTGTCTCTAATAACAGCTTTGCTTTTAAAATCTATTTCATCCAATATAAGTATAGCTACTCCAGCTTTTCTATTCTTTTCTTTTTTCTTTTTTTGTTTTGTTTTGTTTTGCTATTTCATGAATAGAATATCTTTTTCCAGCCTTTCACTTTCAGACTTTCTGTATCCTCAGGTCTAAGGTGAGTCTTTTGTAGAGAACATATATATGGCTTACATTTTCTTATCCATTCCACCAGTCTGTGTCTTTTGATTGGGGAGATTATTCCATTAACACTGAATGCTATTACTGTAAAAGTATTTACTTCACCATTTTGATCTTTGGGTTTTAGCTGTCATACCTTGTTTTCACCACTTTTTTTACACTTTTAGTTACTTTTAGTGATATAATCTTTATTTCTAGACTCTCTTCCAAGCCTCTCTCTCCAGTCTTTTCTTTTCAGGCTGTAGCACTCCCTTTAGTATTTCCTGCAAATGAAGTCTCTTCATTACAAACTTTCTCAGTTTCTGATTATCTGTGAATATTCTAAACTCACCCTCTTTTTTTTTTTTTTTTTT
>JAKSZT010054202.1:795968-818275 GCA_026826555.1 Tolypeutes matacus | reverse complement strand
TTTTTTTTTTTTTTTTTTTTTTTTTTTTTTTTTTTTTGAGGTACTGGGGCTGGGGATTGAACCTGGGCCCTCTTATGTGGGAAGCCAGTGCTCAAACACTGAGCTAAATCAGCTCCCCTGAGCTGTTTTTTTTTTTTGTTTTTAGGAGGAACCAGGAACCGAACCCAGGACCTCCCATATGAGAAGCAGGTGTTCAACTGCTTGAGCCACATCTGCTCCCCTCACTCTCATTTTTTTAAAGACAGTCTTGCCAAATATAAATTTCTTAGCTGGCAGATTTCCTCTTTCAGTATCTTAAATATATCATACCACTGCCTTTTTGCCTCCATGGCTTCTGAGGAGAAATTAGCACTTAATCTTTTTGGGCATCCCTTGTATGTGATGACTGTTTTTTCTCTTGCTGCTCTCAGGATTCTCTTTATCTTTGTCATTTGACATTCTGATTATTAAGTGTCTCTGAGCAGGTCTACTTGGATTTATTCAGATGGGGGTATATTGTGCTTCTTGGACGCAGATATCTATGTCCTTCAATAGGGTTGGAAAATTTTCTACCATTATTTCCTCAAATATTCCCTCCGCCCCTTTTCCTTTCTCTTCTTCTGGGACCTGCATGACACATATGTTTGCACATCTCTTCTGTCATTTAGTTCCCTGAGACCCTGTTCATTTTTTTCCATTGTTTTCTTCTTCTGTTCTTTTGTATATTTGCTTTCAGAGGCCCTGTCTTCAAGTTCACTGATCCTTTCTTCTGCCTCTTCAAATCTGCTGTTATATGCCTCCAGTGTATTTTTTTTTGTTAGTTTTTTGTTTGTTTGTTTGTTTGTTTGTTTTTCCAGTGTATTTTTTATTTCATTTCTTGTGTCTTTCATTCCCACAAGATCTTCTACTTTTCTATGTGCTTCAAATTCTTCTTTGTGCTCACCCAGTGTCTTCTTGATGTCCTTAATCTCTTCAGCCATCTCATTGAATTTATTAAGGAGATTTGTTTGAACATCTATGATTAGTTGTTTCAACTCCTTTATGTCACCTGGAGGCTTAGTTTGTTCCTTTGACTGAGCCATATTTTCCTGTTTCTTGGTATGGATTGTAATTTTTTTGTTGGTGTCTCAGCATCTGATTTACTAGATGTATTTACTCTTGGCCCCTTTTCTCTCTTTAGTGTAGGGCTTTCTATTTGATTGACTTTGTGCTACAGCTCCTCATTGTTACTTGGTTCAACTTAATCTGGAACTTTATTGTGGCTCATGTTTAGCCAATCGTGTTTAGCTGATTTTTTTTCAGCTCTTTTTCATCTGTTTCTTGCCTTTCTTCCTTGCTGGTTGTGGAATAGGAGCCAAGGATGCAGCTGGTACAGTAAACCGTGGAGGCTGAAGTTGCCTGCATTGCCCCAGGAGTCAGTGAAACTTCTCCCATCTTTTTCCCTGCCAGGGGAAGGGATGGAGCCACAGCCTGTGCAGTAAAACCCAAGCCATGCAGGCCAAACCATCTGTGGTTGCCTGTAGAGACTGATGAAGCTCCACACTCCCTCCTGCCAGTGGTGGGAATGGAGGCTCCGGTGTGCCGAGCAATCTAGTCCATGCAGGCCGAAAGCGACTGCAGTTGCCCTGAGGTGAGGGAGCACTGTCCCTCCTCCTGCTCTGTCAGGGGCAGGGATGGAGCCACAGATGTGTCCAATAATCTAGTTTGTGCAGGCTGAAAGTGGCTGCAGGTGCCTGGAGAGTCTGAGGGAGCACTCCTCCTTCTGCCCTGTCAGGGGTGGGGATGGATCCACAGGAGTGCCCACAGTCTAGTCTGTGTTAGCTGGAAGTGCTTGCAGTTGCCCAGAGAAGCTGGCACAGGACCCACAGCCTACTCCCTGCCAGAGATGGGGCTGGAACCCAGGCTAGGGCTGCAAACCGACCTGGGTGGAAAGAAGCCAGTCCCTACCTTCACCGTGATTTTCAATCATTGCTGCTTCTCCTCACGCTAGGGTTGGAGATAAATGGAGGCTACTGGCCTCTTTCTGACTTGGACAGTTTCAAACCCTAGCTGTTCCTGGGATTGGACTCTAACCATCCGAATTCACCAATCAGCAGCTAAAATTGGTGCCCAAACATCCCTCCTTGCTGGAGCTTCAAACTCCAACCAGGGAATAGCTCCTGAGGTGGCTTGCACCACCAGCATGGGATGGGCACCAGCCTCCATGGTGAGGGGTGCTCTATTCACAAATCTTCACTGCAGATGGATAGTCTCCTCCTTCCATTCTTCCAAGGATGTTGCAGGATGCTTTTCTAGTGTCCTGGGTTCCCCAACCAGGTGATTTAGCTCTGGCTGATTACTAACTGCCCTGTAGGATGAACTGACTCTTGGAGCTCCTTATTCTGCCTCCATCTTGCCCCCTCACTCAAGGTATTTTATGTGTGTGAAGAGACTAGAAAATCCTGTATGTATTCAATCTATATATGATAAAAGAACCATTATTAGCATTTCTAAACAAACTATTTTGCACTGACTGCTCTTAATGAATTACTACCTAGTGACCTGGTTCTAAATTCTTTTTTTTTTTTTTAAGATTTTATTTATTTATTCATTATCCCCCCCTTGCTGCTTGTGCTCGCTGGGTCAGCTAACCACGCCGTGCGGGCGGGCTTGCCTTCACCAGGAGGCCCCGGGAACCGAACCCGGGGCCTCCCACATGGTAAACGGGAGCCCTACTGATTGAGCCACAGCCGCTTCCCTGGTTCTAAATTCTTTACAGGCAAAATGAACCCTTGGCACCTTGTCTGAGAGGATTTTTAGAAGAATTAGAGGAACTTAAATTTGCCCTGTGAGTGGACTCAGTGGGTTACAGAGAGATGCTTCTGTTTATTGGCTCTAAACATCTGTAGGAGATAAAGCAAGAGGCTGAGGCGCCCACGTCTGAGGACCGCCTCAGGAGGCGACCGGGGGTATGTCATGCAAAGCATGATGATGACCGCCACAGTCCAGACCCTCAGAGCTGCAGGAAGGGGGCCCCATCCTCAGGCATCAGCCAGACTCCACTTCAGAGGCCGTGGAGTAAAAGTGGGAAGTTTTAATTCCTCTGCCCCTTTACTCTTCAAATAGTTGCTGACATCTGAAACACCCTGTGGGTTGTTCATTGTTGCACATGCTGAATTTTCCCCCTGCCTTGAGGTGAAATGCCCAGTGGGATTCAAGAAGCAATGCCAGATAAAGGAATTAATCAGACTAACCTTTTCAGGCATCTACCGCCATTACGGTCTTTTTTTTTTTTCCTTTGTAAGTTTTTTTTTTTTTTCCCAATAAGGTCTTGATTCAAACTCCTGATACCCCAGGCAACACTTTCCAAGCAGGTGTGCTCAGGAGAGCAGCTCAGAAGTTGCCTGTGCCACTCAGCTTGGGGCACCCCTCCTTTTGCCAGGGGCAGTTCAGTGAGGATGGAGTTTGGATGGCAAGCCACTGGAGACAAGCCAATGTATAAACATTTTCCTCCTGAAAAAGTGGCCCCAAGCAGGCTACTCTATAGTCTACTGTACAAATAGCCAGTTTAAAAACAAAACAACATTCAGTTATCGTCATGAAAAGAGGAAAACCATCCTAAGGAGAATCTTCGAATTTGTAAGTACGAAAGGCACCTTAGGGATCATCTCATCTAAGCATGCCATCTTACGTGTGAGGAAACTGAGGTTCAGCAAGGTCACAGGAGTTATTTAAGGTCTTGCAACTAATGACCATCCCCTGGAATTGGAACAGAAGTCTCCAGATCCTGGTCCAGTCCTTCTGGGGTTCAAGATAGGATGCTGGAGAGAAGTAAAGCCACAGGGTTTAACACAGTCCATTTTCCCAGAGTAATTTTCATGCAGTAATAACTAATTAAAATGTTATTTTTATATTAAAATATACATGTTATTTTTTTATTACAAGTCTCTCCAAGAAAAACTCATGCTTCCAGTACTGTTTAGGGCTCCATTCTTAGGCTGCAGACAGTAGAACTAGCCACATGTGGCTACTGAGCACTGGATATACGGCTGGTACAAATGGAGATAAGCTGTGAATGTAAAATACATACCTGATCTTGAAGACTTAGTACAAAAAAAGAGAATAAAATATGAAGATAACATGTTGAAATGATATTTTAACTATACTGAATGTAATAAAATATTATTAAAATTAATTTCACCTGCTTATTCTTAGTTTTTAAATGTTGCTGCTACTTAACTGGAATTTACATTCGTGACTCGCGTTCTGTTTCTACTGGGCAGTGCTGGGTTAGAGGGAAAGTGGAGCAGACGTTAGGGTTGCTCAGTAGCTTGGTTCTCCATCTTCCAGGCACACGTAGGATTATACCTCCCTCACTCCTTTTGAAATCAGGTGTGGCCACGTGACTGGCTGTGGCCAGTGTGATGAGAGTTCTGGGCAGAGACATGGGATTGACCATACCAGACACTGAGCTGTCCTCCAAGGACACTGTGGAGCAAACGTGGAGATGGAAGAGCTCTCAGGCAAGGTGTGCTGGGGCTCCTGCTGACCCACCTTTGTTTAATAAGCAGCAGAGATACGGGGATTGTTCGTTCCCGTAGCATAAGCTAAGCACGCCCCAGCTGACATGGTAAATAAGCATCCACTCTGTTTTTATGTTTCTTTCTGGTATAAAGGCGTGAGGAGAACTATGCCGCAGCAGCATTCCCAAACTTGCTTCCCCACAGAACAGTTCTGAACATGTAATTGATTGATCTGATAGTAACTAAAACTCCTGAGACATAATGCACACACAGGCTGTGTTAATGGAGACAGAAAAACAGCCTCAGAGCCACTAAGTGAGCTAATGATCAAAATTTAATCTGCATGTCTTATTTGCCTGAAAACAAAATGAAAAATAAATCTTTTTTATATTAAGAATAAACTATATCAAGATGAAGCATCATTATTTTTCTTTTTTTAAAATAAATTTTGCTTCACCAAATAACTTTTAAATGCAAATAATATTTTGCCACTTCTTAAAAATCTTGTGTCTTCTTGATGTTATAAACCTTATTTTGATCAAGAACAGCATATAATCTATTCCTAAAGTTTGTCTTCAATACATTATGATTTGAAAAAAGTCACATTTCCCAAAACATAAAGAACATTATGATCAGCATGCTTTGCTGTAATTGGGAACTACTGAAATTGGCTTCCCCAAAGTTCATCACTTCTTTCTTTAAAAAAGAAAACATTGTGATTTTGCATTTTTCATTTGAAACATTCCACTTTTTGCTTGTTTGAGACAGTTTCCAAGCTATCAAGTTTCTGCCTTTTGTTTTTAAACTTTTTTCTTTCAATCTCTAATCCTCAGAGAGCAAATTTTGTGGTATAAGTATTTTCACATGCAATCAACACTAATTCCCATACTATAAAGTTTACACTTTTTAAATTGTACAATTCAGTGGTTTTTAGTATATTCACCGAGTTGTGCAACCATCACCACAAAATCTAATTCCAGAACATTTTCATCATTACAAAAAGAAACCTCATATCCACGAGCAGTTCCTCCCCACTCCCCTCTCTGCCCAGTCTCTGGCTATCTCTAATCTACTTTCTGCCTCCACAGATTTCACATAAATGGAGTCATACAATACATGGCCTTTTGCATCTGGTTTATTTCACAAGCAAGTTTTGAAGGATCATCTGTGTTATAGCATATATCAGTATTCCATTCCTTTTTATGGCTGAATAATATTGCATTGTATTTTTTTTTAGGATTTATTTATTTACTTTTATCTATTTTTAACCCCCGCCCCCACACCGCATTTTTGCTCTTTCTGTGTCCATTTGCTGGGTGATTCTGTGTCTGTTTTCTGCCCTCTTTTTTCATCCTTCTCCTCCTGTCTTCACCAGGATTCGATCCTCGGAGCTTCCGATGTGGGAGAGAGGTGGCCTACCGCCTGCACCACCTTAGTTCCTGGTTTTTCGGTATGTCTCGTTTTGGCTCTCCCTTGTGTCACTCTTCTGTTATGTCATCATCTTGCTGCATGGCTCAGGGGGCCTGGCAGCTCACCCGCTTAAGGTCTTTTTATAATTTTTACTGGGAGGTCCCAGGGATGAAACCCAAGTCCCTCCATGTGGGAGATGGACACCCAACCACCCGAGCCACATCCGACCCCCGCATTGTATTTTTATATACAAATTATATTTGCTTTTCCATTCATCAGTTGATGGACATTTGTATTGTTTCCATTTGGGGACTATTATGAATAGCCATTCATGTGAAAGGTTTTGTGAGGACACATGTTTTTAATTCTTTTAAGTTAAATTAGAATTTCTAAACAGGAAAAAAAAATGTGAAGACAAATGCATAACACAAGCTGGGTAAATGCCGCCCGTGTAGCAAAGTGTAGCTCCAGCATCCTGCACCTGTGCACCAGGCACGGTGTGACTCCCTGGGGAACGGGGCGTGCTGCGAGATTTCTAGCAGGCCTTTTGGTCTCAGCTTGGTCAGGCCAGGAGCTTCCTACCGCCATAATCGTCACTGCCCTCTAGGTGTCCAGGACCCCACCCTGCATGCCAGGGGGACTCCTGAGCATGTGCCTGGTGTCAACGCATGACGGGTCAAAGGGGGAGGCCTGAGCAAAATCTCAGAGCACAGACGCAGCATGCTAGATGATCCACCAACATGCTGCTGGCAGCCGCCGTCCCGCACAGCTTTCTGGACACAGATCAGCCCAGAGGTGGCGATCAGGGGGCCTCCTGGGCCTGGTACCACATGGCGCTGCTGCTGGTGGGAGCTGGCGGCCTCTCACCTGGCCGCCTGTGGAGCCCAGGTTGGGAAGTGGAGCACCCAGAGCATGCAGCCAGCAAGGCTCTCTTTGGAGCTGAGTATCATTTAAGCGTCCTCATCAGTCCTCATTGAAAAGGCAAGGTAGCTAGGTTATGTTGAAGAAACAAACGACCCCCAAATCACACTGGTTCATAATAATGAAGGTCTGGGGCCTTCTGGGGCTCTGTGCTGCACCCCTTCCCTCCAGGATGCTGCTGGCAGAGCAGTCGTCTGCAGCGCTGCCGGCCAAGCAAGAGAGAGCAGGGTGGCCCACGGCCGCTCCTTCCCTCGTCCAGAAACGGCACGCATTACTCCCGCCTGCCCCTCACTGGCAGGCCCACGTCAGCAGGGCGAAGGCCCTGCAGCAAGGGACCCCGAGACTGAGACAATGAACGCGCCTACTGCAGGATCAGGGCCAGCAGCGCCTCCGACCCCCGGGCCCGCGCGCACAGCCCGAGTCGCCAAGCTAGACGTCCTCCCTCCCTCAGCGAGCTCCTTGGAGTCTTTTGGGCCCTGTCATGCTGAGACTGCCTCTCCTGGTCAAGACCATCACTTTCTAACCCACCAAATTTCCCTACCTTTGAATCTCAGAGAGCAGGGATTAGGTGCCGATGCTTCCCTTGAGGAAGGCGCTGGGCCCCTCTTCAGCCACGGGTGCCGCGTTCCACCCACTCCTGTTGATCCTCCACAGGGGCAGTGTCAAAGCCAGGAGAGCCAGCTCAGCAGGGGCTTCTCAGTCAGCTCCAGGCCCAGGCCACGTCATGGAGGGCCCCAGAAGTTCAAGCCTCCACTTTTTCCCTGTCGATGATTTCCTCCCCACAGTGATGTTGGCTAGTTATAGCACAAGGGCCACGCCTTGGACGTACAACCACAGGACCGGTTAACCAGTGTCGGCAGGAGAGGTCACATTAGACAGCACTCAAGAAGTTCTCAGACATGCACATTTGTTTTGTGTTTATGTCGTTATTCTAAGTCCAAAACTCCTCCCTTCTTTGGCTGTTGTATCGATTAGGATTGCTTTCACCTGTAAATAGCAGAACCCCCAACTAGATATGTAAGGGGCTATATTTTCTCATGTAACGTGAATTTCTAAGATAAGCAGAGCTGGTACAGAAGCTCAGTGATGCTCTCAAAGACCCAGGCTCTTCGTCTTTTTCTCCTCCTTCTTTAATGTATTTTCATGTTTGTGCTTATGAGCTCACAGTCTTTTACAATGGCTGACATCTCTCCAAGCCTTACTACCACATCTATGAAGGAGAAGAGGAAAGCCCAATGGATAAGGGGCTTTATCTTCAGGAGACTTTGTCTTTTTACTCAGGAAGTGACACACACTCCCAAGAGGCCTCTGCCAATATCTCCCTGGCCTCACGGCCTCAGAGGCTGGAACTCACATGTTCAGCTTTTATAATCTCTAGCTGAAACAGGTTAGGAAGAAGGAGATTGGGTGTCGAATTTGGGCCAGCCAGTCTGCAATGTTCACCACAGTTCCGCTCGGGAGGGGTTCGACTCAGGGTCTCTCTTCACCCGATCTGTACTATACCCATGGTGCCATCTGCTCTGCGCCGACTAAGCATTTCCATTCGCCACCTTGGGAAACCCCACCATTATGGCTGGTACCCCAAGCTTCCTTGTTTGATGCCCCTGCAGCCCTTCCTTGGTGAACACACAAAAGCTGGCTCATTTTCATCCCAGTGTGTGTAAGCCTTGTAGCTCTTTGGTGATCAAAATTATGCAAAGAGCTGGATGTTTACTTTCTGTTATACCTTAGAGATAGCATTTGGTATCAATATGACCTGCCTGACTTTCTCCACATCCCTGTATTTTTCACTCTGTTTTCAGTTCAAGCCCTCTTTTCCTCAGCCTAAGACCACTAGTTTTTAAAACTCTAATTGAGACTGCTCACACTTAAGTATTTTATTGTCAATTTTACTGCTCACTGTGTGACTTCTTAATATGTACCGATACAGGCACGTGAAGGACCTGCTTTTAGCAGGCCACAAAAAATTTCATTGCACACGCTCCCCGGCGAACAGGGTACCTTTAGTTATATAAGCAAGGAAAACCATTTTAAGTGATTCTCCCTAAGTTAAAAAATCTGTTTCAAAATAATTTGCTGTGTCTTTCTTGGTACAGCCATCCAGTAATAGGTATAATAAGATAAGTGTAAAAACACTACCATACTTTCAAAGGGGAATGGATAAAAAAGAACCTACGCATTCAAATTGTTCTGTGCACTGAAGCCGATAGCAAACAAATGTTAAAGGGGAAAGACAAAAGCAAAAATAATTCCTCTCAAGTGCATGTGACCAGCACTATCGTTCTTTGGATTTAGTGAGATGTAGGAAAGTATGAAGAAAGTAGAAATGGATTCATACCTCTGACTCAAACAAAAATCTGTACATACATCTAAATTAGAATTTCTGAAATGTAAGCTGTAAGCAGTTATCTGCAATACGCCTGCACTTACCTGATTCTCTGGGAGACGCATGAGCATGCTGACAAGAGCCTTGAAGACAGCAAGGGAAGTTTCAGGATGTCTACCCCCACCTCAGGTCTTCAGAGGGGCGAAGGAGGGGAACATGCCTCAGCAGCTGCTGTCCTCAAACCTTCTACCTACTGCTGAGGGGACAAAACAAATCCCAGAAATAGAGGGAGACAATAGTGGCCACTTAATTTTGAGTTGAGAAGCTCCACAAGATTCTCAGCATTGGTAACTAAACATGATTTCCAGAGGAGTGGAATTCCAAACTGAAGTTTCATTCCTGTAACCTCCTCTACCCCTTCTCCCTACCTACCAAAAATATACAATAAAAAGAAGGAAAATAGATTTTGGAATTTATATTCTCAGGAAAACCACCTGAGGCAGGAAACATTCTCCAGAGACCTTGAAGGTAGAACAGATATGGAATCTGTATCGCAACACCGTATGTACTTAAAACGAGGGGGGCACTTTGGAAGTAGGGTAGTCCTGCCCATGACAAATGACAATGCAGTCTTCTACGCTTGCCCAGCTACACCCAAGGCTTATTTGTACAGGTAACCCATAACATGATGTTTTAATTCTAACATAGACATACGACATTTGGAGCCCAAACTGGGGTGTAGCCAGCCAGTTGTTTCGTCCCTGACAACTGGCAGGTTTTTTCTATGGGAGACCAGTTAAGTTACATGACTCAGTCTCAGAGACTAAGAACACCAGCTGGTGCCTCCATTCTTGCTTCATCAACCTATTAATTATGATCGTAACATCCATAAGGCTTTCAAAGCAGTTTGAATAAATACCCATACATAACGTATTCTGTGGTTACGGTACATATATCCATCTATGACCACTTAGGTTAACATGCTCTGTATCTGCCAACAGATCCAGAATAAAAAAATTCAGATCAAAGACAATTAGAGTCAGGTGTTTAGGATAAGAACTTTGGATAATACTGGCAATTTCATCATATTAATACAGTTTTCTAAGTTAGGCATGTATATAAGATGTGAACTGAAGAATTTATATTCTCATGTATGCTTATAATGATATGTTCTGATATTTCATAAAATAAGAATTATAAAACATAGGTCTTTGTAATTTTGGTTGGATTTATGGACACATACAATCAGAGCTTCAAGGAACCTTCTGAAGCATCTAGTATACTCCCTTATTTTATAGAAAAGGAAAGCAAAATGAGAGGGGTAAGGGATTCCTCAAAGTCACACAATAAGCTAGTGGAAAAACTGGAAATAGAATGTAAATTTTAGCCAAATGCCCTTTCTACATCACCACAAATTAGAAACTCAAGATTGTATTCTTGCAACCTGCTTTAAGGATGGAAAAATGAAAACGTATCATGTCAGCGATACCAACACCCACGCCTCCCCACAACGAAGGAATCCTCATTTCTCACTGGGCACATGCTGCCCACAATGCAGACGTCATCTCACAACATTCCTTGTAGCTAGGTACGGACACGTGGCCAAAAAGTGTCCTGTGACAGCTTCTAGAAGCTTCCTTAAAAGATCACTGGATGTTCCTAGCATTATTCACAATAGCCAAAAGCTGGAAACAACCCAAGTGCCCATCAACAGATGAATGGGTGAACAAAATGTGGCATATCCATATAATGGAGTACTATTCAGCCATAAAAATCAGTGGATAACTGATACATACTACAACATGGATGGACTTGAAAACGTTATTCTAAACGAAACAAACCAGACACAAGAGAACAAATAGAGGCAGAAAGTAGATTGTAGGTTGCCAGGGAGTTTGGGGACGAGGAATGGGGAGTTATTGCTTAGTGGATAGAGTTTTTGTTTGGGTGATGAAAAAGTTTTAATAATGGAAGATGGTGATAATAGCAAAACATTGTAAAAGTAATTAATGCCATGAATTGTACACTTAAATAATGGTTAAAACAGTAAATTGTATGATATACATACATAAAGACACACATAAATACATACATATATATGTAACCACAACTTTAAAATTTAAAAAAAAAAAAGGCAGTTGCTATATACCCTCTGCCCTTCTTCTCTTCCTCTTTTCCCTGGCTGGAAAGCAGACATGATGGATGGAATTGGAGCATCCATCTTGGACTACAAGGTAGTCTTGGGAAAGATGTCACACACGATGGAGCTACCTTGGTTCACTGAGAACTTTCTGGAGCTGTACTGTCCACCATCAATCATTTACACAAGCAAACACTAACCTTCAACCTTGTAGGCCACTGCAGTTTTGAAGCTCATTCACTCCAGACAAACCTAATCCTGATATATTTAGGTAACAGCTTAAATATTTAAACAACTCTTACATATTTTCAAGTTCCCTTCACGGGTGAGCTGGTTTCTCTTCGTTCTATTATGGCCCCTGGGGAAGGGGACAGAGCCATGGCCGCCTCAGAAAGGAGAGGGAGGAGGAGGAGGTTGGGAAGACAGAGATGGAAAAGGCATCCTTTTTTGCACACTGTGAGGAGAAGAAAGGGAGCATGCCCTGTGAGAGAGATGCGCCCTGACAGCCCCAGTGCAGGTCAAGCTCAGAAGACCAGGATGTGTCAGAGGGAGAAAGGAGAAGCCGAAGGCTGAGGGGCTCTGTAGGAGGCAGGGCTGCCCCCAATCCCTGCTGTGCTGTGAGGTGAGGACGAGGGTGGGAATCCTGGAGCAGCCTTGGGTGTGCGCTGCCCAGGCCCCCCACTATCTGGAGCCTCGGGCCTGGGATCCAGGCCATGGTGGGGCCCAGGCAGAGGGAAAGATGCCCACACCAAGGATGGGGCAGCCAGGGCCCTTCTTCCACCACTGCCAGGTCTTATAGAATCCCATACACCAGCTGGATGCAGAGGAAGGAAGGGATGCAGAGGAAGGAAGCCTAATTGATCCTGCCACGCATTGACTGAACATTCGCCTAAAGAGGCTCCTGGCCCCGGCAGAGCTTGAAATATTAGAGTTGCCTCGCCCACATTACCACCCTCCCCAGTCCCCACTGGACTGTGACCCCAAGGGAGGCTGCTGAAGAAGGTTAATGTAAGAATGCTCCCTTTACTTCGCTCCTATGGACGTAGCATAGGTGATTATTCGAGCCCGGCAACGCTTATGTACCAACAACAGTGGATTTCTAGAGATGAGAATTCTGTGAATCTGCTGCCAAGCATGTGATAGGAAGGTGTGGTACTTACATAACATACTATCTGCAAGCATTTTGCTAAAACAATAGTGTTTACTTACTGGATACGAGAGTACAATTTTTTGTCGCCCTAAAGTGAATTCATAAGTGGCGGCTGTTTCAGCTGGGAATCAAAACAAACCAAACAAGAAACATACTCTCCTTTCTGTTGCTGTGAGTGCATCTGTGGGCCAGTTGTAGCATCTGGAACCTGTTGCATGGAGCCCTTTTTACAAACAAAAAGATTTCTAAAATTAATTTTGTTTTTTAAAGAGTGGATATTTACTTAAACTGGGGCTGGTTGATATAAAATGTTCAGAGTAGTAGGGAAAAAAACAGATTTGTCTAATTTGTGCCTTGAAACAAAAGCTTTTGTGATACCATATTCTGTGGGAATTTTGTTTTTACTTGTCAGACTTTGCACAAATGCCCATTAGACATCTGAATGGTCTATTAACAGAGTAGCGTTTCTTTTAAACAATGAGCAGAGATGTCAAGAACACTCAAATGATTTTAGACTTAAAACAAAGCCAAGCAGTCTTTTGTTCATTATTAAATCATGTTTTAGATTAAATAAGAATATTTAAAGTTCTTTAAGGGAAGATTTTTAAGTTGGTAACGTGGGCTTGAAATTATGTTAAAATTTTTATTCCAAGGTAAAAGGGAATTATAATCCAATATTGACACTTTTCAATTTTAAGGCCAAATTTGGTTTCTGATGTTAAAGTTTAGCATATCCTTAAACAAAATAAGGAAATTTAAAAACTAAATAGCCAAATGTGTTTTTACCTAATTGCCTATTTTGAAACTAACTTTTTTTTTTTTTCCAAACTCTAAGAGTAATTCATGGTCTATATGCAAAATTTGAAAGATTTAGATTAGTATGAAGAAGTAATTTGAGCACCCATAATCCTATGTCTCCAAGATAACGCAACCATAGTTTCTATTTTGAACTAATATTATTCTTTTTGCTATATTTTAAAGCAAAGGGGGGAATGTTTGTAAAGACAAAAAGAAAGAAAAGAACTAGAATGCCTTAACTCTTTAAAAAAAAATGATCAAGCCAGCAATCTGGTCAGGTCAGTTACAGTAAGGACCTTTTCCTTTTGTCAGACATGTACTTTTCCAGAGTCCCTTGGCACTAGGAATGAACATACAGGGTTCTGGCCCATGAGACATACAAGGAAGTCTGCTTAGGGTCTGAAGGAAAGGTTTACCTCCCAAATGAAAAAGGGAGAGATGGAAGAAGAGAGTTCCTCCTTTCCTTCCATACTCTGTATTTTGCTGTACAAGGATAAGTCGTGCTTTTCAGTACTATGTAAAGAATGGCAGAGGTGCCAATTTGCCCTGATATCATTGAGACTCAACACCAGTGCTAGGACTGCTTCCATCGAGACTTCATATTCACTTAGATTCTTAAAGCCAGTATTATTTAATCATGTTTAGTCAGGCATTCTCTTACCTGGATTGGGGCTGTGGTAGGGGCTCATTCTTTCATAAAGGGATGTGGCCACAGGAAGGATATTATTGGCATATCTGGTACAGTTTTTCATGAGCCAGGCATGGTACTAAGTGCCAAATACCTCTCCTTCCACCTAGCTTATCTTTTCACTGACCCTCCAAAGTAAAGCAGTATTAGTCTCCTTTTACAGAGGAGAAAACAGAGCTTTAGAGGGGGTAAACTAGTTTGCCCGGTGTCAGGAAGCACAAGAGACAACGCAAATAAACCAGTATTTGTCTTCACAGGTGGTGCCATCTGAAAGTGCATGGTATATTATGTGGGTGCTGAAATGGATAGGAGAGGGGAAAATAAAGGTGGAATAGACAAAGGAGATATCAGAGAAGGGGACACTCGACTAGACCCTCAAGGACAGGTGAAATTCAGAGAGGACAAGCAAAGCTGGAAAACCATTCCAAAAGGAAGGAAAACAGAAGGCAGAATGAAAAGGGAATGTTTTGTTGGCTAAAGGCTCTCAATACAATATACCAGAAATGGGTTGGCTTTTACAATGGGGATTCTTTAGGTTAAAAGCTTACAGTTCTGAGGCTGTGAAAGTGCCCAAATCAAGGCATCATCAGGAGGGTCTTTCTCCCTGAGCTGCAGCTGGGAACAATCAGGTACCTGGCAGTATCCACTGGTCTCTCCCTTCTCTCTTCTTCTTTCCTCTTCTGGCTAAAGTGGCTTCCTCTCAGCTTCTGTGTTGCACTGATTTCAGCTTCTGGGTTCTTCTCTGTCTCTGCAGCTTTTTTCTGTGTCTGCAGCTTTTTATTCCTCTGTTTATAAAGGACCCAGTAAGAGGATTAAGACCCACACTGGGTCATGGACTCTAATCAAAGGTCCTTAATTTATACACACAAGAATGGATTAGCCTTAAGAACAGGATTTTCTGGGGTCCACAAAAGCTTCAAACTGCCACAGACAGTCTGCTTAGAGTAGGTAGGGTGGGGTTATATATTGAAGGTTTCCAAAAGCCAGCTGAAAAAGTTAAATATAATAAAGCTGGAACTATGGAACCCTGGAAGGCTTGTGAGCAGGGGAACAACATATCGACAGCAGTGTTTGGTGGAGACACACCTGTCATACAGCTATTGCAATTATCCAAGTACAGAATTAAGAGAACATGATCTGATTTTTTTAAACCAAGGATAAGTCCTATGCTCTAAATGAAGATTGTGGGAATGGAAACAAAGATGTGGTAGAGAATCCATTTAAAGGAACACTAA
Organism: Tolypeutes matacus; assembly: GCA_026826555.1. Classification (NCBI taxonomy): domain Eukaryota; kingdom Metazoa; phylum Chordata; class Mammalia; order Cingulata; family Chlamyphoridae; genus Tolypeutes; species Tolypeutes matacus. The sequence continues at coordinate 803,126 of JAKSZT010054202.1, read as the reverse complement.
TAGAACTTGTTGACTGACCAAATATGGGAAATGACAAAAGAATATTTCCCTCAGCAATCTTTTTTTTTAGGTCCCTCAATGATCTCTCCTTTTTGTGTGTCTCCCCTTTCTTTCTTCTCTGGCTTTCTTATGTTCTGTTCTTTTGTCTGCTGACTCTTCCTCTTCTTTGTCCAGGCTGGCTGAAACACTAGCTGCACCTCCACAAAACAAAGCTTTTGTCAAAAGGGTAGCCATGGTGGTTCTGAAGTTATAGGCAGAATTTTTCAGTCACCTTCACAGAGGACACAGGAATCAATAGCGTGGTAAACAGCCAAGATCAGAGGCTAATGCATGTTTGTGTTAAGCTCCTGCTAATCTCTAAATGCTGGCCCTGAGAATACTGTATTTATTCACCTGTCTCACTTGTTTTCTCTACAGATATTCTCACTCTGAATGGAGAGGATCCAAGGAACTTCAGAAGCTGTTGGACCTCAGCACATTGTTACTCACAGCAAATTTCTCTGAGGTTGTCACATTGCCTAAAAAATGCGAATGTAGAAAACCTTTGGAAATCACACCTCCTAATAGTCTTCGCTCTCTTTAGCAATTCCTTGAGCTCCTAAAAAATGTTCTCTGAAAGTGAGGGACTGACTATCTTAAATGAAAACTATCATCTAATTTGTTAGGAGGATGTCCAGGAAGGAGTTGATACTTGAAGGCACTGGAGAGTCAACACATGAGATTTCCTTTTCTCTTTTGTTTGTGACTTAAACCTCTTCAGTTTAGGGAAAGAAATTCTTGGAAATGAATGTCACTCTAGTTCATTACACTGGGCTCAAAAGTGAAAAATGCACTAACTACTACCACTGCCCCCTTTGCCCAAGGAGATGAGGAGGAAAATAAAGAAGAAAGTCAGACTCCCACAAATCAAACTGAAAAAGATAAGCAACCCAAAAGAAAAATAGCCAGTCTATAAACAGGCCAATCACAGAAAAGGAACCCAGTCAACCGTAGAAAGAGGCTCAACTCCATGAGCAATCAGGGAAATGAAAACCAAAATGAAGATTAGATGCCACTTCTTTCCCATCAGGTTGGCAAAAATTAAAGTGGGATCATGTCAATATTGGTAGGTAGATAAACAAATGGGGATTCTCACACACAGCTGGCAGAGTATAAATTGGTATATATTGGTACAGCACATTGGAGGGCAGTTTCATGATAACTATTAAAATTTGAAATGTATATCCCATGATCCAGCAGTTATACTTCTTGGTGTTTACCCCCCAAAAATACTCATGTGACTCCAATGAGATAGGTTCATTGTTCATTGTTTGTAACAGTGAAAAAGTGGAAACAACCTAAATGTCCATTGCCCAGGGAATGACTATGATATATTCATATTATATAAAACTATGTCACAGTTAAAAGGAAATAGGTGGATCTATATACTGACACAAGATATCCCAGTCATATTATTAAAAGAAAACATACAGTATGCAGAATACATACAGTATGACACTATTTGTGTTAAACACACACACCCAACACAACAGTGTGTGTATACATATGTATATATACATAGGTACACAGATATACATACACACACATACATGGACATATATTCTATAAGTACAAAATATATAGTGTAAGTATATTATATATTTTCTACACTTATAAAGTACTACATATCTTCTATTAGTATAAGTACTTTCTACATGTTCAAATGTCAAGTATTTTACATAAGCATAAGAAAGGGAATGCCTAAAAAAAGATCTAAAAGGATTCACAACAAACTACTAACCATGGTGACCTTTGGGGAAGGATCTGGGATTCAGGGTTAGTGGTCAAAGGGGGACTTAAACTGTTCCTTTGATGCTGTAATTTTTTTTAAGAATGAGAAACATATTCATGTATTACTTGTATTCTTTAAAATGGATAAGAAAAAGAAAAAAGTTAAACACAGAAGAATAAAACTATAGAAATGGTAAGAGATGAGGAAAGAAGAGTGAGTTCTACCAGCTATTTCCCCCTTATCCTTCCACAAGTGATCTATTTGTGATGCCTCTTGACTCAGAAAAAGCTGTTTCAAAGCAGTTGGGGGGAGCATGTGTGGGAGTGTGGGGCCAGCAATGTGGACCAGTGTTGGAGACAAGCCCCTGGAACACTTTAACTCTGATCCCAGCCCTTGGGGAAAGGCGTCTGAGGGGCTCTGACAGGAAAATTCAGAAGGCAGCATGGGACTTTCCTCTGGGCTGAGAGGGCGGCGGCCATGTGCTGGTAGCCGCTGGTTTGAGCTTGGGAGTCCGGCTTCACTCTGTGCAATGGAAATGTTTGGAGTAGCGGCTGGGGCACAATAAGCTCCACCACAGCACTTGCCATCATTACTATTTCCTTTCAGAGTTATATGTGTAGGCACATCTTACAAGACCATTGTGAGAATTAGTTCAGCGTGGTTCAGACCAATCCCCAAATTCAGAACACTTGCTTAGGATATTAAGTATGGACTGAATGAGCGATTACGCAGGTACTGGAGTTCAAGGTGAACTAGCAGGGCTGACGCAGCATTGCTTAGTGGACACAAGTGCACGTAAGATGTGTGTTGCTACATTGTGCCTTAGGAATACAGGTGTGATAGTAGCTAAGGCACTGTGACTTGAATTCAAATGAAATGGCTCAAATCCCTGCCTGCCTGCCTGCAGTGGGAACCACACATATGTCTCTTCCTATCGTTCTGGGAATTCTGAGCATATGATTTATGCTTTACCAGGTCACTTCTGGCTTCACGCTTCTGTTCCTGCTGAATCATCTCATCTGTGGATCATCTTGCTGCCTAGCATGCAAGTCTCTGTCAATGTCATCTTGTTATGGAGAGAAAAAAGACGTCCTTTTCTTGACATTCCTCACACAAAACATCACTGCCACAAGGCTTTTGTGTATGTAGTAGCACCTTACTGAAGGCTGGAAGCAGTAGAGAGGCATTATGCTATGTAATCAAAGAGCAAAGCACCGTGAATCTGCTGCCTGTTAACCTTCTTCTAAAAGTAGTCATCATCTATTTCAGGCAAGGGGCTTTATTGCAAGCCATAGCCACAGAAATTCTGACCGATTTAAGCAGGATAGGAATTCATTAAAAAGTTTTTTGGGTAGCTAGCTCATAGAATCTCCAAAAGGACTCAAGTACCAGGAATGACACATGAAATCATGCTGCAGAACTAGCCTGGTGGAGAAGGCTCAGCTGCCACCACTGGGCACTGAATTGTATCACAGCTTGCACAATTAACAACACTAGCAGGGGACACTGCTGCTCAACCTGAGGCCATGGCTGCCACTGTTGTACCCTCCCTACCCCAGAATGTATTCTCTGCAGTCTCTGCTTTATGGCATCATTAACCTCCCTATTCAAAATTTAGGGTGGATGCATCTCATTGGTGTTGTATTGGTCACATGGCCAGGCTCTAGCTGCAAGAGAGCCTAAAAAAGCAGTCACTTTCCTTATAAGGTAAGGGAATCTCAAATCCAGGGAAACAAGTTGTTTTGACAAATCATCTCTATGGCAGTGCTTCTTGAACTTTAAATTTCATTCGAACCACTTGGAGATCTAGTTAAACTGCAGATTCTGATTCAGTAGGGCTGGATGCTGATCTGAAGGCCACACTTTGAGTAGCAAGGCTCTGTAGCTCCAATTTTCAAACTTAGCTATTTATTGGAGTAACTTGAGAAACATTAAAAACAAAAAGCAAAAAGCAAAAACAAAAACACCCATGGATGATTTATTTAATTAGCTTGGGGTTAGGCCTGGGTATTTGAATTTTTAAAACCTCCCCAACTGTCTAATCTACTTGATATCACCTTTCACTGTTGGCTCCAACTTATTTGCAAGGTTATTTCTTACCTCCCAACTCTCAGATTTCCACTTTTCCAGCTCTGCTTCTTTTTCCCTTGAAATTCAACTACTCTCATTTTATTATGCAAAACAATTTGGTACTCTACCCCCTACTCCCTCTGGGCTTACTTTGCATATCCAAAGGCTAAAGAGTTCTGCAATTCAAGTGTTTCCCAAAAGTATGTTTCCTGTAGCCTTGGGAGAGTGAGCCTTGATTTTAAGTGATACATGGACAAACAATGTTCTAAATTTTAATAGTTACATATTTATTTTAACATTCATTACTAAAAAATGTAACCAACAGCAAATCTTATTCCATAAATATTATTGCTGAGGACAATATTGAGTCAATTTTTTAAAAATTATTAAATAATATTATAGAGATTCAGGGCAGATACCACAACAATCATGAAAATGGTTTACAAATGAAGTTTGAGAATGCCTTTACCAATCACAGGTACTTCCATCACAGGTCCCAGCTTTCAGGATTACAGAAGAATTTGCAGAGGAGTTTAAAAATATCAGCCTTTTTTATTCTCCCTCCCCATAGACTCTGGAGAATAAGGAAGCAATATATTTATTTTTGAACTTCCATGAATTATGCCATCAATTTTACACTGAAATAGTCATTTTGATCTTAAATAACTATTCTTTCTCTCTCTATTATGCGAAGATTTCATAAGATATCAAAGAAAATACCACCAATCTTTGAAAAATTCATGATCTAAAGAAAAATAATTAGGAATTGTTTATGGAATAAAAAATATGAAAAATGTGTTAAATCCCTTAACCAGCTAAAATTTCACAAGGTAGTGGGTGATTTTTTTATTTATTTATTTTTTAATTATTGAAAAAAGTAGTCTACAAATTCAGAGAACCCAAAAACTCTTAAGCAGGAGAAATTTTTAAAATTCCACACCAGTCATATCATTGTGAAACTTCACAACACCCAAGAAAAAATAGGTCTTAACCAGCAATTAGACTGACAGCAGATTTCTCAGTAGCAATAGAAACCTGACGATAATGGGATAATATATTCAATATTCTGGGGGAAAAAAAAGAAACAACTGTAACCTAGACTTATATATCCAGTAGAATTATCTTGAAAGAACAAGGGTAAAAAAAAAAATTTTTTTTTTCAGGGGGAAAAAACCTGAAAGTTACCATATCATACTCTCACTATAGGAAATTCTAGAATCTACCCCAGGCACAAGGAAAATGATCCAGAAGGTGGTCTGAGACAGGCAAAGAAACAGTAAGCAAGGATGTTGTAATATATGTGGCTGAGTCTAAAAACTCATGATTTACAGGAGGAAAACAGAACAGAAGGAAAGTAGTGTGTAATAGCTTATAAACTGGGAGGAGGTGCGTAGAGTTAAAACACCCTAATCTGTGAATTGTTCAAGAGGGTAGTAAAGATATTTATTAGTTTAAGACTTTGTTAAATACATGTTAAAATACCTAGAAGAGTCTCTCAAAAACATACATAGTGTATAACTTTGAATAAATTGAGAGAAAAAAAATGGTGTGAGAAAAAGAAAACACATAATCCAAAGGGAACCTCTCCTACTGTTGCTTCATTTTTGTAAGCTTCTGATATTTTAATCCTGTTGCCTGTTGATAGCATTTTTTTTTCACACATACATTTGTGTTTTTTTCTTTCTTTCTTTTTATTTATTTATTTTTTTTTTTTCTCATTTACCGGGCAGTCCTGGGGATCGAACCCCAGTCCCTCCATATGGTAGACGGACACCGAACCCCTTGAGCCACATCCATTTCCCTGTTGATAGCATTTTAAACAGTGTTTTATAATTTTTTATTATGAGCTCATTTTTAAAGGGTCCTTCTGAGAATCCTTTTCTGCCTACCTTGGGGAACCATCCCTCCTCCTTGGTTCAATGTGTGCTTCTGCCAGACATTACAGAAACACCATGTCTGGGATCTTTTTGCTCGTTTGTTTTTTTGGTCAATTTCTTGGCTTTGGGATTCTAACAACATCCAAATTTAAACTCTAAACTCTTGTGAAATGTAGGTCTAAGGTTTCAAAATTTCTTCAGAATTAATTTTTGTTTCATCCGGAGATCAGAGACAAGCTTCCTCATTTGCTTTCCACTGGGTGTTTTTCATTGTCCCTAGTCCACACTTCTCCCGAGGATGGTGATTTCAGGGACAACGGCTTTTCTGCGGTATAGCCTGAGCTCCTCCACGCGCGTATCTCCACTGCCTGTGCACCCTGGCTTCCAGGAGCACCTTGTCCAAGCCTAGGATGACCAAACAACTGCCACCAGAGGCTCTTCAGTGCCCAAACCAGGAAGTCCTGGGCAAACCACTATGGTGTGTGACCCTACAAACCAGCCCCACACCCAAGCCAAAGAGACGTCAACTCAACAAGTCATTGCTCCCGTTTTCAGTTTATTTTTTGGCACCTTGGGATTTACCTTCATTTCTTATGGGTGTAGCTACATATTAAAAATAAGGTTAGTGACCACTTTAGCCAGCATCGCTCGGTGTTGGCACTGGGAGGCTTTTCAGATTCTATGAACCCACCATTTTGCTAGTTCAAAAAGTAACATATGCTTTTCCTCAGCACAAAAGTACTTTGAAGTTGGAGGATGAAAGTAGTAACCAGTTGCTCCTGTGGGTATAAGGTGCTGGCGAGGTGCCCAAAGTTACGTGATGTGCTCCACCAACTGCCCCACAGCTCACCCTTCTCCGCACCCTGTTTTTCTGACCTTGAGAATGTTCTAGAATTCTCTTGGCAGGCCTGGTTTCTTCCGGTATGGCCTAGAAGATAAACTCCCCCGTTCAATTTAAACTCCCCGAGGAAAGGAACTCTTGCCCAGTTTGTTCACTCCTGTATCATTTCCAACTGGCAAGCATGGTACACATTACCCTGAAGGAACGACCGAGGCGTCCTGACTACCAAACTGTGTAGCCCTGGCCGGTACTTCCTCCAGGCCACCCCGTCTACCTCAGACCAACACAAAGGCCTCCCAATGTCCGGCCTCCTGAGGTCCCCTGCCCGTGTTTTCTATCTCTGCGGGGCCGGCGATGGGGCGCTCGGGGCCGGGCGATGGGGCGCTCGGGGCCGGGCTCACCCGCGCCTCCAGCCGCCATCTTGAAATGAGAAGCAGGCTCCGTGCGTAAAGTCTGCCTGCGGGTTTCCGCCACGTAGGTTTGGGCTGCACAGTTACTCGAAACGTGCCTCCGGGGCATTGCGGGGGCCGCGTGTGCCCCCGCCCGCGCGCCCGCCCGCGCGCCCCCCGCACCCCGCCGGCGGCGTCCCCGGCCCCCCC
>JAKSZT010054202.1:770627-795568 GCA_026826555.1 Tolypeutes matacus | reverse complement strand
GGCGTCCCCGGCCCCCCCGCGCCGCCGGGCGCGGCCCCCATTGGCTGAGGGGGACGCGGGGCCCGGCACCCGCGGGACCACCTCCGGGCGCCCCGCGGCCACGCCTCAGTCCGCCGGCGCCCCTCAGACTCGCCAGCCGCGTCCTCGGGCTCTCGGCCCCCCGCTCGCCCCCGCGCCCCGCGTCGCCCCGACTCTCGTCCTCCGCCCGCTCGAAGCCGGGCCGCGGGCGGCCGAGCCCCAGCCTCGGAGTCGTGCCCGCCGCACGCCGCGCTCCTCGAGCCCCGGCGGGAACTGCTGGCTGCCGCCATCATGGTGAGTCGAGGGGCCGCCCGAGGGGCTCGAGCCCCGCGGGGCCCCCCACGTCTGCCGAGGCCGGCCTTCCAGCTGCAGTGCGGGGCGGCGCGCCGGCCCGGAGCCCTCGGGGCCGGCGCAGGCCGCGGCCCCCAGGAGGAGGCGGAGGCCGCCCCCGGCAGCCGGGCGCGAGCTCGGGGTGCGGCCTGCGGGGCGGGAGGGCTGTCGCCGAAGGGGGCGCGGCGCCGGGGACGCCCCTCGGCTCGGCCCTCCTCAGGCCACGTGCGGGGCCCGCGGCCTCCACGCTCCCGCCTCGGCTCCAGCGAGGCCGGGCCTGCAGCCCGTACTGCCGGCGCTTTGGGGGCGGGGACCGCGGCGCCCTCGGCCCCCTCGTGCGGGCCCTCCCCGCCGCGCAGCCCGCGCGGGGACCCGGCGGGGCGACCCCCGCGAGGGGGCGTTGGGCCCGGCGCCGCCTTCCGGCGTCTTCCCAGGACTCGGCGACCCCGAGGCCAGGCTCGCCTCAGGCGCGGCGGCCCGCGGGCGCGTGTTGGCGGGGGAGGCGGGCGGCGAGCCGAGGCCGAGGAGCCCCCGCGCCGCCTCGAGGTGGGGTGCAGCTTGCCCCCCGTCCTGAGGGAAGGGGCCGAGGGCTCCGAGGAGCCGAAAAAAACAAAAGCAGCAGAACCTCGTGGCCCTGAGGCTAAAATACACGGAAACGGGCTGCCTGGCGGGGTTTTGAAGCTCTCGGCGGCCACGTCCCGTTGCTGCAGCGAGCAGGGGCTTGGCGGTGTCGCCCCGCGGTGCTGCGCCCTCCGTGTCGGTTTCCGTGCGTTTTCCTCGGCGCCCGTCAGCCAGGAAGCCAGCAAAGGATGCCGTGCTAGGCGTGTTCACTTAGAGTTCTCCTCCTCCCTTTCTAGGGGGACCGGGGCCGGGGAGCAGTACGTGTGAGTGCTGTAAGCATTTGTAATTATGTAAGTAACTGCAAGATTGATGTGGGATTTCTCACGTAAATATTACTAGTGATGAGTGATAAAGAATAGTTACTGACAATTTTCACTCCATTTTTAGAGGTAAAGGGAGGGAATGCCAGTAGTTTAGTCCATTTTTATAGTTATAAAAGTAGAATGTTTTCTTACTTGAAAATAACCAATATAAGAAAATAGAGATCCATCTTAATCCCAACGTCTAGACCCGTTGAAAATTGTGATGTATGCCCTGCCAGAGTGTTTAATGCATGTGTCACATATACACAGGCAAATTGGCTTTTACAAACGTTGTACCATGCTATTTAACACTGCTTTACAGCCTCCTCCTTCATTTCACAACATAGTAGGTGTTATTCTAAAGATAAATGTAAAGTACTTTCAAATAGATAATGTAAATAATAACAGTTTATGATTTTACCATTATTTTACCAAATTCTTTTCTAATGAATAATTTTTCAATACTGTGACAATATTATAATGAATATCCTTGTCCAAATATCTTGGCATGCTTGGTCTCCTAATTCCTCAGGAACAGGGTAAAAGGGCTATGCACATTTTATCACTGTTTCAACTTATAATCTCTTTCCAAGCTACTCTTAGTAAACTATGTACCACTTAAATTCTCACTGATAGCATGTAGAAAGATTTCTTCTCCACACCTTTTCCCTGAGAGGTATTATAATCTTTTAAGTTGCCAATCTAATACCTGGAAAATGATAGTTCACTGTGTTGATGGACTTTTTTTTCTTTCTAAATCATTAATGAAGTTTAAGGTTATCGTGTGGTCATTAGCCCCCTCCTTTTTGTGTCTTATACCTGTTTTATTATAACTTAAAAAATTATGGTAAAATATACATAAAATTTATCATTTTAACCATTTATAATTAGACAGTTTGGTTGCATTAAGTGCATTTACAATTCTCTCTTTCCAGAACTTTTTCATCATCCCAAACCTGAAATTCTACTCATTCTGCAGTAGCTCCCCTTACCCCTCTAACCCCTGGTAATCTCTATTCTACCTTCAGTTTTTATGAATTTACCTAGTCTAGATAGCACATATAAGTAAAATCATAAAATATTTGTCCTTTTGTGCCTGGCTTATTTCACTTAGCGTGTTTTTGAGGTTCACCCAAGTTGTAGCATGTATCAGAACTTCATTCCTTTTTATGGCTGTGTAATGTTCCATTATATGTAGGTATCATGTTTTGTTTATCCATTCATCTGTTCATGGACACTTGGGTTGCTTCTCCCATTTGACTTTTGTGAGTGATGCTGCTGTGAATATTGGTGTACAAGTATGTGTTTGAGGTCATTAGCTTTTTTAATTTCTTTTTTTATGAATTTTAGTCTTTTCTATTTTAATATTTAGGTTTTTTCTTAATGATTTATAAGAACTTTACTTTTATTAATATTGATCCCTTGACACATATAAAGGAAAATTTATAGGGGTGATAAGGAGGTACCCTCATCATCTTCCTAATTTCAATGGGAATGACTCCAGTGTTTGACTCTAAACCTGATGATGGCTTAGAATTAAGATAGATGGAAATAAGATTTTATTTATTTTACTTGGATTTGTTTTTTGTTTTTTGTTTTTTTTTTTTAAATTAAAAAATGAATACTGTATTTCATCAAATGCTTTTTCAGTGACAAATTATAGTGATAAATTTCCTAAGAATGAACCATGCATGCATTTCCAGTTTAAACAGTACCTAACTGTGGTTTTTTAAAAATGTATTGCTAGAATTTTGCATCTGTTTTAGGTGCTAGGGGAGAGGTGGACTATCTTAATCAGGTTTTGATATTTAAATGGTGTTAGCCTTGTAAAATGCATTGGGAAATATCCTTTTTTTCTCTTTTGTCTGGGAGTTTAATTTTTTTTGTCTCTTTCTGTTTTTTTGGGGGGGGGTGTTTTAAGAAGAGTGAATTCTCTTTCTTCTCTACTCATTTATGAGTGTATCTGTGTTTTGGAGTATGTATCTGTGTCACTTTCTCACTCTCACACACATAAATTATATTTCTTAAAAGTTTGAAAAAACTCTCAGCCCAGGCATCTTTTGAGCAGTTTCTGCCATAGTTACTGACTGGTCTAGTCAAGTGGTTTTTCTGTTAAGTTTGTTTTGAAAATTTGTATTTCTCTGAAAAGTTAGCTACTTCATCAAGATTTCCAGATTTATTTCCATTAGAATTTATATATCGCATTCTCTTGCAATTTGTGAGCAAATCCCCCTTTTAATGACTAATGTATATTTTTGCTTGCTTTTTTTTATTGTTTAGCTTTGCCAGGATTATTTGTTTATTGTTCAGTGTCCTCTCCCCCCAACCTCCATAATCAACTATTAATGGATTTACATAATAGTTTTTATTCTGATTTTCATTTTCCTATTTTCCTTAATTTTAGCTTTTATTTTTATTAGCTCCTTTCTCCTGCTGTGGATATAACTTTGATGACTACAAATTATAGACATTTTTCTTGGTCAGTATACATAGTCTGTTTGCTTCCATGTAGACATAGTAATTGAATGAAGTAATGTTGTCATAGGAGCTGACATCCCAGGAGCTGTGTTTTAGTAACAATTTTTTCAGTTTCAGTTAATCTTGTCACTTTGTTATCCAAATATAATAGGGGATATATTACTGTAAACAGTAGTAATGAGAATTGTATGTATGATGGCCTCCAAGCTCACCCCTATTTAATATCCCAACATTTCTCATTTCAAAACCCACAAACACACACCTGAAAGGATCAGTGAGAAAAAGAATCACTACTTACATTTAATGCAGTTTATTTTCAGTATGGTATTGATGGTTAGGATTAATATTTTCTTTAACATCAAACTTTGTTATAGCCTAAGCTTTCATTTGTAGAGTATTTTTGGACATAGTTTAAAAGTAAGCAAAGGTTGACCATTGCTTGTGGGTGGATTATATTTAAATTATAATTATGTATAAATACACAAAGACTACATTCCAGAGAAATGTAAATTTTCAAAACAATCTTAATAGAAAGACCACGTTACCAGATCAGTCAGTAACTATAGCAGAAACTGCCTAAAAGAGGCTGGGAGTTTTTTCAAACTCTTAAGAAATATAATTTATGTGTGTGAGAAAATGACACACATACATACTCCAAGACACAGAAACACTCATAGAGGAGAAAGAAAATTCAATCACACTTCTTAAAAAAAAAAAAAATTTTTCAGAGAAAATAGGAAAAAAAGATTATTGCCCAATGCATTTTACAAAGCTAACACCATTTAAATATCAAAACCTGATTAAGATGATCCACCTCTCCCCTACCACCTTCTAAAACAGATGTAAAATTCTAGCAATACATTTTTTAAAAAACCACAATTAGGTTCAGTTTGAACTGGAAATGCACTCATGGTTCATTTTTAGGAACTCTATTACTATAATTTGTTACTGAAAACACTTTTACTTTTCCATCTTGTTAAAAATGGAATAGATTGCTTACTTTGTTAGCTTTGAGCACCATCTGCTGGCAGATGACTAAGACATGATGGTGTCTTCCTTATTTAAAACCTTAGGACACTGGTAAAGTGATTTGAAGAATTTTATATTTAATATCCCAATGAGACAGCCAATTTGCAAAACTCAAGCCAAAACCAGACTTCCTATAATACCTAACCATTTTTTTCTCTTGCCCAGATTACTGTTTCGATGTCTCACGTATCCATCTTCGTTTTGTAAATAGAATATGAGAATAAGAAGGGACACCATAGATCTTTTCCTACCACTCATTTGTCAAGCAAAGAGGTCTTGAAAAGACTTATTTCAATGAACAATGAAAATCAAGTTCTTCCCAAAGGAGTAATCTTCCTCTTAATTCTGGCAGCATAATCACTGGTTTCCTAACATTGACCCAATTGAAATTTGGAGCCAGATAACTCTTTGTTGGGGAGAGCTGTCCTGTGCATTTGAATTAGGATGTCTAGTTGTATTCCTGGCCTCTACCTGCCAGGTGCCAGTAATACCTCCCAGTTGTGATCACCAAAAATCTCTCTAGATATTGCCAGGTGCTCCTAGGGGACAAAATCTCTCTCTAGTTGAGAACCGTTGCGCTACTGTAATCCTTTATAATCTTGCACAGTTTTGTAGTCAGGTGTTACACATTAGGAGTGTGTCCACCTACTTTTATGTACAGACAGATAACACTATAGCTTATTTATCAAATAAAAAGGTATCCAAAGAGTATCCACAAATGAAAGGGTAAATTGAGAAGGAGGAAAGTCTACAAGAATTTCAGAACCACTGTTTTTGTTTCATTTGTGCTTTGGATTTTTCAATGAAGTAATTGAGAAGGGATTGGCCATTGTCCACAAGGAAGGGAAATGCAGTCATAGCTGGATTTTTCCATAGCCTATTTTTCCGTAGCTCAAGATACGTAGCTTATGTATTCTCATTTAGAAAGAAAATTAAAATTATGACTTTTTTTTTTTTTTAAAGGAAAGACTTTAGGAATCGTTTTTTACTCCATTTCATTGTCATTAAATATCACTGTACTGTAGTTAGAGGAAGAAACTAGGAAGTATTCAAATTATATACAAAATAGCAAATATAAACTTGAATAGGGAAAAAAAAACTCAAATTTGGCGATATGACAACTTTGATTTCACCTGTAATTATTTAGAAGTATAAAATCTTAAGTTTATTAGTACTTCTAGCATTTTATTAACAAAAAGGAACTCTACCTTCTTTCTTACTGTTGCTCTTAGTTTCTTTTAAAGTATTATGCTTACCTTTTAAAAAAATACATATCAGTTTCTTTTGTCCTTGTTTTTGTCTCCCTTCACAAGCTGAAGTGTGGGGAATAGCTTTATCTCTTTTGCAGCCTTTTATATTTACCTCCTATAATCGATAGGCACTTCATAAATGCATTTCAAATAAAGTATTTTCTTGAAATTCCAACTTAAATTATTTGTTAATAAAAAATAAGTCAGTAAATAGTAGAAACATGAAAGAAACTTCATTTTTAAAAAACTTACTGAAAATAAATAACAGGACACTAACTTAATTGTATAGCACTTCTTATTTCACTAAAGGAATTCACAGATGTTACCTCATTTCATTCTCAAAACAATTTTCCTAAAGATGCAGTTGGCAAGTAAGTGGTTTATACCCTAATAAAGGATGCGAACCTAGACCTCTTGACTAATTCAGTTTTTGTTTCACTAAGCTATTATCCTTTTTCTCCAACATATATGTTACAAGTAGTTTCAAAAAATTTTACATTAACCTTAGTGTCTGCTGTAGTAGACTAAAGACAGAATTTTCTGACCAGAATCCAGAAAAATAATGAGTTTTGTGTGTGAGTTTCTTTCTCTGAAAATAAAGATGTTCTTGTTTATATCAGCCCAATGTAAAGATCAGAATTATAGGTAGGACTAATTTGTTGTTACGCAGGAAGAAAATGTTATTTTGAAAGAAAGATGATTTGAACATCCTAGCATTAGGAAAGAGGGTTATAAACCATTTTTTAGCAGGCACTGTAATCTGTGAGCAAATAATGATTTAATGGTCTGTTTTCAAAGTAAAGCAGGCATACCAAGAGGGGGTATTAAAATTATAAAATCCATGTTAATTTTGGGGAATAGAAAGATGAGGCAAAACAAATTGATATAAATTTTTGATGCCCATTTTCATTTGGATGCAACTTTTTTGTTTTACTTTTCGTTGCCTTTTCTTCTTAAAGATTTACCTTGTTTTTATCATAGTACTTAGTTAAAGGAAAAATTGTTCATTGGCATAGAATAGGATGATTTTAACAACCCCAGTTTTTACAAATCTGAACTTTCTAGTTATTTTTTACCAGTTCACAAAGTATTTTCTCAAACTAAATATAAAGTCAGTAATCTGTTACAGCATTGTACAAAAGATGGTAATGAGCAACACAGGGTTTAAAGTATTACACCGTTTTGTTTTGTTTTTTAATTTCTCTCTGATATACCTGATTATTTTATATCTTGAACCAGAACTAAGCTGTATTGATGGCTAGTTTACTATGAAAGCAATTCATAAACAAATTTTTTGTACTTTTACAAAAATTATATTTCATACTTTGTATGGTTTTTATCTGAGTAACTAGTTATGATGTCTGCTTTCCAAATTACAGTCTGCTGCAAATCCTGAGACTCCAAACTCGACTGTCTCCAGAGAGGCCAGCACTCAATCCTCATCAGCTACAACCAGCCAAGGCTATGTTTTACCAGAAGGCAAAATCATGCCAAACACCGTTTTTGTTGGTGGAATTGATGTTAGGGTATTGTATTCATATTTCATTTACATTTTAAAATATGTTGTGAACAGTTGATTTCTGGCCTTGTTTTAAACCTGAGGATTTTGACCTTCATGTTGGTTTGGATTTGATTTTATATTTAACCCATAGAGTCTAGAAATACCCGTGACAAAGTGTTACAGATAGTTTGTGGGGGATACTTGAGGGAAGATACTTCCACCTTACCAAACTTTCTTTATGGTAGAATTGAACATTTTGAATGCTGAATTTTTATTTTTGAAGTTAAATTCTGTTCCATAGATGGATGAAACCGAAATTAGAAGTTTCTTTGCTAGATATGGTTCAGTAAAAGAAGTGAAGATAATCACGGATCGAACTGGTGTTTCCAAAGGGTGAGTAAAATATCCATTCGGTATAAATTAACAACAATATCTGAACCCTAGCATCTGTAGAGTATTGGAGAAAGACTTTGAAGCTGGCACTCTTATGCTTGTATAAATGAAATTTTTTGGATTGTAAATTCCTTCATGTAGAGAGTAGCCGTTTGCTGCCAGCTCTTTTATTTAAATACAGACATTTTCCCAATGCTCATATTTAAATATATCTTATTTATTTCACATAAGTGGATTAATCATTTTTTATCAAAGAATTGTTTTCTTCCCTTGTTTCACAGTATCTTAAATTTTAACTATCCTGCCACAGATAATACATTAAATTTAGATAGGAATTCTATGTTAATGAATGAGGTTTCCATACTCCCTTAATCTTAGCACATTCTGGCATAGATCAGTATAAGAAAAAAAAAAAGCACTAATATTTAGAGAGGATCATCTATTATGTACATCTTAGAAATATTTATCTCAGAATATAATTTACCCTTTATCATCACTTCTGTCTACTATTATTTCATAGAACACTAGAAGTTTTAAACCATGTACTGTGTGGTAGTGATTTTGTACTTCATATATCTGCCTTTCTAGCTATGGATTTGTTTCATTTTATAATGACGTGGATGTGCAGAAGATAGTAGAAGTAAGTAACCTTATGGAAAAATCTCTTGTTGAGCTTACTGATGTAATGTTTGAGTCCTGCGTATACTCAGTATTGTATAAAATAACAGAGAAAGATGCACTTGCTATTTGAAATCCAAACTTAATCTTACCCAGCCTATTAGTCTGTTTATTTTTGACTGGGCACCTAGTTTCACGAACTAGAGACAGGGAAGGGTTGGAGACAGGGTAAAAAGATTTGATCAAATTCCATTTGACATCTCTTAAGACTTGAGTGAGAGGGTAAGTAAAGTAGCTTCATGGTGACAAATTTTGGTCTTTCTCACTACTCATCTTCTCTGATAGTAAGAAACTTTAGAGGACTTGGGGTGTTTACCCAAGTCTTAGAAGTAAAGACTTGAAAATTCATTTGAATTTTATTATTTTCAGTCACAGATAAATTTCCATGGTAAAAAGCTGAAACTGGGCCCTGCAATCAGGAAACAAAATTTATGTGAGTAAAGGGGGAAAAATCATTGTTGTTGACATAAGTGTAGTTTTGAAGAGAACTAAAATTAGGCTCTGTTTTCCTTTTATTGTTTAAAAAAGGTGCTTATCATGTGCAGCCACGTCCTTTGGTTTTTAATCCTCCTCCTCCACCACAATTTCAGAGTGTTTGGAGTAATCCAAACACTGAAACTTACATGCAACCTCCAACCATGATGAATCCTATAACTCAATATGTTCAGGTAAGAATTGCCTACATTCTTGATTCTTGTTTATTATAGTATTGGAGATATTAGAGCTGGAAGGCTCCTTAAAAGTAAGCCAGTGTCATTTCTTACCCACTGTGGAGTTACATCCAGAACTTCCCTAATAAGAAGTAACATTTACCCTGTTTGGATACTTTGATAGGAAATCTATTACTTTTCTTAGAAATCTCTCATCTTAGAGTATTCTTCTACTAAGCTAAAATCTGCTTCCATGTAGTTAGTAAACCTTATCCTGCAATGACCTTTGTCATCACATAGAACAAGTCTCTTTTTCCCCCATATGATAATTCCTAATATATTTGAAGCAGCTTTCCTCATCTACCAGCCTGGTTTTTAATTCTCCAAGCTTAGTACTTCTTGGGAATGATTTTCAGATGCATCCTCATAAAGATTGATGGCCTCTAGAATGGATAAGTTTCAAATAGATTTAACTGTATTTGTAAAGTCTATGAGTTTCTGGCATATAATTTATCTGGTTGTAGTCATTTTAATATTTAAAGTGAGATTTGGCAAACTTACTATCTCCTATTGATAATAAATAGCTTTTATCTTCTTGTTTTATTTATATTTTTGTTTACTTTAAAAGACATTTTCTTTGTGGGAAAGTAAAGAAACAAAATAGTGAAAAATGGTGTCTCATTTGTCTACATTTTCCATTTACCTGAAGGTAGGGTATATCTCTTCTTATTTTTCTTGCTCTGAACATAGCTAAAAGAAAAGCTCTACTTGTTTCTAATGTTCCCAGTGAGCCATTACCTATTTTGGATGTTTTCATATATCTGCTACCTGTATGTTGTCATATCAGTAAATATTTATTGAAACTTGTAAGACATTGTACTGTCTCATTTGCAATTTTGGATTTACTGCCCTTAATTTTTTGATATGAAATAAAGAGATAGTGTCTGTAGGAGGACAACACGTTATCCCAAAATATTGTCAGTGGAATACAAAACTGTCTAAAAGTGTTTTTAACAAAGAAATAGTAGATGTAGAAGTATAGAAATAACATGGAAATCTGTCCTGATAGAGCCGATCACAAGCAAGAACTTCTGGGTTCAAATAAATATACAAATAAGATAAGTTTATTCTAACTTGAAACTTGGACTGGCAAAATTGGTCACTTTTCTTTTTCTCATCAGTTATCCCCGCCTTCCCTGTCCAAAAGGCTAACATTTAACAGAACATATTTTTTCTTCATGAAGTCATAGTCACTTAATTAGAATGCTGCATTGTTTTATTATAGAAAGAGATGACTACATTGAGATTTGTTAATTTTCATATTGTTAAATTGAGAATATTCCTTTTTTTTTTTTTTTTTTTTTTTTTTTAAGTTTACGTTGTTACTCTAGTCTTTCTTTAAACTTTTATTTTCAGGCATATCCTCCTTATCCAAGTTCACCAGTGCAGGTCATCACTGGATACCAGCTGCCTGTATATAATTACCAGGTAATTTTAGAGAGAACAAAATGATTTATGTTGGAATATTTTTGAGGCTGTTAATTAACTTGTATAAATTTTCCAAATAGTTTGTCATTTAAACTAGTGAAGTGTGCCTAAAACTTAGGATAAAAATTAAGAATTAGTCTAGAATTAGGGCCTTTATGTTTTTTAGAAATAAAGGAATGATAACTTTGAAAGGAATGTATTTAAAAAGAACTTTCCTCTAGAATTACTTTCTAAGATTCGGTGCCCCTTCTATATTTTAGTATGTATTCTGCCATCTTTGCTGTCAAATAGCTGAAAAACCCAGGCTTACTTATACAGTTTTGTCTTTTTTTTTTTTTCCTAGTAGAATAGGTTGAAATAAAATAATGAGTTAAGTTTTTAGAGCACCAAATTCCAATTTCATTTGATAGTGTTTATTTTAGCTGGCTGTTACAAGATAGTCCTTTAAATTTCTTCCTGTGTAGATCTGTTATCTTTGGGTTTTACTGAAAGCCAATTCCAGAAAATTCAGGAGAAACCAGGTTTTGTATAGCAAAGTAATAGCAAGAACCTCAGATATTAGAAACATATAAAGTACTTCTTTGATTCTTTTTATTATAATACCAAGTATTAGAAACCAGCATGACAAATACCCGAAAATTGTTGTCTATCTTATATCTTTGTGTGCAGGAATATTTAAATAACTGTTGTTTCCTTCTTTTTTTTTTAGATGCCACCACAGTGGCCTGCTGGGGAACAAAGGAGCTATGTTATACCTCCGGTAAAGCGAATTAGCCACAGACATATATATTTCCTGATTTTTTGCCATATTATGTATGCCCAGAAATATTTTTAAATGCTTTTTTACATTGTATGTTATGCTTTATTAATTTCGTGACCCAGTTATGTACCCCCGTGGGAGAAACTGCTTTTTGTGTCTGAAGTTGCTCACGTGTGCTTAGGCAGTGATTGCCCTGCATGCAGTAGGTGCTCAGTTGCTTGTTGGTAGAATTTATAATCCAAGAAAAGCAGTAGTAACATGGATTGAGAATTAGCATCGAATCTGCCTCTGGTTTTGCTAGCCCTAGAAAATCTGTTGAAGAGAAATGTGATTGCTATTAAATACTGTTAAATAAGAAAAGGAATAAAACGAGGGTGCTACCTCTACAATGACTGAATTATTGTTCCTTCTGTCTTTCATCACTACTGCATATTTAAAGGATGTCATCAGAGTTTAAATTCCCAGGCACTCCCTTCCTGTATATTGGAATTTATTTTTTTCTCAGAGCCCTTCTAATTCTGATTATGTTGACGCTTAGAAGACAATTTCAAAATAAAAGGATACCTTTTTATCTCATTTCAGTGATTTCGGTTTCTGAAACAATGTAAATGAATTTCAACACAACACACATTTAAACTTTCAAATATCAGCTCACTATTTTGAAGACTAGATTGCTTAGAAACGTATCTGTATATTTCTTTAATTACACTTTTATCATTTTAAATGTAGGCTTATACAGCTGTTAACTACCACTGTAATGAAGTTGATCCAGGAACTGAAGTTTTACAAACTGAATGCTCAGTTCATGAAGCTACTCCATCCTCTGGAAATGGCCCACAAAAGGCAAACATATAATTTTGTTTATTAATATTTATATTTGTGTATTTTTTCAAGTTTTAATGTTGACCCTTTGGGAAGCAAGCATCTTCTCTACATAAATTTAAATATGTAAGCTATAAATTACAGAACTTAAGTAATTGACTGATAAATTCAGCAGTCAATACATAAAGGCTGATGAAATTTCATACACTTTCAAACTTCCAATGCTTATATATGTATTGTATATACAATATATATAATATATATATATATGGTTTCTGACTCAGCAGTCCTTTCCTCCCTTCCATTTTCATTGTGGGTTTTTTGTTTTTGTTTTTGTTTTTTGCCGTACTTTAATAAATATTGTATTAATATGATTTGGCAGAATGCAGTTGGCAGATTTCCTCAAGAATTCTGTTCTTCAAAAGGGAATATACATCCCTCGTCTTTTAACAATTCTAGGTATTTACTAAGCTAAAAATAATACACAATTACTTATGGTATACTTGTAACATTATATATGGTAGCACTTCTCAAGTGTGGTATAGTCATTAGTAATAATTGAAATGGACAGAGTGGTTTATTTTTTATCATTAGAGCAGATTCCTCTAATAACAATTCTTTTACTCTTGAATTCTCACCTTTTCTTGAATGGGTGAGAGTGTGGAATTGGCTAATATGCTGGGAATATGCATCACATTGATGGATTCCCATTGGCGTGTGTGAACTTCATATATATGTTTCTTGGGGGGGAAATGTTGAGAGAATATTCTACCATAGGGTAAAAAAAAAAAAGTCCCGATTTGATAAATGATTAAAATTTATTTTAAAAAAATACTAAAATAGCTTATATTATAATTATATTATCAGGTTTTGTCCTGGATTTTTTTTCTTGAAACATTGAAGTTCACTGTTAAAGAAAAATCAAAGAGTATTAAAAATAACTTTGAGTTCTAATAAAATTTGACTTTCTTTAAGCAATATTCTGTCATTAAGTTTCTAAAAATATTACTTTCAATTTGGCAGAAGATTTAACAGTCTAAGTAATATATGGTAAGAATTATTCATTATATAAGAATTCTTTAGATTAAAGTATATGTGTTCAATCAACTTTCCAAAAAAGCTTGTTAACAGTGAGGAAAACACCTTAGAGTACTGGAAACTTCTGTGTTTCAGAAATCTGTGGACCGAAGCATACAGACCGTGGTATCTTGTCTATTTAATCCCGAGAACAGACTGAGAAACTCTCTTGTTACCCAAGATGATTACTTCAAGGTATGCAAGGAATAGTATTCAGGGGTTTAAAAAAAAAAAAAAAACAGCACATTTGTCAGCATTGAAGCATCACTTTTTTCTCTATTTTATACGTTTTGAAATTACTTTAGAGCATTTGATTAACTGCTGGCATATTTGACTATAACCCAGTCAATTATTGTGCATTGATTTTGCCTGGTAGTGTATTTTATGCTGCTCAAACTATGATATAATAAAATTTGTCCTTAGGGAAGAAACCTTTAGCAGAGGCTTATAGTTGAAAGGGAGGGTGCATTAGAGAAGAGAGTTGAAAGGAAATGTTGTCTTGCCCAAATAGTAAAAGAGAAATAATTTAGATGTAGAAAGCAGAACAATTCCGGAGGTTTATTTTGTGCAGTTTTGGTAAAAAGGTTGTTTGTAAATCTTTGGAAATGCATAGAAATGGTTAAAACATATCATCGTGTTTGTAACTAGCAGTGCTATTGTATAGATATGACAGTGGTTGAAAGGGAAAGTCTAAGGTCATGCATATTACTAGAAGGAAAGCTAAAAACTGTAACATGGGACTGTATAAGATAGTAAAACCTTAAAACTCGAATATGGGTGATATTGCATGTATAAGACTGTTTTTACAAAATATAGATACAACTATACTAGAGAGAAGGAAAAAGAATAGCAGTTATGTATGGCTTGCGAGGCAAAGAGAGAGTGAGGGGTGATGAGTTTTGTTTGTTTATTATTATTGGAATAATGAAAGTGCTCTGGAAATGATTGGGGTGATGAATGCACAAATATGTGATTACATTGAATACCATTGGTTGTACTCTCTGGATGGATTTTTGTTTTATTAATATGTATAATAAAATTGATTTGTTAAAAATATAAAAATAATAATTTTTAAAAAAAGAATATCTGGATATTGGACTAAGGGGAAGAAAAATGGCTCACTCAGATGACATACCTGAAAATTTTGGAGAAAGAGAGGGTAAAGTTGAAGCAGTAAAAAGAGCTAACTAGAAGGAAATGAAAATTGATTCATTGTTGGTGATATGAAAGATAATATGGGTGTTTGCATTTAGGAAAGTCCTGATTTTTGATCCCACCACTTTGGACAAATCACTTAAATCTTATTAGGCTCTATTTTTTACAAGTCTAAAATGAGAAGGCAAAACTAAAGATCTCTAGGGTCCCTTAAATTCTGAGTGTATGAATATAAAAAGGAACTAACTGGTCACTTCAATAGATGAGGTATATTATTCTTAGTAATGGAAAGTGTTCTGTGCTTTTAAATAACAGCTTTTTTGAGCTACAATTCATATACTATAGAATACACCCATTTAAAGTGTTTAAGATTTAGCAGAGAGTTGTGCACCATAATCAGCTTTGGAACATTTTTATCACACACACACCCCTTTACCCATTAGCAGTCACTCCACATATTCTTCCAATCCCTCCAACCCTACACAACCACTAATCTACTTTCTGTCGGTAGATTTGCCTGTTCTGGACATATCATATAAATGGAATCATACAATATATGGTTTATTGTGTCTGGCTTCTTTGACTTAGCATAATGTTATAAGATTCATCCATGTTGTAGCATATATCTGCACTTCATTTCTTTTTATTTCTAAATATACTCCATTTTGTTAATCCGTTCATCAGTTGGATATTTGGGTATTTCCATATTTCTGCTTTTTGGTTATTAGGAATAAGTTTTCTATGAGCATTCATGTACAACTTTTTGTGTGGACATTTTTTAATACAGAACTTGTGAGCTTACAAAACAATCGTGCGTACTGCGCAGAATTCCCATTCCCATATATCACCCTTTCACCAACACCTTGCATTGTTGTGGCGCATTTGTTACAGATAATGAAAGAACATCATCAGACTGTTAACAGTAACTACGGTCCATAGCTTACGTTCGGTATATTTTTTCCATACACCCCCTATTATTAACCCCATATATTAGTATTGTACATGTGTTATAGTTAATGAGAGAACACTCTCATATTTGTACTGTTAACCACAGTCCATACTTCACCACGTGGTTCATTGTGTTACACAGTCCCTTGCTTTATACATTCTACTCAAAGTATACCTCAGTGGCTATCACTTTCATCACAGAATTGTGCAATCATTGCCCCAGTAAACCTTTGAATATTTTCCTTAATCCAAAAGAAAAAATGCTATGCTTCCCTATTATTGACTCTTAGTGTTGATATAGTCCCTTCTTTGACATTGATGCAGGAATATCAGCAAGTTACAGTAACTGCATTTTCCCCATGCATCACCATATTACCACCTTGTAATAGTGATGTGCATTTGTTCCAGCTTCTAGAAGTACATTATTTTATTTGTACTATTAACCAGAATCCTCATCCACCTCCAGGTTCACTATGTTATTTGGTACCCAGGTTATTCTCTAGCTTTCTTTGAATTGAAAGCTACTCCCTTTCAGCCATAGTCTCATTTATAAACCAACCATGTTAGTTATACTCTCTGTAATGTGTTACCTGAACATAAGTTTTTACTTCTCTTAAGTATATTCCTTAGAATGGAATTGCTGAGTCATATGTTAACTCTGTGTTTACCTTTTGAGGATCTGCCAGGCTTTTGTCTGCAACATTTTACCCTTGCTTTGTCTTAAAACAGGGGAAGGAGAATAGCATTTTTCCATCTATGAAAACATAGGATGAAGTATAAAGCCTTTTTAAAGGGTACACTAAGGACTTCCCATTATGCAGGAGAATAAAGCTAGCCAAAGGAGAATTAAGCTCACCATCTTCACAACAGGGAGTGAAAATGTTCATTTAAAGTTGACATTTGTTCACTTGTTGCTTCCATCTACTAAAACAGTACAATTTAGAAAGGAAAGAATTGGGATTATGCAACAGCTTACCTTGCCTAAAATTCAGAAGAGCTAATAGGTAGCACTTAAATCTCATTTGTTTACAAAGTGGAAAATAGAATCTTTAAACTTAAGTTTCTACCTGGTATTGGACAAAAACCTCCCTTTGATCGTCTCAGTTTTCTACTTCTTCTGGACTAGGAGTCAGAAGCTGGCAGCCTGTAATTGTTTGGCATCCAGACCTAGTTTGATTGGCTAAATGTTTTTATAATTGAATTTGAATGCATTGAGGTGGAGGATACTCTGTTTCCTTATTAAATTCCATAGTAAATTCAACTCTTTGTTGTTTCAATTCCAGCCTCTTCATAATTTTAGGTTTCCTACTTGATCCCTGAAGATATCTGAGTTTGAGACCACTTTTCTAGGCTTTAACCTAAATAGGATAAGGTTGACAGATTATGTAACTTCCAGAGGTCTTCTTTATATGATAACAGAACTTAATCCTTAGAGGAAGGGTACTGTGTATAGAGCAGGAAAATGCTGTTTATTACTGATTTACTTAGTCCAATTCCTCTTTTGTAAGACCTCACTGTTTTCTATCTGCACATCTCTAGGCAACATAAGTGAAAAGAAAATTTTGCATATATTTTAAATTTTTCTCCCCATTTCCTACAGAATGATGTATCTGGATCTCACATTAAGAAAGAACCTCCTTTAAATGTGCGAAAACATATCTTTTAACCTAAATGCATGGTATTTCAGATTGAACTGCAGTGCTATTTACAAACTATGTTTTCTACCAGATGCACTTCAGATAGTAAAAAAAAAAAAAAAATATTTTACAATTACATCTATTTTCCACCAGATGTCTTAGAGGCATCACTGCCAAATCATTAATTAAAACTCTACATCAAATAATTTTGACTCTTAAGTCCACATTTCTGAGTTTACTGTTCAGGAGTGCTTCTCAAAAGGATCGCCTTTTTTCTCTTATTTATACAGTTTTTAGATCCAAAATAAATGCTTTAAGTATTTGCATCTCCCTTAGGTCATAGTAATAATAGGAAATTTCAGTGAAGTAAAAAAAGGTTTTTTCTGTCTTTTCTAGGATAAAAGAGTACATCACTTTAGAAGAAGTCGGGCAGTACTGAAATCTGTTTGATCCTCTCTTCACTTTCTAGTCTCACAGGCAGTTGCTGGTTTTGAATATTAAGAAGAGACTGAAAGTTTTCTGCTATTATAGAAATTTAATTCTGAATTTTGCTAAATCACACTTAGACTTTCTGTAGAAGTTATGTAAGATTGCATAGTTTTATTTTACATTAAAACTGTTCTTCATTAGATGTTTATTAAACTGGTTCTGTGTTGAATATATAGTTGAAAGTAAAAAATAATTGAGACTGAAAGGAATAACTTTAAGATTTATCTGTAAGGATTTTTTTTAATTGAAATTGACATTTTAAGAGCTTAAAAGCAAACGCTGATTTTCAAAAAAATTGCTTTAAAAACCTATTATTTTGAAAGGTCAGAATTTTGACAGTTTGAAGACAAGCATTCACTTCTCCAACAAGTACCTGTAAACAGTAAAATATTTTATGCTTTGCATTTGTAATTTGTCTAGAAATTTACCACAAAAGCAGAGTTTTTAAAACTGCACTTTTAATCAGTGGAACTCAATATATATTACTTTACTCAAGTATTCCTTATTTAAACCCAGTAAAACAGATTCTTAAAAAACAGTCCAATCAGTGGGTCTTTTGTTTATTAGTTCAAAGTATTTTATCTATTATCTGGAATCCACACATAGATATTCTATTTGATTGAGATGCTAATTAGGGTAGCTAAAATTCTGGGCCTAAATTTTTTTAAAGAATCCAAAGCAAACTAAACTTTACTAGGTACATAAGTTCTCAATGAGTTACCATTCTCCTGTTTTTTCATAATTTTTCCCTTAAAATGCTCAACTCAATGGCTGTATCTTAAATTGTGCAAAATATTTGTATTAAAGAATGTTGAAACTTTTTTATGTCACTTAAAGGTTAATCAGAGTATCTGAAAGGAATTGTTTTTGTAAAAACAGTAAACTATTTTTTGTTATAGAGCAAAGGAATTTTTATTTTTGTTTATTAGCCTATTATATGTTCTTTTTTAGAAGTAAAGTATGTCCAGGAGAGTCTAGGTGGTGTAGTATTGGCATATTTCTAAACCACACAAGTTGTTTATTACCCCAAGAATGTGCTAGAGTCAGAGTTAACAATCCATTTCTAGATTATCTGGTCATTTCATTGGACACTGTATGTTGTGACAAACAAGTAGAGCCTCAGAGCCCCTTTGCTGTACCCATGTTCTTGCTTTCCCAGTCTGTATCACCATTCCTCTGAGAGGTTCGCTCCCTAGAACTGGTGATGTAAAGAAGGGAAGTATAGCGGTATGAGCACTTGAAAGGCTAAGCCTTGGAAAGTTAGCAGTGGGATAATACCATTCTAGGGGAAACAGTTGTGTCAGCTTCATTTGATCTGCCATGGATATGAGTTTAAAGTGGCTTCCTGGCCTCTTTTCCATTGGCTTCTTCCCTAAAAATGTGGAAACCTCTTTATCCCTAAGCTACCATAGGCCGTATCACCAGTGTGGTCTAAGATTCCTAATATTTTCATTCTGAATCTGAAGGAAAGAGTCTTATAACTTCGAAGGATACCCAAGACGTATCCTCTGGTTCAGAATTTGATATTGCCCTAAAATTTGTCCTTTTTAAAATCTCATTCTTTTTTATGACATTCTAACATGTATCATTCTGTGATTAAATCTCCAGCTTACTATAAATGGTACCCAGATTCTAAAGAGCTAATTCTAATTATCCTAATAAGACATTAAAGAAAAGTAAGGGATAAATTTATTGTTTGCTATTTTGTTGGAGTGAAGCATTTAATAGAGTAAGGTAGGAAGAAGCCACAAAGTCCTGAACCTTTCAAAACAGAAAATTAATTTTAAACTTAAAAATATGTTCCTATTACCTATTGTGATATTGTCTTTGCACAAATGAATAAATAGAAATAAACATTTTTTTTTTCAAAAGTGTTTTTGACCTATTTATTCATGTCCATATTATCTAAAGAAATGGGGGCAGAAGATAGTGTGTGACAAGGCCTAGATCCTTGAAAACTCAAACATAAATATTATTCACTTTACTGATCTGGCAGAATTGGGTTGAAACAAATTTTGGTACATTGTATTTTGTTGCTTTATTTTATGAAATTAAGAGTTGGGTTTTCATGAGAAGATCCCTCCTGTTGCGGTGTTGGAAATGATTAGTAGTGGGTTCCATTGTCAATGCATCAACAGAGCAGTCGGTGCCGTTTAAGGATGCTGGAGAACATATCCCAACTCTGCAGTCTCATGGCCAAGGTCCTCTGATTTGGACTCTGAAACTCTTTTACTGCACATTTTGGGTCTAATCTCTTTGACCCTTTAATTTGGGGGTATTGCAATTGTCTAATAGAGCTTAGATTTTTCATATTGCATTTATTTCACGTGAGGACACATTCAAAAGATCAGAACTCACCTCCTTTTCTAGTTCTAGCTGCAGTAATCCTAGTTTTCTAAAAGCTGAGGCCATGAGAAAGGAAATTCTCCCCTCTGGACTTTCATATGCTGTTTATCAATGGGGAATCTCTTACTAACTGACTCATTACCAGAAAATTGATAATGACACCCATGTTCAGCAAGATGTTGAAGAGTGCCATCTGAATCACTATAAAGATTACATTATATTTAAGTTTAATAACAAGTTATTGAAATTGGTAATCCTTAAATGTGTATGTGTGTGTGTATGCTACCCATTTTCTATATCATTTGATTAGTCCTGATCCAGCTGACTTAAGTTTATATATAGTCATATATCTTAAGATGGCTACTTTAAACCTGCTTGATAATATCTCAGCAGTCTTGAGTTGAGGACTGCCACAGAATTCTCAAAACAAAACTGTCTTTGGTATTGAAAAAGAGATGCCATGCAACACTTTTTGATAAAAGGCAAAATCAAATGACTCCAAAAAGTTTAGTCACTCCTAAAAGACGTGTAATTCTGCTTTCTGTGTTTTATTTTTTTAACCTAAACACATTACCTTACTTTGTAATTGTTCAAAATAACTATTAAATAATGCTTAGCTGCCTTATTGCAAGGTAGCTATTGATTTTCAAAAATAAATATTCCATAGCAGTTCCCTGCAGTTGTAAAGCCCTTTATCCCTTTCCAAAATTCTCGTCTTTAAAGGCAAACTCATAAAAATGGGCTGCCACATTGCTTAATTGTCTTGCCTGCTTTCATTGCTATCATTTAGGGTAATATGGAGCAGCAGTGATAAGGCAGTGTGGCACTCTGCTTTCAGCAAGATGGCAGTGCAGAGGATGGGGAGCCATGGGGGGGTCGTGAAGCAGTAGTAGTTTCTATTGACCAAGTCTTGCAAATAGGGCCAGCTGTTGAATATGATCATTTGGAATCCCTGAAACTCTTCTAGATGAGGATGGCTCCTGTACATAATTTGATAACTCTAATCTAACCCTTCCCAGCATTATGTGTAATATGTCTCTCTGTGTGTAACTTACTCTTCTGAGCTATTCCTCACCACCCATCAAAGACTCTTGAGTTTTCCATCTGTAGACAGTTCATTTGGTGGTAGAAAACAATAAACATAAAAAGCTCAAACAATAAACTTACGGTTTTGAATGCTCATGCAAAATATTCAATCTGCATAGCAAAGAAATGATAGGTAATTCTGCATTGCATTTAGAGTTAAAAAACATCTGTCCAATATGGCTGTAGCTGTGGGCCAATCCCAAGAAAATGCAAAAAAAAACTGTCTCCTGGTACAGAAGTTGAACTATTACTGTACAGTTAAGCTATATTTTACATTTTTAACTGGTTTGGAACAAAAGTTTTCTGGTTGCATCTCTAGTTCATTTTCCAAGGGTACCCGGAGACTTTGCATGTTTGTGCACCTTCATTAAGGCTGCGTGCCAGGAATATGCCTTTTCCTGCCTATCAAACTCCCAGCTACCAGTTTAGTAGGTCTTTAACAATAGAACAAATGCTTGCATGACTGGGATAGTTCAGGTCATGAAAACTAAATTTGAAGCAATAGTACCATTTCAAGCAATGCAGAAGGTTGGATATTTTATAATCCTTAATCAGGTCTTTTTTACGGAAAACAAATCTAGTGAAAGTACATTAAGGCTCTCATCACATCTATTGTCTTTCTCCAAAGTAAAACGGATAGACACATTCTATTCCTTCTCAATCTTGGGTGAAATTATTTACTGTAAAAGAAAGGCCTGGCACTCAAATGATTCGCGCTGGTACAGCCAGATCAGCTGTTTACAGCAGGCATGTCCTCTTTGCCCTTGTGTAATTGTTCAGTTTTTTAAAAAAATACCTCCCTATAAATGTGGCTGGGCCAATGGTAACTGAGAGGGGTAATTTAAGATATGGAGGCTATTTTCTCTGTTTTGTACCTAAGCTGTTCCCCTACCTAGTGTTTAAGCTGTTTGATTGTGTGAGTAAAATCTGAATTTTTAAAAAATGTACCTGCTATATGTGAAAATGTTCTGATTGGCGGTGTGTCCATCTTTGACAAAATAATAACACACGCACTCACCAGCCAAGGTTACATACATACAAGGTTAGCCAGGACTGACAGTATTTGATAGGGCAAATCTCCTCAGGGATACCAATCTCAGGGCAAAGAGCATCAGAAGCATCTCCTGGGGGTGATTTTCAGAGATGCTGGTTCCTGGGCCTCATTCTTGGATGCTTATTGTATGTTTGGGGTGAGTCCAATAAAACAAGTCCCCAAGGTCATTTGGATCTCTGTGGCACACACTTTGAGAAATATTGCCCTAGAAGTACTATTCAGGCTTCTCTCAAAATCTCAGGCCACCTCTTGTTTCGAAATATCTGGATTTGGAGAACAACCCTCGTGTCCATTTGACCTTTTTGTAGGGGGTTTTATTGACTTAATTCCTTTTTCTTTGCTAAGCCCATGCCCAGGAGTTCAATTGTCCACAGGCAAGGATTTGAGCAGACTGAAAAGTGGATTGTGTTGCCCCAAATGAAGTTTGAAAACCGAGACTTGTAGCCATAAATAAGAGGTAGGAGGGAGTGACTATAGAGGCAAAGCTGGATTCTAATGCCAAGGGCAGGCAAGCTGAGGGTGGGGGGCTAGGCCTGGCTGGGAGGGCCAGAGAGGACAATATGCTTGCCTCTTGGAGGCGAGAGCCGTGTCTGCCCACTTGGCCAATGGTTTTTACAAAAGTATGTCCTGTCAGTATGTCTTATTATGTCAGCAACAAGAATGATAAATCAATATCAAATAAGGTTTAAAAGTCAAGCTCCAGAGTCAGTCTTGGGTATGTTGAGGTGCATATTGTTTCTGTATGTGTGTGTTTTAAAAAATCATTCATGCAAAAATAATAGGAACAAGTATACCTTTAATAGTAATAAGCACTCAGACTGGCTTAAGATATAGAACATTCCCTTAACTTAGAAGTTCCTAACTGTCCTCCCTGAACACACCCTTTTCCTCCCCAAGTCAACAAGTTTGGTGGAATCGTCCACTAAACACTTTGTTTCTTCTCACCTGATTTTTTTTTTTTTTTTTTTTTAGTTAGGCCAGTAAAAATAATATATTGGGAAATAGGGGGGAAGAACTTGCTGAGAAATGGGAGAGAAGGGCGGAAATAACGAGATGTGATGTGAGTGCCTCTAGGCAGAGAGCGGGCTTTGGCCTGTGTGTCCCCTTTTGAGCTCGTAATCACTGCTCCCCTAGCTAATGCTGAGGGGAGGGCGCAGCTGCTATTGGCTACCCCCGGTGGGGGGCACGCTTTTCCCTGATGGAGCTCTGTCAAGTGGGCTTCCCCTGCGGCTGGCTCCTTTGGCTTCCCTGTGAGGCCGTGCGTGATTTGGGAACTGTGGTTAATTCTCAGTGCTCTTACGTTGCACCAGTTGAGTATCCCACATTTTAGCTGGCCTTTCTCATGCTGAGGGCCAATTGGATTTTATTTTAAATTTTTAAATGTTTATTTTTTAACCTGATTGGTTGATTGCTGTTACAAGCTATGCCTCTATATCTATCTGACCATTCTAGAACGCATCTCAGGGTATGCATAGAATGTTATGAAAAGAATATGAGCTTCAAATCCTAGCCTCAACCCCTTCCTGAATAACCTTGGACAGGTTTCTCTCTGAGCCTCAGTTTCCTCCTCTGTAAAACAAGATAATCATTTTTTTTGCATGACAAAGAGTCTTTACTTATAAATGATTACCAGTACATTAAGCAATAGCATGTAATCAGTTCTTGGATTCTGTCTAGCAGTGTTTACTAAGAGAAAGTGACAGCAGCTCGATTCTTGTAGCATTCATTGGGCACCGCCTCCAGGCTGGCGGCTGTTCACACAGGGCACACGGGACTAGTTAGCGCTTGTCGCAGGTGAAGCCCCGGCCCTTAAGGCAGCCTTGGGGAAGTGAAATAGCCAGCTCCTTTCCTTCCTCAGCTGAGTGGTTTGGAGCTAGGTCTGCGAAAGGCCAAGTCAAGATTGTCACATAGTGGCTTGAGCTGGACGGCCAAGGGAAACGACAACATGCCCATTAAACTTAGAAGAGATGGGCAAAAAGATGAAAATCTCTGGATAAGCCCTAGGCCCGTACAGAGAAGCTGAGCTCGCTACTCTCCAAAAAGCGAAAGGCCCGGCTGTGTAATGTGCAGAAGTCATCAGTGCCTTTGCCCAGGAGCGTGACCCTAGCTTGGCGTGTGCCGTCCTGGCCTGATTTCTGCCCGGGTCACAGGCCATGCGGCCCCGGTCCGCCGGCGGGGTCTGCAAGCCGCGGCTCCTCGCCGCTCCGCAGGCCGCCCTGCCTGGGCGCCGTGGGCTGAGCCCTGAGGGTGGCGGGGAGAGGACGGCAGCGTGTCACCCTGCCGCCCCCCGACCCGGACAGGTGGCCCGTGTGCACGGTGGCCGCGGGTGGCACGAGCCTCCGGAGAGCCCGGGGCTGTGAGTGGGCGGCGGTCTTCAGGACACGGTCTCGGCGTCCCCCCTCCCCTGGACGAACTCCCGGAGCCCCGGAGAAGCTGCCCGCGCGTGGCCCCCGCAAGCGCAGTGCTGCCCGGCTGGGGTGGCGGCGGCGCCGGGGTCCGCCCGCCCCGCAGCGCTCCTGGCGTCTGTGCAGCTCTTGCGGGGTTCCAGGACTGCCCGTGGGTGGGCACCTTGGAGGAGGTGCGCGTGCCTGGGATCCGAGTGTGGGCGCCTGCGTCTACAGAGCTTGGCTCGGGAGAGAGGGACCGGGACCGGCCCACTGCCGCCCGAGGGCCCTGGAGTCGTTGAGCCGGCCTGAGCTGCTGCGCGCCCTTAAGTCTTCAGCACCCGAGCGAGGCGAGCTGCCCCCGGTCATTCGGCAACACCGAGGACGCAGGTGCCCGCGGGGGCGCAGACATCCCGCCTGCGGCCACAGCTAGTTGGCCCAGCCC
>JAKSZT010054202.1:742775-770227 GCA_026826555.1 Tolypeutes matacus | reverse complement strand
TCTCTCCTTCTCTCCCTCTCACTTTCTTTCTCTTTCTTTCTCTTTCTTTTTCAACAACTTTACTGCATTGTAATTGACATTCAATAAACAGCATTTATTTAAAACAGTTTGAGGTTTTGACCTATGTATACATCACAACAATCAATATAAGAAACATTTCCATCACCACTTTGTAATTCTCCACACACTTCCAATATCACTAATCTGCTTTCTGTCACTAGATTAGTTTGCGCTTTCTAGAATTTTATATAAATGGACTCATGTAGTGTGTACTTCTCTGCATGAGTTTCACTCACTGTAAATATTTTGAGATTCATACATGTTGAATGTATCAGTATTTCTTTCCTTTTAATTGCTGAGCAGTATTTCATACTATGGATTTACCACAATTTGTTTTACCCATTCTCCTATTGATGGCCATTTGAGATTTTCCATTTTGACTGTTGTAAATAAAGTTGCTTTGTACATTTGTGTACAAGCCTCTGTAGGAGCATATGCTTTCATTTCTTTTGGGTAAACACCTAGGAATCGAATGGGTCCTTTGGTTAGGTGCACTTTAACTTTTTAAAGAAGCTCCCAGGCTGTTTTCTGAAAACACACAAGAATTAAGATAATATTATCTCCTGTCAGTTTTGTGCTACTATAATGTTTAGAGATTCTTACAAAAAATAAATTTACGTATCTTTTCACTTTGATTGATTTTATTATTTTTATTATTTTATTTATTTTATTCTTTATTCTTTTTTCTCCTTCAGTTCTAAGATAGTTGTTTGCATATGGGGGGGGTGTTTAATCAAACTAAAAAGAATGAATGAATGTCAGGTAATTGTTTATCTGAAAAAATATGTTTTCTTAAGTAAAACGAATGGTAGAGCAAAATTTGAGAGGCTGAGAAAAATAAAATAGATGCACAAATAAAATAACCCTGTCACTTAAAATTATGCAACTAATGCAAATATTCTCGCTGTCCTGATTTTGTGATAATCAGGGTAGGCTAAACATTTGCTGTATTAGAAACCATGCCTGTGACCCCAGACCTAGTTTTTCTCCCTAGGTCTGGTTTTTAGAATGCTGGTGATAAACGAAGCCTGATTTATTGTATGACCATCCTGTATGGGAAAAGACTGTAAATCTCGGTATCTTTGGTCAACCTAAGAGATATAGCAGGGGGACGGATGTGGCTTGGGTGGTTGGGCGCCCGTCTCCCTTATGGAGGGACCTGGGTTTGATCCCCGGGACTTCACAGTGAAAAATTTTAAAAATATGTATATATAGAAGGCGCATGGGCCACCAGGCCCCACGAGCCACACAGCAAGATGATGACATAACAGGAAAGTGACACAAGGGAGAGCCAAGATGAGATGCACCGAAAAACCAGGAACTAAGGTGGCGCAGGCGGTAGCACGCCTCCCTCCCACATGGAATTCCGAGAATCGAATTCCAGTGACAACAGGAGGGGGGGGTGGTAAAAATGGATAAAAGTAAAAAAAAAAAAAAAATAAATCCTTAAAAAATGTCTAGGGGAGGAAGATACGGACTATAGTTAGTAATACTTTGATGATGCTCTTTCATGATTTGTTAACAAATGTCTCCCAACAATGCAGGGTGTTTGGAGGGGGTGATGTGTGGGAGCCCTGTGTGAGGTTATGCATGCTTGTTTTGTTAGCTCACGATGTTTACTGAGCACTTATAGTTTATGTATGTTCATGTATCAATGATATACTTCAATAAATAGTTTTAAAAAATTATACAAGTAATACATTTCGTGATGGAGAAATCAGAAAATACCAGAAAATAGAATAAAGGAGAAAATAAATGTCATCTGTAATCCTTCATATCCCCTTTTTAAAAATTTTGTTTTATACTTTCAAAGTTAGGGCCAATAGTTCTCAATCCTGTTTGCACATAGAGTCACCCAGGGGCTCTTTTAAAAAGGTCCAATATCTGCGTTCCAGCCAAGAGATTCTAATTTAATTCATCTGGAGTGGAATCTGGGCATCGGTAGATTTTTTAATCTTTTTTTTTTTTTTTTGGTGTAATTTACATATAATAAAATGCACCTATTTTAAGTGTACCGTTAGATGAGTTTTGACAAATATATATAACTCCTGTAAATACCACTCCAGTAAAAATAGAGAACATTTTTATCTCCCAAATACCACAGCATCCCAGTCCTAGGCAACCACTAACCTGACCTGTCACTATAGATTCATTGTGCTGATTCCAGAATTCCATATAAATGGAATCAAACAGTCTGGCTTCTTTCACTTAGTGTAATGTTTCTGAGAGTCGTTATATTGTTTATATGTGTTACTAGTTCATTCTTTTTTACTGTTGATTTGTATTGTATGGATGCATCACACTTTGTTTATTCATTTACCTGTTGATGAACATTTTGGCTATTTTCAGTTACAGGCTGTTGTGAATAAACCTTCTATGGACATTCATCTATAAGTCTGTGTATGTGTGTGTGTGTGTGTGTGTGTATTTATTTATTTATTTCTCTTTGGTAAATACCTAGAAGTGGATTGCTGAGTCATATGGTGTCAATTTGGAGTTTTTGTATTTTTTTTTAAAGATAAAAGTATTTTTATTATTGAATAAGCATTAAACTAGAATGTGACTCACCACAAACAATCCACTAAAGAGACCGTAAGGACTGAAAGAAATCTTACCCTTTTTATGTAGCTAAGAGAGTCCTTCGATAGTATACACAAACTATATTCCTATACCCTTCTGCCCCCCACCTTTATGTAGTTCCTGTCACAAATTGCATGTTTATACGTTATAAGTTCAAAACTACTGATTTATCATTTCATTTTATGCCTTTTAGATTCTGTAAACAGTAAAAAGTGGACTGAAAAACCAAAACTACAGTAGTACAGTATTTACTACAGTAGTAAATAAATATCATATTTATGTTTACCATGTCATTACCCTTACCAGAGACCTTTATTTCTTAATGCAGCTTCAATCTATTGTCTGCTGTCCTCTCCTTTCAACCTGCAGAACTGCCTGTAGCATCTCTTTGCAGGGCTGGTGTAGGGGTGATGAGCTCCCTCAGCTTTTGTTTATCTGGGAATGTCTTAATCTCGCCTTCACTTTTGAAAGACAGTTTTGCCAAATATAGAATTCTTGGTTGGCGAATTTTTGCTTTTAGCACTTTGAATAACTCGTACCACTACCCTCTTGCCTCCATGGTTTCTGATGAGAAATTGGCACCTAATCTTATTGAGGCTCCCTTGTATGTGACATGTTACTTCTCGCTTGTGGTTTTCAGAATTCTCTCTTCGTCTCTGGCATTTGACAGTTTGATTATAATATACGTAATATGTCACGGCGTGGGTCTGCTTGGTTTTATCCTGTTTGGAGGTCATTGAGCATTCTGGAAATGTATATTCATGTCTTTATATTGGGTAAGTTTTCAGCCATTGTTTATTTGAATATTCTCTCTGCCTCTCTTTTCCTTCTGGGACTTCCACAGGGCTTATACTGGTACACTGTGTGCTGTCCCACAGCTTCCTCAGGCTCAGTTCACTGCTCGTCATTCTTCTTTCTGTTTCTCAGACTGAGTGATTTCAATAGCGTTATCTTCAAGTTCACAGATTCCTCTGTCAGGTCCAATCTGCTGTTGAACTGCTTAAGGGAATTTTTATTTTTTAGGAGATATTGGGGATCGAACCCAGGACCTCGTATGTGGGAGGCAGACTCTCAACCACTGAGCTACATCCGCTCCCCTCTAGGGAATTTTTAGTTTCTGTTACTGTGGTCCTCAGCTCTGTTTGGTTCCTTTTCATAATTACTATTTCTCTATTAACATTTTCTTTGTGTTCATCTATATTTTCCTGATTTCCTTTAGTTCTTTGTCCCTGTTTTCCTTTAGCTCTTTGAGCATATTTAGGGCATTTTTAAAAAGTCTGTCTGGTATGTCCCAGGTCTGCTCCTCCTCATTGGTGGTTTCTAATGCTTTAATATTTTCCTTTGCTTCTTGTTTCTTTGTATGTTTTATGACCATTTGTTGAAACCTGGATACTTTGATAGTTTAATGTGCTGCCATTGGAATTTAGACTGAGGCATTTGTGCTCTGAACTTGCATCCAACTAATTTTGTGACAGAGCTTTCCCTGAATGCCAGGAACTAACCAAAAAAAAAAAAGAGAGAAAAGCAGTGCTCTCCCTCAGGGCTTACCCAGCTAGCCTAGAGAATAGGGCCCCTGAGCCTTGCTGCTCATGAATCTTGTCTTGGGCGTGCATGTGTGGCCTAGGAATTCCCCAATTTACACGGATACGAGTGTCCCCTCTTCCCCAAGACGCAGTTCCTCACAGTCCCAGGCACTCGCTGATCCTACAGCCAGCAGCCCCTTGGCCCAGGCGGCACGACTGCGTGGCATAGGAGAGCTGTGTGGGCAGCTCTGGGCCAGTAGCCTGCAGTGACCGTCTTGGGTCAGCTGCCACCAGAGAGACTGGGCCAGGAAAGCAGCCCCGTACTGCACGAGGGTCACCGTGCTCCCCCCGAGCTGGGCCTGGCCATGCTAAGCTGGCCTTTTTCTCGACTCCATGCTTCCCCTTGCTACAACCTGTGCACTGGTTTCTGGAGCTTTGCGAAAGATGTTTCTGCCAGTTCTTGTTGGTTGTCAAAGCTTCTGTGCGGTGACAGAGCTCTGAAGCTTCTCACTCTGCTATCTTGATCACGGCAGGTTCCGTATCTTTATTAAAAAATTCCATATTGTTTTCCAAAGCCATCATGACTAGTTACGACTAGTTATTGCCGGTCCTTTTAATTTTTTTTTTTAAAGATTTTATTTATTTATTCATTCATCCCCCCCTTGCTGCCCGCGCCCGCCGGGTCAGCCAACCACGCCGTGCGGGCGGGCCTGCCCCCACCAGGAGGCCCCGGGAACCGAACCCGGGGCCCCCCACATGGTAAACGGGAGCCCCACTGACCGAGCCACAGCCGCCTCCCAGGTCCTTTTAATTTTAATCTAGTGGGCATCCACAGTTTTAAAAGCTCCCCAAGATACGTGCACTTTTCTGTATATAATACCCCAATGAAAAGTTAAGGGAAAAACCTCCCTAAATGATTCTGATGTGCAACCAAGGCTGAGAATGACTGAGCTAGACTAATGAGTTTGAAATACTTAAATAATAATATTGAATTTATGCATTCTTATTTTCCATTCACTTACTCAAACAAGTTCCTACTCTGTGCCAGCACTTTATTAAGTGCTTAAGATAAAGAGAGAAACACCCCTACCTTCAAGAAGCTCATGGGCAAGTATTTTTTTTACTCTGAAGAAAACCAGGTTTCACCTGTGTGGCCACAGCATTTCAAACAGTTTGGGTTTTGACTGGGCTTCCTTGGAATTGTGCAGTCTGATGGGGGAAGAAAGCAGTGTCATGGTTATTCGTGGTGTTTGGGAGACCACCTTACTGGGTTTGCACTTTTTCTCCTGTTTCCCACCTCCTGAAATTTCTTCCGCATATAATTTAGCTTTTAGAACAATGTCTTTTTAAATGAGATCCCAGGAAGTTGTTGCAACCAAAAGAGAATGGACCTGTTTTATTACCATAGAGGCAGGCCATGGCTAGTTTCTGATCTTCGTATTTTCTCTCTCGCCCTTGTTTACATTTTTGATATTTTAAAAAAACCAATAAACAGAATATTCCAATAAAAGACAAATTGTCATATCATGA
The DNA here is from genome assembly GCA_026826555.1 of Tolypeutes matacus. Lineage (NCBI taxonomy): Eukaryota > Metazoa > Chordata > Mammalia > Cingulata > Chlamyphoridae > Tolypeutes > Tolypeutes matacus. Next base: position 764,534 of record JAKSZT010054202.1, on the reverse strand, counting down.
TAAAATCCTCACCAGAAACCTAGTAAAGAAATATAGTAGACTGGTGAAAATTATATGGCCTATAAACCAAACAAAACTCACGTGTAAAATCATGTCATTAAATTGTAAAATATTCCCTTACTTGCTATTAAATGTGCTCTATAAAAAAATCTTTGAAATGGTACAATGTTAGCCTCCCTGGGACTATGAGAAAGAGATATAACACGCAGGGTCTATGCAGAAAAGTTTTTCTCTTCTAGGGGGCTGTTAAAATCGGCTGCCATTTCCTTGGAAACATTCTGCACAGAAAAATGATAGGAAATAATTCCATTTTCCTTCTTCCAGGGGCCTTGGCTGATCCAGAGATCCCTGAAGCCTTTTGGAAAATGAAAAGCAAAAGTCCACCCCAGTTCCCTAATTTGGACAATGAGTCGATTGTTACTAGACTAGCTCTGGGTCTAAAGAAAGCTCGTCTCCAGCATAGATGAGCGTTCATCAAAAAAACACTTTCTGGAGTAATTCAGTTACTTGGTTGATACTCCATACAGGGCAATCAAACATTTTCAATTTTTGTTTCACTGAAATCTCTTTTCAGTGCAATGATTCTTTTTTATTTTCATTGTTTTTACACAGCTCGGACTCATTGATCAGTTTTTTGAACCATTACAATTTTTCCTCACTTAATTTCAACCATAGTAATTTTTTGTTTTCTTTTCCAAATCCAGAGTCTCTTTAGGTCAAATTTTGCAAATCTATATTTTGTCAGGACAATTTGATCCTTCTGTCAATTTTTTTGTCAGTAGCAATGTTTGCCATATGTAGTTTCACCTATTGTTAGTTTCATTATTTCTTGGTTATTCCTACCAGTAATAGCGAAGAGGAATTAGGCAAAGGATTTCTTTCTAGATGACCAGTGAGAAAATTCTGGGGAATTTAATGAGAGAGACGCGTGTGCCCACAAAAAGACAGGCTGAGTCGCCACGTGTGGACACCTGAGCTCTAGGTAGTGTACTGGGTCCAAAGGGAGGAGCAGCGAGTCCATGGCCAGCCCCTTGGCAGCGTCAGCCGGTCCTGCTTCAGCTCCTGCTGTGGTCTCCTGAGCCTTCAGCCCCCTTCCTCCTCTCCTCCCCCCGACGCCCCTTCTCTGCAGCTGTCTGGCCACAAGCTCTCCAGGCCTCCCCAAGCCACTGGCCTGGCTCTGTGGACAGAAATCCCTTATCCCCGTAGCTGAGCATGAGCTGAAAATTCCAAAAGGAGCTAGTTTTACTTCAGTTGGCTAAACAAAGCCAAACTACACAGAGAAGATAAAGAAGCATAGAGATGAGCTTCAGTGCAGGTGAGAAGAGCGGTCAGCCACCCCAGGACAGCTGCGCTGCGAGCGACTTGGGCATGGGTACCGAGAACCTTTACAGAGCTCGTGCACTCCTAGGAATTTCTCCTGCGGTGTGTATGTGGCCTTGGTCATTGACAGAAATTGGTAACCAGCTAAACGTGTACCAAAAGGGGAAATTCAATTATGATATACTCATAACATTGTTGGGAAACTTTTTGGTAAAAAGCCAAATAGTAAATAATTGAGGCTTTGTGGGTCATATGGTTTCTGTCACAACTGATCAGCTCTGCGATTGTAGCACAAAGGCAGCCATAGCCAATACACAAGGGAATGGGCGCGGCTGTGTGCCAATAAAACTTTATTTATGAAAACAGGCGGATTTGGCTTATGGGCCTTAATTTTCAGACCTCTGGTTTAAAGCAATGATATTTATCTGCTTTTATTGACTTGGGATGTTGATCATAATATACAATTGGCTAAAAAAGGCAGATTTTAGTATAGCTCTAGAATTAGATGCTGGTTATGAAAATGAAAGTTTTGTGTGCACATATCCATAGAGAACTGTCTGGATGGATTTTAGCAAATATTAATGGAGATTATCTCCAGGTTAAAGGATGCCCGGTGATTTTTTTCTTCTTTATAAATGTTTTTGTATCACTTTATTACTAGAAAAATATCTTTATGTAATAATCGATTCTCTTCGGCAAAGTAGTCCATGACTGCAGTTGGGGTCGGCGCCTGCAGCTGTGCCATCTGAGGGGAAGCCACTGACACAGGCTGCAGTGTGCGGGCTGCCCCTGGAGCCGTCCTCTCCCACTGTCCAGCCCCGTCCAGGTAATTCAACAACTGTTTACTCGGCACCTACTACGCGTGCCTGGCGTTGTTGGAAGCACACAGAAAGAGCGGCAGAGCAGGCACCCCCCTGCCCTTCTAGCGGGTGAGAAAGGCGGTGGCAGGATCAAGGGTGCAGTGTGCAGAGTAAGCCAGAGAGGGGTCAGTGCTCGGGAGCAGAAGACAGAGGGGAATGCAGGCCGCCGCTCCGGTTTCCAACAGGGGGGTCCCACCGGGTCCTCCTCAGAAAGTTGCAGCTGAGCGACGACTTGAGGGAGGCCGGGGAGGAGGTCGGGGAGGAGGCCGGGGAGGAGGCCGGGGAGGAGGCCGGGGAGGAAGCAGGGGAGGAGGCCGGGGAGGAGGCCGCGTTGTGCTGGGTAGAGCCAGGCACGACGGGAGTGCGCCACGGAAAGCTGCCTGCTCAGCCTGGAACAGAGAGGGGCGGCGGGCCTCGCAGGCGGCCCAGGGAGGCCGCTCAGGGGCCCAGGCCACCCCCGCAGGCGGGGGCACAAGGCCACAGTGGACTCGGGGCGGGCCTCTAGGCGGTTAGGCGGGGAGCTGTGGCGGTCAAGTCAGAGTGGGTACGTGGGAAGGAGAGGGGAGCGTTTGCCTTGCCTAAGCAGACGTTGGGGTGGTTACCGAGGGACCTGACAGCGAGATCAGGATGCTGAGGCACCGTGACATGCACCAAGCATGTTGGAATGTTCCGGAAGAACATTCTAGACGGGACAGTCAGTGCAAAGGCCCTGAGGCTAAAGCATGCCTGTGTTTTTGAGGAGGCCACTGTGGCTGGAGTGGAGGGAGGAGGAGAGCGTGGCAGGAGGTGAGGACAGCTTGTTCAGGGCCAGCCTTGTAGGGCAGCGCCAGGATTTGGCTTTGCCTCTGAATCAGAGACACTGAGGCACTGTGACCAGAGGAAGGACAAGATTTGGTTCACGTATTTAAAGGACCGCCAGGCTGCCAGGGCCCCCGGGCAGCGCAGCCCTTTCCACATGTGCCATTCCCCGTTGCTATGTGCCTCGCCTGGTTTCTGGCTAGGAAAGCTAGTCAAAGGCCCAGGGGCCCTTCACTGAGTGGGAAAGGGCAGCCAGGGCAAATGCCAGCCTTGCTTCACGGAAGCGAAAATGGGAACTTCAGTACCAGCTCCTTGCAAGAACGTCCACTTCCACGGTCAGGGCTCCTTCCACCCTGGGGCAAGAGACAGCGCCCACAAGGCACGGAGGGCCCGCAGAGTTAAATTCTGCAGACTTTCATAAGAGGCCACGCATTTCGGCTTCCCGTGGTGATATGAAAACCGCTCGAATCCCCTAAGAAAAGCTGGTGCCTACGGACACTTGGGGAGCACCTCGGCCTAGTGCTGCCTAGAAAAGGCAGGTGGGAGAAGCAGCATTCGGAGCACAGTTCCACGTGCTTGGTGCATGAGCACAGTGTCTGGAGGGGCAGTCCCCAAACATTAGCGGTGCTTATTTCTTTATGGTAGGATCTCAGGGAGTTCTGATTTTCTTTATTCTTGTCTAAAAAAAAATTGTGTGAATTTTCTGCAATGAAAATGTAGAAATAGAAATAAAATTTTCAACTGATGTTAAAAAGCTGACATTAAAGTAACATTTACATGCGCTCTGCAGTTTCACAGCACCTTAGTATCCTCTCTCTCTGCACATTCTTCCGGGGCAGGAACTGTCTTTTATTCATCATTGTGTTCCCAGCAGGCAGAGCCTGGCACAAAACAGGTGTTCAGGGGTGCTGGAATGGGTGCAGTTCACTTAGCCTTCAGCAGACACCCAGGGCCTCTGGAACCACAGAAACTCAGGTTCTGGTGGAAGGGCATCTGTTCTCTGCCTGATTGAAGCTGCTGTGACACTCAGGAGATCCTGGAAGAAAGTTTCAAGAAGCCCAAAGGGTAAATTTGCAGATTTGTTGATGCCTACGTTGTCCCAGGCAGCCTGCAAAGGTATGACCTTGAATGGAAGAATTTTGGTGAGGAACCCATGATGTGGCAACCTTTATCTGATAATATTTCAACCCAGCTTTTCAGTTTTAATGGCAGTTGCCATTTCTTTGGGGTTCCATTATTCCCAGGAAAGCGTCCTCTTAAAGTGATGGCTAGAGGTTCATTTGCTTGATGAAGGCAATGGCCGGATTATGCGAACTCCTGGAAAAGGGGGGTTTCCTCCCTAAGCTGTACGCTTGGATTTTGAATCAAATACAAAGATAAATAGGAGTGAGAATCGATTAAAAGTAACAGTTTTGAAAATATTTCTATTCCTATTTTTAACCAGTTGTTACTTGAATAATAGTAAATGAAGAAAAGTTGTTACCCATAGTCCTACTACCCCAATACATAAACTATTTTTGTGTATTCTTACAGTTTTTTACTAAAATGCACAGATAAAGTTTTAGATACAATTTTGCAGTCTTCTTTATTCACTTAGCATTAGACCATATGTTCCTCGTATTTTCACAATGATTCTAAAATCATTAAAATCATTATAAACTGCATAATATCCTAATTTGTAGATGACTATACAAAACCATCGCACAATTGGCAGGCACTTGAGCTGGTTCCAGGTTTTTTTAAACATTTTATTGAAGTATATCATTCACACATGAACATGCATAAACTATAAGTGTTCAGTAAACATCGTGAACTTAAAAACAAACATGCATAACATCATACAGGGCTCCCACACATCACCCCACTACAAACATCCTGCATTGTTGTGAAACATTTGTTAACAAATCATGAAAGAGCATCGTCAAAGTATTACTACTAACTATAGTCCGTATCTTCCTCCCCTAGACATTTTTTTTTAAGGATTTATTTATTTATTTACTTTTATCCATTTTTACAACCCCCCACCCGCCTTTTTGCTGTTTCTGTGTGCATTCACTGGGCAGCTCTGTGTCCGTTTCCTGCCCTCTCTCATCCTTCTCCAGTCTTCACTGGGATTCGATCCTCGGAACCTCCAATGTAGGAGAGAGGCGTCCTACCGCCTGCGCCACCTCAGTTCCTGGTTTCTCGGCACGTCTCGTCTTGGCTCTCCCTTGTGTCACTCTCCTGCCACATCATCATCTTGCTGCGTGGCTCGCGGGGCCTGGTGGCCCACGCACCTTCTATGTTTTCCTTTTTTTTCTTTTTACCGGGAGGTTCCGGGGGTCGAACCCAGGTCTTTCCATAAGGGAGACGGACGCCCAGCCACCCGAGCCACATCCTCCCCCCTGCTATATCTCTTAAGGTTGACCAAAGATACCCAGAGTTACAGTCTTTCCCCATACAGGATGGTCATATAATAAATCAGGCTTAGTTTATCACCAGCATTCTAAAATCCAGACCTAGGGAGAAAAACTAGGTCTGGGGACACATGCATGGTTTCTAATATAGCGAATGTTTAGCCTACCCTGATTATCACAGAATCAGGTCAGCAATGGTTCCAGTTTTTCACTGATATTTAATTGAACTAAACAATGACATTTTTACCCATTTGGTTCCATTCATTCAACTACAAGTAAAATCTTAACTGGCCAATCCCTCTTCTTGACCTTACTGAATTCATCAGCCCTTGTTTCTTTTTTAACGGCATTCTGGGGTATATTTACCATAAAACAGGCAGCACATATTGAAAGTGAACAGTTTAATAAGTTTTGACATATGTGTACACCCGCGAAACCATCGTCAGAATCACCACAGTGGGCTTACCCGTCCCTGCAAAGGCTTCCTCCCCAGGAAAACGCCGACCCGCTTTCTGTCACGACAGATTAGTTCACGTTTTCTAGAGTTTATATAAAGTGAATAATACAGTAGGTACTCGTTTTTAGTCTGGCTTTGTTCACTCAACATAGTGATTTTGACATTTATCCATAGTGTGTATATCAATAGTTCTCAACTTTCTGTTGCTGAGCAGTGCTCCATTGCATGGGTATGCCAGCATTTCCTTAGCAGTTCACCTATTTGTGGACATTTTGGTTGTTTCCAGTTTTGAGCTTTCACAAATAAAGCTACCATGAAGACTCACTTTCATTTCTCTTATGTTACTACCTAGGAGTGCAATGGCCAAATCCTATGGTAGGTGCAGACTTGACTCTTTAAGAGACTGCCAGACTCCTCCAGTTTGCATTTCCACCAGCAATGTACAAAAATTCCGGTTCCACGTGCCCACATCCTTGTCAATAGTCACTATGGCCGGTCTTTTTGATTTAGCTATCCTAGTTGGTGAGGAGTTTTAGTTTGCATTTTTCTACGGACTAATGATATTGAACCTCTCCTCATGTGCTTAGTTGCCAGCCATATATCTTCTTTGGTAGAGTGTTCGTTCAGATCTTTTGCTCATTGTTTTATTGGGGTGATTGGTTTTTTATTATTGAGAGTAATTAATATATTCCTAATGCAAGTCCTTTAACAGATATATGTTGTATAAATATTTTCTCTCAGTTTCTGGCTTGTCTTTTCATTGTCTTAAAAGGGTCATCTGAGGAGCAGAAGTTTTAAATTTTGATGAAATCCAATTTGTCAAATTGTTCTTTTATGGATTGTCTTTTTGGTGTCACATCAAATAAATTTTTGCCTAACCTGAGGTTGCAAAGATTTTCTCTTATGTTTTACCCAGATGTTTTAAAGTTTTATAGTTTTAGGTTTTACATTTAGGTCTATGTTATCCATTTTCAGTTAATTTCTGTATATGGTGCAAAATATGGATCCCCCCCCCCATATAGACAGCCAATTGTTCCAGTACAATTTGTTGAAAAAACTATTCTTTCTTCATTTAACTGCATTTTCACCTTTGTTTTTTTTAAAAAATCACAGTCTATATGTGTGGGTTTCTTTCTGGGCTCTCTAGTCTGTTTTGTTGATCTGCTTTGTTTATTTTGATGTCAAGACTATTTGTGTTAACCCTCCAATTTATTACTTCTTTTCCCAAATCATTTTTGTCAATTCTAGGTTCCATGCATTGCAATATGAATCCTAGAATTCACTCATCAGTTTCCATAAAACATTTGCTGGGATTTTGACTGGGATTGCATTGAATCTACAGATTAATTTGGAGATAATTGACATCTTAATAATATTGGTTTTCTTAACCCATGAACAAGGTATATCTCTCCATTTACTTAGATTTTTAATTTCTCTCAGGAGTGTTTTATAGTTTCCAGGGTATAGGTATTCCATACTTGTTGTCAGATTTATCCCTAAGTATATCATATATATGCTCTTTCCAATGATATTTTTAAAATTTCAATTTCTGGATTATTAATTGCTGTTGTGTAAAAATAAAATTGATTTTTATATTGCTCTTCTACCCTGCAATCTTAGCTAAATTTACTTGTAGTTCTAACAGCTTCCCTGTAAATCCCATCGGATTTTCTACATAGACAGTCATGTCAGCTATATTATAAAGCCTTTTTCTTTTCCACTTGGGAAGGCTTTGTGGTGGTCTGAGGCTGCGTGTACCCAGAACAACGTGTGCTAAGGCCAGCCCATTGCTGTGGGTGGGAGACATGCCAAGCAGGGCCTTCTGAGAGCCCACTCCACTGAAAGCGGGACCCGTCTCATTCAGGGCAGGTCTTTTTTTTTTCCAAATAAATATTTAATGTAAAAACAAACATTCTTTTAAACGGAATTTTTTTTACATCTACTGTACCATTCAAGTGCTTTTATCATCTTATAGAAAAGCATTTTAAAAAACAAATAGAAACAAATGGGACTTTTTCTGCTTTTATTTTAAGATGACATAAAAAGTTTTCTCAACAGAAGTAATTTCATTACTATTTGGGGGAGGGAATCACCAACTTTTTGTGCAAACAATGCTGGGCTTTTAAGCATTAAGAGCGTAAGTGCTTAAGAAATGACATAAGCAATAATTCTACATCCACAACTCCCCTAAAATAATCTGGTTTTTTTTTTTTTACTTACGTGCACAGCTTTAAAAAAAATTAAAGCCCGGGAGAAATGTTTGAGATCTACTATCCAGAGGGATAATCAGAGCTTACTGTAACTCACCATTTAGAGAACTTACCAGTCAAGGAGTCTGTATTGAAAGCTGCAGTTTCCCTCGTTCCCATTTTTAACATAAAATTCAAGGACTAAGAACTTAATACTGGATGACAAATCACATCCACATTATTAAATAGTCTCACAGTTAAACACATCTTAAAGACCAATCAAATCAATATTTACATTTTATAAATTTCTGAAGACACCATTAGAAGGCTGATACACTCCTTCTTAAACAAAATAGGAGCTGCATCTGATGGTGGTGGGATCAGTCAGCCAAAGGGGTGCTGAGGCAAAGGACCAGAACTCTGCTGGCCTTTATAAAGGGTATTTATTTGGGGTAGAAGCTTACAGTTACCAGGCCCTAAAGAGTCCAACTCAAGGTACAATAAGAGGTGCTTTCTTACCCAAAGTCATTTGCCACGTGTTGAACAAGATGGCGGGCAATGTCTGCAAGGGCTCAGCCTTCCTCTTTCCTCTTCCGGCTCCGTGGTCCCAGCTTCTTCCTGTCTCAGCTGTAGCCTGGCATGGGGCTCGTCTCTCTCCCCGGAGCTCCTTTCTCTCCAGGCTCAGCTGGCCTGGTCTCTCCACAAGGTCAGCTGTAGGCTACCAGGCTCACCTCTCTTCCCGGGGCAGCAGGATCCCCTGTATCTTCTCTGTGTCTCTGCTTCCCTGTGTGTCTACTTCCGTGTGAGGGTCTGTTTTATCAGCCCACCGAGGGTCGCACTCTGATGACGTGGCTGAACCATAGCCCTAATCTTAGCGTAATTTAATCAGACGTCTCAGCTGAATACAATCAAAGGGAATCACGCCCAGAGGAACAGACCAGTTCACAAACATAATCTCTCTTTTTGGAATTCACAAATAATCTCAAACTACCATAGCAGTGGAGTGAAATAAAAAAACTAAAAAAATACCTGTATTTACAGCAGCATTGATCCTTTATAAATAAAGAATACAAAAATGCAATATCTTTAAGCATAGTAAAAAATTGAGGTGATGTTATACAACCACAGTGCTTGGAGTTGGAATAAAAACCTATTGTTGCTTGATAATGTGCCAGTAGTGAAACCAGTTTCTGTTGGAGAAAATCCAACTTCACATATGTGCACAGAGCACATGTAACACACGGAAAAACTGCTCGTAGCTATTCAAGTCGGCTTATCTCTATTGGATATTCTAATCATGACATACATTACAAAGACATCCTTATAAAAAACAACAATGGAAAAGGTATAACATTTTCTGGTTTGTTTTTTTTTTTTTCTTAAGATTTATTTTGTTATTTATTTATTTCTCCCCACCCCCTCATTGTTTGCACTTGCTGTGTCTGTTCGTCTTCCTTGTTTCTTTAGGAGGCAGCGGGAACTGAACCCAGGAACTCCGATGTGGGAGGGAGGTGTCTAATCACTTGAACCGCCTCCGTCTCCTGCTTTGTTGTGACTCTCGTTATGTTTATCCTCCTTTGTCTCTTGTTGCATCATCTTGTTGTGTCAGCTCGCCGCGCCAGCCCATCACATCAGTTTGCTGTTCCGCCTGTCCTCTTTAGGAGACACGGGGAACCTGCTTTGTTGGGTCTCTCATTATGTTTTTCTTCTTGTGTCTCTTGTTGCATCATCTTGTTGTGTCAGCTTTCTATGCCTGCCCGTCGTGCCAGCTTGCTGTCTTCTTTAAGAAGCACCGGGAAACGAACTGTGAACCTCCCATGTGGTAGGTGGGAGCTCAATCGCTTGAGCCACATCTGCTTCCCTTTCTGGTTCATTTTGATAATTCCCCCCTTGAAAGCGGCATCTTAAAAATCTCAAACTCAATTTTCCCTTGGTTTACAATCATAATGAAAAAATGTGGACAGCTGAATTTCCCATGTGATTAATTGAAAAAGAACCAGAAACATCAAAATGTTGAAGTTTAAAATATACTAGGTGAGCAATGCACTGAAATTATCCATATAAAAGCAAATGATCAGTAACGTCGTAAACCAACATGTCATTTCACTGTCAGTAATGTGAAAAATTATCTTCTCCAACAGGCATAAGAAGAGAAGTGCTACTTTAAAATTGTAAAATGATCTTAATGAAAAATGTCTTATGTTGTAATGTTTCATTCCAAACTGATAAATGATTTCAAACTTGAGGATGAAAGTTAGGTTGCAAATAGTGATGCAAACATAATCCAGAAGGGTTTTAATCCTTTTACTAGAGTCCTTTATATACTGAATGAATACAGAGAGAGAGAGAGAGAGAGAGAAGCAAGAAGCTGAAAGCAGTGAAACCCAGCAGAGAAGGGAGAGCCCAGCAGCAGATGCTGCCATGTGCCTTGCCACGTGGCAGAGGAGTCAGTGGTCACGGCAGCAGGTCTTTGGGAAGGAAACATCGCCTTGAGGATGCTTGATTTGGCCATTTTCTCAGCCTCAAAACTGTGAGCTAATAAATTCCCGTTGTTAAGCCAGCCTGTTTCATGGTCTCTGCTTTAAGCAGCCTAGCAAACTAAAACAGCCTTTTTCCTTTTTCTTGTCTGTCTGCATGGGCCAGAACCTATTGAATAGAAGTGGTAATGGCAGACATTCTTGTCTTGTTCCTGATCTTCGGGGGAAAACAATCAGTCTTATACCATTAATTATGATGCTAAATATAGGATTTTTTTTATAGATGCCTTTTACCAGGTTAAGGACATTCTCTTCTATGCTTAGTTTGCTGAGAGATTTTTTTTAAAATTAGGAATGGGTATTAGATTTTGTCAAATGATTTTTTCTGTATCTATTGAGATGATCATATGGTTTTTATTTTTTATTAATATGGTGAGTTACATTGATTGATTTTTCAACATCAAATCATCCCTGCATTTTTGGGATAAATCTCAATTGGTTGTGATATATCATTTCTGAATTCTATGAGCTAAAGTTTTGTTTAGAATGTTTCTTCTATGTTTATAAGGGATATTGGCCTATAGTTTATTTTTCTTATAATATCTTTATATGGTTTTGGTATCAGGTTCATGCTAGTCTCATAGATGTAGTCCATCTCTTCAGTTGTCTGGAAGAGTGTATGTAGAATTGGTTATCTTTTTTTTTTTTTTTAAGATTTATTTATTTACCTCTCCCACCCCCTTGTTGTTTGCACTTGCTGTGTCTGTTCGTCTTCTTTGTTTTCTTTAGGAGGCCCCAGGAACCGAACCTGGGACCTCCGATGTGGGAGGGAGACGCCTAATCGTTTAAGCCACCCCCATTCCCTGCTTTGCTGTGTCTCTCATGTTTTCCCTCTTGTATCACTTGTTGAGTCATCTTCTTGCATCAGCTCGCTGCGCCTGCCCATCGTGCCAGCTCTTTTCTGTCCTGCTCATCCTCTTAGGAGACACCAGGAGCCTCTGCTCCCTGCTCTGTTGGGTCTCTCATTATGTTTTTCCTCTGGTGTCTCTTGTTGCATCATCTTGTTGTGTCAGCTTGCTGTGCCTGCCTGTCGTGCCAGTTCGTTGTCTTCTTTAGAGGCACCGGGAACCAAACCACAGACCTCCCATGTGGTAGGCGGGAGCCCAATCACTTGAGCCACATCCATTTCCCTGGTTATCTTTTAATTTTGGTACAATTTGAAGCCATCTGGGCCTGGAATTTTCTTTGTGAGAAGATTTTTAACTAAAATTCCATTTCTTTAATAAATCGAGGATGGTTCAGATTTTTTAATTTCTTCTGGAATGAGATTTGGTACTTTGTGTCTTTCAAGAAATGTGTCCATTTCATCACAATTGTCAACTTTATAGACATACAGTTGTTCACTATAATCCATTCTTATCCTTTTACTCTCAGTAGAAACTGGCATTGCCATTTCTCTCATTCCTAATATTAGTAATTCATGTTGTCTCTCTTTTTATCCTGATAAGTCTGGCTAGAGTTTTACCAGTTTTGTTTTTCTTGTCCAAGGAACAGCTTCATTTTTCATTGATTTTCTCTGTTGTTTTTCTCTTTTCTACTTCATTGATTTCTGTTTTTATCTCTGTTATTTCCTGTTGTCTGCTTACTTTGGGTTTACTTTGCCCTTTTTTGTTTTATTAGCTTCTTAAGGTGGATGCTGAGGTCACTGATTAGAGTCCTTTCTTCTTCTGTAATGGAGGCGTTTAGTGCTATAAAATTCCCCAAAGTACGTTAGCAGCATCCTGTGCTTTTACTCTGATTCAGTTTAAAATACTTTCTAAATTTCCCTTTTGATTTCTTCTTTGACCTGTGGATTATTTAAACCATATTATTTTATTTCCAAATATATGGGTATTTTCCAAGACTCTTTTTGTTATTCATTTCTAACTTATTTCCATTTTGGTCAGATAACATACTGGTATGACTTGAATCCTTTTACATTGATCAACTCTTGTTTTATGGCTCAAAATATGGTTTGTCTTGGTGAATGATCCACGTGCACTTGAAAACAACATGTATTCTGCTGTTATTGGGTAGAGTGTTATATAAATGTCACTTAGGACAAGTTGGTTGATAGTTTTGTTCAAGTCTGCTGTATCCTTGCAGTTTACTGGACATTATTCAACTCTCCAACTGGAATTGTGGATTTGTTTATTTCTCCTTGTAGCTCCATCAGTTTTTGCTTCATGTGTTTTGAAGCTCTGTTGTTAGGTGCATAAACATTCAGAATTGTCATATCCTCTTTGTTAATTGACCCTTTTATCAGTATGAAAAGACCTTCCTTCTCCCTGGTAATATTTTTTACTCTGAAGTCTACTTTTCTCATATTAATATAGCTACTCCAGCTTTCTTCTGACTAGTGTTAGCATGGTGTCCCTTTTTCCATACTTTTACTTTTAGCCTATTTGTGCCATTTAAAATATGTTTCTTCTTTGGCAACATAAAGTTGGGCCTTGCTTTTTAAATCCAATCTGGCAATCCCTGTCTTTTAACTTGTTCCCTGTTTGTTGTTCCCTTTTTCCTTTCTGACTTCTTTTGGATTAGCTGAGTTTTATTATGATTCTGTTTTATCTCTTTTGTAGGCTCATTAGCTTTAAATCTTTGTTTTATTATATTAATGGTTGCTTCAAGATATATGGTATTTAACTTATCACAATATACATTCAAGTGATACTATACCACGTTACATATAGTTTAAGAACCTTACATGAGTATACTTCTATTTCTACTCCCCTCCTCCAGACTTTATGCTATTGTTGTCATGTTTTTAAATTTATACATATGTGAAAAACCCCACAATATATTATTATTTTAATTTAAACAATGATTTAATAAACCATTTGATGACTTAATTTTTAAAGGAACAGTCAGTTATCTTTTAAAGCTATTTAAATATTAAGGAAAAGCCATATTTTACCTATGGAGTTATTTCCTTTGTGGAGATCCATATTTTCATCTGGTACCATTTTCCTCTGTCTGAAGGACATTTTTACATTTCCTGCAGTTCAGGTCTGCTGGTGATTAATTCTTTCAGCTTTTATATGTCTGTAAACATCTTTATTTAGCTTTTGTTTTTGAAAGGTACTTCACTGGGTGTAGATTTCCAGGCTGACAGCTTTTTCTTGGTGTCGTACCTGACGTCTTTGGGCACTTTGAACACATCCTCCACTGCTTCTGGCCTCTGCTGTTCCTGCTGAGAAGTCCGCTGTGAATCTGGTCGTGGCTCATTTGTAAGTGATGAGTCATTTTCCTCCTGTCCCCATAAAGATTTCTCTTTGACTTTCAGCATTTTAAATATGATGTGTCTGTTTATCTTACCTTGAGTTTGTTGAGATTCCTGGATGTATAGGTTTGGTTTTTGTTTTGTTTTGTTTTTCAATAAATTCAGGACGTTTTCTGGCATTATTTCCTTGAATATTTTTTTCTGCTCCTTTCTCTCTCTCTCCTCCTCTTGGTACACACGTCATGTATGTCAGTGTCTTCATGGTGTCCTACATTTCTCTGAGGCTCTGTTAATTTTTCTTCATTCTTTTTTTCTCTCTCGAGTCCCCTTATTGTACTTTTTAACTCTGGAATTTCCGTTTAGTTATTTTTTCTAATTTCTATCTCTTCTATTTGATGTGGCTTTGTCATGAAACCTTCCTTTAGTGCTTCAATCATGTTTTCCTTTAGGCTTGTGAACATATTTGTAATGGCTATTTTGAAGTTTGGTTGTTTTTTTTTTTTTTCCTGTTAAATCTGATATCTGCTCGCTCTCACAGGAAGTTTGTGTTGTTTTCTTTTGTCCCTAGTGTATAGGCCCTGCTTTTCAGTTTCTTTGCATGCCTCATAATTTGTTTTTTGGAAATTGGACATTTTAGATGATGTATTGTAGCAACTCTGTGTACTGGCTTCCACCCCAGCCCTCAGGGCTTCTTATTATCATTTGCTTGTTTATATTTCAGTGGCTGGGTGGATTATTTAGTGAAGCCTATTTCCCCCTCACAGTGTTAGTCTCTGTTGCAGCTCCTGGGGAAGTGTGGCTTTGGGTGGTCCACAAACCTCCTGGGTTGAAGTGGTACTGGGAGGGCTTCCTTTTTCTCTTGTCATGGCCACACTCAGCTTTTAAACGCCACTAATTGCTTTCAACAATGTCCCGGGACATAAATTGCTCTGAAGACAAATCCAATCAAATTGGGCCTCCTTTGAAAGAAGTTTCTGAGCCCATGTTGGATATTTATCCTAACCCCAGAAGGACTCCTCCCAGCTGATTATTCCACAGTTCTCCACCACAAATGAGCCAGCCTACAGCATAAGCTATATCTTCATTAAATCTACAAATCTCCTCTTCCTCGCCTTTCACCACAATTTCTGCTGTTCTTGTGAATGCCTTTAGGTTTGCATTTCTCCACTCCCAGTTGCAAATGAAGCTGGTTTCTTTGGGAAGAGGTTTTCAGGACCAGGGCTCTGTAGCTGGGGGTGGGGGCAATGGCAAAAGCTTCTCGCAGTGACACCTCCAGGGTAGAAGCTGAGTGGAGAGGAGCAGCAGCCTGAGGTCCTCCCAGCTTCCTCTGTTGACGTGGAACCACCAGCTCGTAAGCCAGGGCAAGGGCTATGGGGCCCCAGTATCCTCAGCATACCATGCCCAAGGTAGAGTCTCCATTCCCCAAGTCAGGGCTGGGAGGAGAGCCCTCGCCCTGGGACTTAGCCTCAGCAACAGATAGCTGGGGGCAGGATGAGAGATGCTGCAGAGCTGCTCTTCCCAGGAAGAAAGCCCTCTAGCAGGTCGCTGAGGGAGAGGGGCCCTTTGTTCTTGGCTGCAGCAGCTTGGAGTACAGCCCCTACCTCAGGACTGGGAAGAGGGATGGAGGGAGAAGCCTTGGTTCACATACCTATGCCTGGTCAGATACAGAAGATGACCTGTCTTACTGAATTTTCATACATAGATTATCTTAAGTAGAGGTTTCTTCATTTGCAGTTTGTCCTTCGACCATTTCACGAGACTTTAAATGGCTGTTTCTTTATATTTTTCACCAGTTTCACTGGGGAGCAAGTCAATGGACCTCCATACTAGCATGCTGGAAGCTTATGTGTGACAGTGTTTGTTTCTCTACTTAGTTTTTTAAAAACACAGCAGCACTCCATAGTAAAGTGGATGTGGTACTATGAGACAGGGCTCGAGCAGGTCCTGGAGGCACGTAACTCACATGAGGAAGCGGCCCAAACGCCCGTGGTCACCACTCCTGCCACGTTGCCTCCTCTTTCCCAGCCCACAGCTTTGGCCTCTTGGGGAGTTTCTTACACTCAGTTGACTGAAGAAGGGAAAACTCGGGCCTGGTTTACAGATGGCACCACATGAAACTGGATGGACAGCTGCAGCTCTGCAGCTCCTTTCTGGGACACCCCTGAAGGACAGTGGTGAAGGGTAGTCCTCACCGTGGGTAGAACTTCAAAGACTGCACCTGGTTGTTCGTTTTGCTTGGAAGGAGAAATGGACATAGGTGCATTTGTACACTTATTCATGGGCTGTCGCCAGTGGCTTGGCTGGATGGTCAGGGACTTGGAAGAGACATGATTGGAAAATTGGTGACAAGGAGGTCTGGGGAAGAGGTATGTGGATAGACCTTTCTGAGTGGGCAAAAAACATGAAAATATTTGTGTCCCATACGAATGCTCACCAGAGAGTGACATCAGCAGAGGGAGATTTACATAATCAAGTGGATAAGATGAACTGCTCTGTGGATAGCACTCAGCCTCTGTCCCCAATGGGCTCATGACCAAAGTGGCCATGGAGGTAGGGATGGAGGTTATGCACGGGCTCAGCAACATGGACTTCCCCTCACCAAGGCCACCTGGCTACGGACACTGCTGAGTGCCCAGGCTGCCGGCAGCAGAGACCCACACCTTGTCCCCCGTATGGCGCAATTCCCCAAGGTGATTAGCCTGCTACCTGGTGTCAGGTTGACTACACGGGACCACCTCCACCATGGAAGGGGCAGAGATTTGTTCTAACTGGATTAGACACATACTCTGGAAATGGGTTTGCCTTCCCTTCATGCAATGCTTCTGCCAAAACTACCATCTGTGGACTTACAGAATGCCTTATGCACCATCACAGTATTCTACACAGCATATGCTCATGGAATTCACTGTCTTACCATGTTCCCCATCATCCTGAAGCAGCTGGAATGATAGAACAGTGGAAAGACCTTTTGAAGACTTAATTATGGCACCAACTAGGTGGTAACACCTTGTAGGGCTGGGGCAATGCTCTCCAGGAGGCTGTGTGTGCTCTAAATCAGCGTCCTCTCTATGGTGCTGTTTCTCCCACAACCAGGATTCATGGATCCAGGAATCAAGGGGTGGAAATGGGAGTGGCACCACTCACTATTACCCCTAGTGACCCACTAGGGAAAGTTTTGCTTCTTGTCCCTGCAGCCTTAAGCTCTGCTGGTCTACAGGTCTTAGTCCCAAAAGAAGTGGTACTTCCATCAGGAGACACGGTGCCGATTCCACTGAACTGGAATTTAAGACTGCCGGCTTGCCTCTTTGGGCTCATCATGACTCTGTATCAACAGGCAAAGAAGGGAAGATTGTACTGGCTAGGGTGATTGATCCTGACTATGAAGGGCATTGCGCAACAAAGGAGGTAAAGCAGAATTTGCTGGAACACAGGAGATTCCCTAAGGCATCTCTTAGTACTGCTAACGGCCCAGAAACTTCAGGAAGGACGGTTTGGGCCACCCCAACTGGGCAAAGAACAACGGCCACCAGAGACGTCTGCTGAGGGTAAAGGGAACATGGAATGGGTAGTGGGAGAAGGTAGTGATGGACATGAACTTCAACCACATGGTGTGTTACAGAGACGAGGACTGTATTGGCCATGGTTTGTTAGGAAGATGCTTGTGTATTTACATAAAGCAAATATCTTTGTTTTCTTCCCTATCTTATCCCCTTATCATATGACGTAAGTTGTATTATGTTTCATGCCATAGTAAGTTAGATGTCTTATAAGTTAGAAGTCGTATAAGCACATAAGTTTCATGTCATAGTATTTAAGTTAGAGGATATCAAGTTTAAGAGTGAATATTATCCAAGGACGTGCACCCTTGAGTAGGTGAGTATTGCTGAGTGAACAATATGACTGTTACTGTTTTGTATTAGAGACTAAGTAGGTCTGAGGTGACATGTACGGCTGCCAAGGTGACAAGGGGTAGGCTGCGAAGGTAGGGCTCGCGTGTCAACCTGGCCGGGTGATGGTGCCCACTTGTTTGGTCAAGCAAGCGCTGGCCTGATTGTTACTGGGAGGACATTCCATGGACTTGAATTATCAGGAAGCTGACTGCATCTATGGCTGATGACATCTACAACCAACTCAAGAGATTGCCTTCAGCAATGAGAGAAGTCTCATCCAGTCAGTGGAAGGCCTAAAAAGGAGAAGTGATTTCAGCAGTCAAAAGAGAGAATTTCCGTTTCTACTTCAGCCAGCCAGCCTCTCTTGGAGAATTCATCCAGGACTTTCATTGGCATTCCCTACTTGCAACCTGCCCTTTGGAATTTGGACTTGTGCTTCCCCACAGTCACATGAGACAATTTTTATAAAAATTCCATAATATTTACAGATGTCTTCTGTAGGTCCTATTTCCCCAGAGAACCCTGACTAATACAAGTTATAATAACTATTTTAATGTCCTCATCTGTTAATTCTAATATTTGTGTCAGTTCTGAGTCTGTTTCAATTGACTGATTATTCTCCTCATTATGGGTCATATTTTCTTTTATTTATTTATTTTTATTTTTATTTTTTTTACATATAATTTTTTTTTTTAAATCAAACAATATGATACACAATATATTTGGTTCATAGTAATGCATTCATACAGTATCTGTCCTTTTGTGTCTGGCTTGCTTCACTCAACATAATGTCCTCCAGGTTCATCCATGTTGCCATATGCTTTATGACTTCATTTCTTCTTACAGCTGCATAATATTCCATCGTGTGACTAGACCACAGTTTGTTTATCCATTCGTCTGTTGATGGACACCTGGGTTGTTTCCAACTTTTGGCAATGGTGAATAATGTGGCTGTGAACATCGGTGTGCAGATGTCTGTTCGTGTCACTGCTCTCAGTTCTTCTGGGTATATACCCAGTAGTGGTATTGCAGGGTCACGTGGCAAGTCTATATTCAACTTCTTTAGGAACTGCCAAACAGTCCTCCACAGTGGCTGTACCATCCTGCATTCCCACCAACAGTGAAGAATTGTTCCTATCTCTCCACATCCTCTCCAACACTTGTAGTTCTCTGACTTTTTAATAGTGGCCATTCTGATGGGTGTGAAATGATATCTCATTGTAGTTTTGATTTGCATTTCCCTAATCATGAGTGATGCTGAGCATTTCTTCATGTGTTTTTTTGCCATTTGTATTTCTTCTTTGGAGAAATGTCTATTCAAGTCTTTTGCCCATTTTTTAATTGAGTCATTTGTCTTTTTATTCTTGAGTCGTAACATCTCTTTATATATCCTGGATATTAAACCCTTATCAGATACGTGATTTCCAAATATTTTTTCCCATTGAGTTGGCTGCCTTTTCACCCTTCTGACAAAGTCCTGTGAGGTGCAAAAGTGTTTAATTTTGAGGAGGTCCCATTTATCTACTTTTTCTTTTGTTGCACGTGCTTTGGGTGTGAGGTCCAAGAAACCACCACCTACTACAAGGTCTTGAAGATGTTTCCGTACATTTTCTTCTAGTAGTTTTATGGTCCTGGCTTTTATGTTTAGATCTTTGATCCAATTCGAGTTGATTCTTGTATAGGGGGTGAGATATACAGGTCCTCTTTCATTCTTTTGGTTATAGATATCCAGTTCTCCCGACACCATTTGTTGAAGAGACTGTTTTTTCCCATCAGCATGGGCTTGGTAGGTTTGTCAAAAACCAGTTGACTGTATAGGTGAGGGTATATTTCTGGATTCTCAATTCTATTCCACTGATTGATGTGTCTATCTTTATGCCAGTACCATGCTGTTTTGACCACTGTAGCTTTGTAATATGTTTCAAGGTCAGGCAGTGAAATTCCTCCCACATTGCTCTTCTTTTTTAGAATGCTTTTGGCTATTCGGGTACACTTACCCTTCCAGATGGGTCATATCTTTTTGCTTCTTTGTATATGCCTGGAAATCTTTGATTGGATACCAGACATTGTATATGGCTACTGGTTACTTTTTCATTCCCATACCTATTCTGGGATGCAATTAAGCTACTTAGAAGCAGTTTGATCCTTTAAGGTCATGCTTTTATGAGTTTTTAGGCCTACTTGGAGTAGTGCTCAGTCCAGGGTTAATTATTCTCCACTACTGAGGCCAGGCCTTCTGAATACTTGACCCAATGTCCTGTGCGTGGTGAACTTTCCCAGTCTGGCAGTGGAAACAGGCACTCTCCCCAGCCTTGAGTGAGTTCTGGTCACGGTTCTTTAGTCCTTTCAGATGGGGTTTTCCTCCAAGTAGTTTCCTCAAATGCATAGACTGACCAGCCCTCTGCCAGGTCTTTGGAGTTCTCTCTTTGCATCTCCGGCTGAGCTGGTACTTTGTCTTGAAAGCTCCGGCTATTTCCCCAGACTCTTAGCTTCATCTCTAACTCAGGGAGTTCTCCCTGCCCCACCTCAGTCCCCTCCCTGTGCTACAGCCTGAAAAGTCTCTCAAGGAAGTAAACTGGGGCAGTTGTAGGGCTCGCCTTATTTGTTACCCATTTCTTGGGAATCACTGTCCTTCACTGCCTCATAGCCGACATCTCGAAAACCACTGTCTCTTAGGTTTTGTCTGTTTTTGTTTTGACTGTTTCAAATGGGAGGATAAATACAGTTCCTGTTACTCCACTTTGAGGGGAAGGGGAAGTCCCTTCTTTCTTTTGACAAGGATAAAAGGTGCTTATTTCAGTGTCTATAGCAACACGCCGCATAGAGTTGGTTGTGCAGGTCGTGCACTGTTCGATTCTAGAGGGGCGCTTGCTCCAGGTGCCGTCAGATACAGATTTGTTTATTGTGGCAGCTCCCAGCAGGTGGCAGTGGAGTGTCCGGAGGAAGGAGTCGTTTCCTCACTGGACGGCTATCTGGGGAATGGGAGAGTCTGCATGCGGGCCCTGCCTCTGGCCACTCTGATTCAGAAAGTCTGGAGGAGAGCCCTAGAAACTGCCTTGATTGTTTTTATTTTAGAAAATGTAGAAGCACTAGGAGCCCAGTACTCTTTATTTTTCCTGGTCCATTTAGGAGTAAGTTGTTGAACTGATGCCCCACCATCCCCAATACCTTAGCATGTGTTTCCTACAAACAAGGACCTTCTCCTATGTAACCTCAGTGCAACCATTAAGCCAGCAAACGGACGGCGACCCGGGTCCACAGGCTGATCCTCAGGCCTCATCCCAGTCTCCCCAGTGGTCTCAGTGGTGCTCTCTATGGCAGAAGGAGCCAGCTCAGGAGCGCCCGTTTCCTGTGAGAGTCACGTCTGGACGACTTCCCCTGCCTCCCCCTTGAATTCCATGATTTTGACACCCTGGAAGATGACAAGCCAGCCACTTTGTAAAATGATTTAGGTTTGTCTGATAGTTCGTCTTGATTAGATTCAAGTTCTGTGTCTTGGTCAGAAATGTCAGAAACGATGCTGGACCCTCACAGTGCATGCCCAGGAGGCCAGGACTCCGATTGTCCCATGGCGGATGGAAATTCAGTCGCTTGGTTAAGACGGCGTCTGCCAGGCTTCTCCACTGAAAGGCGCTCCTCCTCTTTAAATTAGAAAAGCCTTTTGTGGGCAGCAACTGAAGTAACGTGGACACTCTCAGTCCAGCCACTCATTTCCCTGTGTCTCCGTATTCCATCCAGCGTGTTCTGACACGTCACTGTAATTATTTATTTCAGCGACGCCAATCTCCCACCCACAGTGCCACGCTCTTTCACAGATGTCCTCTGTAGGGAGACGCTGTCTGTGGGGACGCCCCCGTGCCCCGCTCGGGCTCGGGCTGCACCTGCCCCACCCAGACCTTAAGCCGCCTCGTCTTCATCTGCTTGCCCACGGGCTCTGACCTCCTGCCCAGGCTACCCCACTCACTCCCTGCCAGGCCACCCCACTCACGCTCTGCCAGGCCACCCCACTCACCTCCTGCCCAGGCTACCCTGCTCACCTCCTGCCCAGGCTACCCCACTCACTCCCTGCCAGGCCACCCCACTCACCCTCTGCCAGGCCACCCCACTCAC
>JAKSZT010054202.1:694196-730557 GCA_026826555.1 Tolypeutes matacus | reverse complement strand
TCTGTATCTATCATCTATCTATATCACCTATCATCTATCATCTGTCTGTCTCTATCATCTATCTATCATCTATCTATATCTATCTATCTATCTATCTATCTATCTATCTATCTATCTATCTATCTATCTATCTATCATCTCTCTATCCATCATGTTAGCACAGCAGAAGGGAATGCAATTCTAGAAGTGCAGATCCACAAGAGGCAGTACATATTATGACAAACTCCTTCTTTAAAAGTGATCACGGACACCACAGGCTAAATTATATATTGTTCAAATAGCAACAGAATAAAGTGCATTTCTTGTATCAGATTAGTGAGGGCTGAACTAATAATCATTTGGGGTTAAAGCCATCAAATTCAAGGACCCCAAGAAGGAGCAGCATAGGAGCTGCCCTGGAGTGGAGAGACTTGCCTGCAGTGGACGCTGGTCCCTCGGATGCCACCGGGCACCCATTCCTCTCTGTGGCTCTCCCCTTTGAGGGACTCTGCTGTCAGCCAGGGGACAGGCCTGTGGCTGAGGCTCTGCCACTTGGGCTGAAGTCCCCTCTAGACTCTGAATCCAGGGATGGCCATGGCGCCTCCTGGTAT
Source organism: Tolypeutes matacus (assembly GCA_026826555.1). Taxonomy (NCBI): domain Eukaryota; kingdom Metazoa; phylum Chordata; class Mammalia; order Cingulata; family Chlamyphoridae; genus Tolypeutes; species Tolypeutes matacus. Next base: position 729,967 of record JAKSZT010054202.1, on the reverse strand, counting down.
GGAGGAATGTGTGCCGTGTAATTCCTGTGGCATGGCCCTTTCCAGAACCTCTGGGACTCTGCCTCATTTTCCCATTGGGCCCCCATCTTTCCTTCAATCTATCGAGTCCCAGACATGCTTCCAATTACCCCCCTTTGTGTTCAGGAGAGCTAGAATCAGTTTTGGTCATTATAGGCAGGAAGCCTGATTGATAGCTTTTCCAAGAATTTCTCATCCACAAACATTGCTTGTGCTAATCACGAGTGTTGCTGGTGCAAAGTGTTTAACAAGAAGGAAGTTGGAGTGATTTTAGAAACAAGACCATTCATTCCTTTTTCAATCTAGCATTCCTGAGTTGAAGATTTAAGATGTGCTGGATAAATTCTGGATTTCCTTAAAATGTAGCCATGTTTTCATTACTGATATAATATGCCTCTTTTCATATTCTTCATCTGTGTGACTGCAAAAATTACAAAGAAAAGTTTCTGTTCCCAAAGGGTAACTCCTCTATGAAAAATAGTTGTTGATTTCTATTTTAAGCCCCAGTCATGCTTCTAAGAATGTTTATCTCACTTTACTAAAGCATCATACAATCCACCCTCATGGGCATTCTTTATTCTGACACTTACAACACCGAGTAAGAACACCATCCTTCTTGGGAGAAAAAGCATAAGAAGAATGTTTTTTTCATAAATATGCTTAATGTTCAATTTAAAGTGTGTCTATAGTGGAGAAGGGGGAAAATGGATTTTTCTTGGAATCTTTGAGAGGCAAGTTATAATAACCTTGATTTATCATCTAAAATAAATGATTTTTAAAATAATAAAAATAAATGTTAAAAAGTTATTTGAAATAAACTTGATTTATCATCTAAAAACATTAAGAGTTTTGGCCTTTGGATGCTGACCTTGGAACTAAATCCAAAGGAAATGGATGCAACATCCTTGACTGTTTTGACTGTTCTGTTCACGCTGAATGAGACCATAATTACGAATGCAATTCTAACTTTTGTGCATGGAATTGTTTAGCTTATACTTTAATTTTCAATTTCGCTTTAGCCACGTGATCACCTGGTTCAATCAATTCTCTCCAACTCTGCTACCACCATCTTGTTGCAGGCTGCTATGATCTCCTGCCCAGACGAATACAACGCTTCATTTGATTTCAGTGCCTCCATTCTCATCTCCAATCTCCATTCTCCAATCCACTTTCAAAAGCCAGAGAAATCTCTTAGAAAGATTTCATCTCGTCACGTTATCCTCTGCCCAAATCACTCAATATCTTTCCATTGTGCTTAGGCTAGAAACCAGAATTCTTAACAGGCTGAGAAGGTGCAGTGCTATCACTATTTTTACCATTAAAAAACAAAAAAACAAAAACAAAACTCTGAAACATGAGAGGGTTAGCTCATCAATAGCTCATTATTTCAGATCAGATTTTCAAATTCATAACATGCAACAGCCTCATCGTTCAATAACTCTTGATCAGTCAGTAATCTGTCAAAGTTCATTCCTTTGATAGGGAAAACCCTAAAATGGCGAAGGAACAGGAATGCCGGGCTTGATGGAAAGAAGATGTTGAAACCAACAAAAATGTTCAAGTTGGCAAAAATAAGAACCAAGAAAGAAAGACACCCATCCCCCAGGCAGGGCCCAAGCTGCCCACCCCCAGGTGGAGCACGATTCCAAGAGCTCAGAACCGTACGGAGAAAATGTAACTTTTGACCTATAGTCACTGTTTTTAAAAGGGAAAAGGGTGTGTGTGTGTGTGTATCAGTGGGAAATAAAAACAAAATGATATGATTTTAGAATAAAGTCGTTCAGGCTGCAGCAGCTTCCTCAGCGGGCAACTGGCCAGGCACAAAGAGCACTGGTGCCCAAGGGACACCTTCAATGTCAGAGTCGAACAGCAGCTCTATTGGCCTCTGACTCCGGGTGAGCCAGCCATAGCCCCTGCCTGCCTAAAGGAGAGGGCCCACGCAAGACACAGTCTATTTTTATGGCCCTGGCAGGAAGTGGTGTCTCCCTTGCAGAGATCTGTTGCTTATTCTAGGTTGAGGGTCAGGAGAGCTGTAAACTGGCGTGGTTTGACGTGAAAGTTCTTCAATCCCGAGGTACATCCTTTGCAAAGCCAAGGACAGTATCTTTGTTCTCTGGAGAAAAGTGTAGGAGACTATCCCATATTAGCTGCCTCCTATGTGCCACACCTGCTGAGAGTTGTCTCATGAAACCTTTGCGACAGCCAGTTATTTCCATTTTCCGGATAAGGAGGTGGTCTTAGAGAGCTGCGGCGTGCACCTGCTGTTTCCTGAATGCGCAGCGTCCTCCCTTCTTTCTCTGGTTTTCTTTCAGGGTCATGCCTTCCCCTCCCAGCCAAGGAGTCCCACTCTCTTCTGGCCAGTCCTGTTCTCTTCCCAAAGTGACCCATGGATGGAAAGTGGGTGGGGCTGATTCACCTCTCCCTGGTGTACCTGTCACTGTGACTCCCTGGGCCACCCTGGCTTATCGCCTTCCTGAGGTCTGGTTCTTCAGCTTTTCTTCTAAGGCTTCCTTTGTGCCCTACACTGGCCAGAGAGGATTTCTGTTGCTTGCAACTAGATCGCCCTGACTGAAGCGAGTGCTCTGTGGCTTGCCCAGTCGCTGGCGTACACTTCCACTTCTAGTGCCCCCCTACTTCTCTCGACTCCATCCGGCTGCTGCCGAGGATACGCTCCGGGGTGCAGCGTGTGTGGAGTGTAAGCCACCTCTGCAGACGAGACAGTGGAGGAGGTGGTCGACGCTGTGCTCCCTGGGCCCAGGTGGCCCCAACCCCAGGCCCTTGGTTCGTGCTTCTTGGTGCAGGGGGATGGCTCGGGGCTGCTGTGCTATCTCAGTGTGCTTTGCATGCGGCCAAATGGCCTGGAGGCCTCCAAATACCTGTTCCTGGAACTGTTTCTGCATCTGAAATTCCACCATAAGAGCCACTAGCTGTGGGACTATTTGTAGAAAGTTCTTGTTAAGTAGCATTAGGCTAGGGGTTTGATTACCCTTATGTGATAGCAGGTGTATTTTTAGTATATATTGATTGAATGTCTAATGCGAGCATAATGCTTTTGAATGAAGTATTTTATTCATCACAGCAGCACATATGTACATTTGAAAAATGGTAGTAAATCCTGTGGGAACCTCATGAAAGTTTGAGTCCATGGGAAACAAGGCAGGCAGATGGCTTCGAAAATCTGGTAATAGCCATCCCCACCCCCACCCCCAAAAGCTGCCTGGTCTTCAGCTGCTACTGTACTGTTAGCACATCAGAGTGGATTTTCAGAGAGCAGGGGCCTGGGGGAATCACACCCACAGAAAGCGTGTGTTGGAGCTCCCCCTTGCTAAAGCAGGCCCCTGGAAGATGGTTCCAGCGGGGCCTGGCCTGGGATTCTGCAGGCAGCTGAGGCACCTTTGAGCGAGGTTTAACTGGGCATGGCTCTAAAGGCAAGTTCTGTGCCTTATGGTTTGTTTAGGTCTTTTTTTTTTTTGGTCGACTCTTCTTTTCAGAATGAATAGGGGGAATACAGGAAATACAAGTCTTGGTTTTAGGGACAAAAATTCCTTGCTAAAATTGTCTTGTGAAACTTAGATCCATGGCTGTGGTTTGGCAACTATACCGTGCATATTAGGTTCTCTGGATGAGCCTAAGGTGTAGGACTGTGAGGAGTCTACATATGGGGGGCTGGACACCTGGGGAGGAGAGTATCTTCTAAAGAAGATAGGGGAGGAGTATTTAATCTTGTATGGGTAAGGAGCCTGGAAGGAATAGGGCCCAGAATGGAAGGAAGATATGGAGAAAGAAATAATTAGGGGTATGACCAGCCCCAGGGACTAACGACAAAAGCTACCGTTCCAGATCCCACTCAGGATCTGTGCAAATGCCTGCTTAGGACTCCCGGTAGCCTAGGTCACAGGTGTTATCTCCACCTTCCTCATTTTTAGAAAAGAAGCAGAGGTCAGGGTTGTTACGAAGTTTTATCAGATCTGTTGCTCGTCAAAGCCCGTCCTCATTCCCGCAGGGATTTGAAACGTCTGCGGGGTAACATTTAAGAAAGGGGGAGCACTCTTCTCATATCGATGGGCATGTGGCTCCCGTGGTTGAAGACTGAAGGGGACATTTAGTGACAACTTAAGTCCAGGAACCCACCTCCCCAAGGGCAGGGCAGTTTTCCTCAAGGAACAAGGAACCAGACTGTGCCCAGCTGTGTAACGTGAGGCTTAGCCTCTTCAGCTGTGAAATGGGGAGCGCAGTCCCTCTCGCATCAGAACCAGGTTCGGCCAGAATAACAGAAGACACAAATCAACAGTAGCTTAAGCAAGATAGAGGTTTATTTCTCCCTGGCATAAATTAAAAAAAAACTCTGGAGATGTAAAGTCCAGAACTTGTATGGTGGTTCCATGGTTATGAAGTACTCAGGCCCTTTCTATATTTTTGTTATGCCATTCTCATCACATTTCTTCCACCTCATAGTCTGAAATAGCTGTTGTAGCTCCAGCTATCACAACTGCTTCTGTTCCTCAGGAAGGAGGAAGGGCCAAAGAAGGGCACACCCTCCCCTTAAGGCCACGCCCCTCCTGGAAATTGTGCATTCCATTTCTGCTTGCATCCCATTGGTCAGAACCCAGGCACACGCCAAACCCAGCTGCAAAGGAAGGCGAGAAGTGTCTTTATTCTGTGAGGCCACAAGTCTAGCAGAAACTGAGAGTTTTATTACTACAGAAGAAGGGGAGAATGGATATTGAGCTTGGCAGGAAGATGAAATGGGTTAGAGGTGTGTAAGAACCCGGCACTTAGTGAAGACGAGGTAAGCGCTAGGCGTAAATCCTTCCTTCCTCTACGAGTTTCTTGGGAGAACTTTCCACTTTGGTCATATCCGCTTTGCTATATAATGAAGAGCTGATCGGGCACTCGCCTTCCGGAGTTCTTCTTTCCTAGCACTTCGTAACGGGGAAGCTTTGTTTATTATTCCTCTCGTTATGGAGGCATCGTGACCGTTTTTACCCCTTGCTGCTCAGAGGGCTTCTTGCAGGGGGAGCGCCCGTATCTCTGCTGCTGCAGTCCTGGGCTCTCCACTTCTCTAACTGCGACAAAGGGACGTCGATGTCGTGCTCGAGCGTGATGACCGGGACACGGAACGCCGTGCTCACCTTGACCTTGGGACACTACTGCTGCTCCTGGCACCGTCCAAAAGGCAGTGTAGACTATGCCACGTGCAAGCCACGAGCAGGCTATCTGGCTCCATATACAAAATACACAATAAATCCAGCCCCGTAAATTTAAAAGTTTGTCGAGAAGCATGTAATTTCTGGGCTGTAGGCCGTGCGGGTTTGAAAGGAGGACTGTGTTCTCCGCACGGGGAGGAATCACTCCCGCCATGGAATGGAAATACCGACCATGCTTTGGAAGAACTGGTCTTGAATTATGTAAATCTTGACTTGTTCGCAGTCTTCAGGGACGCACGACTCCTGTAACATGTAGAGAATTCCAGAAAACGACACCACAGCTGAGGTAAACGAACACCAAGGGGCAGGAAGAGACAGCCTCAGGTGGACAGAAAGTGAGAGGGAGTGTAAAGGGACAGGGGCTGAGAGGGCCGTCTGTATGTCTGTCCTTGTGCCAGTACCATGCTGTTTTGACTACTGTGGCTTGGTAATAAGTTTTAAGATCAGAAAATGTGAGTCCTCCCACTTCATTCTTCTTTTTAAAAATGGCTTTGCCTATTTGGGACCCCTTACCCTGCCATATAAATTTTAAGATTGACTTTTCCATTTCTGCAAATAAAGTTGAAATTTTGATTGGGATTGCATTGAATCTGTAATGTAGTGGGTCTCAGCCACCATTTTAAAAAACATTGAAATTGAATCCATCAGGATAGAACAGAAACGAATGCAAATATTGGACACAGCAGCATAGCAGGGCTAAGTTTTGTGTCCTGGATGTTTTGTTTCGTTTTTTTTTTTATAGATGGATGTGAATGTACCAGGTCACCGTGTGAAATGCTACTTCTCATCGCGGGTCATGTTCGGAATCTTTGGAAAATTCCGAGCTAGCGGGATCATCTAGTCCAGCGTTTCTCCAGGATCAGTTTGTCAATGAAAGTGTTCCTTTCGAAGGGGATTTCCTAATTAAACTGGCAGAGTGCTCTAGAGCACGTGCCTGGCCCTTCTGGAGGGAAATCTCCTCCCGAGACCTCAGGCTGCTTGGAGATATATAGGAGCTGAGGCTATTGTCTCCTTCTGCAACGCCAAATCCATTGCATGGAGAAAATTTCAAACGTACTTGAACATTGAATGCCCTGCCCCCCATATTTTATTTTTAATCACCAAAGAGCACCTCTGGCTCTTTCCCAGACATGACCTGAGACGCCTGCCAGGTTCAGTGGAATCCGTCGGTGTGACTTTGGGGCCACGGGGGCGTGGGACAGCCCTCGGCGCCTGACCTCCCACCAGCACGACCGCTCGCCAGCGCCCTTCCTGACACTCAGAGGCCTGGGACGTGGGGGACATTGTGCCCCACCAGGCCTTAGGACGCTTTTGTGCTCTCTCTTTTGGCCTTTCTGAGCCAGGCACCCAGCATTTGCCGGGCAGCAGCCAGTCGCTGGGGAAGCTCCTGGGAGACCAAGACAAGGAAGTGGCCCATGTGGGGACTGACCCTGTGACCTGGGCCTCCTTCTTTATGCCTGGCAAAACGGAACACTCTGCAAGGAGAGAGATTAAGTCCTAGCAGTCTATCAGGACTCCTGCTCTTCTCCTGCCATTGGCAAGGAGGTCAGTGCAACTTAGAGGCCGACCTGGCGCTAGACCGTGCTCAGGCTGTAGCACCTGGACGCAACCGTGGGCCTCACGGGTAAAGTCAGGGTGTTGCGTTAAGTGATCATATTGACACAGAGTAGTGGAGCCAAAAGGGGTCTCAGAGGGCTTTTAGTCAAGCCTTTCATTGAATAGAAGAAGAGACTGAGGTTCCAAGAGTCTGAGCGGTTTGTGTCAGACCACTCAGCACTCAAGCTCCAGAGCACCTCTGGAGGAGGACGTTTGGCTCCTCTTCCCCAGCCTCCCCACCTGACCAGCTGCCATCCTCAGGCCCTTTTCACAACAGTGTTTTCCAGTACATAAAGCAACCACAGCAGAGGCAGCCAGGGCGTGTAGCTCACCTTAGAGAGCCTTGAACAGCCTCTAAGAAAAAGCAGACAACAATTACAGAAATTGCGGCTGTTTAACTGTAGCATTTGCATACTATGCTATTTCTAAGTGCTTAAAAAAATCTAGTTAGCTTAACATAAGTACATGAAACATTTCCCCTGTTTCCTCTTAGCAAAGTTTTTCCTTAATACCAAATAAATGGCATTTGCATTATTGGATGTTTGTCCAACCTCTTAATTAATCAAGACTTGCGGATGTAACGGATAGAGATAAAATCAAGCGTGTTTGAGCAAAAAAGGTGACTTTATGGCTCACATAAGTGGAAATCCATTCACAGCTGGAATCAGAGATTTAAACAAAATGGTCGAGATGCCCGAGAGTTTAGTTGTCCCTCTTGCTCTCACACATGCTCTCAGCCCTGGACAGCTCTGTGTGGATGTGGCCTGGTTTCATTCTGCTGTGCCCTTGGGGTGGGGAAGATGTTTCCAGCAGCCCGTTTCCAGCTGTACACCAAAAAGGATAAGACCCCTTTTTCTCTTGCTGTAAATGAAAAATCCTGGGGAAGAAGCCTGGCCGTGAGGGGCCGCGCGGCCCAATCGCTGTGACCGGTGATTGGATTACTACGAGGCGCTGTGCGTGGGTCTCGTGCCCACAGCTATGGCTACGGCATCCGCGTTCTTGGGTCCACAGGGCCAGATTCTCATGTGTGCGTCCGAGGAGAAGCAAAGGAGCCGGGTTCTGTATCACGGGAACCAAGATGCAGAGTCACACGTGAACAGGTGACTAGGGAAGCTGAGACTGAAGGCGAGAGACTAGGGGTCTCCAGGAATGAAGCCAGTGCTGGGGGCAAATATTTACTTGTCCACACCTTGTTCCCAGGTAGGTGTTTGCAAAAATATGGCAACATTGGATTATCCTACCCCCATTCTTAGCCAGGTCCCCATAGCTACTGTTCAGATGAGGTGCCCAAGTTACATAATTCTTACTAGTAAGTATACGTTTGCTCTGGGGTTATTGGGAAAACATATATCCACTGATACTGCTGCTGCCGCTTCCCTTTTCCTTCTTCTTCTGATGAAAGATGGATATGATACCTGGAGTTACTGCAGCCATCTTGAAATCATGAGGGAAAGGCCAAAAGCATGGAGAGCTGCCAACCAGGGCCAGCTGCTGTTAGTCAGACCTTTTGCTAAGAAAGAAAGCAATCCCCCCCATCTCAGTTTTGCTACACTGCTATTGCAAATACCACAAACTGGTTTTGGCTTAGACAACAGGGCTTTATTGGCTCACAGTTTCCGAGGCTGGAAGGCTGGCTTCCTCCTGAGGTTGGAAGCATTCTGGCAGCTGGCAATCCTTCATTCCTTGGCTTTCCTGTCACGTGGCTATGCCCTCTCCTTTCTCTTCCAGGTTCCATTGACCTACAGCTCCCTGCCCCTTCCTGTAGCTTTCTCTCTTTACATCTGAATTTCTTCTGCTTATAAAGTAATCCCTTCAGCAAATGGTGCTGGGGAAACTGGATCTCCATTTGAAAAATAAAAAAGAGGACCCCCTACCACACACCATATACAAAATTCAACTCAAAATGGACCAAAGATCATAATATAAGAGCCAGAACTATCAAACTCCTAGAAGAAAATGTAAGGAAGCACCTTCAGGACCCTGCATTAGGCAGTGGTTTCTTAGGCTTTACGCCCAAAGTGCAAGCAGCAAAAGAAAAATAGATAAAAGGTTAAAAACTTTTGTACTTCCAAGGACTTTATCATGAAAGTAAAATGACAACCTACACAATGGGAGAAAATATTTGGAAACTACATATCCGATAGAGGATTATATCCCAAATATATAAAGAAATTCTTCAACTAAACAACAAAAAGACAAACTACCCAATTAAAAAAATGGGCAACAGACTTGAATAGACATCTCTCCAAAGAAGAAATACAAATGGCCAGAAAGCACATGAAAAGATGCTCATCATCACTAGCCATCAGGGAAATGCAAATCAAAACCACAATGAGATACCATTTTACACCCATTAGAATGGCTGCTATTAAGAAAACGGAAAATAACAAGTGTTGAAGAGGATGCGGGGAAATAGGAACACTGGTTAATTGCTGGTGACAATGTAAAATGGTGCAGCTTCTGTGGAAGACAGTTTGGTGGTTCCTCAGAAAACTAAATATAGAACCACCACATTACCCAGCAATCTCGCTTCTAAGTATATACCCAAAAGAAGTGAAAGCAGGGAGCACAGATATTTGCACATGGAGGCTCATAGCAGCATTAGTCACAATTGCCAAAAGACGGAAGCAACCCATGTGTTCAACACCCAATGAACGGATTAACAAAATGTGGTGTATATATGCAGTGGAATATTATCCCTCTATGAACAGGAATGAAGTCCTGGCACATGCAGCAACGTGGATGAACCTTGACTGTGGAGTGAAATAAGCCAGGAACAAAGGGACAATATTGTATGATCTCACTGATTTGAAACAATCAGAATAAACAAACTCACAGAGTCAGAATCTAGAATACAGGTTACCAGGGGGTGAGGTGGGGATCGGGAATGGGAAGCGAAGGCTTAAAGAGCCCAGGGCTCCTGTTTGGAATGATGGAGATGTTTCGGGAATGGATGGTGGTGATGCAGCACAGCACTGGGCATGCAATCAGCGGCACTGAAATGCGCATCTGGATATGATTAAAAGTGGAAATGTTGGTTGTATATATGGCAACAGAATAAAAAGAATTTTAAAAATCCATGGAACTGCATTACACAAACCCTAAATTTTAGTGAACCCTAAATTAAACCATGGACTTCAATTAATAGTACAATTATAAAAATGTGCTATCGTCAATTGTAACAAATGTTCCACATCAATGCAAAGTGGTGGTGATAGTGTGGTGTATGGGAATCCTGTATTTTCTGCGTGATTATTCTGTAAACCCACAACTTCTCTAATGAAGAAAAAAAAAGATAAAAAAGAGTTCCTATTTATAATGTTTCATACCCACAGGAATGCAGATTGAGAACACACGCTTTTTTTTTTAAGCCACTGAAGTCATGTTGTCTGGTACTTGACATTAAAATATTCCTGATACAATAGACAAATCAGATGCATTTGTAGCCAGAAATAAAATCTAACATTATAGAAGCTGGTACAGTTCTCTGCCTCTCTTAAAGAGTATGTAATTACCTATTCTTTCAAACTTTGGGAAACAGTAAGAAGACAAAGTTGTTTTTGTTTTTGTTTTACCCAGAGGAAGCTTACAATTAGCTAGAGCTCAAAATTTAGGCCAGTGTTGCACAAGGAATTCCTTCTCATGTTTAATTCCCCAGTGCTGCAATTAAGCCCATTTGCTTTTTATTTCATCCTTAGTAGAAGTAAGGAATGGCTAGTTACCATCTTTTTAATAGAGGAGATGACTTAATTAAGATGCTCTCCCATCCCAATGCGTGTGTGTTTCAGCTTGTTTTTCCTGGTTAACTAACACCAATTTCTTTGTCATGTCCTTATAGATCTTATTTGTCAAACCTCTAATCTCTACATGAGGTTTGATCAGACAAACACTCTATAGTGAAGTTTTTAAAAACATGTGTGGTCCCTAACAACCTCTTGTCCAGCAGGTGAATAACACTGTGCTGACTCGGTTTCCCCAATCTGAAATCCCTGCAGACCTCTCCTAGATCCCTTGTCTTCCGAGCATGACTCTGCTCCCGGTTCTGAAATCAGAATTGTCCCGGGCCAGGGAATCGGGTTCGGCCAGTGCTCAGGGATGCAGGCTTTGGGTGGAGTCAGTGTGTCTGCTGGGGTCGTTTTGACCTTGCAGTTCTAGTTCCCTGGGGACTGGATTCCTCAGGTGGCCTTCAGATGCTCCGGAAGTTTACTCCCCCGTCTGCTCTGACCCCTTCCTCTGGTACCTGCTCCCCGAGCCTCCGGTGGCTGCACCCTCCTTTACTCTCTATTGCTCCACTTCAGCCGGTGGACATGGGACTCGGGCGTGGCTGGTCAGAGCACTGACCACGCTGGCCACGGGGACTGGCTTGAAGATAGGCGTGTGACCCAGCCAGGCTCATCAAAGCAGCGACACTCAGTGACAGGCTCTTCTAAGAGTGATTGGGAGAGGAAAGCCCCTTTCCCACCGGGGTTGCTGTCAGGATAGGAGTGAGCCTGGCACCCTGGCAGCCATCTTGCCACCAGAAAGGGACAAGCTGCCTAAGAAGAGAGCCAACAAGGAGGGAGAGGCGATAGAGAGAAGGAAAGCTAGATCTTGAAGAAACCGGACCCTGCTGCATAAGAACCTTCTGCTGACTTTCTAGTTTCATGAACCAATACGTTTCCCCCCCCCCTTTTTTTTTTTTAACTTAAGCCAATTTAAGTGGGTTTCCTGCCCTGAGCCCTGAGTGCCTTCTGAGTGGGTGCCCAGATCCTACCTGGGTTATGCAGGTGCCATGTTCAAACCTCTTGCTCAGTATCTCCCATCCTTTGGACTATCTGTGAGACTCAGGTCCTTCCCTGCCAGTCACTGTGGAAGTTAGCCCCGGAATACACACCCCCAGCCCTATTCAGAGGCCCTTGGGGCCCCACCCACATCCCCAGTGATCCTTTTACTGGCTGCTGCTACAGGTTCGCCCCATTGGGGTATTGGAGTTAGCCCTTGAAGAGACACCCAAGCATTATGGTCTCCTCGGGGCTTCCCTGAGCTAACGGTTGACTGATGTGGGCGCACAAAAGCCTCAGGCCTTTGCCTCAAGGAGCAGCAGAGGCCGCTGAACAATTTATACTCTAGAGCTCCCCACAGGATCAGGCTGAGGCCAAACCTCACCGGACACCACATCCGTGCTTCGCTTCTCCCCATTCCCCATTCCTTAAAAAATGACTTGCACAAGAATCTATTTCAAGCTCTGTTTCTGGGGAACCCGACCTGTGGCAAAATGTGGTTTCCACAGTGTCTTCCACCCCACACACTTTTCTCAGGATGTGGATCCTCCCACGGAGAGGTGTGGTCTGGCTCCCTGCCCTGGAGCCTGGGTGGGCTTGGGACTCTTCTGACCAACAGAAAACGGTGACAGTGACGCTGAGTGACTCTGAGCCTAGGTCACAAGAGGGATGCGGCTTCTGCCGTGCATGGAGAGTGTCAGCCTGGAAACCTTCAGCCACCATGTGAATTACTCGAGTCCAGGAAGAGAGACTGCCTGGAGAGGCCCCAGGACTCCTGGGGGAGAGAGAGAGAGCTAGAGAGGGGCTTGGCCAGCCCCCAGCTCCTCCAGCCTCTAGGTAGGGCCCACCCCCAGCCACCATCTGACTGTAGTGACATGAGATCCCCTGAGCCAGAACCACCAGCCGAGCCCTTCCCGAATTCCTGATGCACAGAAACTACGAAGGGTTGATTACCTTTAAGCCAATAAGTCTGTTATTCAGCTACAGAATCTACTTAAGACCCCAATTCTTACACTCTGTCCCGACTTCAGCCTTGTTTGGCAACCGAACCAGCCAAGTTCTCCCAACATGTGTTGATAGTCCCACCAGCAAAGGCATCTGGAGGAGTGGAGCTGTCCGGGTTTTCCCCCCGGTCACTGTCGCTCCCCCAGTGCCCGAGGGGGCCTGTGGATCAGGACTGCACGGCGTGCTGTGTGGTCAGGCAGATGAGTCAGGAGCTGCATGTCCTCTCCCAACCGCATCCTACTTGTAAAATTAATAGTGCTTTCTGGGAAAGTCCCCGACGCCAGGATTTGAAACTCCCGAAGCAGCTGCTAATTGTGCCTGGGTTCTGTTTGACTTAAAATGGTGATGCAGGTTCTTCCACGTGTCATAATGAGAACCAAAAAAAGGAACTTCAGGCTGAGGGAAGTAGCAGGGGCACTTTTGGTGCCTGTCCCCTTGTGGGCCAAAGGCTTCTTTCTCCCGCTGGTCTGAGGACTGAGGAGTCTGAAATGAAGGTCCCCCCTAAGGCGTGTGTATGCAGGGGGTAAGGTGGGAGGGGCCGGCCGCTAAGGCCGGGGGCGTTTCAAAGGTCTTGGAGACATTTTTCTTGCACATTTTAACCAACATTTCAAAAGCACACAAAAAATGGGCTTCTGAAAACGCAGCCCCACTCTTTCAAAGAAGATAGGGCCACAAATCAGTTGCCTACCCAGACAAACCCCCAGGATCTTGGCTTCGTTTTGTTTCACAGTGGGACAAGCAGGAATGGAGGGCGGGGGCCTGAGGAGACTCTTCTTGGGATTCCTGCTTCAGATTATTAGCTTTACACTTGAGAATCGACACAGCACTGGCATTGCAGGGTTTCCATTCGCAGCTCTTTCTGGTGTGCACAGACTGCTTCAGATCCTTTTCTTACACTGCTTTGTTCCTGACTGTTCTGCTTAGCTAATGCTTCATAACAAATGACCCCAACCACAGAGTGCTTCAAACAACAACTGTTTGGCTATTTTCTCACAGTTTCTGAGTCTGCATTTGGGGAGGGCTGGTTTGGGGGATTCTGCCGGGTCTGTGGTGGTTTCAGTCAGCGAGGGGCTTGGGGAGACAGGGACTGGGTGGTCTCCCCGCGTGGACTCTTCCTCGGGGCCGCTGGACTGCTTACGTGGAAGCCGAAAGTCTCCTGAGCGAAGGTGCCTTCTAGCCACAGAAGCCACACAGCTTTTTTACACCACATTCTGTTGGGTACAAGTGAGTCACAAGCGGCCCAGATGACGGAGAGGGGTGTCAGGCCCCTCCTCTTGGTGGGGGGTGGGAAGGTCGGTGTAGAGGAGCGTGTGGGAAGTGGCGATGGCGCCAGGGCAGGTGGAGAGTGTTTGTAGCAGAGGCGCTAGGTTTAAAGCCAGGGACCTCCTGGAGCGTCACTGTGGCTCTGACATAACCGTGGCTGCCAACGGTGCCAGCCTACGCAGGAAATCGACAGCTATGTAGCTGTAGATGAAGCATTACAGGGGCTAGGAAATGAAAAGAAAAGAGAGCATGTGGGGCAGGAAGTGCCGGGGCAGCCCGTCTCTGGAAATCCAACCGCCTCGCTGCCCAAGCGCGGCTCCTCAGCATTCCCGCGGATTCTGGGAGGTGCCGAGGCCTCCCTCTGATTCCCATCACACCGCAAGGTGGCCAGGGTCCACCCCGCAGCCAAGAAGCCCGCTGGCTCGCTCGGCTGTTTAAAGCGAAGTTTATTTACAGACTCTTGGGGCCTCCAGCTGGGGTTCGAGAAGAGACAAGTGCAGGGCTTGCTTTTGGAACCGGTCTCCCTCCTTAAGATGATCGGCATCGTGTCCTTGAGAGGGAAGGCCGGGGGGTAAGGACTTGCCTTGCTGTCCCTGTCCTGTGAGATGCAGCAGTCTGTCTTTTAAAGAGGTGGAAACACCTGTGAAACTACGGATCATTCCTGGCTAGCAGCCTGAGGCCAGATGCTGGCTGCCAATGCCTGGAGAAGCAGCAGCTACTCCACCTGCTCTACGGCCAGGATCTCGTGCCCTTTTCCCTGCCTGCCGGGGCCCTCGGCAGCTCTTGATCCTGGGGGCTGGAAACTCCGGGGCGGGAGGCACAGCCTCTGTGGTGGCCGACAAGAGGGCTCCATTCTCCAGCCCCCCTTCAGCTGAGTAGAGGGGGACTGGCAGTGGGAGGGGGTACGGCCGGCCTGCAGCCCCTCACTTTGAAAGCCTCCAAACGTTTGCAGAGAGGGACGGACAGACCAGAAGGAGTGAGCAGGAGGGAAAGTGGGGCTGGGCAGGAAGCATTAGATCAATAGAGTATGTGCACATTAGCCCCTGATATGGGTGCACTCACTTGCTTTTTCCTTCCTTCCTTCCTTCCTCCTTCCTTCCTTCCTTCCTCCTTCCTTCTTTCCTGCCTCCCTCCCTTCCTCCCTCCCTCCCTCTCTCCCTCCCTCCCTTCCTTCCTTCATCATATTATTTTAGAAGCCAGACAGCTCTAGGAAAAGGAGAAGTGACTAGATCAGAGCCCTCACGTGGCTGGGAAGATAGGAGAGGAATAAGCAGCCACCATATCAGGTGATGCAGGTAAACCCTGGTTAACAAGAGCTTTTGGGAGGAAGAGCCTTTATACAAAGTCATACTTGGGGAAAAAAAGAAAAAGCACTAATCTCAAGAAGCTATGCTCACACCTGAGAGCCTGTGCCCCACGGTAACAGTCAAGGGGGAAATAACGCTAAGCAGCGTTTCCATCTACGCGCACAGGAACGGGTGGGAAGAGGTCCTTATATTTGCCTGCTGATCTTCAACATCAACCTTCCACGTCTGATCTCCCTCCTCAAAACAACACACACACACATTTCTCTCATATCAGCATAGTAGGGACTCAGACATTCCAGAAGACAGACTTACCCTGTGCTTCCACAGTTCAAGCCGTTGCAGAGGGAAGCAGAGGGGGCAGAAACTGTTATTCGCGATTTCCGGGTTGGCCCTGGCTCCTTAGAGCTGCGCCTAAGTCCGGGGTGCTCATGGAGGGCCACGGCATGACTGGTTGTGGGGGCTTGGAGCCAAGGACCCCAGGAAAGGCACGGTCTCCATCTTAGTCCATCCCCGTGGGCCTGAGCCCGCTGTAAATAGGAGCTGCCCGCGAGGCTCTTCGGTTAGGGTGTGGCCGGCCTGTCAGGATGGGCCCTAACCTATTCCTGCAGTCCTTTAGGAGCAGAAGGAAATTCAGACACACAGGGAGAGAGCCACCGGGAAGCCAGCGCGGGAGTCGTCAGGGCCGGAACCTTCCACCCCGTGAGCTGCCCACAGCTGTGCCGAGCAGTGTCGGTTAGGCTTCGAGTGAGAGCGAACGTATCAGATATTGCAACCAACACTTGTAGCTAAAGTCTTCCCATTTTATCCCATCATCCAGGCGCGTTTTCCTCATTCAACAAGCATTTGTCTGGCCCTGTGCTAGATGCTAATTAGTAAATGAGATGTTTATTAAAGGGATTTCAGGTATCAACAAATGTTAAGGGAGGAGGAGTAGGCCTGCCTGGAATTAGAGCCCACTGGCTGTTTAGGAAAGACTTGAAGCTATTCTGCCTTTGTTATTTTAAGGTGCTTGGACTAGTGAAAGAAAGCACTGAAGTCAGAGTCAGAAAGCTTGAGCTTGGTTCACCATTTATTAACTGCGCTACCTTGGGCCAATCTCTCGATTTCTCCAGGCCACGGGTTCATTTTCTGTCAACCCACCAGTGGTACTGCACTGAAAGCTTTCTGAGGACAGGGACAGTCCCTCTGCTCCCCACTGTCTCCCCGGCAGAGTTCTGGCATGTGGCAGGTGCTCGAGAACTACTTTCTAAACGAGCGCGCAATGACTTCCTGACGCCGGACTCTGCACTTGTTGAGGCCTGCGTGAAGTGGGCTCTGACAGCACCCCTGGCTCCCAGGGTGTGCATGATGCTTCCAGAACATCGGATGGATGCCGGTAGGGTGCAAGTTGGAATAGTCTAGGTTATACAGAAACAAACAACCGCTTGCCTGAGTGGCCGGAAAGCAAGTGACTGTCGGTCAGGGCACAGAACCACTGCCGTTCAGAGGCGCCCCCTCTTCTCTCCATCCCTCGGGGGCCCACGGGGGGTCGCCAGTGCCTTGCTGGAGGCTCTCAGCCTAACAAGGAAGGGCCCGTGCTGGAAGTGGCGCTAGAGTCTGCTGACCATCATCTGCCAGCCCCAGAGTGCCAGGAAGAGCAAGTCCATACTTGGGGACAGTGCCGACGCAGCCCCCGTCCTGCCTCATGGGGGACAGCCCGACAGGGAGCCGGTGGGAACAGCCCTTTCACGGGCCCCGGGCCCCAGGGCCCTCACCTCCGCCTCAGGGGCTGGCCCGCGCCCGAGGCCTTTCAGTGAGGACGGAGGTCACAGCCTGTGCCCTGGCCGCCGGAGGGACGGAGGGCCATTCTTCTCTCCTCCTACTGAAGACCTAAGTGCTTCCATCCGGCAAATCCCAGGAGCTGAACTGCTGTCCCCGGGTGGTCAGCCCCGGCCGGTCCCTGACTCCCAGCGGCTGCTCCCTGCGCCCCTTTCCCCGGTCGGGGAGCTTCATCTCTTCTTGGAAGGCATGTGCCTGGGATGATGGGGTAGGGGAAGGAAGGGAGCTATGATGGGAAAATGCTTCTACTTCATTTCACATTTTTCCATATCTTTCTCATTTTAGACGTGGACCTTGACTTTTGAAACTTTATACTTGAAATTTTATTCTTTAAAAATATTGTGATTCCTCTCCCTTGTGGCAAACCACGTTTCCTTCAGCCACGGAGTGCATGGGAGGAGGGTTGGTAAGCAAAATGAGAAAGCGGGTGGTGGCGGTGGAAGGGAAATCATATCTATCAGTATATCAAAGTATTAGCTCACCGTTTATTTAGTCATAGTTTCTGTCCACAGCCTCCTTTTTTGACATCTGTGAAAGGGACAGGGCTCATGTATATTTAAACTGTGTATTTTCCTCCCTCTGTGGCACACGAATGGACTAAGCAGCGCGGGCTGTGGGTGTGGATGGCTCCTGCACGCAGGATTCCTGAAATTCCCTCTTTAGGGCTCTTTCCTCCAGCGAGCAGATTCCATCTCAGCCACAGGGGGGCCCCTGCTCCCTGAACTGCCTGTGGACTGAGACTGGGAATTCAGAGGAAAAACGAGGAGTGGATCTGGGAATATAACAACAATGTGTGGTTTTTTTTTTGTATGAGGCACAAATGGGGTATTTGGCAACCCAACACTTCCTCCAATTGTAGCTGCCTGTGGGTGGTGTTTGCAGAGTGCTGGCTTGACTTGACTTTGGACAAAAGTCCCTGGCCTTGGCTGGGGAACGTCAGGTATGGAATATCCTCACAAGGCTCCTTCCCCACCGCGCCCACACGTCCAGTTCACGCCGCCACGCCACGGGGAGGTGCCTGGGGCGCCCGCTTCACTGCAGCCAGGAGAGCCGCGGCCTTGCCAGGGGCTGCCCGGGGCCACCCGCTTATAGGGGAGCTTAGAGGAGAGCCTGTCGCCTTCGCGGGCGGCTCCCTGCGGTGTTTAGTGCGGAGCAGGTGGCCAGACGGTGAAGCAAAGGGCCCTGAAATGGGGAGCCCTGGGCTCCCCACCAGTAGTTCTTGCACCTCCGGAGCTTACCTGCGTTTCCCTCTCTCTCCCCCCGGCCGCCAATGTAAGATCTGGGTTTCAGGGTCCCGTAAACAGACAATTAGGAAAGCAGCTCTTCGAGTTCTGAAGCGCTCGCTGGGCCCATTCTCTGCCATAAGGGTAGTTGTTTTTCTCTACAGAATAGTGGGGGAAGTTGGGGGGGCACAGAGGGAGGTGAAATTGAGGGGGGCGGGAAGGTGGAGGCAGAAGAGTTAGCTGGGATTCCCGCCCCCCCCCAGGCCTCAGCAAAGCTGGGGTGCAGCCGAGGGGCTCAGCTGGTGGTCCCCCAGCCTGGTGCTGAGGCTGGCAGGGAATCGCTTCAGGGGGGGCCCCAGCCGAGCTCCCCCAAGAGCTGAGCAGCCTGGCTGCTGCTGCTGGCCTGCTCCCACGGGGGTCCCCACTAATCTGGGCCCTGCGCTGTATCGACTGCGAACACTCAGGACCTGTGGCGCTGTAAGAGCGTGGCTCCCCGAGTTCAGCTCGCTCCCCGAGTACTTGGAGCTAAATCGCAGGGGAAACAGCACTATTACATGGCCCCGACGAGACCGCGGCGACAGAATTAAAAGCTGCCGCCCTAGGACATTCTAACAGATGACACTGTGAGGTTGCCAAGGTAACCCACCAGGATACGGTGCCAGCATCTCTGGGGCTGACGCTGGGTAGCCGGGGTCAGGGAGAGGTGAGGCCCAGCTGCCCAGGGCCTGCACCTGCCTGGCCAGCCCGGGAGAGCCAGTGGAGAACTGGGCGGCCCCGGCCACACGACACAAGTGAAGCCGCCATTTGGCTCCTCACTGGATATTCCAGGGAGCAGAGAATGAGAATGTGGAGGACAATCGCTCAGTGTGGGTTGCCCAGATCCTTAAAAGATCTGGATGCTAACGACACATCCAGTCGCTCCATAATGTTTACTGAACACCTACTACGTGCCAGGTAGAAAGTGTCAGAAAATCCGGTGAGAAAGGTCAAGAGCTCTATAAATCCCTCAAAAATGCATATTCAACCTGGGGAAAAAGACATCTATGCACCACTTAGTACTCAGGAAAATGCTGAGTGGAAGACAATGGAAACAATTAGAATGGCTTATTAACCCGAGGACCTGATGCTTAACAAACAAACAAACAAAACCCCACCAACCTGCCAGCAAACGTTTTGCGGATGGACTTGCTTTACTTAAAAGACATCAAATCCTGCCACCAACCACAACTAGGTTATGTGACATTTTCCCTCTCTCCTTTCTATCTTCTCTCAAATAGACCACGTTTTGTTTGGAACAACTGGCTAATGCGTGTAAATCCTTATTTTCTTTCTGCACCGTAGTGATCTTTAAAGGATCACTAAGATTTTGGAAGGGCCCGCCTTGCAGCAGGTAAACCACATCAAGGTCCCCGCCTCTGCGCTCACAGGTGGGGGCTGAGAACCACTGACCGTGCCACTGGACACTCTCCCCTGGACCCTGGACTGGGGCCATGGCCTGGCCTCCTTCTTTTCTCCCAGGTGGCAAGTCCAAAGGGCGGGTGGGATGCGTGGTGTCAGAAGGCGGAGGTGTGGAAAGGGAAAAGGGCAATAAACAAACAGCCGAAAAAGGGGTGGGGAGGCCTGCTGGGCCCCGTGGGGACACAAGGCTGGGATGACCAGAGGAAAAAGAAAACAAGGACGGAAATCTCTGAAAGCTGTGGTAACAAGAGGGGCTCCTGGACACAGCAGGCTGCCTCCTCCCTCCCCGGGGCACTGGTGCCAGCACGACATCCTTAAAACAGCGCTGAGACCCGGAGAGGCCCACGCGTGGGCTCCAAGGCACAGAGCCCCTCCTTTCCCAGCAGCCAGGGTGCGTAATCGCGTCGTCTCAGCTCTGCTTACACAGATGGCCCACGGCGATGGTGATGGCGACGAGGAGAGCCAAGTTACAGGGTCTCCCTAGACAAATGACCCCTAAAAGCCGGGAGGAACCAGGCTCAGAGAGGGCAAGGCGCTCGCCCAAAGCCACACAGAGCGGGGAGCGGCGGGGAGGCCCAGGAGGCCGCTTTGTGAAATGGTTGCGGGAAGCAGCCTGGGACGCGGGCTCCTGCCGC
This sequence comes from Tolypeutes matacus, assembly GCA_026826555.1. NCBI lineage: Eukaryota > Metazoa > Chordata > Mammalia > Cingulata > Chlamyphoridae > Tolypeutes > Tolypeutes matacus. Next base: position 709,677 of record JAKSZT010054202.1, on the reverse strand, counting down.
ACCCCTTCACCCCCCAACCCCGCCCCGTCCCGCGCCGTGTTTATAGGGTTTTCTCCTCGGGCGATGCCTCCCCGGATCTTCTCCAACCTTCGGACACCCGCGTAGGTGGCCCTCCCCCACGCTCGGCCCCCCGAAATAACGGAGCCGCGAACCGCCCCGGGACGCGCCCACCTGTGGAGTGGGGACGCGGCCTGCCCTCCAGGGCCACCCCAGCCCCCGCGCCTCGCCAGCTCGTGGGGCCTCGCGGCGCCCCCGCGCGCCCCTGCCCGCACGTAAGCTCGCCGAGGCGGGTCGGTGTGGGTCCGTGGACGCGGGATCCCCAGGCCGTGGGCGGCGAGGGCGCGGGGCGCGGGCGGCTCCGCGCGGCTGTCAGGGGCGGCGAGGCCCCCGCAGCCGCGGCGCGGCGCGTCTCGGGCCTGAGTTAGAGGAAGAGGAAGTGTAGCCGGCGGGCGCGCGGCGGCGGCGGGGGCGCGGCGGGGCTGGAGCCGGAGCGCGCCGGGCGCGGGGCGCAGGAAGCGGGAGCGCGGCTGCCGCGGGTGCCGCCGAGGGACAGACCCACCGGCCGCGGGCGGGACGGACTGCGGGCCGCGCCGCCCCCTGCAGCCCCGGCGCCCGCGCCCTCCCCGCGCCGGCCCCGTGCGTGGCACAAACTTTCCTCCCGGGACGCAGCACCCTGTCCCCGGGAGCCAGCGCCCGCGCCTTCTCCTCCGCCTGCCCCGGACGGTAGGTGCGGGCCGGGGGCTTGGGGCGGGCCGGCCCCTCCGGCGGCCCCGCGGCCTGGGGCCTCGGGCAGGGCAAGCCCCGCGGGCGCCTCCCGCGCGTTGCGGGCGCCGGGGCTGGGGGCTGCGGGCCGAGCCCCAGGCCGGGGTCGGGTGCGGTGGGGCCAGCGTCTTGGGCCAACTTTCTTGGCGAAAAAAAAAATGAGCCTTGGCGCGCTTTGGAGAGAGGCACCCCGAAGCAGCCTGCTGGGGCACCCAGGCGGGAAGGGGGTCGCCGGAGGCTACAGGTGGGTCCCGGGCACCGCTGTCGGGGATCCCCAGCAGAGCCCGGGCGGGCGCTGGCCAGGGACCCGGGTTTCACGGGGGCGCGCGCCAAGGGAGGGTGGGGTGGGGGCCGCCGCTGCCTGCGCGCTGCGTGGGGAGGGGCTGCTCGCGGTCAGGGCTGTGTGGGTAGGTGCGGGCAGGCGCGCCCCGCGCGCCCAGGGGGCGCCGCAGCCACGCGGGGGCGCAGAGAGCCCAGCGCTGACAGGGGAGATGCCCCCTTCCCCAGGGGTCTTTCCGCCCTAGACTTGAGGGTGGCCAGCGCGGCTGAGGGTCTGGGCGGGGTGCTGCGGGTGTGTTTCCAGAAGCCTCGCTGCCGGGCGGGCACACCCTCTTTCCCCGGCCTGTCGCCGCGGGTGTCGCCGCCCCTGGCGGGAGAACCGCGTGGCAATAAGGTGCGCGACCCCGGCGCGTCCCCAGGGCCTGCCTCCGGCTCGCGCTCGCGGGGCCCGCGGGGCTGGCGGTGGTGCCAGGGTCGCGGGGTGCCGGTGGCGACTTTGGGGGCTTGAGAAGAGACAGACAAAAGCCTGATTTGAGAAGGAGCCTGGCTGGGGTCGCTGCCCGGGCCCCAGCGGCAGCCCCTTGTCGGCCTGGGCGCAGCTGTCCTGGGATGCGGGCGCAGGTCGGGCGAGGCGGCTCCAGCCCCTGCGTCGCGTGTCATCCCAGGATAAGGGGGCCTTGCCAGGAAGGAAGCGCGCCGTGGTGCCAGCACCCTCCCCGCGTGCCCCTGGCTCCCGGGAGTCCTCATTGTGCCCCTGAGCAGCTGAATTCCCGGCAAGTTCAAGTGACCCCAGATGTCGCCAAGCGCGGCAGAGGACTGAAGCAGCCAGCTGTTTGGGACTCTCTGGGGCATGTGTGTGCTAACCTCAGGGAAGTCACTTTAACCTCAGCCAGCCCTGCATCCTCTTTTGCCTTCAGTGGGTTTCGAGCCCGCCGCGTGATGCAAGCGCTCGAGGGCCTGCGCTGGCTTTTCTTTGTTTGTTTTTTGGCTGCGTAGACACGGGGCCAATGGTGGTGGAGTGCTGTGTGGTTAGCTAATAGACGTGGTGCAAGGATTCACACAGAGTAAATGGGGAGCCCAAACCAGCCAGCCCTTTTCCTCCCTCTTGAGCAGGAATTTTTGGCTTACATTCAAATAATTGCTTTGTCTGTAGGGAAAGAGGCAGAAAATCTTTGGCATGAGTGATGCGAGTTCCTGTAAAGCTTCTTGCATTCTTCCAGTCTTCACTTCTGAGCAGAATTGAAACTGCGCGGGCCCAGGGCTTGGTGGGCTAAGGAGGGCGCCCTGCGAGCCTCTTGCCCCCAACATCACAACATTTTAGTTTGGAGAATTTTTAAACCTATAGAAAAGTTGCAAGTACGTTGACCGGCCCAAATCCCCACCACCTGGAGTGGATAACGTTTTCCGATGTTGCCTATCGATAGACACAGCAGCTCGTCTGTCCATCCCTCCATCCATCCGTCAGTCCGTCCTATAGCCAGTTGCAAACATTGGTCCGTGTTGCTCCTAAACATTTCAGCACATAACTGATGACTTAGAGATCAGTGTATGTTCTTGGCTTTTTAAAGGTAGACTCTACGTACATCTGGTGAAGCGCATAAATCTCGAGAGCGGCGTTTGCATAATATTTTGACAGATGCGGACACCTGTGTAGCCTGGTCCTTCTGAAGCCGGAGGAGAATGTTACCGTCACCCCAGAAAGGTCCCTGCTGCCTCTTCCAGTCAGTGCTCCCCGCGCCCTCCTAGCGGCGGTCGCTATTCTGGTCAATTTGTCTCTCCTTAAACTCATAAAAATGGAATTCCGCAGTATGAGCTCCTGCCACCCAGCGTGCTCTTGAGCGCCGTCCGTGTTGCATGCCCGCAGTTCGGCCTTTTTTATGGCTGGGTTGTCTCCCAGGTTGTTGACATATTTATTCCCCTGCTGAGGGACCTGCGCACCAGCCCCAGGTGTTTGGCCGTTCTGGACAAGGTGGCTGTGGAATTGCCGGGCCACGTAGGAGGTGTGTGTCAGCTTCCTGTGAGAAGCTGCCGGGCCCATTTCCAACGCGGTCGTACCATTCTGCACCCCCACAGCGAAGAATGCCAGTGTGGGATTTCAGGTAGCACAGCCTTCTCTTCCCCCCAAAGTCAGGGGCCTGGCTGAAGCGTGTGGGGCCGGGGGATCAGATGTCGGGTCCCCCCGACTCATCTGGAACGTGTTTTCAGAGATGGAGGGGCCGTGAGAAATCCCCGACTGCCAGTAAATGGGCTTACACTTAAATTATTGCAGCCGATGAGGCTGAACGTTTTATTTTTAGCAGTCTTCAGAGAAGGGAATTCCGTGGGGGAATGTACTCCTCGTTGTGAAAGAAGACCGAGTGCTCTCTGTGAAAAGGACAGCAAGCCCCAAACCCGCAGGCTTCCACCAGGCCGCTTCGGCGCTCCGGGGGCCCTGGCGTATTGGTGTGCTTGGCGTGAGCTTGGCGTGAGCTTGGCGTGAGCTTGGCGTGAGCTTGGCGTGAGCTTACCGAGCCCTGGACTTCGCCGGCCCGGGCAGCGTCTGTCTGTCGAGAGAGCCGGGCGTGCTTTGTGCCGCAGGTCGGCTTCTGCTGGCTGGATGCTCAGCAGCTTTCCCGTGGACGTGACTGCGCCTGCAGTGAGACGCGTGCTGTGTCAACACGCCATCGAAACGCCCTGGCCGAGAGGGTGGGCCTGCGTCCCTCGGCGCCCCTCACCTGTGGGCCAGCAGAACCGGATCTCACCTGGTCCAAGAAACTGGAGTGGCGCCTCCCCGCCCTCACCTGGTGACTTGGATTGGGCGAGCCCAGGATGGGACTTTTACGTCTTGCCGAGGGAGCCCGCTGCAGGCCGCGCTCTGACGGCCGCAGTTCTGGGACATGACGCTGTACGTGGGGACGGCTCCGCTCACCTGCGAGCCCGTGCATTGCGGCGCGGTGGCAGGAAACGCTGGCCGAACGGCTTTCCTGGCTCATGGCCCCCGAGTGGGTCAGGGCCCCGAGACCTGTTTTGTCACAGGCCCCTTTCGCCAGAGCCTGGGAAGCAGGTGCCCGTCATTTGGACCTCTGGCCAGTGTCCACTGCCAGCCTCCATCGTGGTAGCACCTTTCTTATTTCGGACTTCACTGTTAGGCTCTTTGCGCGCGTTATCTGAACGCAGTTCTCGTGCGCGGTGGGCACAGTGTTATCTGCACCTTGACCTTGGGGAAGCTGAGGCTTAAGACAGCTTACGCCACTTGCCCTAAGTTCACCTTGTCTTGTTTTCTGCAGGTGAGGGGGAGACTGTGATCTAGCAGGTGCAGGTCCAGCGTGCGAGCATGGATTTCTGAATACACAAACCCAAGGGCGGGCAGAGCCGAGAACCGGGCAAGCGGAGCGAGGACCTCGGTCGACTTCCTCTGTCCTACCCTTGCTGGCTTTGGCACACTGGGGCCCCTTCAGAGGCACTGATCTGCGTGGCAGTTTAAGATGCTGTGGGTTGATTAGGATTGTAATTTTATTGTCGAAAGAGAAGAGGTCGCCGTGTCTGTGACGGAGCTGCCCAATACGGTACCCACTAGCCGTGGGTGACGACTTATATTTAAATTTAAATTAGTTGCAATTAAATGAAGGTGCAGAAATCCTTGCCGTGTTCAGGTGCTCGGAGGCACGCGTAGCTGGCGGCTCTTGCGGTGGACAGTGCCGAGAGGCCATTTCCGTCATCGCCGCAGGCCGCGTGGCCGTGCGGCCCTGTGTGTGCGTGTCCTTTATTCGCTGTGGTCTAAGCGTTGGCAGTGGACGTGTGGACGTGGCTGAGGTGGACGCTGTTTTTCACTGACAAAGATCAGTGTAGCCGAGCGGCTCTTTCATGTCTACCTTCGAAAGTTTTCTCTGTGTGTGCGCGTTCATCCCACTCGTATTCAGGTTTCCACGTGAATCTGAGTTTCGCTTCTCTCCTGGGTCGCCAAAGGGGCTTCCGTGATGTCGTCGCCTCTCGTGAAAGGCCGGCGCGGCAGGCAGGTGACGGTCACTGCTTGAGGCCTCCTGATCCCTCGCGCTCCCGGTAAGAATTCAGCTATTAAACACGCAGCTGTGTGGCTAGCTCCCTACCTGGGCCAGGGCCCAGGAGCGTGGAAGGCAGGTCCCGGCCTCCCGGCCACGGCCTCCTGCCAAGGCTCTGGTGGCGGCGGCCCCTTGGGGGCCCTGGCGGGCTTCGCCCTGGGTTTCCTGCGTCTGGCCTGCCGTGCGGCGTAGGGAGTGCTGCAGAGAGCTGGCCGCGTCCGGGTCCAGTTGTAGGGGACCGTGGAGGCGGCCTCCCTGCCTCGGGACGCTTCTCCAGAATTGGTTCGCTGGAGGGCCGCCAGGCTCGGGGTTAGCGGGCAGCTGGGAGAGAACCTCAGTGTGTTTTGCTCCGTTTCTTTGATACTGGCCAGTGCTTAGGCTCCTTATGTCCTGCCCTGGAGGCCTCCGGGCAGCCCTTTGGAAGCCAGCTGCCCTTCACCGACAGCTTTCTGTGGCTTTTAGCCCTAAAATGTTCCTTCTTGTTGTGCCTTAGGCAGCCCTCCCTGGCTGGCAGAAGTTATTCTTTGCAGAGGATTGTCAGCTTCCAGGTTCTGCACGTGGGTTTTGAAACGCCCTGCTCTGTATTTCCGTCTGTCCTGAGGCAGCCTCCAGGTTTCGTGGAGTAGCTCCCAGTCCTTAGATTTGGGGGAAGCTCCTGTAACAGGGCCTTCTCCACAGGGTTGGACAGGAGGGGATTTGGTTAGTCGCAGATTTCGGTTAGTGGAACAGGATCATATCACGTGATACCAAACTTCTGAAATATCAAACAAAGTACAAGAAATCAGACTGCTCACTTAAACCCTTCTTTGATCTAGAGAGTTCTTTGGGGATCTGGCAGGGTCTGGGACATCTTAGAAGCGTCCTTTTCAGTGTGGTGTGTAAGTGGCTCCAGGCCAGGGCGGGTTAAACGGAATCTTTATGCTGGGTAACGAGCAGTACGAGTGAGAGTATAAATAACGGGTAACGTCACTACTGCTCTTTCTGTCTCTGTGCTCTTCCGAGTTCTGCATGCGTAGTAACTGGTTTAATCCTCACCCTACAAGTAGATGCAGTGGTTATTCCCATTTTACAGTGCAGAAAACTGAGGTCACGGTCCTTGCTTGAAGTCACACAGTGGAGAAGTGGCACTGGGATTTGAACCCAGCAGACTGGCTTCAGAGCCTGCACACCCAACCCCCATGCTCTGTTGTTAAAAAAGTGAACTCGAGAGCAGCACGCAAATATTCCAAACGTCTTTTTCCAGATAATAAGTGTCTTTTCTACCCCTGAAGGACATGATTGAGTAGATCTTTATCTTGCAGCTGTTAGGGCAGGTCATCAGGGTAGCTGCAGTTGGGGATGAAGACGTGATTGCTGCCTTGGAGGAATTGCAGTCTTCTGGGGACACGAGGCATTCCTGACATCTCCAGATCTGTCCCTTCAGCTGGGACTAGGACATCCTCCTGCCCACCCCGCAGCTCCTCCTGGATGGTTAAGTTGACATGTCTATAGGCAAACTCCGGGTGTTCCCCTGACTACCCCTGCCCCCCACAGCCTTCCCCATCTCAGAACATGGGGCTCCATCCTCCCAGCTGCTCAGGATGCCCTCTTCTTCTCGTCCCCTGTTTCCACACCTTCAGTGAATCCTGATTTCTGCCTTCGCAGCATATCTGGGATTTGCCTGCTGCTCGCACCTCTGCTTGCCTCTGTCTGACCTAAGCCCCGGCCTGGGGGCCTCAGGCCGCCCGTCTGCTCGGAGCTGGGCGGCACTCAGGGTGGGCCCAGGGCCCTGCGGCTCTGCCGCCCCACGCCTCTGCCGCTTCCCTGCGCTCGCGGGCCCTCCACACGGCTTGGCTGTGCTGTCGCCTAGCCTGGCACGCTGTCCCCACGCCCCTCGGCCCCCTCCCTCACCTTCTGGGGACGCTGTCTGCCTCGGTTTTCAGGTTGCCGTAACAACGTACCACAAACCAGTTGGCATAAAACACCAGAATTTCGCTGTCTTAACCGTTCTGGGGGCTCCTGGGACAGGGTGCCCGTGCTCCCCTAAAGCCCTCCCTTGGCTTGCAGCTGCAGCTGCCTCCGTCCTCGCCTGACTGTCTGCTGTGTCTGTGTGTCCTTCTCTCGAGGCATATGGACTCCGGGCCCCTCCAGTGTGCCCTCACTTTAGCTTGCCCCATGGCGCTGTTTCCAGGTCCTGGCTTAGGACTGCACTGTACCGTTGTGGGGAACTCGGGTCACTGCACATCACCTTCCCCGATCACCCTATTTAAAAAAATTGTACCTCCGTCTCCTAGGTCTCCCGTCCCTCCTCCCTGCCCTATTTTTTTCTCTATTTGACATACCTTGAAAATGCGTATTGTTTATTGCTTTATTAGTTATCTGTTTTTTGTCTGTTTCTCTGTTCCTGAATGTGGGGATGTAAGGCCCACGAGGAAAGGCTTTTCTTTTCACGTTGGTGTCCCCAGCCTTTAGAACAGGGCCTCTTATCCCCGGGTCCACGAGCTTGGATTGAAATTCAGAAAAGCGTTCTTCTCGTGGGGATGGGTTGGTGCGGTGTGGTGCATTTATTAAATAACCCAGTGCAGTGTGGGCTTAGTGAGGGGCCCGTGGTTTTCAGCTGACTGGCAGAGGGGTCCGTGAACAGGAGAGCTTAAGGACCCCTGCCCTAGAGCATGCCTTGCACATGTTAGGTGCTCAGCAGGTGTTTGCTGAGCGAACGAGGGTTAGGGAGGCAGGACTGTTAGGGCTCGGCTTGAGGGACGGTCAGGATGGACGGAACAGGAATGCCAGGGCAGGTTCCAGTGGAGGGAAGGGAACGGGCCCGGAAGGTTCTGGGTGGTGCAGAAGCGAGCGACGGCGCAGTCCAGCCCAGCTCTAGAGCGCCTGAGGGAGCCCTGGGGACGGGCCTGAGGACTCGGCTTTTTGAGTCACTCGCATGGTACAGAACCGATGGCGCGGGAATTAGGTGGCCGAGAGATAGGGGAAGCCACTCCTGGAGAGGCGTGATGGCTCGGAGAACGACGCGGGAGAATTGGAAGCAGCCGCCTGCCTTGGCGCCAGGTCCATGCGGGGGACGGGCGCAGTGTTGGGGGCAGCCCAGGAGCCTGGCCTTGGGGCTGGACACTGGGAGGGCAGAAGCGCCAGCCAGAGGAACAGGAATGCGGGGGAAGAGGCTGCTCGGGGAGGCCGCTGAGCTCTCTTCAGAGCCTGGTCTTCCTGAGGCGCTGAGGAAGGCTCTGGGGAAGGGGTTGAAACAGGTCCCTGGGGATGTCTACCTGAGTGCAGAAGCCAGGCGGGCAGGGGAACTGGGAGTTTTTGCCTAGGGCAGGTAAAGCTGGGGCAGTGTGCAGGGATGCTACGGCAGGACGGAGGCAGTACCATTCAGGTAACTTTCAGGAGCACGCCGCCACCAGGTGGTGGCGGTCCCCAGACGCTGTGCCAGGGCACCCTAGGGTATTGCAGTGGCCTCGGGCACCAAGGATCGTTTACGGCTGGGGGCAAACGCAACGACATTCGGCGGCTGTGAGAGTCTGCATGAACTGCTAGTTTGCTGCACCACGTTTTCATCCCTGGGCGCCTTCTTAGATTTGAGAGACTGGGTTTTGGGTGTTTGTTGTGAAAATGGGGGGCAGGATGCAGTCCGAGTCCAAGGATTGGGAAGCAGCGCCGCGCTCACCAGGTGCACATATCCCAGGAGCAAGTGGTTGTGGTTATTGAAGGAAGAAAAATATTTTATTTCTTTCAGTTTTTGTACGATTTTTTTCCACAAGTCTACTAAATGGTTAAGGCATAACTGATTGTTAGTTGTTTAGACCTAACTGGTTAATAAATGCAACTGTTTGGTATTTGTTTTGGCCTATGGGAGCTGTGAAAAACATATGGAGGGGAGTGAATGTGGCTCAAGTGGTTGAGCACCTGCTTCCCACGTGGGAGGTCCTGGGTTCGGTTCCCGGTGCCTCCTAAAGACAAACAAAAAAACAACAAGCAAAACAAACCAAGAAACCAACTCAGGGGAGTTGATATGGCTCATGTTTAAGCGCCGGTTTCCCACATACGAGGTCCTGGGTTCAATCCCCAGCCCCAGTACCTCAAAAAAAACCCAAAAAAGTATGGAAATAAGGGCTCCGTGAACTGAGAAGGTCTCCGAGCCTCTGCCATGGGTTGTTCTGTGGATCGTAAAAGAGTAAAAGTAGGGGTAAAAGGACAGGGAGGAAAGGGCGGGGCACGGTGGCTTCATCCAAAAGTCTCATTTCTTAAAAAACGGGAGATGTGAAGCAGATAGAGTAAAATGTAAACCATTGTTAAATGTGCGTGGTGGGCCATAAGTGTCTCGTTTTCTACACTTTTCCACGTGTTTATGGTGGTTTATAATTAAAGTGATTTTCAGAGAGAAAGACAGGAGGCGGCTGCGAGTGGGAATGTGGGGGTATGTGTGTGTTTGGAAGGTTGGCAGAGGAGCCGGGGAGGGGCGTGTCTGGGGTAAGGGAAATTCGGGGTCCGGGGTGGGGTGGGGTGGGACGCCAGGTGGTCAGCCCGGCCGAGCTCGGTTAGACTTGTGGTTCTCAGCCTCGATGAGTGGCTGAGGAAAAAGCCTTGCTCCACGGGTACCGGGTGTCAGGAGAGGGGAGAGCGTTAGGAGTGGGAGAAGACGGGGCTCCCTCCTATGTGCTCGTTGTCAACCCTCGCTGCATGGGGGGCTCTAAGAAGTACTGATGCTCAGCCCCATCCCCGAGTGCTTGGGGTGTCAGGACTCTGCACAGCTTTCCAGATGGTTCTAACAACCAGCCCCCAGCCCAGGCTTTCTCAAGCTAACGTGCTGCCTGGGGTCTCACTGAAATGTAGACTCTGACCCAGCAGGCCTGGGGTGGGGCCTGGGGTTCTGCATTTGGCCGAGCTCCCAGGTGAGGCTGGCGCTGCTGGCCTAGGACCACCCTTTGAGGAGCGTGTTCTCCTGGGAGGGGGCAGTTTTTAGTCCAGGGTGGGTGTGGTGGAGATAGCGGGAGCTGCCACGTCCTCTGGAGCAGGCATCCACGGAGAGCCTGGGAGGTCGTGGGGGCACGAGCAAGGCTTTTCTTCTTATAATGTAAATCCTATTGGTTATCTGTCGCCCTTACAAGTTACTCCAAAACTTGGCAGCTGACAAGAACAATAAACACTCATTATCTCGCAGTTTCTTTGGGTCAGAAATCCAGGCCTGGCCCGGCTGGGTGGTTCCGGCACTGGGGTCTCCCACGGGGCTGCAGTCGGGGTGTGGGCCGGGCTGACGGGTCCCCGTTAGTGAGCCCGGCTCTTAGCCGGAGGCCTCAGGCCCTGCGCCAGCGACCGAGGGGCACCCAGCCTTGCCTCCGCAGCGCCCTGTGGGCTGCCGCCCCGCCTGGCCGTGGAGGGAGGCCACTGCAGCTCTCAGGAGGATCACCGGGCCGGCTCGGAGCCAGGCTCTCTCGCCCCTTGTCGCCACTGCCACATGGGTGCGTGCGCGGCACAGAACGCTCGAAGAGCGTAGAACAGCCACGCAGAAAGTGTGTGACCCAGTGTGTTAACATTGTGGTCCCGGCAGTTGAAAAAATACCACAGAAAAAGAAAAAAGGGGGAAAAATGTAAAAAAGGGAAAGAATATCGTGGCTCTTAAATGTAAATGCGCGCAGACACTTTAAAAAAGTGGTGCCATGCGATAGTATTGTTTTATACGGATTTTCGTTACGCTTGGCATGGACTCAGGAACATGGCCGTGGGTGGATCTCAGACGATGTTTGCAGGATGTCAGGATTTGTCACCATCTGAAGAGTTGCCTGAATTTTCAAGTTTTCATTCACATTTCTGGTTTGAGAGATGCCATTATTATGTAGACTTCTTAATTTGGAGCATCAGCTCTTACTTTGGGTGACTGGGTGATGTAAGAAACACATTTGAGTCTTCAAATATGGAATTTGAGTGTGGAAATAAAAAAAGAGTTTACCCGCTGATCCAGCGTCGTGTCACAGAATTGCCCGTGTCTGGTGGCCTGTCACGAGCTGTTGGCATCTGTTAGAATTAGCTTTACAGTCTGCTCCAGACTGCTGGCGTGTGTGGCAAATGAGGGCTTGCTCTTAATGAAACTAATCTGTATTTGAAAATATAACTACATTTATTGCCCCCATTATTTAAATGCCAGCATGCTGGTTGATAGTAAAAATGAACCTGTAAACTGTTTTTTTTTTTTTTTAATTTTTATTTTTTTAATAAACTCTAGCTGAAAACTCATCTTTAAAGGCCGTGAACCTTTTTGAAGTGACTTTCCAGTGTTTTATGGACATCTTAGGAAGTATCTCAGAAACAAATTAGACACCACGCCAATGCAAGGTGTTAATAATGGGGTGGTGTGTGGGAATCCTGTATTTTATACGTGATTGTTCTGTAAACATACAGCTTCTCTAATTAAAAAAAATAAAGAGAAACAAATTAGAAATTCTCTTAAAATAAAAAATGTACAAAGCCAGCGTTTGAAATGGCACTGGATCTTGTGCACCGCTGCTGATCAGCATCTTCTGGAACCAGGTCTGCAGGGAGGTGCTTGTGTTTTATCAGTTTCTCTGAAAGCTTGAGCCAGGCTTCTGGCACCACGTGCATTTGTTCTCTGCTTTCACCTGCCCCTGCCCTTGGCCTGTGAGCTCCTGAAGACAGGGCCATACCTCAGGTTTTGGATCTCCTGTGGCTCCTGACTCTAGCAGACCTCAGTAAACGTGTGTTGAGTGAATGCATGCATGAATGAATGAATTTGGAGCTAAAGTTCCTGCTGTTGTGGAGCTGACAGTGGGAGACTCTGGAAGAGACGGGCGCAGCCTGTGCTAAGTGGCACCCATCCCACTACGGGCTTGATCAGAAGGGACTGGTTTCCCAGAAGCTGGCCAACCGAGGAGTCCTCGTTTCCTGGTCATCTGCAACGTCGAATGTCCTCTCCTTGCATTTAGGGCCTCAGAGCCTCCCTCTGATGATCTTATTTTCCTCTGATAAACGTGCATTTCCTAAACACTTTTAGCTGATTTCTGCTAGAGAACTGCACCTATATTTTGGCTACTTTACTGCTGTCTCACCGTAGGAATGGAGAAAGGCCTCCTCTCTTTCCTCCATCTTTAAAGAACTCTTGGAAGGTGTTTCCTGGCACCTGGATGCTTGGGAGAGCCATCACAAAGGCACAGGGATGTCTGCGGCTCAGCAGCTACAGACAAAGATTTAAAAAGGAAAATAGGAGTGGATGTGGCTCAAGCAGCTGGGCACCCGCCTCCCACATGGGAAGTCCTGGGTTTGGTTCCTGGTGCCTCCTGAAAAAGATGAGCAAGACAATGAGCTGACGTGACGGGCTGGCACTGTGAGCTGATGCAAGAAGATGACACAACAAGATGACATGACATGATGACACAACAAGGAGACACAACGAGAGATGCAACAAGCAGGGAGCAACTGTGGCTCAAGTGGTTGGGCGCTTCCCTCCCACATAGGAAGTCCCGGGTTCGGTCCCTGGTGCCTCCTAAAAGAAAACGAGAAGACGCAGAGAGCACGCAGCGAACACAGAGATCAGATAGCGAGCGCAAACAATGGGGGTGGGGGGAGAGAAATAAATCTTTAAAACAAGAAAGGATAACCAACTCCTATTCGATGGTCAAATAATCAAAGCTGATAAGACAATCAACTCACATGTAAAATCAGTGACATGATTTCCTTTAGGCATCCGTGTGAGGTGACTGTAGGGGTTTGGCGGGGCAGAGCCAAGGGTCTCTAGGGGCCATAAAGTCCTGGGGGGCTAGGGGGCAGTCTCCTTGTCTACAGGTGATTTTACACATGCGTCTTTCACAAAAACAGGCAGCAGTCAAAAGGAGAAGTAGCCAGTGAATCATGTCACTGCCCATGATTCCACGGGCGAGCAAGGGGCCGCTCTGCCCCTCGCCCCCCGTGCTGTCAGCACCTGGCCCCCCAGGTGTGCAGAGGGGAGCATTATTCATTAGGCAGCACTCACCAGCGGCCTCACTTCTCAGCATGTACCCTAGAAAAATGAAAACTTATGCCCAGACAGAAACCGCTACGTGTACGTTTGTAGCTGTCAGTTCATAATCAGCCCAAACCGGAAACAATGCAAATGTCCTTCAGAGGTTGGGTGGCTAAATCAGCTCCCCCGACCCCAGACAGCCAACCTCCAGCCTGTGCTCAGCCGAGGAGGCGGTGGCCACGTGTATTAGTCAGCCAGAGGGGAGCTGATGCAAAGTGCCAGAATGCTGCTGGCTTTTATAACGGGGATTTGGGGTAGAAGCTTACAGTTACAAGGCCCTAGAGAGTCCAACTCAAGGTGGTTTTCTCACCCAAGGCAGCTGCCGCGTGTTGAGGCAAGATGGCGGGCACCTCTCCTGGTCTCTCCTTCCTTCTTCCTTTTAAGGCTCCGTGGGCCCAGCTGCTTCCCATCTCGGCTGCAGGCTGGAGGCTCGTCTCTCCCGGCTTCTCAGCTGCTCTGGTCTCTTCACAGGACCAGCCGTAAACCATCAGGCGAATGGCTCATCTCTCCCCAGGGCTCCAGGATCAAAACTGACAAAGGCTCTCTTCTCCTCTGTGTCTTCCGTGTCTTCTTGAGTGCGTGCCCACGGGGGCAGGGGCTCAACCCTGAGTCCCACCCTACTGATGTGTCCGCATCAGAGCCCTGACAGTAACATGATTTAAGCAAAGACATCTCAGCTGAATCTAATGCAATCAGAGGGCCTCACACCCAGAGGAACAGAGCAGGTCACAAAGGTGATTTCTCTTTTGGGAATTCACGCACAGCATGGTCACTGCAGTCAGACTCAGTGCCTAAGTTAACGGGGATCGTGCGCTGAACCGTCCCACACTCAGTGGCTGAGAACAACAACCTGTTTGGTTTGCTCAGGAATCTGCCCTTTGGGCAGGGCTTGGTGGGACAGCTTGTCTCTGCCCCACGAGGCTGGGGGCTCGGCTTCCAGGGCGTCTCACTCGGGTGGCTGGTTCCTGCCCACCTGGGCCTCCCCGGGGCCGCTGGCACTTCCTCGGAGCTGGGGCCTAAGAGCAGGCATCCCGGGAGACAGGAAGTGGACGTGCCGGGAACTGGCGCTGTGTCATTCTGCCATGTTCTATGACATAGACGACCCCCCCCCATGCAGGACTGCCAAGAATTTGGGGTCCACGTTTGAAAACCACCCCCCTCACCCTTCATCTCTGGCCCCTGGGGACCTTGACCTCTGAGGGGCGTCCGTGGAGACATCTCTGAGTGTCTGTGTGAGGGTAGGCGGCTGCCATTCCAGTGCCAGCTGCCTGTGGCTGGCAAGGCCGTCCCTCTGCTCTTTCCCTGCCCCCCCCAGTGCCCTCCAAGGCCCACGCCCACCCCTTGCCGCCAGCCTCTTCTGGGATTCCAATGCGAGGCCAGTTTGGGAACCTTGCGCAGTGAACAGTGAAGTTCACAAAACTCTACAATGATGTATGAGAGCGTTGTTAGACCTTATTTCTCCTCCTCCTTGTAAGCTAGGGCTTTTCTCGTGTGTTTTGAGCAAAGTAGGGGCCGTAATAGATATTTTTGGGATGACGTGGAGTCTTTTCTACTTTGACAGGGATGGGGTGGTGGGAGAATGCAGCAAGGAGCTGTGAGGAGTGCAGAGATGCCATTTGGGGGAGGCAACATAGAGGAAGGGAAACACATTTACCCTGAGGTTTTGGTGGCCAGAAACTACTTCCTGTGTTTTCAAAGCAGTTGCCTAACCAGGGCACTGCAGAGGAATGAATCTCTAAAATCTGATACTCCAAGGATTCACTGATGTTATGGTGCTGCTACTGGCTGGTCCTGCTTATCTTTTTTTTTGCACCTGGTCGTACAGATGATTTGCCCAGAGCCTTTGGTGTGCCATGAAATGAATTGCGGTGCCCTTTTGGGTGAATGCCAGCAGAGACCTCAAGTTTGAGACAGGCTTATTGAAACCTTAAAGTTGTGAACTGGGGGAGTTTCCATATAGCTCCCTGCCCTCCCCCTTCCTGAGTCTCTCTCGCTTATATCATTAGCATCTCCTCCTTTCCTTCTGCTGCCAGGGGTCCTTTCCTTTATAGGAGAAATTAACTCATACTAAAGTGTTAGTGGCTGTGAGCAGTTTAGTTCGTTGCCCTTGCCACCACGGTAATACTCGTAGTTTAAAAGGAGATTGAGGCAGTTTGATGTTATTTATGAATTCTAAAAAGAGATACAGATCATGCTTGTAAACTGCTCTGTTCCTCTGGGTGTCATACCCCTTTGATTGTATTAGATTCAGCTGAGATGCCTTTGATTCAATTAAGGTTTGGGCTTGAGTCTGTGGGGTGAGTTAGTTTGAGTCCCCGTCCCCTCTGTGAGCTGTATAAACAGAGGCGCAATCAAGGAGACACGCAGAAGAGTCAGAGGCATGGAGAGGGCTCCAGAAGAGTCA
>JAKSZT010054202.1:588793-694186 GCA_026826555.1 Tolypeutes matacus | reverse complement strand
AGGCATGGAGAGGGCTCCAGAAGAGTCAGAGGCATGGAGAGGGCTCCGTAGACACGGAAGAGGACTTTGATCCTGCGCCCCGGGGGGGAGCCGAGCCTTTCACCTGAGAGTTTGCAGCTGAAGAGACTGAGCCCTGAGCAGCTAAGGCTGCCGGGAAAGAAACGAACCTCCAGCCTCCAGCTGAGATCGGAGGAAGCTGGGCCCACGGAGCCTGAGGAGGAAGAGGAGGCCGAACCCCTGCAGACGTCGCCCGCCGCCTTGTTCAACACGTGGCAACAGACTCTGGGTGAGCAAGTCCCTCTGAGGGTACCTTGAGTTGGACTCTTTAGGGCCTGGTAACTGTAAGCTTCCACCCCACATAAATACCCTTTATAAAGGCCAGCAGAGTTCTGGTCCTTTGCCTCAGCACCCCTTTGGCTGACTGATACAGAGATATTTGGGAAGGGCAGTTCAGATTTCAAAGGAATGAACCCCTAATGCTAGAGTTTACATAGTAGGGTAGCAAAAATGGGGACTTTTGAGACAGAGGTTTCTTTTCGGAGGTCCCCGAACCCTTTGTCCTCCACGTCATGCTGCATTTGTCTGAGACTACGGCAGGGCGTGGCGTGCCTGCCTTCCCTTGCCCACCTGGGCACCCCTCGGCCGTGGCCCAGTGAGGTCCCCGTACAGAAAGCACCTCCATCCCGACACGGACAGCGCTTTCTCCCTCTCAGAGCCAGAGTGGGCACACAGAGTGCCTGCTGGGGGAAAGCCAGCGCTGATGGGCAAATGGGCCTGCCCGCCGTAAACGCCGCTTTCGGGTCCTTCGGACTCTGTGGACGACTTTGAGTTCAGCCTTTTCTCCGGCCTCATGTTATTGTTGGAGATGTTTCTGGACATCGGCAGGGCCACGTGTGTGTTTGTTTGTTTTTGAAAATTTTAGTGTAATGTGCATATGGGGCTATATGCAAAGTATAGCTCAGTGAAGTCCCATAAACTGTACCCCAAAAGCCCCTCAGGGCGACTGTGACTTCTCACGCTATACGTTGCTTTGCCTGTTCTGGAACTTTATAGAGATGGAATAATAAAATATTCACCTTCGTTTCTGGCATTTTTCGCCCCCCGTTGTGTTTCTGGCGTTTTTTCGCCCCCCGTTGTGTTTTGTGTGCCCGTAGTTTCTGAGTTTTCACGGCTGGCTAGGGTTTCACCGAGTGGCCACGCCACTGTCCCTTCTACAGGGAGGCACACGGGCGCGTGCAGCCTGGGGCTGTTGTGAAGAGTGCCAGCACGGACGTTCCTGGACACGTCTTCGTGCCCACGAGCGGGCAGTTTCCGGTCACGGGATCGGCACGTGTCCAGCTTCCTTACACACTGCCAGCTTTCCACAGTGGTTGTACCAGTTTATACTCCCACCGGCAGTGCAGGGGAACTCCATTTGCTTCACGTCCTCGCAAGCGTTGCTAGTATCCGCCTGAGAATGCTCTTAGCTCTTCTGGTAAGCGAGTGCTGTGTGTTGTCGTCACCTTCTTTGCATTTCCCTGATGAGGTCCTGCTGCTTTTCATGTGATTCTTGCCCATTCGTATCCTCTTCGGGGAAGTGCTCCTAGAGGCATTCACCTGTTTGCTCCTTGTCGATTTGTAGGAGTTCTCTGATTGACTGTGGGTATGAATTCTCTGTTCAGCGAATGCAGTGGGGCTCATGAGAGCGGATCGTGAGCATCTCTTCCCACCTCTGGGAGCTTGAAATCTGCCGTGGAGAGCTTACGCCGTGGAAATCGGCAGACACCACAAACCAGGGCTCTGCCTGCTCAGGAGCAGGTTTACCTGCGCACAGCCAGATCCGTGAATTGCCAAGAGCTTCGTCCGGTCTGTGGATTGCCTTTTCACTCCCGTAAAGCTGTATTTTGAGGAACAAAAGTTTTTATCTCAATACCATCCACTCTATGGAAATTTTCCTTGGTGGTTCAAACTGTTTGGGTCCTGTTTAAGAAATCTTTGCCCAAATCCCCACCTTTATTTATATGCCTAGCAGGTCATTAGCGGTTTTGAGCTATTCTGCTTAGCCTCACGTTTTCCCTGCGGATGCAGGGCCGCCACCTGTGGTTATTCAGCTTGTTCCCTGCGCAAGGGGGTGAGAAGGGCATGAAATCGGCCCTGGGCCCCTCAGGAAGCCGGGCTGGGCAGGGCTGCACCTAGGAGGACGGCATCGCCTGCTCTGGCTCGTGGCTCCTTCCACGTCCTGCCCCAGTGCTTCGCGGCTGCTGTGTCCTCCCCGTCTCTCTGGACGCTCGTTTCAAGTCTGGCCGTCAGAGCCCTCTCAGGACCCTTTCTAGGCCCCTTGGCATTTTCCATCCTGTGGTAGAATTTGAATGCCTTGTCTCCCACCAGGCTAAACTCCTTGGGGGTGAAGACCCCACTGACGCAGGCGGGCAGTATGTGGGCACGGATGAGTGACTTTGGGCCGTGGGGATTTTTGTGGTTCGGTTCTGGTGGTAGCAGTGCGTCCCTCCCCAGGGGTACCTGTCCCCACCTTTTGGGAGCCTCCCTCGCCCCTTCTCTTCCACTGTGCCCCAGCAGATGCCAGCCTGCCTGCTGCTTAGCAGATAAATACGTAGCCTCTGTGCATGTCAGCTCTGTTATCTGCAGAGCTGCCGAGCATTTTACAAGTAATCAGTTCACGCAGATTACACATAAATCACTTCTGCTCCGGCCCTGTGGACACTAATGTTCCCTTATTAAGGCATAAGTGAGCTTCCTCTTCTCATCCATTCTCTTAGACTTTTTCTTAATGACTGAAAAGTGTAGCCTGGCTGTTGCTCCAGCACCCCCTTCCTGTCCAGCCCCCCACTGCTTTTTTGCAGTTCCGGTTGCTTCTCTGGAGCTTGCCAGATTGCCTTCGGGAGCTGGGTGCCTTGTGAATGGGTCGAGCAAAGGGAAACGCTTATCTCTGAAAGGAAGCACTCGCCCCGCTTCTGCTCCTGATATTCTTGGCCAGTTGGTATGTCTGTGCAGTATGTTCTGGTGGTCGCATGGGACCCCAGAGAGGAGGCAGAGAGGCGTCCTGCTCCACGCACGAGAGGAAGAGCTCTCCCGCTGAAGTCACTTCGTGAATGTCATTCTGCCTAAATAAACAGAACCGCCATGGTTTTCAGTGCCCTGGGAGCCTGGAAGCTCCGTCCACCCCCTCATGCATGTCACGATATTTTAACGTTTCTCATTTTTCCCCCGAACTGCAGCTACAGAGCTTCACTGTAGCCCACGTTGATTTCTGCTTCCAGTTTCTCTGCCCCTGCTATTAGTGTTCAGCCAGCTTTCGTTTTGGTCTAAAATGGCTCTGAGAGCGTGGAAGCACGCTATTATTTCCTGCGGTTGTCTGAGAAAGAGTAAAAGGGGGACTTTCAGACAAGGCCCCATAAAAGTACCAGCATCTACTCTTAGAGATGTTTTATGAATGTAAATCCCTGCCTAAACAGTTACTGTCGGAGGAAGAAAGGGATTTGGAGTTTGGAAATTGTAACAACTTAATATTCTCCCTTAGTGGCCAAAGAGAAGGTGACACATCTCTTGTTTTCTTCAGATGGGCTGACACGATAATGTACCATATTGCTTTTTAGATCCCATTTTTCAATCCTGTGTACGGCTTCCTGAGGCCTTTCCCTCATGTGGGGAAGGATGTGAAGCAGGTGGGCTTGGGCGCCGTGTGGAAATCCCAGGCTGCCTGGTGACAGTCTCTCAGCATGGAGAGACGCAGCCTGGCACCCAGCCTCGCCCCTCAGATTTCAGAAAGGCTCGTGTTCTTTATGCGTTTCTCGGGAGAATCACGGGGTCTTTCACACTACGATGTTTTTAAGCGAAATTTCTTGTTTTCCTCCTGCTGCAGCTGCTGCGATGGGTTGCGGATTGAACAAGCTAGAGAAGCACGATGAGAAGCGGCCTGGGAACATTTACTCGACTTTGAAGAGGCCTCAGGTGGAAACGAAGATAGATGTGTCCTACGAGTACCGCTTCTTGGAGTTCACCACGCTGAGTGCGGGTGAGTTCCTGAGGCGGTGAGTGCCGACGCGGCCCCACGGCCGCGGTGCCATGGTGCCCAGCGCCTTTGGCTGGCCTCCCCTGCTCAAGTGCGACAGGGCCGTGACTGGGGAGGTGGGCAGGGGTGGGGGAGCTGTGGGCTGCAAAGCACAGGCCTGTCTAGAGGGCATGGCTTATGGGAACCCAGGCTTCTGGGGTGAGACCTCTCACTTCCTCAGAGATAGCAACTGATTAAAATCACAACAAACTAAAACCGTGTGCGGGTCGAATTTGGCCCACGGGCCACCCAGTTTGGAGGGTGTGTTTGTAGCAAACCACGTGGGGAGGGACCACCTGCCTTCTCTCTCCTCACTGACCCGCCCAGCCCAGCTCACCTGGCATCCCGAGTGCTTGTCTGCCTGGGCGTGGCTTTACCTGAGCCGGGAGGGGTCTGGGCCACCTGCCAGCACTTCCCAAGGTGTGAGGAAAACAGGACTGGCCCCAGGATGCCGGCAAATGATCGCCAGTGCTATCCTCTCAGAGCATTTGCTGAGCGCCTGCTGTGTACAGGTGCTGGGCGGGCTGTGGGGGATTGTGGGGAAGGAGGGGGTCTGCCTGCATAGGCCGAGAAAACCTTAGGTTATAACTGGAAGATGGAAACACGCAGCTAGCGTTTTGGGAAGACTAAGGGCACATGCTTCCTGTCGGGGGTGGCTCCCAGGAAGTGGAGAGCAAAAATCAGGCACCGCATGGCCAAGGCCTCTTTAGACACTTTCTCCCTGGGCTTCTGGGTATGTTTTATGCTGACAGAAAAGAGAGTTCGTGGGAAAAAGCCCTCAGACCCCGCGTTTGCGTCACGACTCTGATTGCAGAGAAACTGGGCACAGCACTGAACCTCTTAGAGACTTCGTCTGGAAAATGAGCCCACGGTTTCCACCTCGTGGGGCAGCTGTGAGGGGGCAAGGCCTGTGAGGCTCTCCGCGCTGCATCTCCCACTGCCCCCTCAGCCCTGAGGGATTTGGGGAGCTGGTGTCCCTGCAGGGACTTTGTGGGTGCCTGCTGTGCTGGCTGGAAGCTGTAAGTGCCCGAGGACAGCACGCTCCGTGGGCCTGGCCCATTGTAAGTGTCAGCAGGACCTTCTGATGAGGTTGCCTCAGCCCAGGTTCGGCCCTCTAGAAGAGAAGGAAATTCAGACAGAGGAAGCCACGGAAGGAAGAAGCTGAGACCTGGAAGAGAGGGAGAGGCCAGCAGGTGCCGCCACGTGCCTTGCCGTGTGGCAGAGGCGCCCAGGATCGCCGGCAGCCAGGCTCTGGGAAGGAAGCTTCGCCCTGACGACGCCTTGATCTGGCCGTTTCCTCAGCCTCAGCCTGCCCGCTAGTAAATGCCCTTTGTTTCAGCCCATTTCATGGTATCTGCTTTCAGCAGCCAGCAAACTAAAGCACCCCAGGCCCCCCGGCTTGAGCCCAGTGGGCTCCTTCTGGCGCCCTCGATGAGCGCCGCTGTCGTCCTCTCAGCAGACCTGATCCGAAGTCACCGGTGACCGCTCCTGCTGCTCGCCCAGTTCCGTTCCGTCACCCAAGCCCGTCAAGCCCCTTCTGAAAGGGCTCGTGGGTGGCTGACGCAGGTGAGCACGTCCGCACACGGCAGTGCCTGGGCCACTTGGTCATCCCTCACTTGCGCAGTGAAAGCACGGGCGTCTCCAGTGCGCCAGGCGTCGTAGCGTGATTGAGAAACGTGAAAGCACCTGAAGGAGATGTGCCGCGTGCTTCGCGTTGGTTGTTGGGATGGTGACATCGTCTGCGCACTTCCTTGTCTTTTTATGCCACTTTCATTGTGGCTCTAGTTCTTTTCCTGTTAACACGAGTAATTGTACTTATAGAACCTCTCTGAGCTGCCCCCTTCCTTTCCTTCCCACCGCTTCGGCCTCTTCTCCGGAGCTCTTTCATTGACCTCTACGTTTGTTTTCCTATGTTCTTGTGCTCTGCTCGTAGCATCCACACTGCTTTCCCCTGTGCTTGCTTTGAGGGAATTATCTTTTGCTTTCCGATGATAAAATATATGCCTATTATGGGAAACCTGGGGAAACAGGGAAAAACCGCAGCCAGTCTCCCTGCAGCTCCCCTGGGCCTCCTGCAGGTCAGACCACTCCTGCTCACGGCTCTGCTGTGGCTCCCGCTGGCCTCCGCTGCGTCCCCCACGTTGTCTTGCATGCCTGCTGCGCCAGCCTTGCAGTTCCTTGAACCCCTGGCCGCCTTCAGGGTTTTGCACCCCGGTTTCCTTGCCTGGAAGTCCTCCCCTAGTTTTCCTTTGGCTCCCCCCTCACCCCTTCTCTGTGAAAGCTTCCCCACAGCCCTTCTTGCCATCCAATGTGCTATACATTTGCCTTAATGTTCCTGATCTGCTCGCTTGTTGTCTGTCTGCCTTCCTTAGACGATAGAATCCCTCCCCATGAGGGCAGGGGTTTTGTCTATTTTACTTTCTGCTGTACCCAACATGCTCAGAACAACCTGGCACGTAGTAGATAATCAGTAAATGTTTGTTGAATGAATCCTCTATGTATGTTTTTTGCATCCCGCTTTTTTGCCACTTAACATTGTACAGAGAGGCATGCACTGTCATTACATAGTCTCTGAAAATATGATTTAATCGCTCAGTGTGCCATAATTTAGCGCTCCCCTGCTATTGGACATTAAAGTTCTTTGGGGCTTTGGGCTGTTTGATAAGCAATGCTAGACATAAATCTTTGTGCACATTTCTGAGTATTTCCTCAGGAATTACCGCGATGAGGGATATGGACGTCAGCATTCTTGATACATTGCCAAATTGCCCTCTCAATAAGACCTGTTTGTGTGAAAAATAAATCTGCCACGTTCAGCCCTGTGGCTGGCTCCCTGCATGAACAAAGTCAGGGTTCAAGCAGGCGCTCAGGGCTCCCCCAGCTCGGCCAGGCCCCCTGTGGCTCTCCCACCTGCCTGGCGGAGGACCGCATGCCAGGACCCCCTATACCAGCTCTGCCTCAGCGCGGGCCGCCCCATCCGTGCCCAGGGCCTCCCCCGCCCCTTACTGGTTTCCAGAATCCCCCCGTCTCTTCTGGGCCCAGCTCAATGTCTTCTTTCTTGCCATTCATCCCTCTTTCACGCCCATGGCTTATCAGTGCCTTCTTATGACACTTTCGGTGCGTTATGATTGAACGTATTCGCACTTCCTCGGGGGCGAAGGCCAAGTCTAGTTCACAGCTCCCTTTCCCAGCTGAGAGGAATGTGCCTTGAAGTCGGGCTCTGGCGCACCTGCAGAGCGGATGCCGACTCGTTTCCCAGGCTCCGCCAGGTCTGTCCCCGAGGTTCTGACGAGATCACCCCGTTTCTCCAGGAAGAGCAAACGCTTGCTGGAGTCTGTTCCTGAGGCATTTCCCTAGCTTTTCAGCTTCTCTGAAGTAAAACTGAAGAGCGTTTAAGACGGCCAAGCCCGCGAGCCGAGATGAAGGACGTTTCCAACCCTGTGCTCCGCAGCGCCCTTTGCAATCCCTCCTTCCCCACCTTCCTCCCATCCCTGTGCCCCCACAGCCACTGGTCTGCTTGGTGTCTTTTAGGAGGTGCCAGGGATCCAACCCGGGACCTCGTACATGGGAAGCAGGCGCCCAACCACCTGTTTCCCCGATCTGTTTTTATCTTCTCGAATTTTATATAAATGGAGTCATATGGCATGCGCACTTTCCTGGGCTAGTTTCCTTCTCTTGGCATCATTCTGGCTTCCATGCAGGTTGTTGCGTGTGGTGCTAGTTCATTCCTCCTCCTTGCTGAGTCGTACGGACGTGCCACGCTCTGTCTGCTTACTTGTCGAAGGCCATTTGGGTCACTCTCAGTCTTTGGCTGTTACAGATCTCATTGTTGGGAGCGTCCGTCTTCCTGTGGGCCCTTGTCTCATCTTATCCTCAGTCACCCAGTGAGGTATATGAGTATCTTCATTCCTTCTTGCAGGTGAGGAGACAAACGCTCAGAGGTCAAGGAACATACCTGCCCACAGGTGCAGTGCTCTGAGGTGACAGGTGACGCTGAGCCTTGGGCCTTTTCCAGTGCGGGTGCCAGGCAGGTGGGCTCCGGCAGCAACCGAGGCCCACCTGTCACGTAGGAGGGCAAGGGAGTGTTTCTCTCCTACCCCAGTAGGTTTGGGCCACAGAACACTTTAAAATGGCACTTGATGGGTTTATTTTTCATTGTGAAGATGATGACTCCTAAGCAAATTACTGTAAAGGAAAGGTGTTGTCCCACTTTCACCTGCTGGCTCGGGCAGGACCATGAGGAATTTTTTAAAAACCAGGATTAGGGAGCAGGTGTATCTCAGTGCTTGAGTGCCTGCTTCCCACGTATGAGGTCCTGGGTTCGATCCCTGGTGCCTCCTTAAAAAAAACAATCAGGATCAGAGTGAGCATCGCTTTGTCCCTTGCTCACAGCTCAGTGCTCTTGTGGTTGACACTGGAGCATGAAACCTGCCTTGTAGGCTTGGCGGAGGCACAGAGCAGCAGGGATCTCACAGGAAGGCACATAAGCTGCCAAAAGTCTCAGTTCTGGGTGATTTGACTGGGTCTTAAATTTTTAATTAACTCTGGTCATCACAGGATGAGCCTGCCCTTTGGTGGGTTTCATCACAGACGGAGGCCCGTAAAGCATCAAAATTCCTGCAGAAACGATGCCTTATCCCTTTTATGCATGCGTTTTGCCAGCTTCTCTGTGCCAGGCCACGCTAACACAACTTGAAAGCTATCTGCATCGGCTCCGTAAGGATCAGCTGTGCCTTACACGCTTGGCGCTGCTGGGGCGGTGGGCACAGTGAGCTGTCTGTACAAAGAGGCTGTGCCCAGGGTCTGATCCCTGCTTGAACTGTCTCGTCCTGCACTGTCCAATGCAGGAGCCTCCAGCTGCATGGCTGTTCAAAGGCACACCGAAATGAGAGTTAAATCAAATTAAAGCGTCATTTTCTCCATCACACTCGCCACATCCTGCGTGCTCAAGAGCCACGGGTAGCTGTTGGCTGCCACGTTGGACATGCGGATTCGGAACATTTCCATTATCCCAGAAAGCCCTGTCGGACAGTGCCAGTCTAGTCTGTTTTCAAGGGAGGAAAATTAGGTTCCAGGTCAGAATCTGGGTCTCTAATTCAGAATAATGTACCACATTTTCATGAATGTTTGCCATTGGATTCACTAGGGACTGTATGGTGATGAGTCATCGATTCTACAGATATTTACTAAATGTTGATCTTGAGCCAGATGTTGGGGGACATATATCTTTTTATGTGGGTGAAGCAGTTTGGCATTATTTATGGATTCCAGAAATAGACATTGGATTATGTTTTGTGGACTGGTCTGTTCCTCTGGACATACTAGATTATATTGGATTCAGGTTTCACCTTTACTTGATTAAATTATGATCAGGGCTTTGATTCGGCCACATCAGTAGGATGTTGAGTCCCGTCCCCTGCCCTCCCCCTTGGTGGGCAGAAACACTCGGGTAAACCTACATGGCAGAGGAGTTAGGAGTTTGGGATGCTGGAGCCCTGGGAAGTAAACACAGAGAAGCAGATACATGAGGAAGGAGAGAGGGCTCCATTAGACACGGCAGAGGCTCCGGGAAGAGAGACGAGCCTTTCACCTGACAGTTTACAACTGGCCTTGTGGAGAGAGCCGAGCAGCTGAGCCCAGAGGGAAATGAGCCCCAGGAGGAGACGAGGCTTGTCCAAGCCTGCGGCTAAGATCCGAAGAAGCTGGGACCACGGGGCCTGAAGAGGAAGGCTGAGCCCTCGCAGACGTCACCCGCCATCTTACGTCCACACGTGGCAGCACACTCTGGGTGAGAAGGTCCCTCTTAGGGTACCTTGAGTTGGACTCTTTAGGGCCTGGTAACTGTAAGCTTCTACCCCAACAAATACCCTTTATAAAGGCCAGCAGAGTTCTGGTGCCTTGCGTCAGCACCCCTTTGGCTGACTGATACAGAAGGTGACTCAGACAGGAAGCGTTTGCTATCTAGTCTGCTAGTGTAGAATGGTTCATAGCCTCTTACAGATGCAGAACCAGGTGATTCTAATGCTTGATGCTGGGGTGCTGGTGACGGAGAGCGTGGTGATGGTGGGGTGGGTGGGCTGTCAAGGAGGGCTCGAGATTTGCAGACTGGTGTGGAGTTAGCCAAGCAGAGGAGCTGTAGGAATCTTTCCAGGCAGGGGGATCTACTCGTGGAAGGGCCCAGAACGTGGAGACAATGGTGCCTACATGGGGAGCTGCAGGAGGCTTATTTTGGTTTGTGTCCTTTGGGAGAAGTAAGTGAGGGTCAGGTGATGAAGGGGCTTAGGTGCTGGGCTGAGGAGTCTCGGGTTTCCTTTTGAGCACGGGAGGTTTTTGAGGGGTGGGGTGGGTGACAAGGTCAAATCTGCACTCTGGAAATACCCCTCTTGGGTAGAATGAAGGAAGCATGGAAGGGGCGAATCTGGGGAAGGGGACACCATTTGGGAGCCGCCGTGGTCATCGGGCTAGGGGCGAAGCGGGGACAGGAGAAGGGGTTGGGGTCAAGAGATTCGGCGGTGGGATCCAGGCCGGCCTGCCGGGGAGGCAGCGGCGGAGCAGAGGATGGCGCCTGGCTGGGTGGGTGTGCGGGCCACGCAGCCGCGTTCTGCTTGGAAGCATTTTCAAGTACACTCTCACTTGGTCATCCGAGTAACCCCAAGGACTGTAGGGAAGTCCTCTTTCTTCGGAAGAGGGAATTTCTCTGACAGGTCTGGTCAGTAGTTAGGTACAACCAGAATCCAGTATTTTAACTCTTCCCGTGGAGTTCTCCTCCTGCACACGAACGAGAGCTCAGTGCCAGCCCTCCAGTCCTGCGGGATGGAGTGGCAGCAGCGTTTGTTTATAGAGCTTTATTGAGGTTTAATTTATGTGCAATAAAACATACCCATTCTAAGCGTATGGCTTGATGGCCTTTGATAAATGTAG
Source organism: Tolypeutes matacus (assembly GCA_026826555.1). Taxonomy (NCBI): domain Eukaryota; kingdom Metazoa; phylum Chordata; class Mammalia; order Cingulata; family Chlamyphoridae; genus Tolypeutes; species Tolypeutes matacus. Next base: position 683,217 of record JAKSZT010054202.1, on the reverse strand, counting down.
ACGCCTGTGTCACTACCGCCACCCCCAAGATTCCCTTTTCCATCACCCCAGAAGGTTCCCTTACGCCTGCCCCAGCCCCTAACCCCAGACAATTTCTGTTGCGCTTTTGCCGCCCTAGACTGGATTGGCGTCTTTTGGAAGACCATGTACTGGAATCACAGAGTACGCCGCCCCTTGCGCCTGGCTTTAACTCAGCGTAGTGCTTTGAGATTCATCCTGCTGCATGTTTCCGGAGCGAGTTCCTTTTCATTGCTGAGTAATAGTCATTGTTTGGACGTGCCACAGTTTGTTTATTTCATTCTCTTGTCGAACATTCGGGCTGTTTCCATTTTGGGGCTATCGTGAAAAAAGCTGTTGGGAACGTTTGTGAATAAATCTTTGGTAGATGTGTTTTCCTTTCTAGGAGGTAAATTGGAGGGATGGAATTTCTGGGTTGTGTGCTAAATGTGTGTGTATCTTTATAACAAGCTGCCCAACTGTTTTCCAAAGTGGTCATACATTTTTGAACGTTAGTAGCTATATTTTGCGCATATAATATTTGGAACTGGTATGTTTTCAGCACCTGGTCTTGTATTACTCTGTCTTAAACCTAACAACCATCCTAGGAGGTGGACAGTGATCTCCAGAAAAAATTGAGACAGTGGTTTGGAGAAGCCTTTAAAAGTTCACTTTTCAGTTTTCTTGATTCCTGAGCCCCCTGCACACTTTTGGTGAGTTTAAACTCAATTGAAGGACTCAACATGAAAAAGTTGAAAAGTAACATGCTACACGGCATGTCTTCTTTAAGCTCGTTTTCTGCTTCTCCTCTTAAATTCTTCCTGGTGACGCCTTCCCTTGACACACGACAGTTTCTAGGACCAGTCCACATTGCCACATTTTTGAAATCCCCGTCTTTGTGGTTTTCCTGCCTAAAAGGTCTTTAAAAGCTGACCTTTGGGATGTTTTCTTTAGTGCTGTGCTGACCAGCCTCATACTTGGATTTCAGCCTTGAGCTCAGCATATAAATTTTGGATGGTCGTGATTGTAACGCAGAACGACATTCATTATTGAAAACATGCATATTGTGCAATGACTCTTTTAAAAGTCCAGTTTATGTTTAACTTCCTGCCTGGGTAATGTTAGCCCTAAATTACACTGCAAAAGCAGCTGATAATCGTTATCTGCAGACGCTGTCTCCTCAATCTCGTGTCAAAACCGGAAAACGACTAATCTAAAAAGATGACTTGCAATTTACACTAAGCTTTGAAGATTAACAGTCAAGTTTTTGGGGGCTAAGCTCTTGGGTACCTAATGGCTACTTATAAATCTTGCCTTTCTGATTTCTGGGGTAGTGAGGGGAGGGAATAGGCGAGTTCCAAGGTACCAACTAAAATAATTTTAATTTCCAGAGAAAGGCTCCAAGCCTTTAGAACCTTAAAGCAGTGGTTTTCTAACTAGAGCACAAGTTAAGCCACAGGTCGCTGGCCCCTCCACCCTCCGACCCCCCCCACCCCAAGTTTGTAATTCATAGGTCAGGGGTGGGGCCTGAGAATTTGCGTCTCTGGCAGGTTGCCAGGTGGCCCCGCGGTTCTGGGGATCAGCCTTGGAGAACCACGGATGACCAGGGGAGTGTGACCTAAGCGGACCTACGTGGAGGTGGCAGGCAAAACGATACCGGTGTAATATTTTCAAGTATTAAATTCATTAAATACTCACTTGATTACGACCAGCTCATAACGTTGCTTGACGTAGCTCGTAAGCTGGGAGGACAGGTCATACTCGCGGAGAAAAGGGAACGCGAGTTAGCAGGCTGGTTCTCAGCCTTGCTGCGTATTTGAACCACCTGGGGAGCTTAAAGAATCCAGATGCCCAGGCCAGTGACACCAGCCTTGGGGCAGGGACCCGGGCACAGGTACATCTTGCGATTCCACAGGTGATGCGAAGGCTGAGGCCTGGAGCGGCATGCCGGGTGGTGGGTGCCGGTTCTAAACATGGTGAGTCCCTCAGGGCTGTCAGAGCCTCCTGCAGGTGGGCTCCCAGGAGCCTGGCCCCTGGAGGCAGCGCAGGTGGCCCACAGGTGGCCGGCGCCCAGCAGTGCACGTGTGGGGAGAGGTGGGGAGGCTCGCGGGAGACCTGCTGGAGGAGGCGACGCTGGCCCTGGACCTTGGAGGTGAGGGGGGACCCAGCTTAGTCTGGGGGTGCTGCGGGAGGGGTGACACTCGACGGGGAGCAGCCCACACAAAGCAGAGAGGCCGGACGTACAGCATCTTTCAGGATGAGGCCTGGGAATGCGTGAAATGTACGGAATTGGCTCGGCTCGGCTCTTTGGACAGCTCTCTCTGGCTTTCACACACCCCTCCGCTGCTGCAGTTTTCAGCCTTGCTTTTCCTGGGGCACCTGTTGGGAGAGGTGGGTGAGGATGGAGAGGGGAGAGCCGGCGTGAGCAGTGCTGGCTTTTCCCGTAGATGGCCATCGCCGGCTTTAGGATGCCCTGGGCACAGCCGAGCTACGGGGGGCTCGGTGAGGAGGGTGGTTTGGCCCAGTGCACTGGCCCTCAAAGCGTGGCCCTGGGCCCAGCAGCTGTGGCACTAAGCAGGACCTGGTTAGAATGCAGCTTCTCAGGCCCCACCCAGGACCTGCTGAATCCTAAACTCGAGGGGTGAGGCCCCGCGGTCTGTCCTAACAGCCCCTCCCGGAGCTCCTGATGTTGCTTAACTTTGAGAGGGGCCAGTCTGGGGGTGCTGCACCCCACTGCAGAGGGCCACGGCAAGGAGGGGTGGCTTGGGGGCGTGGGAGTGAGTGTCCGCAAGGAGGCCGCTGGGGCGGGGCGGGGGGAAGAGCCAGGGCCGTGCCCACGGGATGCTCTCCTCTGGCAGGCTTGTGACCCGAGGGCCTGGGGGCAGCCCCCTCCGGGCTCGGGGGCCCTGGCTAGTGACCGCAGCAGGGCAGCTCAGGGACGGTCAGAGCAGCAGCTCCGCCCAGCGCGCTGGCCTGAAGGCCAGCTCCTCAGCCTTCAGCTGCGGGGTCGCACTCTCACCGCGTGCTGTCTCCACCCTAGCAGCAGGCCTGCAGGCCGCGGTGGGGCCCAGCGCCTCCTTGGCGCTTTTCTGGAAGCCTCTTGCCTTAATGCAGTCTCCTGTCACCTCTGCCCAGGCCCCGTAGAAGTGACCTGGAGCTGAGCATGTGGGAGTGCGCCTGTGACCAGTGGGCTGGGGTTACACCTGGCGGCAGGTGCGGCCTCTGGCAGGGAGGCCCAGCAGAGAGAACTGGGAAAGGCGGGAAAGGACGGGAGGCTGGATGGCCGTTTGCATCACGGGCGGCCGTGCTTTAAAGTGGGTTTCACCAGGGGCCTTCTTGAGGTAGAGCCTCAGAGCCTGGAGTGTTTGTTTGCCCTCCCTTAACGAGGAATTTACCTCTCTCTAAATATGATGCCTGCCGTTCTAGAGCACGTCAGTTAGCCTGTGGCTAATCGGCAGCTCCGCAGAACCGAGCCTAAAGCCATTGGCACCGAGGGCGTTTTTTTCCAGGGGAAACAAACCAACCAAACGTCAGAAGCCACGGACGAGGGAAAGCGGGTGCGTGGGAAAGAAGGTGGAAAGCATCCCTGGGTGTGAGCTGGGGGTAGTTCCCCAGACTTGCAGCTTACCCGAGGCTGGGGCCCCCGGCTGCAGGCTTTGTGGATGGCAGAAGGGCCGTGTGCCCCCCGCCCCCTCGCCCTGAGGACTTGGAGGCTGGCGGGGGTGGTGACTCCAGTCATGAGAGAGAGACTGCAGGCCTGTGACCTTGCACACTTCATTCTCACAGGGAGCCTCCGTGCCCAGCCGGGAGCTCGGGGAGGGCACCGGGCACGCGTGGGGCCGCCGAGGCGGGGGGCTGGACCTAGAAGCTGGCCTTGCCTCGGGGTCCTGGCGCCCACGCAGGGGGGGCTGTGCCCAGGTGTCCCTGCTGAGGCTGTGAGACTGGAGAGGGTCTGGTACATGGTTCAAAGACCCCAGCCCGTGGCGGCCTCCCTTCACCGGCGCCCGTGGGCTCTGGTGGCCGAGCCTCGTCTCACACTGTGCCGTCTGCAGCGCGGCTTCCTGGACTCTAGTTAGTTCACCTTCGCAGCGCCGTGCGTTACGCCTGTCCTGGTTTATAGATGGACAGACAGCCGACTGCACGTCTCCTGTGCCTTTCGCTCTGGCCTGGGACCCTCATCCCGCCTTGGCGCCCCTTCTCGTACTTGCCAAGGTCACAGACTTCAGTTCTTTCGCTGCTGGGGTGAGCTTGTGCCTCCGTTTTGTTGCTGGGCTGAGGGCAGAGCTTCGCTTGACCTCTGGCTCCGAGTTAGAAGGCAAAGCCTTGGGCAGCGTGGACGGCTGCCGCTGGCTCCCGGGTTTGTCGGCGTGCCAAGCTCGGAACTCGTCCTGGGCCGAGCGTAGACTGCTCCTTTGCTGAAAATAGGATGGCAGGAGGGTAGACAAACATTTTTCTTTCCTAGAAAATCGCTCCTTGCTCCTCTGGGTAGCACTGACTTCTGTGCAACCATCTGTTCCTTCCAATATAATTTCCAGACTATTAGATTAAACAGCTTTTTTCTGACCCACTTTCGGCTTGTTTCCTTTCGCCGTTCGTTAATAAATTGTTCGGCAGAGTTTTCATGGAGCGTGTGCATGTATATTTATTTGATTTCCTTTTGGGTGAAAGCAATTGTTGGGTGCTGTGAAGTTATTTAATTTCCTACTGTGCTTCATTTTTGTTTTCAGTTTCTATAATTGCTAAGACTTGGTTGCACTTTTTGTTTTTAAGACTGATGAGAGGAAGTCAGCGGTATGAGTTATAAGTGGAGGTTTTGATTGGGAGAGTCTGGTTAGAAAAACAGACTCTTTTCAAACAGAAGATACAAAGAGTAGCAAGGAAATGGGTTCCCATAAAACATGTGTCCGAGCAGATAAATATGCCATTGCAGAGTTGGGGGATTTTTAAAGATAAATGAGATAATATGTGAGACATGGCTTTAGGCTCTTCTGAGCAAAGCTGCCGTAGATATCTTCCGTGCTGTTGTTTGGATGTTGCAGCTACGCCTGCCATGAGCAGGAAGGCTGTCGATAAATAGCCAATAATGGAGGGGACGGATTGGATCGAAGAGGAAGGGAAGCAGTGCTTGCGTTCCTTTCTTAGGTAGAAACTCTCCACGCTCTTTTCCCCAGGTCCTCCAAATCCAGACCAAGAGTCAGCACGCACTCGAGTGAAAACGGGCTCAGGGTGTGTGTCCCAAGCAGTGGCGCCTGCGACTTAAGGCTGCCTCCAGTAGAATGGGATTCCTTGGTGGTGGCTGTTATCTGTCAAAGCAAAACCAATTTGTTTTTCCACGGGGATTCGTAGAAGTGTCCCTGTGGTAGTGGTGATAATTCTTGTCTAATTAGATTAAAATGGAACAGAAAACAAGCTAATGTTTTATGTGCCCTGCTAATTATTATTATTAGTGATCTTGCTTCAGAGGGCTTTTATAAAGTGGTTTTTATCCGGTTTCTTTGGGATTCAGTTTCATTTTATACTTTGCCAGATTTCACCAATGCTTCAGAGGAGAGGAGGCCTGTTGAATTTATCTATGAAATAGTTTCAAAAGCAATTCTGGTGTGGAAAGGAAGTTCCTATTTGTAGGTGATTCTGGCTTCAAGTTGTGTTACTGTCATTAGGTTTAGAAAGTCATCTCCTTAGTTCTGTTTCAGACGTGCCTGAAGTTGGTCTTTGTTCTCCTGGTAAATGAAAATCACACAGGCCCTGGACACCTGCTGTACTTACCAGCATTTGCCATTTTTTCCCCTCTCAGGTGCACACATGGGATGTATCAGGAGGAGTATACGTTAGTTTGACAGCCTTATTCTGTGCTTTTAAAGAAAAGGAATTGGGGAGAGGAAGGGATGTGGCTCGGTGGTTGAGCGCCGGCTTCCCATATATGAGGTCCCGGGTTCAATCCCCGGGTCTGGTACCTCAAAAAAACAAAACAAAACACAACTTCTAAAGAAAAGGAATGGGATTGCTTCAGCCGAGTGTCTTGGGGGTAAAATTAGAGTTGGTTTGTGAGCGTGAACGCAACATGGTTCCATGAGGAACGAATATTTAAAAAAAAAAAAAAAAATTCGTTGTAGCAACATATATACAGCACAGTTTTCCATTTTAACCACTTCCATGTGTAAATTCAGCGACATGAATTCCATTCACAGGACTGTGCTGCCACCCATTACCACCCACCGGCCAGTACCAGCACTTTCCATCTTCCCAAACAGCAACTCGGTGCTCACTTAGTGAAAACCTCTTCCCCAGCCCCTGCTAACCACTCACTACTTTGTCTTGTTTGTTCCAAGTATTTCCTACCAATGTAACCGTGTACTATTTGTCTGGCTTATTTCACTCAGAATGATGTTTTCGTGGTTGATCCGTGTTGTGCCATGTGTCAGAACTTCATTCTTCTTTACGGCTAAATAATAGTCTTGTCTGTGTGTGCCTCGTCTGTCCATTCTCCTGCTGATGGGCACTTGGGTGGCTTCCGCCTTTTGCCTACTGTGAATAGTGCCGCTCTGACCCTTGGTGCACAAATATGCTTGAGTCTTTTGGGTACAGACCTAGGAGTGGAATTGCAAGTTCATAGGGGAATTCGGTGTTTAAATTTTTGAGGAGTTGCCAAACTGTCTTCCGCAGTGGTACCATTTTACATTCTCACCGACAATGGGCGAGTGTTCGTTTCTCCACAACTTTGCTGACACTTACTTTGTTTTTTTTTTATTTTATATTTTAAAATAATGGTAGCCATCCTAGCAGCAGGTGCTGATTTGGACACAAGACTGGGAACACTCCCTAAGGAGGCTGGCATGTCTCCTTCCTGGGGGCCAGGCTCTCCAGCGAGGCCAAGTGAGTGAGCGTTGATCCGTTGTCCCTTCGTTCCCAGGCTCTGTTGGGCCATGCAGTGAGACGGCGAGGTCTCTCGGTGCGGGTAGTCGTGTCTAAAAAGCTCCTGCCAAATTCTGGGGGTATTAATGACTTAGCTCAGTGTTCTATTTTCCCCTTCTGGAGAGCAGTCCAGTTTGGACACAGCCCTAAATTCGGATTTGTGTGTCATCTTCCGCAGATGACCATGGCTTATCTTGGCCTTGGTGGCCTGCGTGGCTGGAGGTGTGTCTGCTACTTGGTGGGCATGAGGAGGCCCTGGAAATCCTAGGCCAGGCCTAATCCTCGGCCCCACCAAATTTCAGCCTGGAGAACCCTTGCGTCAAGTGCCTCAATCAAGCCGGCCTTCTGGGGAGAGGTAGGCTTACCTGGGCTGCTCCTGCCCTCAGGCTGAGCGTTGGGGACTTACTGGAGGAAGCCAGGATGACTTCCAGTCCTCGAATCCGTTATGGCTTTCTTGGTAGAAATGGTCTGTTCCACTCAAAGTGAGATGAGGTTTGTGAGGGAGAAGTTACTGCTCCTGCTCCTAATAGTCTGATTCTCAGCCAGCCCCATCCTGAGCAGGTTTTGTGAGATAATGCCAGGAAGATGGACACGGAAATGTCTGGTTCCCTTGCTCTCTCCCCCAAACCAGCTGCTCCTTTTCTTACCATTGTTTCTTGCCAACCTGGAAACCTTATGAAAATGAAACCTTACTTCTCTTTCTAGTCAGTGGCTTCTGAGCATGGACTTCATATGAATGGATTAGACCAACATAACTAACATCCAAGGAGAGCTACATATTCTCCAAATAGCCCTTACTTTCTTTGCCGTAAAGTGTGAATTTAGAGGTGGCTTCAGGCAGGTGATGGGGACCACTGAGGCCTTGGTCTCCTCATCGGGAGGACTGCTGGAGCTCTGACACAGCTTGGCAAGTTCGCTAAGGTGAGAAGTGAACTCTTGTGCTTCTAGCCAGTATAGTGGTGTGGTGGTGAGCAGCGTGGCAGCCTCCTGGTGTGCGCGTTTGTGCTGTCCCCTCCCTCCACGGGGGGTGCACCTGGTGTCTTGCCTCTGGTGAATGGCATTCAGCAAAGGTGATGGAGTGTCGCTTCAGAGATGAGGCCACAGCGGCTGTGGCTTCTGCCTTGGGCTCTCTTGCCCTCTCACTCACCTGCTCTGAGGGAAGCCAGCTGCTGAGCTTTGCGCTGCCCTATGGAGAGGCCCCCGTGGCAAGGAACTGAGGGTAGCTTCCTGCTGGCAGGCCCTGGGCCCAGGAGCCGAATCCTGCCGGCGCCACGTGCAAGAGCCTGGAAGCAGTGCCTCCCCTGAACGGCCTGGCAACGATGGCGGCTCTGGCCGACAGCCTAATGCAGCCTCATGAGTGACCTTGAGCCAGAGGCATCCAGCTGAGCCATGCCAGGATCCCCAACTCACAGAAACTGAGGTGCTAAGTGTTTGTTGTTTTAAGTTAGCAAATTTTGAGATAATTTTGTTACACATCCATTGATAACAGGTAGCTCGTGTTAAAAGTTTCTATCATGGAGTGCTTAAGAGCACGGATTCCTGAGCCAGACCGCCTGGATGCTAATTCTGGCTCTGACAGTTATTAGCTGTGTGACTTTGGGAAAGTCATTTAACCCCTCTGTGCTTCAGTGTCATCATCTGTAAATGCGGAGTCTGGGCAGACAGCCTGGATGCTAATGCTGGCTCTGACAGTTATTAGCTGTGTGACTTTGGGAAAGTCACTTAACCTCTCTGCTTCAGTGCCATCGTCTGTAAATGGGGAGTCTGGGAAATGTTTTTTGGCTTCTGGTCTTTATGTTACAGGAAGGCTAGCTGGAAAGGGGTTGAAATGGGCTTTAAGTGGCACAGTCCACAGTTTCTGCCACGGTGTCAGCTTTTTGAATGGTCTCAAGTCAGGTTCCCCAAGCAGAGCTTGAGACGCGACTCTGGATGCGTGTGATTGAGTGAGAGGGCACCCTCAGGAGTAGGCAGAGGGACGGGCGCAGAGGGGGCACAGGTCGGGACTCGGCCGCCGTCTGCTTCACCCTGATCCTCCGGGGAGCCCTGGAGCAGGAAGTGCTCCAGTCTTGAGGCAGGAAAGCTGGCCTTCTGCGCCCCTGTGTTGGTCAGTCTTGGCTGTGGGCTGCCTCTGAAACTTCCAGATGGGCGGCTCCCGTTTGGCTGAGGACGGTCTTCCAGAGGAGAAGGTGCCGTGAGTCCACAAGTCACCCAGCACCTGGGCGGCGGCAAGCACGGATCCCTGCGGCGATGGCCTCTGTGTTCGCTTTCCAGCCCTGTCATCTCTCCGATGCCGTGGACACCTGTCCATTGCATCTTTCTCACCCCGTGCCCCGGGCCTGGCTGAGGACGTTCATCTCTTCTCCAGACTGAATCAGATGCTTAGGAAGAGCCTTTTGCTTTGCTCACAGTTGTTCACCAGCTGGATGTAAATTGCTAAGCCTGGCTTCCAGCTGAGACATTTAAATATACTGATGAAATGCAAATGCCCTGTGGTTAGCCTTCAACAAGGCCCTGGCCTCCATATAAATAAACGACCAGGGAGCTGGAGAGGATTGGCAGCAGTGCCCTCTTTTGAATTTGAGAATTGTTCTTTGCTGGTTGCTGGGATCAGCTCACCATTGTCAGTAGATAATGAGGCTCTTCCCAGATGCCCCTTGTTAATTGTGCGGTGTTTACCTGTAGGTGCAACTAGATTAAAAAAAAAATTTTTTTTTTTTGTTAAACTAGAATCTTTTAATAAAATCCTCTACTCTGAAAATAAGCCTTAAGTTTTTGTCTAGGGAAATACATCTGCGTGTGTGTGTGTGTGTGTGATGTATGTATGTATTAAGGACAGTAGCTCCCCTCGATATTTGAGAATTTCTTGTGCCTTCTTGCTGTTTTCACTTTCTCTGCTCTCCAGCAAGAAAATAAAATTGCACTCGACTGGGGTGGCCTCCTGCTGGGGAAGCAAGGCGTATTGTCCCCTTTGTGTCACGATGAAATGGTGGGAGACCTCCGGCGGCCTTGAGGTAGGCGCCGGCGATTTATCCAGCATCAGAGAGGACCGTAATAACCTAGTCGTTTTCCCCATTAGAGATGCACCGTGTGAGTGTCAGCTGCTCGTGCCAGTGAAGAGGAGTGTCCTGTAGTGGAGACGCCATTAATAATCTGCCTTACTAGTGTAACACTTGCCATTTTTGCAACCAAAAATTTGTTTCCACCCCAGCGTCATGGATGAAAAGTAGGATCAATTAATATTGAGTGGTGACAGCCTCCCTGCAGAGAGAAAATGGGAAATCTTGGTGTCGTCATCTGCCTTGTGACTAAGAAATAGCTTTTCTTAATTGTAGGGAACAGAGCAACCCAGGGGGATGTAATTCATTTCTCTCCAGCCTGCGAAGTAGATTGAAAGCAAAGAAAAATAACCGCGTGCTGGAGTGGGAATGTCAGCTCCACCGCCGAGCCACGCTGACATGTAGGATTCCCTGGAAACAAGCTGGCAGCTCTCCCTGAGACGGAGCTGCTCCTTCTTTTGTGGAATGGCTCCAAGGCCACCGGGCCAAGTGTTCTGTGGATTTTGGTGGCCCCTCTCCCTCGAATTCTCTGCTTCCACGTTTTCTCACGGCTCATTCCTCCTCCTCATTCGTGACTCTGCTCAGATGTCACCGCCTCAAGTGGCCGCCTCTCATCAGCCTAAAACCCCTCACGACACTCCCTTCCACCCTGCACTCCTTGCTTTGGTTTCTTCAGGGTAACTGCCTTGGCTTGTCCACAGCTGAGTCCTCAGTGCCTCAGGATGCAGAGTGCCGTGGAGGCTTCAGTGAGTATTTGTTGGACGAATGACTGATGAATGTGAAATTCTAGAGTGCGGAATAATTAGATGTCCTTGCATGGGCACCAGCCTTCTTTGAAGGTATCCACAGATGGAGTTGCTTCTCTGAATATGGTTTTGGGCCATTATCTTTATATATTTGTGCCGACAACTGGAAATCCCGGCCTGTCACCATCTCATGGAGGTCGTTCCCGGGCAGTTAGCCTTGGGCCACACCTCTGCGACATGCTCCCGGATCACGGCAGTGATCCCAGTTCCTTGTTTGCTCAGTGTCTTCTCCTTCACCTGATTTTAGGTGCCTTGAAGAGAGGCCATTTCTCTCTTACTGTCTGCTCTGTCCTTGGCATCTACCACTGAGCTGGGTGAGGCCGATCTGGGAGTATCAGGAGATGCTCCGGGTCGGTCAGCTGCTTGGCCAGATGAGGAGCTGCCAACAGACTGAGGTCCCCTCCTCTTCTCCCATCCTCTCATTTTCCTCTAGATTCCTGCTGGCAGAACCGAAGAGGAAGTCGCCTGGCAAAGAGGGACCCAGCTCACAGGGCCGCAGCCCTGCACAACATGAGAATCTGAGAGTGTGCAGGGGCGCTGAGGGCAGTACTGGCCACCCCTTCCGTTTCTCCGCATCCGCACGTTTCCTTACATTTTCCACTTGATATGACAACAAAACAACTTTGTTTCTGCCTAACAAGATGCAACTGTCCTTCATACAGTGTTTTCACCCTTTCCCCAAAAAGAGCCGACAGCCCCAGCTGGCATGGCTTCCATCTCTGGGTAACAGGAAATCTTCTTCCAGTTCATTCTGTAGGATTCAGAGTATTCAGAGAGACGGGGAACTAAGGTGCCTGAGATATGGACACCACAACTGTTGAGGCCTGTTCAGCCAGCACCTCCCCTGCCAGAGGTCCATGCCTGGTAATGGGCCAACTCAGTGCACCGTTCTCTCTCTCTCTCTCTCTCTCTTTCTCTCTCTCTCTCTCTCTGTCTCTCTGCTGCTTCAGTTTTCCTCTACCTTTTACTCTTGGACATAAACGTACCAGAAGGCACTCCAGAGACTCTGCCAGGCCCCGGGCATACTCTTTCCCTTCCCTGAAGTATGGCATACTAACAGTTTCCCCTTGGAAATTGGGATCACTCTCTGCAGCCGGTAGAGTCATCACCTTCTTTGCCTTTGCACAGTCCACAATGGCCAAGTGGCAGTCGCAGCTTCCAGTTCAGTGAAGCTCCTGTGTGTCCCTTGTGTCAGCACTCCTCTCTTGGGATCCAAGGCCTCCAGGTCAGCAGAGCGCAAAGCTGTGGGGCTGGGAAGCACAAATTCTCAGAGTAGGTGTAAGAGTGAGAGGAGCCACTCCTGCTTCCAGCTCTTGATCCCTAGACCTGTGTATTCTGAAGAAATGGAACTGATTCAAATTATGTGCCTCGTCCTGGAAGGCAGAATTCCACTCGTCAGGATGTTGTTTCCCAGCTGGCTCCAAAGGGAATGTAGGACTAATAAGTATTTTGTTTTCTTTTTCAGCAATATACCGAGTTTTGCAAACACAGTGACTTTGACACTGCATCGTGCGGTAAATCAGTGGTTTTAAAGTTGCGCTGGACGGAAGCCGACTTTTTCCTTCGCCTCTCCTTGTCCGGCGCCCGTGGCTTGCCCAGCACGGCCTCAGGGCAGGGCTGGCTCGCTTCCTGCAGGTGTGCTGCCCCTCCTGGGCCTGGTCCGTGTGAGGGTGTCTCGGAGCGGAAGGGTGAACGGCAGCACTGACTGACTAGTCGGCAGCTTCGTCAGCCCCTCACCTTGCGGGTGGTGGAGTGAAGGAGATCACAGGCTCTGCTGCGGTCCAGGCCTGGCCCTTCCGCTTCCCCGCCCCGTCAGCTCGGGCGAGCTGCGTAGCCCCTCTGTGTCTGTTTCTTACCTGTGACACGGTGGTCTGTTCCCTGGGTTAGAGTTGAACGAGGCCGTCATATAAGGTGTCGGGTAGGACCCACGGTGGGCTCGTTAGCGTGGTAGCTATTCTTATTACACCAAACATGAGGGCATGGCAGGGTCTGGCAGCTTCTGGGACCTTCGCCCTTCTTTCACAAACTGCGGGCGCTTGTTCTGGTTGCTTCTTCGGGGTGCTGTCCGAGGGCATGTTGTCAAGCGTAGTGGGTCAGTAGCTGACGGACAGTGGAACATGGTCTCAGCCAGGCCACACAGGCCTCAGCGTGGGGAGAAGCGGGGAGACGTCTCGGCGTAGGCGCCCTCTCTGAGGTGGAGGCAGGCTGGGGTGGGAAGACGGCAAGGCTTTGTATTAAGCGGGGATTTTGTGGACCTTGTTTAATCATTCAGTAACTAGAACTTTGAGTCCTACTGGGGCTTATCAGTAGACGCAACGGGACGCTGATCTGCGGAACTCTGGCTCTCACGGTCACCCCGGCGGCCTGGGGTCCTGGCCTCTTGCCCAGTGTTGGGGCAGAGGGAGTTGACACTGGCCCTCCGTGTTCAGCCGACGAGCTGAAGGCGTAGACGGGGTGACCGCAGCCTGAAATCGCCTTCTGTGAACCGTGTGCTGGTGGTTCAAAGGCACGTCCTCGGGGTGTTACCGAAGAGGACGTTTCTGATGGATCGTGACGTTGAGGGGCCTCTGAGGCTGGCCCGCCAAGTCTGGCTTTGTGCAGAGGAGAAACCGAGGACAGTGACGATGGAAGAACTCGCTCGGTGCCTGTCTGCCTGGTGCTATCACTGCCCCGGAAGAATCCAGATTGCTTGGCGACTGCCGGTCTCATCGTGGCTCCTCATTGGCCACTTTCCTCAGCTTTTGATCATTTCACATTGTGCTAATCACTTCAGCTCAGACGGGGTCACGCCTGTGTAATCAGGAGACCATATTTCAGGCCCCTGAAGATCATCAGCTGTTGGGACAACGGGGGCCTCTGTTTCAAACGGGAAATCACATTCACCTGGAGCTGGAAGCATAGCTGAGAATGGTCTCCCCTTGCCGAGGTTCCCCACCTCCTCCTAATTCCAGAATGCCCCTCTGAGTTCCCAGCGATGCCTCCCCCGTCCAGCCTTCCCACCATACATCTGTCGGAAGTTTCTGGAGCCTTTCTGGGTTTCTCCTTTCTCACCTCAGCTCTTCAGTTCTGATTTCTCTCACAAAATGAGGACTGGGACAGAGGCTTCTGGCTCAGGTTTGTGTCTACCGACTTAGGTGATTTCTGTTGCTTCGGTGTATTCGGTGTTTAATCCCCACGTGTCGTTTCTCAGTCCCTTTCCTTGGTCTCAGAGGAAGAGGAGTGTGGAGGAGGGCCGGTCTCTCCGTGGCACTCCATTACAACGCCTGCTGTTTTTTTAAAGGCCACGTCCCAGGTTTCATAAACAATTACAACACTGCACATATCACTGAGGCAAAGAAACGTGACTCTCAAAACTCTCAGACAGCTCTAAAAAAAAAAAAAAAAAGCTTAAACTTCTTACTGCTGTGCCAGCTGTTAGGGAAATAGGAGAGAAAAGAAAAGAGAAGGCAAATGCGAGGCCTGTGTTTGGGGGGTGCTTGGTTTCCCCTGGGTAAAACCTGGGATGCTGTTCCTGTCCATGGATGCTGGACGGGTTAGGTGTGAGCTCCACTCTGAGTCGGTGTGGGTGCCGGTGAAATTGATTGGGGGGAAAAAAAAAGCCACCAACGTAAGTTTCCCAAGATCCCATTTATAAAAGGCTGATGTCCTTCCAGATCACACTGTAAGACCTTTTGAACTAGGAATTTAAACAATGCTTAAAAATGAAATATTCTAGTTTATGCATACCTTTTTATCAAATTTGTGACATGGCAGAGTTGTGTGTTTATACATTTTTCATGTTTTATAACACTTAAGGAATTTTGAATAATCAATTTACAACGCAGTTGTACCCATTTAAAGAACTGGTGTGAAGAGAGGTAAAATGGAAGGACGGATCCAGGGTCTACTCCCGGTTCTGGAACTCGCTAGCTGGGTGATGCCGGTCAAGTTGCCTCCCCTTCCTGAGCTCCTGCTCAGTGACTCCTGTTTATTTAACATTTGATGATGTACCACAGCACTTCCTAAGCCCTGGGTCTGAGTTATCACAACTATCCTGGGAGGCAGGTACTATTATTTACTGCTCTTCGCCAGTAGGAATCCGAAGTGCAGAGAGGTTAAGTGACTCACTTAGGGAGACGCATCTCTTCTGTCGTGAGGTTGGGATTTCAGCCCAGGCTGCCTGAGTTCAGGGCCCACTGTGTAGCCTTTGTAAAATGATTTATGGTGATATATAGGCCAGATAACCATGCCTTATAATCACACATTATTGTTCATCTTTGTGATTCATTTTAAAACAGGATTTTGATCAGAAATGCAATCCTTAAGTATAATTTCTTCTTGGAAGAAAGATAGAGCATCCTAAAATGGCTCATTTTACAGTGTGGTTTCTGGAAATAGGCATGAAAAGTGGGAACCTTCTGTATTTTTAGTTTTCATGTATAGACTGTGTGAAACCTTTCCAAGCATTGTTTTTTCACCTGACCATATTTTAACTTTTAACATCTCTGTGGTGTAGGTTGGGCAGATATTGAGTGTAGTTATAATAGTTGCTCTAAAATCCTTGTCTGTCAGTTCCCTCATCTGAGTCTTTTTGAAGCCAGTCCTCTTTGGTTGTCTTTATTTTTCTTGAGAATGGGTCATATTTTCTGTCACATTTTGGAGTAATTTTGGGTCATATACTGAATATTATGGATATTATGTTGTAGCAACTCTGGATTCTGTTATAGTCCTCTGATGAGTGTTGATTTTTTTTGTTGTTGTTGTTTATTTTAGCAGACAACTGGCCAGACACAACTGCACACCCTGTCTCTTGGGTGGCAGCTCAAATCTCAGTTTGTTCTTTTGGCCTTACCTGGATCAGTTAGAGACTGTTCCATGCATGCACGGTTCAGGGGTCAGCCAGAGATTTGGACAGAGTTCACACACAGAATTTGAGGCTCCCCTTCTCTGGTGCTCTCCTTTCAGGGATTCCCACTTCATGTTCCAGCAGCTGAAGTAACCCTGTGTTCTGTCTACTGGTTCTTTGAGCCAGTAGGACTGTGGGTTTCATATATGACAGAATACAAGTTTCTGGGTCTCTAGCCTGGTTCTCATTCTTTTCTTTCACTGCCCGTCTACTTCACATTCACGTGGATTGGCTTAGCCATTTTCCAAGTGAAATTTCTTTTCCATTTCAGCGCTACTCCTGCCAATTCTGATTAGCCCTAGAGTCTCCCACAGATCCACTTTCAAATTTCACTTCTGACCCTTGCTGAACCCGTGATCTTGAGCAAGTCGTGTAGCCTTTCTGACCCCTCAGCTGCACAGGGTCACTGTCAGGTGAAACGCGATAATGGACCTGGCGTGCCTGATACAGAGTAGACCTCTGGGAAATGTCTCTGTGTCAACAGAGAGTGTCCTTGGGGATGTATCTTCTGTGATTGTTTGTCCAGTCTTCCTGTGGGGCCAGTCTTGGCACAGTGTCCAAGAGTGTTGATGTGCAAGGAGGAAATTGAAGCGTCCGCCGGGCCATTCGCCCTACGTGTCTTGGAGGGCCTGGGTGCCTGTGCCAAGCCCCATTCCCCGACGCTCCCTTGAAGTCCAGCGTGGCGTCTCCAGCTCCCCTCCCTCCTGCACCGGGCTTATTTGAAGGCTGTGGGTCAGCCTTTGGAGTGTCTCAGCTTTAGCTTGTTTTCTCCATTTTCTACAGCCAGTGGCCAGAGTTGTCCTCCTGGGGTAGGTGTAACAGCCTCACAGCTAGCTGCTGGTGCCAACTCTTGCTGCTGTGGAGTGCTTAGCTGTAGGAAAGACGCTGTTACGGAGGCCCTGGTGATGATGATGATGGTAACAGCCGCAGCTAACCACACGCCAGGCGTCGTTGGAAGTCCTCCACATACCTTTACTCATGTACTCCTCATTACATTCAATGAAGTGCATGCTATGATATACCCATTTTACAGATGAGAAAACTGCTAGAGTAGCATGTCTTGGGTTTAAATCTTGGTGCCTAGCTCCAGAGGCTCTGCCCTTGACTGCTTTGCTAGGCATCCAGAGTTTTTTCACATGTAATAGGCAGTAGGAGTGGTGTTTTTCTGTACTTTTCTGGACCTGGGGTAGGTGAGGAACTCAAGGATTGTTCGTGGCCTGTTGCCAGAGGCCTGGTGTTGGATGTGGCTCAGGCAGGCTGAGTGACGGTGGGGGTGGACTGGCCTTTTGCCAACGTGGGAACCGCTGCACACCTTCCCTCGCGGGAGAGCCAGGGGAAGGGGACGCTTGGGTACCCTTTTCTGGTGTGTCTAATTATGTGGCATTTTCTGTCTCAGTTATAAAGGTTTAATTGCTCCATTGTACTGGGGCGTTGGGGCCTCTTATGAGTCATCTTTTACGGCTGGTGATAATTGGCTCAGCTTGAATTTAGCTTAAGCTAGTTGCAATTTCCTTACCATTTTTGATCTGAGATCTGATTTGAGCCTTATCGTTTCTTGAGTTTTTTCCTTTAAACTCCAAATACTGGGTTGTGTGTGGGAATGTGCTTCAGCATTTTTCTCTACTCCATCATTTTTACTCTTCCTGGGCTGACTACTGCATGAAGCATCTAATCTCAAGTTAGGAAAGATATGAAAGAAACAGCTTCAAGTGTGTTAGTGGAGGAGAAGACACCTTAGGAGGGGAAAACGTGCCTCTCATTTCTGTCATCGTGCCTGGGATCTGATACCCGATCACAGGCTGGGGACGTGTTTGACAGTCATGGGGTGTAAACAGATGGCATCTAGAGGAGCCCTCCTTGTCTATGAGAAAGTCTAGATAGAATCCAGGCACATCAAAAATTAGCAATGGTGAGGATTTGGAAAATTCTGAAGATAAGTTTCCAAATGAAAAAGATAAAAAGCTCATTGCCTGAAAGGGAAGAAGGTATGAGACACATAAATTAAGCTGACAGAATTTCTGGAAAGTGAAAAGTGAGCTGAGGCATTGCCAACTATGGAATACAAGTACATCGCACCCTGTTACCATCCTGGGGCCTGCAGTCTTCATATTGATGTTTCTCTGTTTTGAGTAAGCACTTCCTGAACGTTCCAGTCCTTGAGTCTGGCAGACTTGATTTATGAAGAAAAGATTACGATAATGAATGGGAAAGATTTGCTGAGGAATTAATTTGGGGTCAGAAAGAGGGAGCCCGCTTCTCCCAGCCTCTTTTCCCAAAGCGTTGCTGAAATGAGGGCTTGGTGGGGAGTGAGAGGCAACATGCAGCTTCCTTCCTCTGTGGGTTTGGTCCTGCCGTGCCTGCCCAAGCTGTTTTCTGTGAACAGCTTTCATCCATTTCTCCCCTCCCTCCCTCCCCCCCCTCTCTTTTCCTCCCATTTCCTTTATTTTTTTTAAAATTAATTAATTTTTTTAAAAGATTTTATTTATTTATTCATTTATCCCCCCCTTGCTGCTTGTGCTCGCTGGGTCAGCTAACCACGCCGTGCGGGCGGGCCTGCCTTCACCAGGAGGCCCCGGGAACCGAACCCGGGGCCTCCCATATGGTAAACGGGAGCCCTACTGATTGAGCCACAGCCGCTTCCCTCCCATTTCCTTTATATCCCCCTTCCATCAGACTGCCTTCCTTCCTCACCCTCCTTACCCACAGGGGTGTGGCATAACTACTGCTTCTTATTAGGCACTATGAATACCTTTCTCGTCCTCTGGAAGGAGCTAGGTACATGTTTCAGTTAGCATTTGCTGCATAAAAAGCGACCCCGAGTTGGTGGCTTAGAGCAGGGCCTGTTTCTCAGGGTCCGTGGGTCGGCTGGGCTCAGCAGGGCAGCTCTTCTGCTCCCCATGCTGCCAGCCGAGTCCCTCACGTTGGCTGCGTGAGCCGGGACTTAGGCTGCAGGGACTGAGACAGCCCCTTTCGGTGTCTGACTGTTGATGCTGTCAGCTGGGGCATCTGGTGCTCCTCCGTGCTGCCTTTCTTTCTCTATGGTCACATCAGTCAGTAGTTTAACCCGAGCTGGATTCCAAGAGGGTGCAGGGAGATGCTGCCAGGCCTCTCAGCCTATGCCTGGAACTGGCACAGCTTCCGTGTGGCCGTAGTCTCTGATCAGAGCATGCAAGGAGACCAGCCCAGAGTCAGCGGAGGGGAGCTAGACCCTCCCTCATGGTGGGAAGAGGGGTGTGCAAGGCTGGGAGGGGCTGGTGGTGGCCAGCTTTGCAGAAAAGCATCTGTGTCAGTAAGGCTGCTGCAGAGCCAGTGACTCGCAGCAGCAGAGGCAGGCTGCCCTCTAGGTTTGCTGCTGGTTGCGTGCCAGGAGGACTTACCACGAAAGGAAGATAAGACCTTTTTCTGAGAGTGTCCCAGAAGAGTTAAACATGCTATACCCTAAATCTCCCTGGGGGGGGGGCACAAAAATCCCTGTTCCCTGAACCCTTTCCTCGCCTGGGTGGTATTTTTTTCCTGACAAGCTGAGTTGAACTTTAAGAAAAGAAATCTGATTCCTTATAATTGTATTTTTAAACCTAAGTGGATGGTTTTTTTTGTGTGTGTCTCCAGCTTATTTTCTCTTGGCATATATGTTTTGTGCTTACTGGTTTTTAAGGCTTTTTATGTATTGAGGATTTTTAACTTCTTGCCCTCATATCTCTTGTTGACTATTTACGATGCCCTTTAGAATATTGTATATTATAGTGTTTAAATTTCATGTATTCAGAGACCCATTTTTCAGTATTGTGTCTTGTAGATGCTTAAACTAGGCCCTGAACTGGCTTCCAGGTTTTCATCTATGAGAAGTGTGTGTGTGTGTGTGTATACACTCAGCCCTGCCTCGCTTTAGTCCTCTCTTTGTGGAGATGGCAGTCTGCTTTGGCAGACAAGGGGTGTGTATCTAACATGAGCAGATAACAGTTTGTCAGAAACGGCAGCCCATCAGGAGGGGTGGCTGGTCTCTCCTCTGAAAATAAGGGGTGGGTCTTCAGGCCCAGAACTGACAGAGGGGAATGGCTGGTCTCCTCGGAAGCTGCCTTCCTTGTGGTGTTTCTCAGAAAGCGGAAGGAATCCTCTACGTCATTTTGTGGGCTTCAGGAGCCACGGGTTGGGGAATTTGGAGTAGATGATGTCAGAAGTCTTTTCCTGCTCTTTTGCAATATTGTTGCAATGTTTTTACCAACATCGATAAATGACCAGGGAGATTTCATAGATATTCCATCTTTAGAAGTAAAATAACATACTCTATTTTATCTGCTGCCAAGTTCGGATGGCGAGATGCAGACCTCAAGCAGAACTTCATCCTTTGGAAGTAGACTCAGAGGATGGTCCTCTTGAAGGGGATCTTCGTTACAGAAGTGGAACACAGAAGGCAAAGAGTGCCAGGAAAACGAGTTCGAGGAGAGACACAGGATTGCAGAGTCCCGTGGATGCCCCGGCAGGGCCTAGGCCTCCAGAATTGGGCTTTGGGGAGCCATGAAGAATGCAGTCCAGGAGAGGGACACGAAGGGACGGGCACCTAAAGGCTCACTTATGGGTACGGCAGCGCGGATGGCTGATCTTGCCGCTCTGTCTCCAGGGAGACCTGAGCACGGGAGAAACCTTGGAATCTCGTCGGGGAGGTCTTGGAGGGGTTGATTTTCTTTTTTAAGGACGTGATCCCCTTTCTTCTGTAAATCTGCAGTTGGCAAGGTGAACACATGCCCTGCTCAGCCTTCTGTTGAAGATGTGGAAAGAAACGGATGCGATGCCCCCAGTAGGTCTTTTCTTCCTAGCTTTGGCGATTCCATGGTTCTGAGACATTTAGCATCCATAATAGACATTGGGTGCTAACTAGCCCCACCCATCGGATTGTAAGATTTTATTAAAAAGAAGCACATTACCATGTACTTGTGTTAGGCAGAGAGGGGAGGGGAGGAGGGGAGGACAAGGGGGCTCTCGTTGAAGTCACGGCTAAGTTTGGCACCACCAGATTGCGTTTTGATTGTTGGTTTAGTAAGGGGAAGAGGAACTCGGAGCGTGTGCCTGTGTGTGGTGTGTGCCGTCAGTTTGTTGTGTGTGTGTCTCCTCTGAGCTGCCGTCTTCTGTTGGGTGGGGGTTCGTTCCTTCTGAATGTGATGTTAATTTTTTATTAGAGAAGTTGTAGGTTTACGGAAAAATCACGCATAAAATAGAGTTCCCATATACCAGCCTAGTATCAACGCCTTGCATTTGTGGTACGTCTGTTACAGTTCATGAAAGAACTTTATGATTGTGCTGTTAACCATAGTCCTTTGTCTACGGTAGGGTTGACTGTGTTGTACAGTCCTAAGTCTCTTTTTAAAAGTTTTATTCTAGTAACGTATGCACCTATTAGGTGGGTGGAAAAGGAATTGTGGTTTTGGACCATGAAATTCAAATTTCAATTAGGCTCAAACACATCTGTATTAATCAAAATAGGAACCATTACAATCAACACATTTTTGCCAATGAGAAATAAGTGTGTTTATTCCTGTAGCGTAAAAATCAGTGCTTCGGGATTCGATGAAATCTTGGAAAGCATTTTCTGCATCCTGCTGGTTGTGGAAGCGTTTTCCCTGTAAAAAGTTTTCAAGATGCTTGAAGAAGGGGTAGTTGGTTGGCGAGAGGTCAGGTGAATATGCAGATGAGGCAAAGCTTCGTAGCCCAATTTGTTCAACTTTTGAAGCGCTGGTTGTGCAACGTGCGGTCAGGTGTTGTCATGGAGAAGAACTGGGCCCTTTTGTTGACCAGTGCCGGCTGCAGATGGTACAGTTTTCGGTGCATCTCGTTGATCTGCTGAGCATACGTCTCAGATGTAATGGTTTCACCAGGATTCAGAAAGCTGTAGTGGCTCAGACCGGCAGCAGACCACCAAACAGTGGCCAGGACCTTTTTTCGGTGCAAGCTTGGCTTTGGGAAGTGCTTTGGAGCTTCATCTCGGTCCAGCCACTGAGCTGGTCGTCACTGGTTGTCGTATAAAATCCACTTTTCGTCGCACGTCACAACCTGATCCAGAAATGGTTCGTTGTTGTTGTGTAGAATAAGAGAAGACGACACTTCAAAACAACAATATTTTTTATTTTCGGTCAGCTTATGAGGCACCCACTTAGCGAGCTTTTTCACCTTCCCAATTTGCTTCAAATGCCGAATGACTGTAGCATGGTCGACGTTGAGGTCTTTGGCAGCTTCTCGTGCAGTTGTAAGAGGCTCAGCTTCGACGAGTGCTCTCGATTGGTCGTTGTCATCTTCAGATGGCGGCCACTACACCCTCATCTTCAAGGCTCTCGTCTCCTTTGCAGAACTTCTTGAACCACCTTGCACCGTACGTTCGTTAGCAGTTCCTGGGCAAATGCCTTGTTGATGCTGCATTTGTCTCCGCTGCTTTACGGCCCATTTTGAACTCAAATAAGAAAATCACTCGAATTTGCTTTTTGTCTAACATCATTTCCATAGTCCAAAATAAATATAAAATAGCAAGTAATAAGTCATTAGTAAAAAAAACATAAAGCAAAAAAGGCACATTAAAATGATGTATAACATAACTACATTTATTTAAGAATGTATTCCAATATCAAACGGCAAATTTCAACAATGCAAAACTGCAATTACTTTTGCACCAACTTAATAAAATTTCCCTTTTAACCACATTTACGTAATAATCCAGTGCTGTTAATTGTATTCACAATGTTGTGCGACCGTCACCACCGTCCATTACCAAACCTTACAATCAACCCTAATAAAACTCTGCACATTTTAAGCATGGACTCCTCATTCCCTATCCCCACCCTGACCGCTGGTAAACTGTGTTCTAGATTCTGACTGAGTTTGCTTATTCTGATTGTTTCACACCAGTTAGGTAATATAATATTTGGCCTTTTGTGTCTTAACATGATTTTTCAACGTTCATATATGTTGTCGTGTGTATCAGAACTTCATTCCTTTTTACGGCTGAATAGAATTCCGTTGACTCGATACCGCATTTTATTTACCCATTCACAGGTTGATGGACACTTGGCTTGCTTCCAGTTTTGGGAATTGTGAATAATGCTTCTGTGAACATTGGTGTGCAAGTATCTGTTCGACTCCCTGCTTTTAAATTTTTTTGGTATATACTTGGAAGTGGAATTGTTGGGTCATATGGTAATTCTGTACTTAAATTTCTGAGAAACCACCAAACTATCTTCTGCAGTAGCTACACCATTTTACATTCCCACCAACAATGAATGAGTGTTCCTATTTCTCTGCATCTTTTCCAACACTTATTTTCTTGTTTTTTTTTTTTTTTAATAGTAGCCATTTTAATTGGTGTGATGTGGCACCTCATTGTGGTTTTTATTTGCATTTCCCTGATGGCTAGTAATGTTGAGCATCTTTTCATGGATTTTATTGCCCATGTGTATGTCTTCTTTGAAGAAATGTCTAAGTCTTTTGCCCATTTTTCAAATGGGTTGTCTTTTTGTTGTTGAGTTATAGAAGTTCTTTACATATTCTGGATAATAAACTCCTATCAGATATGTGGTTTACAAATATTTTCTCCCTTTGTGTAGGTTTTCTTTTAATTTTCATGGTTAAATCCTTTGTACAAATTAAAAAAAATTTTTTTTGATTAGGTGCAATCTATCTATTTTTTCTTTTGTTGCTTGTGTTTTGGTTTTGAAGTCTAAGAAACCATTGCATAACACCAGGTCCTGAAGATGCTTCCCTATGTTTTCTTCTATGAGTTTTATAATTCTGGTTCTAATGTTCAGGTTTAGAGCCATTTTAAGTTGATTTTTGTATAAGGCGTGAGGTAGGGGTCCACCTTCATTCTTTTGCACATGGACATCCAGTTCTCCCAGCACCATTTGTTGAAGAGACTGTTCTTTCTTTCCCAATTGACTGGACTTGGCAGCTTTGTCAAAAATGAATTGGCCATAAATGTGAGGGTTGATTTCTGAGCTCTCAGTTCGATTTCATTGGCCATTATGTCTGTCCTTGTGCCAGTTCCATGCTGTTCTGATTACTCTGGCTTTTAAAAAGTTTTAAAATTGGGAAATGGATGTGGCTCAAGCTATTGGGCTCCCATCTACCATATATGAGGTCCAGGGTTCAATTCCTGGGGCCTCCTGGTGAAAGGCAAGCTGGCCCAAGCAGAGTGCTGGCCCGGGCAGAGAGCTGGCACAGCAAGATGACACAACAAAAAGAGACACAGAGGAGAGACGACAAGAGACACAGCAGACCAGGGAGCTGAGGTGGTGCAAGGGATTGAGCCCCTCTCTCCACCCCAGAAGGCCCCAGGATCGGTTCCTGGTGCCGCCTAAAGAGAAGACAAGCAGACACAGAAGAACACACAGAGAGCAGACAGCAAGTGCAAAACAACGGGGAAGGGGGGAGGGGGGAATAAATAAATAAATCCTAAAAAAAAAAAAAAGGTTTTAAAATTGGGAAGTGTGAGGCCTCCAACTTCAATCTTTTTCAAGGTGGCTTTAGCTATTTGGGGCCCCTTACCCTTCCATATAAATTTGATGATTGACTTTTCCATTTCTGCAAAGACGCCTATTGGAATTTTGATTACGATTGTGGTGAATCTGTAAATTGTTTTGGCTTTTGCATGTTGCTCTTGTAATCCCCGTACTTTGCTGAATTCATTTATTTGTTCCAGTAACTTTGTTGTGGCTTTTCCAGGATTTTCTATATATAGGATCATGTCATCTGCTAATATGGAAAGTTTTACTTCTTCCTTTCCAATTTGCATGCCTTTTATTTCTTTCTCTTGCCTAACTGTTCTAGCTAGAACTTCCAGTGCAATGTTGAATGACAGTGGTGACAGTGGGCATCTTTGTCTTGTTCCTGATCTGAGAGAGAAAACTGTCAGTCTTTCACCACTGAGTGTGGTGTTAGTTGTGCATTTTGCTTTGGGGGTGTTTTGATCCCCAGCTCGGGAAACTGCCTTGATGGAAACTTTCAGCACTAAAATGAATAAAAATTGGACACATTCTTCAGGATTCTTTTCATTGTTCTTATTTATACACTCATTTCTGAACCACAACAAAAGAGGCTTGGGAGTATTAAGACTTTCTTACCTCAAAGTGGCATCCTTGAATACTTGCTTTCCATTTTTTGTTTTAGCAGATTTCTAAGATGACTGTTGAAACTCCCTGAATTTTCCAAACTTAATTGTATCTGTTAGAACTCTTCTCTTTATCATTACCAGGCCTCTTGTTCAAACACATCCCTCTCTCCTTGTGTTAATCTAGAAAAATGATGATAATAAATCATAGGGATGGGAAGCAAATTAGAATAGTGGGGAGATGGCTGGAATATGAACCAGTGGGCCTTAGAGGGAATTTTCTCTCTAAAGTTAGCTTGCAAGTCACCGAATGTTACTGAGCCTTAGTTTCTTCCTTCTAAAACCAAAGTTGACAAACTTTTTCTGTGAAATGCCAGATGGTAAATATTTTAGGCTTTGTGGAAGAGAAGGTCTGTCACAACTACTCAACTCTGCCCATGTACTTGAAAGCAGCGGTAGACGATATGTAGATGATAGGTGTATGGCTGTGTTCCAATAAAACTTTATTTATACAAACAGGCAGTGGGCTGGACTTGGCCCATGAGACATAGTTTATCCACTCCTGTTCTAGAATTTGGAGTGATAAATACTACTCTATTTTCTCCACAAATTTATAAGGCACAAATTAAACATTCACTGAAAGCACTTTGAAAAATACAAAGGAGAGACTTCTGCTTCTGGATAGAATTGAGTAGTTGGAGGCAAACTAATGATCCCAAGAAGACTAACAAGAAAAGCTAGATAAACAAAAAAATCATTCTGTTGAAAGGCATCTGAGAGCTTTTAAAACAATGAAGGTTTTGAGGTCAGGAAGGGAGAACTGTGGCGAGCTGAGTGATGAGCCAGCCCTTGGGCACCTTTCTATTCTTAGTGCTGGCAAGACGCTGGGAATTCCAGCCTTGCCTGGAGAAGGTCTGGGAATTCCAGCCTTGCCTGGAGAACGTCTCTGCCCTGGAAAAGCGAAACAAGCAGAGCTTTTGGTGGGTTCATGGGACTGGACTGGAGAAGCAAAAGTGGGGAGCTGAGAGGCCTCAAGCACAGATGATTTTTCCCCTCAGGGGAGCTGCTAAATTCTGAAGCTGCATGGGAGGTGACAGGGGGACTTGGCAGTGGTCTTACAGTGCTGAGAAGGTAAGATTGGCCTTCAGGACGTTCTTAGGGGAAGGGTGGGGAGGTGTGGCAAACACACCAAGCTCTCAGTCCAAAACCTGGAGGTCTGCGCCCGGGGAACAGAAGGCTCTCAGTCTCCTCACAGCACTTCTGCCGCTGTCACCTCAGCATTCTCTGACTGGTTTAGGCGATCAGCCTGCCAGCTCTACCCGTCCAGCAGCAGAAAGGGCAAGCCACCTGCTGTGGGAGATATCTTCACCACAAGTCTCCTCAGTATTTCATACACAATGTCTGGTATTCAGTCATAAATTACCAGGCATGCGAATATATGAAAAACAATAGGAGCAGACTCACAAGTGACACAGAATTAGTAGAACTGGATTGAGAGAAAAGGATTTAAAGATAACTATGATTAATATGTTAAAAAATAAAGAAAATATGGAGAAAAAGGATGAAAAGATGGAAAATTTCAACAGAGAATTAGAATCGATAAAGAAGAATCACTTAGACATTCTGTTACTAGGAAAAACATCTGAAATTAAGTACTCGGTAGTTGGGGATTTAACAGCAGATTACATATAGTAGGAGATAAGAATAGTGAATTGGGAGCAGATGTGGCTCAAGCAGTTGAGCACCTGCTTCCCAAATGGAGGTCCTGGGTTTGGTTCCCAGTACCTCCTAAAGGAAAAACAGACAAGGAGCAAAAAATAAAATAAAAAAACAAAACAGCAACGAGCAAACAGACAAGGGAGCCATCTGGGTGGATTGGGGGGGAAGAATAGTGATTTGGAAGAAAACTCAATGGAAATTATTCAAACTGAGTGCAGAGAGGAAAAAATACAGAAAAGAGCATAAGAAACAAGTGGGACACGATGAAAAGTCTGAGGCACATGTAATTTGATTCTCAGAGGAAGAGAGCGAGGGATGGGACAGAAGCAGTTTTGAGATAATGGCTAAGAATATTCCCAAACTGACGAGAGAGACAACCCGCAGATTCAAGAACCTGTGCAAACCCCAAACTTGGTCAAGACAGAAAGCATAGTGTACTGGCACTAGGTTTCTGTGAGCCCCATGGCAGGGTGAGCCCCTCACTCCCTGAGCCCTTTGCTCCTTGTCGCTCTCATTTTCCTGCTTCTCTGCTTTTGTTAAGCTCAACCCATAACTGCAGGCCTTTGGCATTTCCCACTTCCAGGCATCCTTGCCTTTGACTTTGTCATTGTCATTATGGTTGACATAATCCAGGCCTAGTTAGTGGACGAACATGAGCTGTATCCACTCGGGTTGTGTGTTTGTTTCCCAGGCCACGGTAGCCCATTATCGCACACTTGGTGCCTGCACACAATGGACGTTTACTCTTTCACCCTCTGGAGAACAGAAGCTTGCAAGCAAGGTGCCGGCAGGACCCTGCTCCTTGCGGGGGCTCTGGGGAGAATCCCTTCTTTCCTCTTCCAGCTTCTTGGCTTGTGGCTGAGTCTCCCGCAGCCCCATCTTCACGTCGCCTTCTCCTCTGTGTGTCTTCTCCTGTGTCTGTGCCCAAACCCCTCTGTCTCTCTAGAAAGATAGCTGGAATTGCACTTAAAGCCCGCCTGGATAATCCAGGGTAAGCTTCTTCTCTTAAGATCCTTCACTTACTTACAGCTTCTGCTATGCAAGGTAATATTCACCCCTTTGCCATGTAAGATAATATTCACAGGTAGGTCTGGGATTAGGAGACGGACATAGTGATGGTAATAATAGTGGTCAGTGCTTAGAGAAGGCAGCTGTGTGCCATGGCCTTGTCTCACGTAATCCTCAACCAGCCCTCTGAGCATTATTAGATATTATTAGTGCCACTGCTCAGACAGGACTCTCGGGATCAGAGAGGGAAGGGATTTGCTGAGGTCACGCATCTGCTAAGTGGCAGGCAGGATTTGAACGCGGGCATCCCGGCTTCGGAGCGTCTACCCTTAACTGCTGTGAGTTAGGAGATGGCTGCTGGGACTGCTGCCAGCAGCCGGCTTTTAGACCTCAGGCTCCTCGTGGTACTTTCCAGCTCTGAAATTCCGTGGTCAGGAAGAATCTCCAAAACTGCGTTATTAGGAATATATTTTAATCTGCCAGACAGTGAAGAGAATTTGCTTACGCTGCTTGCAGACGAAGCTGATGGGAGCTTGCTGTCGTGTGTTTTGATATTTGCTGATGGCAGGGGCGTTCTGGAAGGAAAAATTACTTCTGGACTCGCAGGCCAGATCTATACTGTTTGAATGAACTGAGGTAATTACTCAGATTGTTTAGACCCTGCATGCCAGATAATTGAAGTAAATGGGGTTATTAATTTGAAGCAGCTCGATAATTGGGTCTGCCTCCCTTTGATAATGCAAACACGGTCATATTGTGCAATTGTGTAATTGTCGGAAAGGACCCTATTCTTTCTTTCAGAGCATCTGTTGTTGTCTGTGGCTGGACATTGGGTTAGAGTGTTAGATTATTGCAAGCTCCAGGTACTTGGTTTGGGTTTACTAGTGAAAACATAACACACGTATGAGAATGTATTTAGGTATGGATGTGTGGATATGTATGTATAAGTATGTACGTATCTATAGGTATATGTACTTACATATTTAAACACTTACATTTAGATATTCGCCTGTATTTTATATGTATAAATGAATTGAAATGGGAAGAGAGGCATTTTAAGATCTGACTCTTGCTGATAATGCATGTAGATGTTTTTTAGAGATAGGTGCTTTCAGCTTGAGCCGCCTTAGTCTGTCTGAGGAGACTGTCTCCCCTTCACAAGAGCCCCCACATAATGCTGGGACTTGAATTGCCTGGGAAACTCGTCAGGACAGAGCTTATTCTTTGTCGAGGACGGTGGAGGCAGAGTCGGCTTGTGCCTGAGCCTCGCCCGGGGAGGCCGCGTGTGGTCTCGTGTCGGATGGCACGTGTCGGCCTGTGGCCCCGGTCCTGGCCCGTGGCCGGCGGCTGTGCTGCTCCAGGACCTTGTGGGCTTCTGACTTTCAGAACGGCTGGACGTCCTGTTGAGACCTCTCCAGCGCCCGGGGCCTCGCCTGCCTCGCCTGCCGCTTGGCCTAGAAGCCTGACCATTCCGGACGGGGGGCTCCGTTGTAAAGGGTCAGTGGGAGGCAGCGAGCCAGGCCTTGGTGGTGCTGACCCTGTGTCTCGGATTTTCTGGGACCATCTGGCTCTAAAATATTGTTCCTTGAATTTTGGCTTGGGCAATGAGGTTCAAGTGAGGTCAGCGCTTGTGTCTCGCACACTAGTTTCGTGTCATCGTGTGCAGCTCCTCTTGCCAGCCACCCAAAAATGTACAAATATCAAAGTAACACAATAGATGAAAATCACATGCAACGAAAGAACTTGAGACAGTTCTGGTGTTTTGGAGAACCAGAATTTACATAATTTACTCCTTCTGCCATGTATATTCTACATACCACATTATCTGATATTACTTATTATTCACATGTAATTTCTGCACCAACTCTAAACTCAGAAAATTCAGACCAAAGCTATGTCCACACATGGTGTTGAAAGAAGCCAATCATTTGGAAAATTCATGCTCTTGAAAACATCTTGGCTTCATTTATCCAAGAAAAAAAAAATCACTTAATTTTCTTAGTTTTCCCTTTACTCTGTCAAATAGCTGAAAAGTTATAGAAATAAAAACCAGAAATCTCTTTCAAAAGTATATAAATCTTAAGCTTACTTTTTGTACAAATGATATTGGCTAACATTTCTATAATATGTTCAATTTTCATCTTTTTCCTCTATCAAAATATTAACTAGGTCAGGTCATAGAGTAGAATTTCATAAGAAAACTTTTAAGAAAAAAATTTCACTGGGCCTATATTTACTTGAGTTTGGTTTTCAATTTTCCGTCTTTTGAGATATAAGGATATGAAAAATAGTCTTTCACTAGGGCAAAGGATGGAGAATTAAATGTCTGAGTTTGCGAGCATTGCTTCCTCCCCTCTGGTTGTGTTAAGACTAATCTCAGTCAGAAAACCAAGTCATACTGGTTTTTAACTTTGAGAGAATTCATGAAGCTGAGCATCATCTTTTCACATTATTCTCCTGGGTTTTGTACTTCCAATCTGCTAGAGGAACAGGTGAGTGAGCTTTGCTGTGAAATAAGAGCAGCTTGGCCTGAGAGACTTCCCAGAGTTTATGGGAAGTAGCAGAGGTTTGGAGAATTATTTGGCTTCTCTGTGGGTTTTGTTTGTTTTATGTGTATCTGAGTTTTCCATTGCTGGAATCTGACATCTAAATAGAAGGCTGTTACTATGATATGTGTAAATAGAGTGGGTGGGTTGAAATGCTTGTCATTGTGGATGGCGAAAGGACAATTTACGATTTACAGACGGCAAAGCTCAGGAGAAGATTCGCCTGTGAAGAGCTGATGCGAAAGGAAAGCTATAGATGGACGGGCTGCTTGCAGATGAACCGAACTAATGACGGATCGAAGAAAAAACGCACTCCATGGCATAGACCGTGTTTTCCGTGTCAACGAGGACAGTCCTTTTCCCTTCCCCTCTGCCCTAGCCGGGGTTGAGGGCACGTCTCTGCAGCACCCTGAGCATAGCTGGATTTCGTAAGAGTGAGCCACATCGAAAGCAGCCTGTTTCCATGCCTGCCCCAGCTAGGCTTTGTAAGCTACTGGCGAGATACCTCTTCTGGTTTTTCATCTCCCAGGAGCCAAGCACAGGCATGGCACATGGTCAACAGTCAGTGTTTACCAACTTAAGCTGTTAACAGTAAATATATATATATATATATATATATTCTTCTTTGTGTATTATTAGCGTAATCATCTTATTCCCCACTCGACCATGAGATTAGTAATTTCATTTTTGTTTCAGGCCCAGTTTGCTGTTTTCAATCAGAGTGACTGAAATAAAAAATTAAAAAAATTATTTAAAATCCATAGAACTAAAATGTTTTTTTTTTTTTAAGTTTGTAAGACTTAACAAGTTATAGGTTAAAACCAGGCTAAGACTTTGGGGACACCCTGTCTATGGTAAAATAAGGTGTAATAATAGTTGGCATTTATTGAGCACTTACTATGTCCTTATATGTAAACTCTTTTGATTCCTATAGAGATGCCATCAGGCAGATACTGTTATTGTCCCTTTGAATAGCTGGGGAAACGCAGACTGAGAGGTTCAGTAACTCACCCAAGGTTACCTGGCAGGTGGCACAGCCAGGAAGGGAGCCCAGAAGCTTCAGACCAGATCCTGCGCTCTTACGTGCTAAGCTCGCACAGAGCGTGGTACCCCAGGCAGGCCTGCGCTGGTGCAAAGGTCACACAACCCTGCGGAGAAGTCGTTTGCCTAGTACAGGCCGTGAAACAAATGTGGTGAACTGTAAAGGACCAAGAAAGTTTCCGCAGACGTGCTGAAGTTCTTATAGAACCAGGCACCTCCGTTTTTGTAAACTTTCTATTGCCATATAATGCCCACGAAATGTTTCTATTTTACGACGATGGAAGTGGACAGGTGGCTAAGACATCTCTGTGGATATGCCCTGGGGACTATTTTCAAAATAATAAGATCTGTGGGCGTGTCCCTTTTTCACTGTTACTGTCTCAGAAGTGCACAGTGGAGTTTTGTGCATGATGTGCGATGATAGTGTGGTTATAGGGTGTGTGCTCAGGTCTTGTTTAAAGAAGTCTTAGTTTTAAGTTTTCTGATATGATGAAGATCGAGAGATGGAATCCATATAATTAAAAGCTCTTAGGGGATCCTTAATCGTTTTTGAGAGTGCAAAGGGCTACTGAGACCCCTTTTCTGGCAACCCTGTTCTCAGAGTTTGGTCAGCGGATGGTGTGCAATTTTGAAAAAGCAGCTCTAGTTACTGTAATTGCTAACAGGGCAGCCTGCTGAGTGCCGGAATCCATTTTTCTGTGCGACCAGAGCTAAGCTGCTTTCCTTCCTGACACTTCATCCCCTCCTCCCTGAGGTTTTAAGAATTAGCTGTTCGTAGATTAAGTGCCCTTAATCATTTCGTCTTACATTACAATGTAAAGTTTCTCCCGTATTCTGCAGAGAACTTGATTTTCATTTGATATCTGCGATCACAGACTAGTAAGTGGATTCGCAGGAAATTTTGTGAAGAGGAATGAAAATGCAGAGATGGGCTGGAGATGGTGGTGGATGCTGAGCTAACTGATTAGTTTAGAATCCTTTAATTTCCACGAGGCACAGAGGAGCCCAATTTATACTTCTTCTCCTTGGCATCATATTCTCAGAGATTGTTTGATGCTTCATTGTCAGCTTGATAGAGCAGCCGATGTACAATTCTGGTGAATGGGATATCTGTTGCGGTTTTGCCTTTATGATTAAATTATTTTGAGCTCTGTCAGTTCATGGTCTGAGTTCAGGGGACATGTACCTCTCTGGGTCCTGAATTTTCCGGGAGCACAGTGGCTGTCTCCTCCCCCGGTGCTAATCTGTGCTGCCTTGGGGACTCTCTGTAACTGGTGTCACTGTCCTTTCTTAGTAGAACTTTTAGGCAGAATGCTCGTGTGTTCGGAATTTTCCTAATCTTTATATGTAGCTGACTTACTTTATTGCTTTCTATCTGTCGACGCTGGTTCTGTACCAGGTTCCAGGGTACAGATTTGCACACTTATCACATGGGGATTTTGTTTTCCTGCCCTCAACCTATGTTTATTGGAGTCTTTTCCCAGTGGATTTGAGAACTGCCTCACTGCTAGCATGAGGGTTTCACATACACATGCAAAGCTGAGGTGAGCAAATGGTGTTTATTTGCCAAGCAAGCCTCTTTGGTTCCCTCAACCCTCTAAAAATAACACCATTCCTCCAAGTGATAGTTAAAGACAAACACCACAGAGCAAGTGTTTCTCACACACACCAGCTGTTCTGCTGCCAGCTTCACCTTCCAGCCGCCTCGAGGACCCCGGGATCTTCACGGAGCTTTTGCAGTCTCTCGTCCTTCTCCGTGACTGGCCCTGTGCTCACCACACGCTTCGTTTATTATCTGTCCATTTGCTGGATACGTATTGAATCCTGGTTAGGAGCCAAAGAGCGAGTTGTTAGGGGAACAGAACGAAGGCGGCAGAGTCCCTGCCTGGTAGTGGTGGGGTACCCACACGGAGAAATTACCACATGAGCGTGCCAGGGGTGCCTTGGCATAGCCAGGGAGGACCTTCTAGAAAGAGAGGTTTTCTGAGCAGACAGAGGAGAGAGGAGAGGGAAGGGTCTTAGGCTCGGCTTCTAGCCCCTCTGTCCTGCCTACACGGCAGGCATTACTGGCTGACTGGGGACTGTTTCCTGGTGAGCAAACCCTTGGCTTGAGTCTTTCTCAGAACAAGATTCCAGGGAGCATCTTGCACAATCGTTCCGAAACTTGAGCAGACAAGAGTTGTTAAAATGCAGATCTGATCTGATTCAGTAGATCTGAGATACAGCCTAGGAAGCTGCATTTTTAGCAAATACTCCCTCCCCATGCCCCTAAGCGACCCTAATGCAGGTGTGCTTAGCAGCCCCCTTGAGAAATACTGTTCTGGCAGATCATCTTCCCCTGATTTACACAGGAGGACATTCCTGGAAAATGCAGTGTCTATAAAGCTGCAAGATGGTTTTGTTTATAGGGAAGGCAGAGATTCTAGGTTCAGATAGTTACAGTCAGTCTTTCATCTACAAAGAATGTCCAGTGGGGTTTTCAAACGTTGTGTAGGAATTGGGGCGAGGGTTTGTGGGACGCCTGTGCGTTGGGGGTATCTGGCTTGCCTGGCCTCCACTGCCGGATTGCCAGTAGCCACCCCAATCATTGGGGTAACCAGTAGTGTCCCCCAAATTTCCAAGTTGTTCCCTAGGAGACGGTACCATCCCTGTGCCCTGGCTTGTAGGCAGGGTAGCCAGGTGCCAGGTGACCCTGCCGGTGGCATTGCCTGGATGGAGGTGAGCCTGCAGGTGAGCTTGCAGGTGAAGAAGCAGCAGGGGGCCCCCTGCGGCTGAGGAGGTGGCAGGAGGGGAGTGATTCACGGAGAGACTTGACAGGGTGGGAGACCGGTGGGATGCGGAGAGGACAGGGAGGAGCCTCTTGTTCTCAGGTTTCTAGCTTGTGCTGCTATCCGTTGAGATGCTAGAAACTGAGAGGCAATGCGGGAGCCAGTGCTGGGAAGATGGGAGGTTTTTTTATTTGAGTATGTTGAGTTTCGATTGCCCATGGGATTTGCAGATGGAGCTTTCTCTGAGCCAGGTGCAGGTGTGGGTCTGGAGTTTAGGAGAGATTCCTGGCCGGAGATGGAAACTTAGGGGTGTGGGGCGCGTAGAGTTGTCAGCAGGGAAAATGGTGGTTGGAGGCACGGAGTGGATGGGATGTGCTACGGGCTTGGGAGAGGGGGTCACAGGGACGCTGGCCACCAGGGCCCCCTGGTGTTGGAGATCATGACTCTGTGATCTCAGTGCCCAAAAATATGGTAGGAGGGGTGAAGCCTCAGTTTCCCCTTATGTAAAATGATGGGCGGGCGGTGGCTTCCTTCCAGCTCTAAAGTCCAGCTGCATGTTCATTGAGTTGCCCAGGAAAATGAAACGCTGGGCATGGGCACAAGGAATTTATGATCTAGATTTTGAAAGAGTGGAAAAAACGTGCGCTGTCTCGCTGGTTTCCGGGGCTGTTTAGCCCGTTCTCTTCGGGGCCGCTGGCCCTGCTCAGGCAGACGCACGTCTGCACACCCAGCTCGTCAGGGCTCTGCTGGAAGCCGTGCACACCCTCTCGCCGTCCTTGGAAACCCAGCTCAAAGCATCTGCTTATCTGAGAAGGTCAGAGCCGTCGTCTTTCACTAGAGAGGGAGTTTTAGATGTAAAATGGGCCCAGTCCTTGTAATCCAGGAGCTTTAAAGTTTCCACAGTTTCGATCACATACCATTTAGTGAAAACACAAACAAATTTGCAGTCTCTCTAACAGGGGACTAATACCCATCTTATATAGAACAGTACTAGAGTAATCCTTTATTACTTCAGTAAGAAAAAGTAAGTGGGCTACAGGAATCTCAGATGCCTAAGAAATATATGCAAAGATTCTCCACCGCACTTCCAGTTCAGAAACGCAGGTGAGAGCAGTGGGATCCTTTCTCACCCTCTGGCTCGGGATCAGCAGCACAGTCTCTCCCGGACGTTAGCCTGGGAATCGTAGGCCGACGTGTAGGGCAACCTGGCGATTCCTGTCAAATCGGGAGCCTGTAAAGATCTATGAACGTGAGTTCTAGAAAAGCATTATTGCAATAGGAAACGTTAGAAACTCCTGGAATGGGCAGAGAGTGAGGAGGAAGCTCTGTCACAGTGGCACCCCCTCTGACACACGGGACTCTCAGGCGAGGCCTTGTCCCCCCATGCCCCTAAGAGGTGCAGGGCAGGAAACCCTGTTGCTGGTTTTTGCCTTTTGTCCTTTATCTCCCACTTTTGCGCTGTGGGAAGGAAAGTCAATAGCGTGTTCTTTGCATTTGTTTGCCTGCCTTACAATCTGCCCTCTTACAAATAAATGGCCTGAGTAGCACTATTAAAACAAACCTGGAGATTGGATTTGCTTTTAAACATTTGCTTTGTTTATTTTCTTGTGTCTGGCTTTATGATGGTGATTTCTAATCATCACCTATATTCTTATTTTTCTCGTCCTCTCATTATAGACTTCCATGGCAGTAAACACGTTGCACACATCCACGTCTATTTTTTTCCCAGTCACGGTTATACTACCAAATATGATAAAGAGATAAACATTGCATTTTTAAGACAGGCTGTGTTTACTGAGCCGTGATCAATCCTTCAAGGAAGACACTGAGCCCAGACAGGTGACTCTTGGTGGACTCTAAATGAAACACAGAGCCTAGGAGGAACGCCACGGAGGCACAAAATTGTGCAGAAGCAAGGAGACGGCACACACTGGTTTTTAGGAGTTGCTGCATCCTGCTTCTGCTGCAGCCACGGCAGTTCTGATATAGTGAGAGAGCACCGGATTGGGAGTCCACGTCCTTTCCTAGTCCTGACTCTGCTGCTAAACATGTGTCCACAGCCAGTTATTTAACTCTCCTGGACATCGCTTCAGCCATCCATAAAATGAGAGGATGGCTTGGGCAGTTGAGGAGACTTCATAATTTAGAGCAGGGCTTCTCAACCAGTTTTGTTCCACGGACCCCTTCTCGGAATGTAGCGGCAGATAGTTTTATGGCACTCAGCATCGGCACAACTTTCAATTACATTTTAGAATTATTCAAAATTACGTTTTACAACTTTTCCATAATTTCAGTGCCTGATAACCTAACACTGCTCAACATCTGTTCAAACGGTCATTTTCGGCAAACGTTTAGAAATTCGGGCTTTCCCACGGTGTCATAAAACCATCTCCGCCACCCTCACCAACCTTTGTGCAGGCAGTTACCCGCTGCACTCGGAGCACACGGCATCAAAAGAAAAACCGTACGGAGCCCACACTACTCTGTATCATTTAATACATCGCTCCCGCCCACACAAACATGACCCCACAAGAAGGTTTTCTTTTTGAATTTTCAACCAAGTTCATGGATCTCCTGAACTCTTTCCACAGATCCTTGTTTTTTGGAATTTTCAATTAAAGCTCACAGACCCCCTGAAACAAGGCGTCTGTGGACCCTTGGTTAAGAACCCCTGATGTAGAGGTTGGAGGTCGAGGTTCTGAATGCCCAGGTTGAGTCTCGGGTCCACCACTTATTGGCTGTGTAACCTTGGGAAAGTTACTCAACCTCTCTGACCTAGCGTTTCCTAATCTTTAAGATGGAGTTAATGATTGTATGTAATTTAGAGATTGAGAATTGAATGAGGATGCATGAAAAGGACACAAAACAATGTCTGGTGTATAAGAAATGTCTGAAGAAACCCAGCTCATGCTATTGCTATTACCACTATTGTTAATATTATTTCTGCAGTACTTCTGTCATCGTCGTCATTGCCACCATCCTCATCTTTAGGGACCCTTTAAGCTGTGAAATCCTTTGAAACCATGATTCTGGAAAGAGCGTATTAGAAATAGACTTAAATTCTAAAACACTAAGTGAAAGGCCCTGATGGAGAAGAGCCCGTGAACTGCTCAGATAGCAGTTAGCATTGCCCCACTGAAACGGCGGTCTCTGGGTCCACGGGATATCGTCCAGTCCCCCTCTTACTGGACCTCTGAAGATGTATGTGATCTTAACCATTTTAATCAATGGCCATGCATTCGCCCGTTTTTAGACACACGGCTCAGGTTTTGAGACTGTTTCTGCTGATTAAGTATCAGCACCATCTTTTTTACGTAAATCCAGGGCACCGTATCTAAACTTTCCAGTTTAAATTTTTTTAAGATGGAGAGAACCTTGGGCACTTGCAAAGCAATCTAGGAACAAAATTGTATGTTAAATTTTTTTTTTTCCTTTCACCTTTTATAATCTCCCTACTGTCATCGACCTTGGCAGCTCCCTCTTATGGGTTTCTCGGGAACAGCTCTAGCTCAATACTTCTGTTTCCCCAGTTTGTGTAATCTTTGATTAAACTTCTTCATTATAACCGGTGCAACTGGTATAAACAGGTTTGGGACTACACCCAGTATCTCTTAGAGAAGCAGGCGGTCACTCGTGCACTGGAGAGTAGCCCAGTGGGCCTCATGTGTCCAGCGCGTGGAGGCTTCTGTCGTGAGCTCTAGAAGGAACGCAGCGGGCACCGGTGAGGGTTCGGCTAAGACGTCTCCTCGTTTTCATCGTAACCCCTGCCGCTGCTTTGCATGCCCCTCCACCTCTGCTCAGCCACTGAATGTAGGAGCGGGGTGACCCTCAGGTACTAGGCCTGCTCTTTCCTGCGTCTTCTCAGAACAAGGGCTGATAAGCACGCGTGCTCAGGAAAATGATTCTCAGCTTTTATCTGCAACCCTGGGTTCTCCTGAGCTGCAGACCCCATATCTAGCTGCCCACCTAACGTTTCCCCTCGGCTGCCACAGAAACCCTTGGCAGTCAAGAAGACCACAACCAGGCCTTGGGTCACCTCCGCCCATGCAGTCTATGCAGACCGAAAACCAGGGGCTGCCGTGGCTGCCTCTCTCCCCCTCAGCCCCCAGTCTTTCCTTGGCTTTGTTTTCTCATAGAAATAAAAAAAGATGTGAAAATGGGGTCTCCTGAGAAGGCGAGTCCCAGCTTCTCGGATTGGTTTGGGAGCGACAGGAGGCTGGCTTTTAGCGTCCGTGACCCTGGTCAGTCTGGGGTGAGAGTGCCTGGCGTGTCTCGGGAGCAGTTAGAGCAGGCCTGTGCCCCCGGAGGTTTTGCGGTGAAACTGGCTGCTGAGGTCACCTGAGACACGAGCCAGGCTAGCCTGGGCAGTGCTGTGGACTGCAGGTCAGAGCTTCACGGTGCCCGGGAGAGCCCAGGGCTGCGGCCTTTCCTCTCCTTGTGGGCACCCCTGTGCCTGGGTGGCCAGGCCGCCCCTTCCTTGCCGTGCCTGAGGACGAGCATTTCGGGCTCGCTTTTTCGTTTTAAAGGCTTGGCCAGCAGTGCCCCAGGCAGAGCTGCAGGCCGGGCAGGCCTGAGGTGGGAGGGCCATGTAGACAGTCACCCTTCTTCCTGGCGCCCAGGAGAGGAGTTGAGGAAATCTGAATTATCCCTGGGACCCGGTCTCCTGCAGCAGGCGGGCGGGCTGGGGCACGTCCTGCCCCTCGGTGCCCCTCCAGCCAGCAGCGCCCGCGCAGGCCTGCCTTGAGCGCTGTGTGCTAGAAGTACCCCCCCTTCTCTCTGCCTCCTTGACTCCTCCCGGAATGGGGCCTCCGCTCTCGTGGATGCCGCATCTCCTGAAACCACTCTCTAGACCCTTCTAGACCCTTCCTTCCCATGCAGACTCCCCGCACAGCCCTCCTGCTCAAGCCGCCTTCCACAGAAATCCTAGAGGGGCAGGAGGGTCTGGGCACGTCACACAGGTGGGGCCGGCAACCTGCCTTTTGTCTCCTTTAAGGTTTCTGAGTGCCGACGTTCTGCACCCATCTTCGTTCATTCAGAATTTAATCGGAGTTACGGGAACACTTTAAAGAGGGTTGCAGGGAAAAGAAATATGCAGGCTGAAGCCGAAGACTTAAAGCCACGTGGGAAATCGAGACGTGGTGACAGCGCTGGGGCGGGTTTCAGGCGTCAGGTCAGCGTGTGGACTTGCAGGCCGGCCATGCGCCTAAAACTCAGCAGGTGTCGGGGTTAGTGAAGGTTTCTGGTAACGACCACGGCATATGGAGCCGTGCGTTGAGCGGCTGCGGGTCCCAGGCCCTGTGCTAAGCTCCACAAGCTTCTGCCACTTAGTCCTCGTGCCGCCCAGCGGGACAGGTGTGACCTTAGCTCCAGCCAGACAAAGCAGGTCGGCTCCCGGCTGCCCCGGCTAGGAGGGGCCGCTGACGTTTGAGCCCAGGTAACCCGGCTCCGGAGCTGGGCTCTGCCTGACCCCATGTCTCTGCCCTATTTGAATGGCCCCAGCCTTCTGTCCTGCAGGTTCACGTTTAGGTTCTCCATTCGCCTGATAGGGTCTGCATCATTTAAAATTGAAATACACCTCACTGCAGTGCTAAGGAGGTAAAATAACCCTTGCTTCTCGCTGCTAGGTGGGAGTTCAGGGTGTCCTGGAGAGCGCCCCGCTCCCTGGGCCATGTTCAAGAGCGATACTGCGCAGGCGCAGCCATTAAGTGCAGAGGGAGAGCTTGCGTTTCGGGGATGTGATATAAATCACCTGGAAATCCAGTACAGGGCACTCCCCGGGACTCCGCAGAACAGTCTGGAGGGTCCGATGTCTATTGCTATTCCCGATGCGAATAACCTCAGCCGGCCGGGATGGGTTCAGTGGCCTCGTCTGGCTGGAGCCACGTGGCTCAGTGGCTGCTTCTGCAGACCCTGCAGGGCAGAGACGGGGGAGAGCGCAGTGGTCCTAGAGAGTTAAACGCTGCAGCAGCTGGGGTGATGGTGTTACTAGAGAGTCTCAAAGAGCAAGTATTTACAGATCCCAGACGCCAAAACACCAAAGCTGTAGGCAGTAAGTTTTGCTTTTTTCCTCCGATTTGGAAGAGTGACAGCTAGTAAAAAGCAGAGACTTAAAATGCTTGAAGGAAGGTTACTCATTTGATCCAACACTGTAAATATTTTGGCAGCTTTTCCCCACTCCTTGGTGTTACAGATATATTTTGGGGAAAGAAGTAACCTTACTCGTAGCTGCAGCTAAAGGAAACTTAATAAGGAGTTAAATTGGTGTCTTAATAAAAGCAGAGATGAGATCGTGTGTTTTGGGATTATAATAAAATGCATCTATTTAAAGCAAAAGATTCTAGAACATGTCCAATAGAAATAAAATATGAGCCATGTATGTAATTTTAAGTTCTCTAGTCACCACATTAAAAAATAGGTAAGTTAATTTTAATACACATTTCACTTAATCCATCAAAATACCATCAGTTCAACATGTAAACAATATAAAATTATTGTTGACATAGTTTAAATTCTTTTTTTTCCATACTGAATCTTGGAAACTGGAGTGCATTTACAAGTATACCCCGTATCGATTTGGACTAGCCACATTTCAAGTGCTCGATAGCTCCGTGTGGCTTGTGGTTACCAAATTGAACAGCATACTTCTAGAAGGACTTACATTTTCTGTTAAAAATTCCGCAGCATTTATTATTGAAAAATGTCAAGGCAATAGAAAAGTTGAAAGAAAGGTACAGTGAATCCCTATATACCCTTTGCTTCAGCTCATGAGTTATTAATGTTTTTAGCATACTTGCTTTGTCTCCCCCCCCCCCTTTTTCTTTTTTTTTTGCTAAACCCTTTGGAAGTTGCAGATGGAATGACCCTTCGCTCCTAAACCCTTCAACACTCATCTTCTTAAGATAAAGGTATTCTCCTGTGGAACACAATAACATGTTACACCCAGGAAATGGCCCCTTGATTTAATACCATATTTAATACCAATCTGATATGAGACGGCAATCCATCCTCCCCTCCACCCCTTTATTTCCTTTTTTATGATTTTGCCATTTAAGAGTCCAGG
Source organism: Tolypeutes matacus (assembly GCA_026826555.1). Lineage (NCBI taxonomy): Eukaryota > Metazoa > Chordata > Mammalia > Cingulata > Chlamyphoridae > Tolypeutes > Tolypeutes matacus. The sequence continues at coordinate 642,331 of JAKSZT010054202.1, read as the reverse complement.
CTACTTGTCTGGTAGAATGCTCCACATTTTGGATCTTTATTTTCTCTTGTTGAAATTCAGATTAAACATTCCTGCAAACCATCCTACTCAGACAATGTTGTATCTGCCCTTCAACTTTATTAAAAGCCCCCTTTTTTGGCTAGCATTCCCTTTGAATTAATTGCATGATTTTTTTTTTTTTTAAGGTTTATTTTTAAAATTTATTTACCTCCCCCCCTTGTTGTTTTGTGCTTGCTGCGTGCTCTCTGTGTGCATTCACTATGTGTTCTCTGTGTCTGCTCGTCTTCTCTTTAGGAAACACCGGGAACTGAACCTGGGACCTCCCACGTGGGAGAGAGGCACTCACTTGCTTGAGCCACCTCAGCTCCCTGCTTTGCTGTGTCTCTCATTGTCTTTTCTCTTTTGTCTCCTTGTTGCGTCAGCTTGCTGCCTTGCTCGTCTTCTCTAGGAGGCACCGGGAACTGAACCCGGGACCTCTCATGTGGTAGGTGGGGTCTCGATCACCTGAGCCACATCTACTCCCCTGCATGGGGTTTTCAGTAACCTAATGTTATTGGTATTTTTCAGCTTTATTATGTCTTCAAATTCCATGTTTCCCATACACCTCCTTTTCCTGATTTCCCTTTACCCCGTGTCTTTATCCCTGGGTCCGCTCTCTGAGTATCTGGTTCTCTGCCCACCATTAACTGATGGTGCTCTCTGGCACTCTGGGCATGGGGCCCTCTTCTCCTTCCATGCCACCACGAGAGCACGTGTCCAGTGGCTTTGATTTCCATCCCAGACCCATCAAGCCCTGGCCTTTTGGGCATCTGGACTTTACTCCCCATAGGAATGTGAGAGGCAGCCTGATCAGAGAAACTTCCTTTGCTGCCCATGTCGTCTCCTCTATTCCCAGTCTTGGCAGATGTTGCCATCATCCATTCAGACACCCACCCCTAGAAACAGTTATTTAATTATGCTGGGTCTTTCCCATTAAAATCTTCCCGGGACTCACAGTAGGGTGATGGTGATGATGGGGGGACACAAGGAGACGCAGATGGGGATGTAGGCTTTTGCTGTAGAACAAGGAAGTAAGAACATCTCTGCACACAGGTGTGGGGAGTCCACAGAGTGCTCTCAGGCCACACATGGGGCTGCGAGGCCAGCTTCCCAGGCTTTCAGGTCCCAGGAGGGCACCCGGCTGCTAATGATGGTTTGTGATTGGGAGAGGTGTTCCATCCTCCTAGGTGCGAGGCCTGCCTGCCCACCCCACTGAAGATCCAGTCCTCACTTACGTGGGCGTCCCTTGGTGGCCTGTCCAGCTTGCAGCTCACTGCTCCGTTTCGTGAGTTGGACTCCTTGCCTTCCCTCATTGTGTCTCTTTTGCTTGTGTGTTACCTCCTGTTCCCTCTGTTTCGACACCCCTGCCTTCTTTGCTGGATGACTCCTGCTCACCCTCCAGTGCTCAGCTCAGGTCACTGCCTCGGGGAGGCCCTCCCAGACTGCCCCCATCCCTGGCACCCAGGCCCACTCCAGGTCCCTGGGCTACCGCACGACTTATATTGCTTTGAAGTTGCTGCTTTACTTGTCTGCCTCCCAGTCTGAGCTTCCTGAGGTCACAGGCTGGGCCTTTAATTGCTTGTGCCTTGTGCTTGTGCTTGGAGCTCCACAATGAAGGAAGAAATGTTAGGAAGGAGAGGAGGTGCAAAGGAGAAAAAAGAAAGAAACAAGGGGATGGGAAAAAAGGAAGAAAGGAAAGAATGTTATAGAAAGCCTAAAAATTATTCATAAATGTAGATGCCAATTCAGATCCTTATTGACAATCTCCAAGACCAAACTTCCTGGTGGCCCATTTCAATAAATTATCACCAGCAAATCAGGAAGGTCTTTCTCCTGCCTGGTTGAAATACATCGTTCTCTCTTTGTGCCAACTATCATTAATAGATGGCATTTTTATCCGCGTGTAAATGCAAATGATTTTTACCTTCTCGGTTTTCTTAACTGGAAGAACATCCCCTTGGCCGTTTGCTCTCTCCTAATTGTTCTTTTTTATTTTATTCTCAAACTTTTCTCCTTTTCCATGGAAATAAATGAGAAGGCAGCTAGGGGTGGATATCCATCTGTGCACAGACCCCAAACCCCACCAAGGACCCCGTTTTTATAGCGGGGAGCAAAGCGCTTCTTAAAATCAGCCCTCCCGAAGCATCCTGGACGCCATCCCTCATTTGGAGAGTGCTGATGACAATTTTGCATGCAAATTGGCTGCCGAAACCCAGGGCCGCTCAACTCACGTGCACGGTTTTCTATGTCCACGCACCGATTCGGGAATTTGCGTGTTAACACAGCAATTGCTCACACACAGCATAAAATGCAGGTGCGGAAGCCTTTCTTAGCATACGGAAACTCCCTGTTCTCATTCGACTGGGTTTTGTTGAATTGTTTGCGATGTCATATACAGAAGAATATTATTTGTTATTAAAATGTATTTACAATGTGTGGATTATTTTTCTAAGTCTTACGACTGGTTTATGTGACTTTGCCACTTCATATACTGTGTAAGGATAAGGAGACGCGCTGATTGGATTTGCTCGTATCTGGGCTACTCTTGTGGGTAGAAGTTGTGCTAAACCCCAAGAGAGTAGAATTTATTCTGTCATAAGCCTTTTGAAACTAATCTTGCACATGCTGAATTTTTATGTTTTCCGATAGTTTCCATAGTATATTATTTTATACTATTCAGAAAATTTTAAAAAATTTCCCTAAAGACTTTATTGCTATACCATGTGAAACTGTGTTACAGAGTTGAGACTGCTGATAATAACTCGGGAGCAAAACAATAGTAATATTATCATGTCCTCTGTAGATACCGATCCTCAGTGGACCACACTCCTGGGGAAACTTATTTTTTTTCCATTTTACGCTGCTTGGTGTTAAGATTCCAAGACTCTTCTTGTATACCACCAATGTCTTTGTCGTGACTTGGCTCTCTCTGCAGGGTGAACTTTTTGCGTTCTTCCTTTGCTTTCGTTCTCGTATCAGCCTTTTGGTTTTTCCAGTGGTAGATTTTTCACGTCTGCGAATTATTCTAACTCTCAGCATCTTCTCTTTTCTTCTTGCTGCCCTTGTGTGTGTGCTTTTCACCCAGTGAGGCCTGGGAAAGGAAACCGGTGAAACAGAGGCGGGGGTTCCCCCCTCGGAGGCGGAGGCAAGGGCTTGCAGGGGAGCCAGTGCGGTCGGTGTCCCCTGAGCTTTGCACTGGTCGACGCTTTCCGGGACTGGTGATGGTCTTCCATCGTGGCCTCGTGGCTGATTCACTCTGGGACCTCAGAGTCCACCGTTCTCCAGAACAGCTGCAGGTGTTGGCTTGCATTTGACTTTCCTTTGATGGAATAAAGTGCTGGTGTCGTTATGACGTGGTCCCTGGCAGTGTCGGAGGAGAATTTCTCTATTTAATGATGGCTAACGAGCCCGCTGCAGTCGTTCTGAGTTGGCCAGTTTGTTGATGAATCGACCCAGCGTGGGATCTGGCCTGGTGGAACTTATTTATGGGAAGAAGCAGGGAAAAAAAAAATAAATGAATAATTTGTATAATTAAAAGTCGTGATGGATGCTGTGAGGCAAATGAGTGGTAAGTAATGGTATAGAGCAGCACTGTACCTGGCAATAGACGGGGAGCCCCGTATAGGTCACTTAATATCTTCCAGTGGCCCCATTTAAAAAGGCAGAAAGAAATGGGTGATGTTGATGTTAATAATATGTTGTATTAGTTGCAAATATATCCCAAACATCATTTCAATGTGTTATCAGTATAAAAAATATTTCTTACTGAGGCCGTTTGCCGTCTCTTTTTGTGCTAAGTCTTTGAAATCGGGTGTGCATTTTGCACTTAGGGTCCGTCTCACTTTTCACTCGCCACGCTCTGCTCGGGACAGCTCTACCTGGCTAGTGGCTGCTGTCTTGGCCAGTGCAGGGGACAGCTGTGCCTCTGTGAGAGGGAGAGAGCGCTGGGGGGCGGCTCATAGCTGGGGTGTGGGCAGAGAAGGCCTCCCTTCCCCTCCTTCCCCCCTTTCTACCTGCCTTCCTGCCCCTGGTATTTTTAGGCCTTGGAATCTAGAGGATGGTCCTGGCTCTGACTTTGGCTGTTGAGAAACTCGGCGGTGTTAGGCCACGGTAATTGTGATCTTGTACCGTTGCTTCTCTCTAATCTTATTTACTTTTCTTACTTTGAAATGGAATCATGCAGGAAAGTCATCTAAAGCACAGTCGATGGTCTCTCCTTGCCTCCACCGCCGCTCCCACCCCCCTGATCTGATGCCACCACCCAGCGTCCTCCACCCACATCCCTCTCCATGTGCAGACAGTCCTAGGCATGCTTAGAGGGTTTTTAAAATGCAGAAACGGGCCCCTACAGCGTACGCATCCCTCTGCATTGTGCCTTCCACAGTTTCTTGTGAATCTCCTTCCAGGTCGGAGCTCTGGCTCCAGCTCGCTTTTCACGTCGCTGCTTCGTGTTCTCGGATCTGGGTGAGCCACGGTTGACTCAGCCGCGCTGCCCTAGGGGTTCGTCGCGTGGATGTGGGGTGCATGGTGGTTTCAGGCTTGAAAGACGGCCTGCCCTCTCTTCTGGAGAGCTGGCGGGTGCCCGCCTCCTGATGCGGCTGACGAGAGCGCGTGAGGGGCGAGGGGTCTGCGGGCTTGGCACCTGTGTCCTGTTTGGGGCCATCGTTTCAGTCTGCCTGTCAGGAGGCATCAGAGATTCCCCCAGAGCCCCTCGTGAAGATGCACTGTTTTTCTGACATGCCTTTTCTAGAGCTTGGCCATGGCGGTGTTGTTTTCAGTACTGATGACTTTTATGGGAAGTCTTGAGACTGTCATAGAAACGCATCCAGAGCCCTGTTTACATTCTAAACAGCTTAATTTCCGTATTGTTTGTATGTATTTGCTATGAACGTGTGTTCGTTGCACTCGATGTCACGTCAGCTATCATGCTCTCAGACTCAACTAGGAAAAGGGCATGAAGTATTTACAACCAGCTGCTCTTTGGATGCTGCTGAGCCCCTCAGATTCAGTGTGGATGAGCTTGGTTAGAGATCCTCTGCATCTTCCTTTTTCTCTAAAAAGTATTTTACATCTATGAAATATTTTATTAGTGCCCTGGGACCCAGCGGGTTGCTTTTAATATTTGAGTACCCCACTGCCAAATCTGAGCAGCATGGGGCCTGGTGTTTCTTTTTTTTTTTTTTAAGATTTTATTTATTTATTCATTTATCCCCCCCTTGCTGCTCGTGCTCGCTGGGTCAGCTAACCACGCCGTGCGGGCGGGCCTGCCTTCACCAGGAGGCCCCGGGAACCGAACCCGGGGCCTCCCATATGGTAAACGGGAGCCCTACTGATTGAGCCACAGCCACTTCCCTGGTGTTTCTTAAAAAGCCTTCTGGATGACTCTCAGCCTGTGTCTTCTCCGAAAATCAGACCTCCTGGCGAGATGAGTACTGATGCCCTCTTCTGGGTTTGATCACTGGGTACAGCCAATGGGAATGATTCTGGTACTCTCGTCACACCCAGACGCTGAAGTTTTCATAGTACAGTGCTGTGTGTGTGTGTAATTCAGAGGCTGTTGTGACATTTGAAATGACAGGCAAACCAGTAACCACTTGCTTCCCCGCCGTCCTGGCGCCCTGTGCTTAACAGCCGTTTGTGGCTGTGTCTGCACCCTGCACCCCTTCTGGGAGCGTGTCTTCTTTGCCATCTCTCCCCGATCGACCTTATAGCAGCCTGAGGATGTGCGTGTCGTCCTGCCGACGTTTCCCTGTGTAGTTATCCGTGATTTAGTGAAGGGTTTTAAAAATAGTGCTTTCGGAAAGCAGGTCAGTGGTGGAGGGGGACGGGGAGCACCTGCCTAATGGCTGTGGGATTTCCTTTTGAGGTCATGAAAAAGGTTTTTTGTTTTATTAGGGAAGTTGTGGGTTTACAGAAAGATCTTGCATGAAACACGGGGTTCCCGGAGGCCACGGCATCTGTAACACCCTGCCTGAGCGTGGCGTGTCTGTCGCGCTCGGTGCAGGCGTGTTTCTGTGGTTGTGCTGCTGAGGTTGGGTGTGTGTTACTGGAATAGCAGCTTTAAAAGGCCGTGGAACTGCGCAGCAGAGCGACCTGAGGAAACCCCGGCCTCTGGTCAGGAGGTGACAGTGTTCTGGAACCGATAGCAGCTGGTGGTTGTGTTACATCGACAAGGCACTATGTGCCACCGAATTGTCTGCTTCGATATTACGTTCGTAAGTTTGACCTCAGTTAAGAATAGAAAAATAGTTGCATCTTAGTGGTGTGGTCTTCTTAGCCTGAATATGTTCTTACATTTTTAAGTTTCAGCAACTTGAGTTCTTTTAACGAGGTGACAGAAATCTGACTTTGAAAAGCCCCAAAGGGAAAGCTTTAACTTGTCCCACAGACTGGGTCGTGACACTTACAGAAGACAAAGGCTGTGCGGATTCTGTGGACAGCTGGATTCCTGTTCCTTACCTATACGATGAAAAACCTCACGTTGGAAAACGGTTGATTTTAGTGTGTTGCGAAGCCCGGGCAGACTGATGTTACAGAAATAGTGGTCTTCAAGGAAACTAAGGGGGGAAAAAAAGCTTCACCTGTGAGGGAAAGTACCCCGGGCAGATGGCCCCTTTCTCTTTCCCTCTCTCTCCTTGCACTCCCTGGTATTGACAAATCCGTTAGTGCACGTAATGAGAAAAGCACAGCTGGATTTTGAATGATGAGGTTAAAGTCACAAACGACGGCTGGGCAAACTGACAGGGCGGTGTAGACTCGGCCTGCTCTTGCCTGCTGGCTAGAGCCGAGTGAACTGCGTGTTTGCCTTGTTTCTTGTTTCTTGTGTTAGCAACTGGTACTTTCCCAGTAATAAAGCTTGAAATAGCAGAGACAAAGCGCTGGCTCTTCCACAGATGGCTGAAGGGCTTCATTTCCAGGGAATGAAGAGGGCTGCAGAATGTTTTTGCTAAACAAAACATAGTCATAGCAAAAAGAGAACTTTTATTATCCCAGGAGTGTTAAGAAATGTGTGGTTTTGTGGGATGTTTGTTCCTTGGTTTTCATTCCTTTCTGTATTTTTCTTTCCTTTTTTTTTTTTTTTTTTTTTTTGACTCTTGAAATGGGTTATTTATTTACATGGAGTTATTTTTTCTGGAAGAAAAATAAAATACTTATCTCAAAAGATCTTTGGACTCACATGCCATCCAAAATACCTTCTCAGCAGTCATTTCTATATTTTGATTTTTTAAAAAGCCGTTAATTGGTAATGGAGTCAGGAGAAAATAAGATTTCCAAGGTGTTCAGAGGACAGTTCTGTCCACGTGGTTTTGAGCTCTTTGTTCATCTCTACATCGATGGAGAAAAGGGAGGAATTAGGAAACGGAGACAGTGTCAGATACCACAGGTGTGACCTCCAGCCATTTGGCGTGAACTGCCATGATGTGGGGATGGACGGGTGAAGCCACAGGGCCCTGACGCCTCGACAGCGCAGAGATCAGGGGCGGGAAGACGCAGCACCCATCCCTGTGCACGTATTCACTGCTCCACCCACACAGCAGCCTGCCAGATCGAGGCTTCGGGCAACAGGAGGTGGAAAATAAAATCCGAATTACTTGCCAGACTTAAAGAGTAGGAGACTCTCTATGAGAGTCGGTATTTCTGACTTCTTGAAAATGAGCATTATAAGTTCTGGCACCGTCGGGCCCAGGGGACAGGATGCTGCCCCCCGGGGCGGGGTGGGCTTCGGTGTTCCCCATCCTCCCCCCACCTGTGCCTCTTGAGTATTTACCGCCCGGCCCCTGGCTCCCAGTTCCTGGCTTGGGGATCTGTGCCAGGCCCTCTGCCAGGTCTGGGGGTGACCGGCTGAAGGACCGGCCTTTGTGCGGAAGTGGGACCAAGCCCCTTGGGGCTGGACACGGGGATGCCAGCCTGTGCAGAGCTCGCGGGGGGCCTGCAGGTTAGTAAGTGGAGGGAGAGGGACAGTGGCTCGGGCAGCCTGCTCAGGGCCCATCATAACTTAGGACCAGGGGCCTCCTGGAAGAGCCCAGAAAGCCAAGATGACTTCACAGTGCCGCTCGCTGGTTCCCGGCCACGCTCGCCTCGGGAAGGTCCTGCCAATGTGATGCTGTGTACCCCGGGTGCCACCGCAGCTGCGCGACCTCGCTGGCCTGGAGTCCCTGGAGAACTCCCTGGGCGACTGCGGAGGGCAGGCCAGGCCGCGGCCCTCTAGTGCCGGGGCAGGCCAGGCCGGGCTCTTCCCGGACTTGCCGTCTCCCCACCCGTCCATCTGTCCATCCGTCCACCCACGTATCTGCTGACTCCCTTCCGACTCCGTGTTGGAAACGTGCGCGTGGATTACACAATGGCGCTGGCTGGCCAGTGGCCGGGGCCTCAGCCCCCAGACTGAACTAATGAAAGGCTTGCGTTTTCAAGTCGGTCTCTAGCTGCCTATACAAGGTTTTGATTTTATGAACGAGGGACCCAAGAGATGGGGGAGGAAGCTATCGGGCTTCAAGAATTATGTGATTTGTAAATGAAATCAGGCAAATATTACAAAACAAAAATAGGAGAGAAGGCACTGCTGGGTGGGGCGGGAAGCAGACGGAGAGGCTGCACTTGGCATGTCCATCCCAACATAAATCATTCTTTTGTTCATTTTCCTGGTAATAGCATTGGGGATTAGTCAGTTCACAAGGGCTAATCTTTAAGTCGAAGTTTCACAAAGAAATATGAAATTAAAACCTTGAATCCTATCTATACGAGACTGTCTTTTTTTTTTTTTTTTATTTGCAGTAAGATTATTGAGCTTCAGTTTTATTGTTGTTTTTTTTAAAACCAGGAAGCTAAACTTACTTTGACAGCATGCTTACCAAAAATTAAAGCCATAAATTGCTGAGTTTTGACAGGAGATACATCTTTAGATTTTTAAGATGAAAATTTAAAAAGTATTATGTTTTATTTAGGGAGCATTTAACTCTAATGTGCTTGACTGACATTTTCAGTGTGCTAATATGGGATCTGTGTTTTCTCATGGAGGTTAAGAGGTGTGGGTAGGAATGGAGAGTGATTTGTTGGCCCCCAGCCCTATATCATCATCCCTCCCCCCACCCCGGCCGACTGGTCCCCTGCCAGGCTCCCCATCTGCCATGGAGTAGAATCGTATCGAGAGTTTCATTTACCCACATCATCCCCTTTGATTCTCACGGCCACTGTACCTTGGGACAGGCTGATGTCATCCCCTGGGGATGTCCTGGAGAACTGATGTTCACAAGCCCAGGGTTCACAGCTTGTGAGGAATGCAACTGCTGCTGCAATCCCAAGTCTTCAACCACTTTTATTTTTTATCATTGCCTGATGCATAAGAGAAAACTAATCTCTTATATTTCTGTAAATCATCAAAACCTCATGTGTTAGTCAGCCAAAGGGGTGCTGATGCAAAGCACCAGAACTCTGCTGGCTTTTATAAAGGGTATTTATTTGGGGTAGAAGCTTACAGTTACAAGGCCCTGAAGAGTGCAACTCAAGGTACCATGAGGTACTTTCTCACCTGAAGTCTGTTGCCATGTGTTGAAGCAAGATGTGGGCGACGTCTGTGAGCGTTCAGCCTTCCTCTTCCTCGTCTTCCAGTCTCAGCTGTAGGCTGGCATAAGGCTCCTCTCTCTCTTCCCAGGGCTTGGTTCTTTCCAGACTCAGCTGCTCTGTTCTCTTCACAAGGTCGGCTGGAGACCATCAGGCTCGTCTCTCTTCCTGGGGACTCTGCCGTGTCTGTGGCGCTGTCGCTACTCCTCTGCGTTCTTCTGTGTTTCTACTTCTGTGTGTCTCCTTGACTGTCTGTTTACAGGTACTGTTACACTCTACTGATGTGGCTGAATCAAAGCTGTAATCTTAATTTAATCAAAGACATCGCAGCTAAATTTAGTACAATCAAAAGGTGTCACGCCCAGAGGAACAGGCCAGTTTACAAACATAATCTATATCTCTTTTTGGAATTCATAAATAATCTCAAACTGCCACACCTTAGTAAAGGTTTATTTTATTATAGCAGCGAGAGTTTGAACAAAGCACATGAAAAGTGTAGAAAAGATTGAGCTGTATAGACTGGCTGAGTTTGAGGGCTGGTGTTTGACTGACTGACAGCTGCTCTTTTATACGGTTTATCAAAGAAGAGGAGATCTTAGGATCATGTAGCATTCTCAGACTTGCTCAATGTTGTGAAATCACCTGCTGGAAAGGTCGACTCCCCTACCAGAAGCCCACTCAGGGTTTTCGGATAGAAAAGCAGTGTCTGTGCCACTCGGGGTCCTGGCCTTTGGGTTCAGCAGCCTTGTCATCTCTTGAGAGCAGAGGAAACTTGCCCCTGGTTCCCTTGACACAACCTGTGTGCCTGCCGGCCCCTCGCACATGCAGGGCCCAGGACGGGAATCCAGGTGGAGGCTGTGGGGTGAGAGGCAACATGAGGCCAAAGGAAAACTCGGTTACTACTGATCCTGGTTTTAGTTGAAATTTTGATAGTTTGTCCACCATAGATGTTCTTGCATTGATTTGCAAATTGCGTTAAGGTATTTATCTGAGTTTTTGGCACCGCCTCACTGCCTCACTGGGTCTTGGGCGTGGAGGTGGGCAGACAAGGGGCCCCAGTCGGCCTTGGGAAGACGCCTGCGCAGGCCTCCCAAGTGGGCCCGAAGCTTTTGGGCAGGGAGTTCCAGGCCCATGGCTGTGTGGAATGAGTTCTGGAAGTTGGGTCTGGGTCACAGAGGGCCACCTACCCTTAGAGCCACAGTTTTCTGCCACTGGAGTGCAGAGTGGTTGAAAGAACCCCCTCAAGCAGTGGTTGCCAGCATCAGATCTCCTAGAAGTCTTTTGAAAGTAGCCCGCTGGGCCCCACCCTCTAATTCTGATTCGGGCGGGCTGAGGTGGGGCCCGAGACTCTGCATTTCTAATGAGTTGCCAGGTGGGTGGTGGTGCAGCTCCTGGACTGGGGAACCACACTTTGGAAACCATCGCTCTAAAGCGTGGGGTCCGGGCAGGGGTCCCTGTTGCCTGGGTCCCAGGAGCTGCTTGGGAGACCCTTTGACAAGCCCGGCAGGTCTCTGTGCGCGGGGAATGCCAAGGGGCTCAGCGTTCTCGACCAGCTTTAGCGTTATAAGCTTGGCCCAGTGCCTGTGCCCTTCAGGGCAGAGGTTGCAGCTCTTCTGCTCTCCTGGCCAGTCCTGCTCTCTTGGTTATTAGTGGACGCTTCTCCAGGATGCTGCAGGCTTGCTTTAGAGTGAGTCACGACTCCAGGTTTCCCCCTGTAAATCCTTGCATGATGTATGGGAATGGGAGCTACGGGGTCTGTTATGTTGGATTCTTAAGTACCCGTAGATTTTGTCCTTTAATTTGTTTTTAAACTAACACATTATTTAAAAAAAAATAAAAAAAATAAAAATAAAGCACATGAAAAATTTAAATAACAATTTTTTACTTATAAAGAAGATACTAAAATGTCCCATAAACCCTCCACTTAAATGACCCCATCAATGATAATAGTACGGATGTACAAAATAAAGGAAAAACCACTTTTCCACCCTCTCTGTTCCAGCCCCTCTCCAATGTTGACATTTTTGCGATTAGTTGCAGAAAAGAGATTTTTATTTTTATCTATCCTCCCTCAAATTTTTTTTCCCATACAAGAGCCGTCATATGATGAAGGCCATTGGGCGCTTGCTTTCTAACTAAGTAATGCATCTTGGACTGCTTCCACGTGAAGTCCCGTCAGGGGGTCCCAGTGTCTAACTAGTCCTCAGTGACGAGCTCTTTGGTCCCAGGTTTTGGCTACTGCAAACAACCCGCTAGTGAGTATCTTTGTCCGTCTATCTCGGAAACCACTTACGAGTCCAGCCGTAGGAGTAAACGCTCAGCAGTGGGGTTGCTAGAAAAGAGTGTGTCCTTTTTAGGTCTGAAGGCAAACAGCACGCTGCCTTCCAGAAGGGTCCCTGCTACCAACCTTGAGGAGCCTGCCTCGTTCCCCAGCACCTTTGCCCACGGCGGACCTCTTGAAAGTCCACAGAAATTCTGTTACTCCAATAGCCATAAAAATATAAAATCACTAGTAATAAACTTGATACGCGTGCAATATCTACGTTAAGAAAACTTTAATATGCTCCTGAGGGACCCAAAAGAAGGCTTGAGTAAATGGAGCCATGCCGTGCTCTTGGATGGCAGCCTGATGAAAATAGCCTTTCTCCTTCAGGTAAGCTGTTATTAGAACACGATCCAACGAGAATGTCAGCATAATTTGCTGGAGGGGAAAGGGACATGTAAAGCTGATTTTAATAAAAGATCGTTTGGAAAAAACGAACAAGAATAGATAGGAAGATTCAGAAAATGAACAGGAAGATAGGAAATTTAGGAATTAGCTTGACCAGATGTTAAAATTTAATATGAAGCTTGAAGTAGTTAAAAGAGTGTTGTACTGTGCACAGAAGATAGATTAACGCATCATAGTTTTAAACTTTTAAATACGTTCAGGAATACATAGTATATGATAAATCTGGCATGGATAAATCTCATCTTAAATCAGTGAGGAAAAATGGATAAATCTGGGGGAAAAGAATGTTGAAAATTCACGTTGTCTGTTGTAGACCAAATAAATTCCAAATCGAGCAACAATTTATATGGAAAAAATGAAATATATTAAAAATCACAGGCAAATTGTTTTATAATCCCAGGTCTTTCAAATATGACACACAACTCAGAAGCCATAGAAGAAAAGATTGATAAATTCAACTTCATAAAAAATTCATCATGGCATAAACAGCCTTATGCGAGATCAAAAGACACAAAAAGTTGGGGGAAAGATATTTATTGGCAACTGACCTCACAAATAAGGGCTCCATTTCCTCACATGTAAACTGTTCCTACAAACCTATAGGAAAAGAAAAGGCCAATAACCCTGTAGAAAAGTAGGTGAAAGTTATTAATAGCAATTTCACAGAAAAGAAATATAGATAGCATTTAAACATGAAATGCTTAATAAGAGAAATATAAATAGCCTCACAGAGATGTTTCTTTTTCACCTATGAGATTATCACCTGTGAGATTGGCTAGGGCATGGGAAAAGAAACCCTTTTATATGGTGCTGAGGGGAGGTAATTAGTACTACTACTATGGAAAAATCTGGCAGTATCTGAAAAAATTAGAAGGCATGTATCTTTCAACCCTGCAATTCCACATCTGGGAATTTTAAGATACACTATACATGCCCACATATGTGGAGTCATGTAGGAACAATATTTTTCATTACAACACTTATAAAAAGTTTGAATAATCTATCTAGTACTTCACACAAAATACCGGGCATTGGCCCTCTCTGCCTAGAGGAGCCTGTACCAAATCTCGGTGTGTATTTCCATCCTTCTCTCCCATTTCTCAGCAAGTTCTGTTCTTTTTTCCATTTCCTAATAAATTCTTTTTACTGGCCTAACTAAACTGGCATGCTTTTAAATTCTTTTATGCAATGTAGCCAAGAACCTAGAGGCACCCAAGACTTCCCCGTCTTCATTTGGTGAGCCAGCCAGGAGACAGAAAGGCAAGTGGTGCTCCCCGACCCGCGCCGGAGACTGAACAAGATCTTAGTCACATGGGGATTCCAGCCAGCTCCAGCCACCATGTTGGACCTGTCTTTCCTCGACCTCTATAGAACAGCCAGAGAGGGACTACTGCCCTAACCAGCAGGAAGTAACTATGGAAGCACCTCCTTAAGAATGAGGACATGAACTCTCTGAGGGGGGAGTTGAGGCAGGCTGGCCAGGGAAACGAGGAGATGACGAGCCACAACATGGCTGCAGGACCTCACTGGGACTTGAGTTTAACCGTGAGGTCCCAGTCTCTTTTTCTGGAACCTCCCCTTGGCCCTGGATGTTCCAGACAGGCCTCATAATTGGCCCCACCATTGATGGGGTAAACAATAAGAGCTGGGACCCCTCCCCTTAGCATTAGCAAGAGGGAGAAATAATTGTCTAAAAGGCTACCACACAAGGCAGAGCTTGCTCGCTCTGCATAGAGGAAACCGCCCAAATCTCAGTATGTGTTTCCGTCCTTCTCTCCCATTTCTCAGCAAGCTCTGTTCTTTTTCCCATTTCCTAATAAATTCTTTTTACTGGCCTAACTGAAAAAAAAAAAAAAATACTGGGCATCTGTGAGAAGAGGTGAGGAAGAGCTCTTGTGTATTGGTATGGAATATTGGCTAAGAAAAGTATACTGCTGATTGATAAAAAGCCAAGCGCATAATATTTCGCCACTGTTTGTATAAAAGGTGGTGGGGGTGGTATAGTATGCAGACCTACTTACTTGTGTATTCTTTCAGAGATTATCAACATGTCTACAAAATCGGATGGCATTGGTTGATTCTAGGGAAGAAACCTGGGAGGCAGGGTCATAGGATTGGAATGGAGAATTTTCACTGTAGGTACTTTTGTACCTTTTGACTTTTGAAACCTCGTCTGCCCTTCTAAAAAAAATAAGTAAATTTAAAATTCAAATTTTAAAATAATTTGACAGGTGAAAAATATTTGCTTCCTTTGATATGCATAGTTCTAATGTTGAGTTAATTCGAGTGTCTTTTCAAATATGGATTAGCCTTTTATGTTTCTTAGGCAATTACCTGTTCATGTTCTTTGCCCATTTTTCTCTTTGTTTTGGGGGTGGAGGTGGGATGGTTTCTTTGCAGATTAAAGAAATTATTTCCTTGTTTTAAGTGTCACAGAATTTGAGGACAGTATTTAAGATAGGAGCAAACTCAACTTGACTAAGAAGTGACCTAGAGCATCCTCCCCTGGGGCAAGGAGAGAAGCACCAGGGTGGGCCAAGGCGGCTGGTTTTGGTGGGACTCTGACAGCCTCCCCTCTCTCTACCCCAGCGGAGCTACCGAGGTCTTCAGCGGTGAGGCTGGCCTCCCTGCGGGACCTGCCCGCCCAACTCCTGGAGCTCTACCAGCAGGGCTTCTCCCTGGCGGCCCTGCACCCCTTCGTACAGCTGGCCCCGGAGTGGGAGAAGCAGCCCCTTGAGCACATCTTCAGGGCCATCCTCATCAAGAAAACGGAGAGGTAAGCCCTCTGTGAGCGGATGTTGGTGTGGGGAGGGTGGCTGTTGGGATTTGCTGTTCCTCGGACCTCTGTGCTGTGGCAGGTGAGGCAGAAAGACAATGCGAGAGGAGTTTCGGTGTCCTGTGAGGAATGCCATGCCTGACTGCGGAAGTCGAGAGTTCCATTTCACATCCTCTTGGTTAAACTCCGCTAGGAGAATGTCTTCTCTGAAGAGTTGTATGCCCAGCTAATGAAAGTATAATGCTATTAATCTGAAAAGCATGAGCAGAAAACACATTCATTTCTTAAGGCTATATACAAACTTAATGTCTTCCCCAAACTCTAAAGTACTTTACATTTTATTCTGTTGGGAGAATAAAAGCCCATCTGAATCATGTGCTGTAATTGGTTGGTCTTGATTTTGATTTTCAAGCCTTCTGGGATGTTTTTTCAGTTTGGCTTACCCAAGTGAATATTACACTTACATTTTTTAATGGGCCTAATTGGAAAAACAAAGGTGGGGCTTGATCTCTCAACATTAATTTATTTTAACGACCTAAAAAAAAGAGAATTAGTAATTAGTTTTAAATGAGGTAAGTGTGTCTGGACAGAACTTCTTAGGAGTGATGCTTCTAGAACTTGTTGAGCTGCCTTTTTTTGTTGTTTTGTTTTTTTGAAATTGAAATAAAGTTATTTTTTAAAACAACTTTTATTCCAAAATATGTTCACGCTTACAGGACAATTGAAAAATAATATAAACCCTGTACAGGCAACTCCAACATATCTCTACCTGCTGCCCGCCCCTCCACCAGGTACCCAGATCACCAGTTTTAACTTTTGCCACATTTGCTGTATCATTCTCCCCACCACCACCCACTCACCTACCCACCCACCCACCCACCCATCCATCCATCCATCCATCTTCTGAACACTTAAGTGTAGGTTGTACATGTCATTCTCCTTGAACAATTAATACTGCCATGTACATTTCCAAAGAAAAGGAGAGTCACTTACATAACCACTGTAAGTTCAGTTATTAAGTTCAAGAAATTTAACAGAGCTTACAGTCTGTGTTCCAGGTTTTTCATAGGTCCCAGGAATGTCCCTTTGAGTCTTTTCTCCTCCCCTGCAGGATTGTGTATTGTATTTGTCACTGCCTCTTTAGTTGCTCTTTCTTTTTTAAATTGTGGGAACATATATGTAATATAGATTCTCCTATATAAACCCCTCCCAAGCATACCATTCAATGGGATTAATCATATTTTCAGTATTAAAGTATCACCACCTTCTATTACTAAAACTTTCCCATCTCCCCAAACAGAAATCCTACACCTATTATGCATTAACTCCCCTTTCCCCCTGCCTCCTACTCCTGGAAACCTGTAACTCTAATTTCTGCCTCTATGAGCTTGCATAGTATCTGATATTTTCTTTGTAGTTGCCATGGGGATTAAATTGACATCCTTAATCTATAAAAATCTTGTTTGCTCTGATCCCAACATAACTTCAATAGTACACAAAAACTATGTTCCTATAACCCTCCATCCCTCCACTTTTATGTAGTTCTTGTCACAAATTACATGTTTATACATTATTCCAAAACCACTGATTTATCATTCAATTTTATGCATATGCCTTTTAGATCCTGTAGGAAGTGAAAAGTAGAATTTACAAACCAACAATACAATAAGCACTGGCATTTGTATTTACCCGTATCACTACCCTCACTGAGGGTCTTTATTTCTTCATGCAGCTTTGAAACAGTGTCTGTTTTCTTTTCCATTCAGTCTGTAGAACTCCCTTTAGCATCTCTTGTAGGGCAGGTCTAGTGGTAGCAAACTCCCTCAGCTTTTGTTTATCTGGGATGTCTTAATCTCTCTCATATTTGAAAGACAGTTTTGCCGGGTATAGAATTTTTGGTTGGCAGATTTTCACTTTCAGCACTTTAATATGTCATCCCACTGCCTTCTTGCCTCCATAGTTGCCGAGGAGAAGTCGGCATTTAATCTTATGGAGGTTCCCTTGCACGTGACATATTGCTTCCCTCGTGGCTTTCAGAATTCTCTCTTTAACTTTGGAATTCAACAGTTTGATTATAATATGCTGTAGTGTGGGGTTATTTAATTTTTATCCTGTTTGAACTTCATTAACATCTTGGGTGTGTATATTCATGTTTTTTGTTAAATTTGGGAAGTTTTCATCTGTTATTTCCTTGAACATTATTTCTGCTGCTTTCTCTCTTTCTTTTTATTCTGGGACTCCCGCATTATGTATATTTGTATGCTTCATGGTGTCCCTCAAGTTCCTCAGGCTCTGTTCATTTTTCTTCATTCTTCTTTCTACTTCTCAGACTGGATGATTTCAGTTGTCTTATCTTCAAGTTACCAATTCTTCTTCCTGCCAGCTCCAGTCTGCTGTTGAAGCCCTCTAGGGAATTTTTAATTTCTGTTCTTAAGGTCTTCAGCTCTGTTTAGTTCCTTTTCATAATTTCCATCTCTCTATTGATAATCTGTTTATGTCCATCTGTCATTTTCCTGATTCCCTTTAGGTGTTTGTCCATGTTTTCCTTTAGTTCTTTGAGCATATTTAGGACCATTTTTTAAGTCTTATTCTGTGTCTCAGGTCTTGTCCTCCTTGTTAATGGCTTCTAATGGTTTAATCATCTCCTTTGTCTGCGCCCTTGCTTCCTGTTTCTTTGTATTTTTGTAAACTTTTGTTGAAACCTGGATATATTGATATTTAATGTGTTTTTGATGGAATTTAGACTCTGTGGCATCTGTTCCTTAAACTTGTATCCAGCTAGTGTTATGATTGATTTTTTCCTTGAATATCAGGAGCTAATAAGAGAAGGAAAGAAGAAAACGCCTTTCCCAGTCTTTGCACATTGGCCTGTGCAAATGTTCTCCTTCGCTAAATGGGTTTTATGAGAAGAGTTCCAGGCCAGTCCTTTCTGCAGGTGTCTTGTCTTGGACATTCACGTGTGACCCTGGAATTTCCCCATTTACCAGGTTACAGAGACCCCCTCCTCCCTAGGAAATGGTTTCCTCACAGTCCTGGCATTGCGCTGTGTGTCCTATGGCCAGCAGTCCCTTGCCCTGGTGCGCACAACTTGACTACTCATCGACAGCGTCCTAGGAGAGTCTGAGCGCCGCCTTTTACATGGGATGGTGAGTCCCTCAGGCCACCAGTAGCCAGACTCGCATGCTCCCAGCATGGGTGTGAGGGCCACTCTGACCCTCAGGAACTGGGGCCAGGGATCTACGCTGGGAGCTGGCTCTGCACTGGCTGAGAGCAAAGGAGAGAGCCTGCTAGGGTGGCGTGACAGCCTACCACTTTAAGTAGCATTTTTCTTGGTTAGGTCCTTGCCCTGTTACTACAGTCCTTTCACTGTTTTGTGGATCTCTCTCAGTTCTTGCAGGTTGCTCAAAGCCCCAAAGCCTCTCGCTCCACCATCTTTGTCATGGCAGGTCCTCTAAATGACTTTTTTTTAGAAAACAGTGAGCATGGGAGAGAAACCACAACATGCTTTTACTACTTTCATGAAAATAAAAATTCAAACGACATCTGGGAAACAAAATTAGATTTGTCCTTTGGCCAACTATTGTAGAAGAAATGACAAGACATGCCATATTTTCAAAAGACTAAGCGAACACAGAGCAACTGATCTTTCTCTCATTTTTAAAAGCTCTGCAGAGTGGACAAAGCTTTGGGTTAGTGCATTCATAAGGGACAACTGTAAGGCGTGAGACTGTGTGACCCACACAGGCTTCTCCTTAAGGCAAGCAGAACTCTTTATGTTCTTCACGGCTCATCAAGCTCCAGGGCTCTTAGTCCATGTCAACATGCATTAGAATTTGAAGTGAAAGGTGGCGAATGTCTTTGCCAAAGCCCAGAATTACCCATGTTTTTTTTATAGGGTGAGACATTTCTTAACATCTGCCTTTTATGCATAATTGTGCCTTTGGCTGTAGGTCAATATATGGTTCAGTCACAAGAGGAAATTGTTCTGTGGGCCATAGAGTTTTCATTTATATGAACACATAGGACATGCCTAGTGACTACAGTTCACATTTATTGAGTGTTTACTGTGTGCCTGGCTTTATAAGTATCCTTTCATCCTCATAATCAGCCCATAAAATTGGTACTATTATTGTACCCATTTAAAAGGCAAAGAAACTGAGGCACAGATGTTATTTGTCAGGGTCACACAGACAGTATCAGCAGAGTTCTGCCTTGCTCCCAGGCAGACAGACTCCAGATCTGACACTTTTTTTTCTGTTTTTTTTTTTTGTTGTTGTTATGGTAACAGATCTACAACATAGAATTCCCCATTTTAACCACTTTCTATTATATAATTCAGTGTGTTAATTACATTCACAATGTTATGCTACTATCACCGCCATCTGTGACCAAAATTCTCCATCGCAATAACTCCCCACCCTCTCCCACACCCACCCCTGGCTACCTGTAACTTACTCTGTGTCTCTGTGCATTATTGCATATAAGTGGAACCAGACAATATCTGTCCCTTTGTGCCTGGCGTATTTCACTTGTCACGAAATCTTCAAGGCTCGTTCATGTTGTTGCATGTATCAGACCCTCATCCCTTTCTACAGCTCAGTAGTGTTCCCTTGCATGTTGTGTCACATTTTGTCCACCTGTTCCTCTGTTGATGGGCACTTGGCTTTCACCTTTCGGCTATTGTGAGTGACGCCACTCTGAACACTGGTATCTGAGTGCCTGCTTTCACTTCCTTTCGGTAAATACCCAGGAGGGAGATTGCTGGATCATATGGTAATTCTATGTTTAACTTTTTGAGGATCTGCCAAACTGTTTTCCACAGCATCTGTGCCATTTTACATTCCCATCAATACCATACAATGTTCCCATTTCTCATATCCTTGTCAACACGTGTTATTTTCTGGATTTTTTTTTTTTTTTTTTAAATAATAGCCATCCCAGTGGGTGTTAAGTGACATCTCATTGTGGTTTTGATTGGCATTTCCCTAGTGGCTAATGATATTGAGCATATTTTCATGTGTTTATGGGCCATTTGTATATCTTCTTTAGAGAAATATCTATTCAAGTCCTTTGTCCATTTTTAAATTGGGTTGTTTGTCATTTTGTTGTTGACTTGTAGGAGTTCTTTATATATTCCAGATATTAAATCATTGTCAAATATATGTTTTTTGAATATTTTCTCCCATTCTGTAAGTTGTCTTTTCACTTTCTTCATAATGTCCTTTGATGTGCAAATGCTTTTAATTTTGACTAAGTCAAATTTATATCTATTTTTCTTTTGTTGCTCTAGCTTTTGCTAAAGTCCAAGAATCCATTGCTGTATACAAGTACTTGAAGAAATTTCCCTGTTTTCTTCTAAGAGTTTTAGAGCTCTAGCTCTTACACTTAGGTTGTTGTTGTATCTGGTGTGGGTAGAGCGGGCATTCCTGCCTCTGACATGAAGCTCCTACTGTGTCCCTGCACCCGTGGTTCTTGTGGAACCCTTGATGAGGAAAAGTCGGGGTGGGCACCTTTATCTCCATTTTAGGACTCAGCAGTCTCAAATCAGAATTTCAGAAAGGAAACAAAGTAAAGCCGACTTACCATGTGCCTGTGAGGTTGCGTGAGGAGGGCTCTGGGCGCCAGGGCTTCTGTTCCTATTGGCGATTCAGTTGGCTTTGGAGGAGGTGCATTTACTTGGTCACAGGGATCTCTGTCAGTGCGATTCTGCTCCAGGAGGTGCCCTTAGCTCAGCACTTGGTGTGACGTCAACAGCCTGTAAATTAGGTTCGCTCTAAATGTGAGGATGTGTTACTTTCCTGCAATGGAGCAGTACTTCTCGAACTTCAATGTGCTTGCGAGCCTCTTGGGGATATTGTTAAAGTGCAGAGTGTGGTTCCTCGAGGATGCGGACGCTCCTGGTCCCTGGACCACGCTTTGAGTAGCAGGCGGAGAGGACCTGCCTCCGCGCCGGGCACTGAGTGCCTTGCCGCTCCATTCCTCGGGGGATCGTTGAGCGCCGGGAGAGCGAGACAACACGATGAAGACCCTGGGGCACCGAGTTGGGTTCCAGGCTGCACGTGGCGGCTGGGAGGTGGCAGAGTGCGTGGAGGGTGCCAGAGGGGCCGGGACTAAATGGTTTCCAAGGCCTGTGCCAACTCCAAAATTGTCTGATGGTGAGGGGGCAAGGAAGCTCCTCTTTAGGACTAGAAGCCCCACTTTTGGGTATAGCCCACTACAGGCCAGTGAAGGTGCTTGGGTGAAGACGGAGCATGAGCGAATGGGCTCGCTTTCCCCATGAGGAAGACGAGGGGCACCCTTAGGGAGAGTGAGATGCTGTGTGCAGGCTGTGAAGCAAGGGAAGGCGCCTCCCGCTAATCTAGAGGCAGGGTAGACTGGATGAGTTTATGGAGCACCCCAGGTCCTTGGTAAGCAGGTAGAGAGAGCTCCTTGGGTAACTCTGATCTGGGTCTTTAGAACGGCCTTAAAAAGAGAAAAGAAGGAAGCAGCCAAAGCTTGGGTGGCTTAGCATGTAGGATTGCCTCCGCCTCCATCCCTTTGGTATTGGGGTGCGAGGAGTGAGGGTAATGGGAAGCAGGGTTATGATAAAATGTAATTTTAAAGTACAAGCATATTCTCTCCCAGCAAGTGCGATAATCATGTACACCATCAGGAAAACGAAGACAGCAAAGGGCGTGACAGAATTTTTTATCTATCAGTCGGTAGTTTAAGTAGTAAAAATAAAACAGAGGAACCCTTATGTGATTAATTTTTAATAAGGACAGTTAAAGTGATATTTTTCACAAAGTCTGCCAAAGTCCTGGCAGCAGTAGGTGCTGTTAAATGAAATTATTTCCCTCTAAAAAACAGCTAATTGTCTGGCTAATATTTCCAAGTAGACCACGTTGAAAGAGATGTAGGCTTAGATAAATGTTCTAGGTTACTATCTGCCCGAATCAAGCTGGTTATTGAGAACCGGCATGCGATGGCTCCTTGGGGCTTGGATACCAGTCTTAATGTGTTTGAAAGGTAAACATGAAGATTTGGCTTTTGGAGTCTGCAGTGAAATAAGGATAGAGAAATAAAAGAACCGTACAAGACGGAATTCCTTCCTTCCTTCATGCCTTCATCTGCAGGCACCTGTTGAGCCGGGACTGTTTGTAAGGTGTTCTGCCTGGCGGGACAGTAGGAAGTGCAGGTGCAAGGCTGGACGTGGAGCCTGCCTCCCGGATGTCTGCAGTCTAACGGAGAAAATAAGACACGTACATGCCGCGGGAATGTGAAAAAAGGAAAGATGACTTCCCTCTGGAAAGGAAGTCAAGGAACTATTTCTGCTGGAAGCAGCTTTTAACTTGGGTGTGACTTCTTTTGGGTAAACATAAGAGTAATGTACGTGTGATAGGAAGAGTTTATTTAAATCTTATAAAGAAATGCTACTTTAGGGGAGTCTGGGTAAGTTGAGAACATCTTTGACAGTCTAATTGGATTGTTAACGAGTCGTTCCAGAAAACGCTGCTCAGTAACATTCCTCTGAGCCGTCTACCATTTGACAAATTTCACTTAAATCCATGAAAAATTGTCTGATCCTTTTCTTTTGAAAATTCTAACTGCCGTTTCATTTTAAAAATGGCAGTCCAAACCACAAAATTGTTCTTGAGTTTAAGTATATTGAATATAGTCCAAGCCAGTTACTTGGATTCCTCTAGAATGAGTAGTCGAACATGAGATGCTTATTGAATAAATAGGAAGAAGAGTTTGTACTTCCTTCTTTCAACTCGTTCTTTGGAACATTTAGGGATTTTTAACAGACAATCCAGTTGCATCCACTCTGAATTCTAAGTTTATTAAGTTGTCCTTCATTTGTTTGGGC
Organism: Tolypeutes matacus; assembly: GCA_026826555.1. NCBI lineage: Eukaryota > Metazoa > Chordata > Mammalia > Cingulata > Chlamyphoridae > Tolypeutes > Tolypeutes matacus. The sequence goes on along the minus strand of JAKSZT010054202.1, from coordinate 619,378 downwards.
ACTTTTCCTTAGAATGAGTTGCCAAAGATCTCAAAAATTGATGGTTAAGAGAAGTCCGTTACTAAAATGTCACTTCTGATGTTTCACGAGAGTGGCCTTAACTCTAGGTCTTTTCATAGTTGTAGACGTCAGTGCGGAAGTGTGCTGCCCGGTTCCGTTCTGCGGCTGGGGGGTTGGTGCCGTTCACACGTAGCACTAGTCCGGGGTGTCGGTGATGAGTTCTCCATCACTAGTAAGGTGAAGCCCCTAGGAGCCTCCTGTGATGCAGGGGAGCCAGCGCATTTATGAGCGCTGCAGACACTGCCCATGCGCCTTGCTAGGCCCAGCGTCAAGGGTGGGGTCTGCAGAGGACCTGCAGCGTAGGTGGGCAGTGAGGGTCCAAAACCCTCATGGAAGGTGGAGAAGGCGTATCATCCAACTTGCCCTTGAAAATCGCGTTTTAATTGCCAGTGAAATGTAATACTGTACGTCAGATTGCTCATGAGCTGGAATGATCAAGTTGCTTTCTCCAGCAAGTCCACGGGGCAGGTGGTTGGGATTTAGCAGGGGTCATTGGAGCCACAGCGGGGTAGGGGTAGGGGGTGCCTGCATTTAGAGGCGTTCAAGGAAGCTGAGCTTGAGGGAACCGGAGCTCCTGGCCCATCTTACATCCATTCTGGGGCACACCTCCCCCTTGGGTAGAATAACTACCACCATTTCAGGTGGTAAATGTGCCTCCCCTTCAGTTGGATATTTCTAAGAAAAACATGTGATAGAACTTCAGTGTGCAAGGATGACTCAAAGGAGCTTCCAGATCTCAGGAAACTTCTCCACCAGAGGACATAAAAAACATGTGCAAGTTATGTAAATGCCCGGCTAAATCGAGGGTCTTAGTTTGCAGCTGTCCCCTGGAATCCCTTACTGGGGGATGCTTTAGAAAAGGAGGTCCCGGCCCTGGTTTGCTGTGAACAAGGGGGGAAGCTGCAGGGAGGGCCTCCCAGGCAGGGGGACGGCCGGGCAGAGCCCGGGAAAGCAGACCTGGGCCTGGAGCAGGTGGAGTGTCGGAGCACAGGGTCCGGAGGGAGGCGGTGCCTGGGTGGGAGGTCCGGGGGCCAGGGGCCACGCTCTGTCTGAAGGCTGTGGGGAATCACTGCCAGAGGAGCAGCCTAGGAAGTGCTGAGTCTCAAAAGCTTCCTGTGGCATGGGAGGGAGAAGGCAGGCTGAGGAAAGTGGCCTTAGCAGTGGCTAAAGGAGGTTGTGACGAGAAGTAAAGGGAGACAGGTGTGCGACTGTGGGTAGGGGAGGTTGGATTTAATGTTTGCCTGGAAGGGCCGGCAGGAGGGAAGAGGGGGCGTCAGCACACAGTGAGCTTGTTACCCCAAGGCTGGACGGTCACTCGTCGGGAGGGCGAGGATGGCAGGAAACGGGCCCTGAGGGACGAGCTCCGGGCCGACCTCTAGGGAGCGAGGAAGTAGCTTGGAGCGACCAGTGCCCCTGGACTCGTCCCCCCGCCCCGAGGCTGGAGAAGGCCTCACGCTCCTGTGCCCGCCAGTCTTTTGCCAGGAGGGCCCGGGCGCTTCAGGGGCAGCGGCCGCAGGAGCCCAGGACGGTGCAGCGGGAGAGCAGCGCAGCCGCTGGCGTCGCAGGCCGGGGAGCGGGGCGAGGGCGTCCGGGCGGGCGCGGGGCCTGGGTGGAGGCGAGGGCGTCCGGCCCGGGTGGGGGGCGAGGGCGTCTGGGCAGGGCCGCAGCAGCAGGCGCAGCGCGTGGCTGTCATCACTGTGGTCAGATCATGTGTGAGGTGTCCGTGGGCAGGTGTCTGTCGGGAGGTGTCCCTCAGGGACCCGGGAGGGCCGCCAGGGCTGGAGGTGAGGCAGGGAGGAGGCGTGTGTCGCCGCGGGGAGCCCCCTGCTGTCCGCTGGCTTGACCGAAGCTGCCGAGCTCGTTCTTGGCACGCCGGGTTCCTTCGTGGCTCTTAGAAGGGACGCAGGGGGCTGCGCGCCAGAGGGAACACGTGGCCGGGCCTAAAGCGCCCTCTCAGGCCCTGCGGAGGCCGCGCTCCCTGGATTTATGCGCCGGAGTCAGCCGAGGCGGCCCGGGGTCAAGTGGTGGAGAGAGACGAGTCCTTTTGCTTTTTGCTGTTTCATTTCCAGGAAAGCACATCTCAGAGTGCGCAGCCTTGTCTCCCCTCTTGGAGCTCGGGAGCGACCTCATGCCTGCGCCTGCCCTTTTCTAAGTCGGGCTTGCCCACGGGGTGCCCGCAGAGGGCCCACGGGGTGCCCGCTGGGCCAGGCTGTGCAGTGGGGCCTCTTGGGCACTGAGGACAGTTGCCTTAGCTCTCTACCACGGGCTGACAAGTGTTGCCAGATTTTTTTTTCCCCAAGAAAAACCAGAAGTCTGTTCTTAAAACTTTTTATTTTGAAATAATTTTAAACTTTCAGAACAGTTGCAAAAGTCATACAAAACCCATACAGAGAGCCCCAGCATACCCTGCCCCCAGGTACCCAGACCCACGTGCACCACATTTGTTGCATCATTCTCCCTGACTATCCACCGTTATCTATCTACCTGCCATCTGTCTGTCTGTCTATCCTGACTTTCTTTCAAAGTAGTATCGTGTGGCCCCAACCTTCCCCATTGGCCGCCATCTTGGGACCCCTGTGATTCCTCTAGTGTTTTGGGGACTAAGTCCTGCACACTTTGAGCCGCTCATTCTTTTCACACACAGCGATCCTTAGACTTGTCACTCTCTCATTACTGTTTTTTGTATCTGTCCACCTCCTCTCCCCTTAGTAAATCTTTCATCTTTGAATACCATTAGAGCTCCAGGGACTGTGAGGATGTGCTCCGTAGAAGCGTCCTTAATGAAGTGGCATATAACGTGCCCTGGAATCTTGCTAGATCATTTGCTAAAGGCCATAAATTCATTGCGCCCTTTGTTTGCATCTTTACCACGTAGCCTCTCAGCATGGACCCCACATAATGAAAGACAAACATCCAGATGATGCTTCTGTTGCCAGAATCAGTGATTTGCCCCAAGGGTAAATGTATGTTATTTTTCTCTCTTCTTTTCCTTTTTTTAAAAAAGTACACAAAGGATGGCCTTTCGAAGAAAAGGCAATCTTCGTGAGAATGCTAGGCGAGGGCAAACGCATCGCAGCGCGGTTCTGTAGCCGCAAGGAAACAGGAACAGTTTCTTTGGCATTTGAAAAGGGCCCAGGTGGGAGAGCACAAAATTACACTGGAATAAAAAGAAAATCTTCTAAGAATTGTAGCTGGAAGTGGCCTCTGTAAGTGGTCTTATGTCTCTTCACGTCTAATTTTTACCAATTACTCGGACTCTGGGGGGAATCCTAGGGCCCTAGGAAAAGGTTTCGTAATTAAACGGACGCGGGGTGGGGCCGCCCGCTGGGGCTGCCCTAGAAAGCGCTGGCCTGAGGCTGCGGTTCCGCCCGGGGGCCGTGCGCGGAGCTTGAGTCACACTGGGAGAAGAGGGAGGCGTGACGGAGACCCGCTGGATGCGGAGCTGCCTCTCCTAAGCGGGCGCTGGGAGCCGGAGGTGCCGCCTGGGCTTCAGGTGCACGGAGGGCCCGCTTGCCTCGCAGCTGCCCCTGGGTCCCCGCGTGCTCTCAGCCCCGAGGTGTGCGGTGAACTTGATTAGCTGCCACCAGCCCCCCGCCGAGCTGCCCGGCACCTCCGAAGACTCCCTTAATTGACTCCTGTTTCTCCTCTGGAGGACACCCTTTCCTGGCGGGTGACGTTTCAGGAGCCACTGTTAATTCTTGTGTCTGCACTTTCCCGTCCCAGTGCAGGCCTGAAGCCCTGCTCCCTGCGGGAAGGCATCTTCTTCTAACCCAGGCCCTAAACGCGCGCCCCTGGCTCTTATTCTGCCCCTCCGAGGCTGCGCTTAGCCCAGCCGAGAGAGCTCACCTTCCTCTCTCTTTTCAGGGCTGTCCTCCACGTTTTATTTATTTGCTTTAGGCTCCTCTGAGAGAGAGGGTTAGCATGCTGGTGACTTCCAGGCTTTCCCCAGAAGTGCTTTGGGATGGCAGAGACCAGCCTGCAGGTGCCCAAGACACAGAAGCACAAGCACTAAAATTCTTTGAAATGGCCTGTTGATCTTAAAACGTATGTAAATACTATAGCACCGTGAAATGTCTGTATTTGTTTTAAATAAGATAAATAAAGGCCCTCCTCACACACGTAGACGCGTAATTGCTAAATAGGGAGATTTATTCTGTGGCATTGCAGGGGGGACACAGGCTGCTCTCGCTGTTTTGGGGACAGAATGCACACAAGGTAGTTCCCTTGTTTGCAGATGGTTTCCGACCTTCGTAACTGATAGACCTACCCTGTATTAAATGCAGGGACTCAGACTGCCTTAAATCTCTGTGGCATAGTCGTTTTGGTTTTCCTCATCTGTCAGTCACAGGTGACTTAGGCAGGTGAGGGAAAGGGTTTTCAAGCTGAACAACCTGTCCTGGGCACTACCAGGGATGGGTCCTGGAAAAGACAGGTCCTGAGTGAATTTTATATTTTTTAGCAGCGGGTGAAAAATAACTTTCAGATCCACGTAAGTATATATTGTTGGTGACTTAAATGTTCTTGGGATTTTGATAGAATGATTATCTCTACAATCTATCTAGCTGTTTTCTATCATTTTTTTTAAAGTGGTTGAAAGACGGAACCATTCTACAAACAGGTAAATGCCATAAATACGATTTAGTGGAGTGCCTCATTTCATTTGCTTCCTATTCATCGACCATGAGTTGGAACTTAAAATGGCTGCAAAGACTTAAAAACCAAATTAAGAAGCTTGCATTCAAACAACACCTGCTTCTGAGGTCTGAGTGCACTTTTGCCTCATTCCTGTGTGTGTTAAGTGTTATAATTAATTCCCTCTATGTCCTTGTGATGGTTGCTTTTGTTGTTAATATTTGTGGAAAACATTATTATGTGTTCAGCGGAGGTTTTAGACTTATTTTGTAGCTTATTTGTAGCTGAGAGGTACCATTACCTTCTCCTACCCCCCACTTCTCATTATATATCCTAGGAAACGACGTAATTCACGACTGCTTCATGCTGGAGTGCAGGGGTCAGTGGGACGGCGTGATGGGTAGATGGCTTGAGTTCCATCTTGAGACTCAGGGTTCGGAAGTACCCCACATTTCAGCCCGCAGGCCCTGCAGCTGGTAGTAGGGTCCTCTGGGCCCTAGATGTGGGGCCAGGGGCCTGAGCAGTCCCCAGACTGGTTTCAGGACGAGGGACCACCGCAAACCACTTGGCGCTCCCGAGATGCCTCCCTTAGGCAGGCGGCTGGCTGGGCCTTGTCAGTTTCTATGCGAATGGGGGTTCTCGGACCATTCATGCATTTCTGTCCCTCTGCTCCCTAAAAATGAAGTCAAGATGTTATTGTCTGCTGTGTACTCTGAGTTATTAGCATTTCTTAGAATAAGATGAGCACAACCCCTGCTCTAGGGGGGCTTGTGAAATACCTAATTTGTGCCCTTGAAATTTTCACTCTCAAATTCCTGTAGCTCGAGTCCCCAAAATTGCTCTGTCAAACAACCTGGATCCTATTAGGCAGATAAACCCCTTTATTGGGAAGAACGTTTGCAGTGGTCTCATTTATCATCTTCGGTAGCTGCCGTAATAGCTACCATGTACTGCTGTGCTTGAAAGCCAGGTTGAAAGAGCCGTCCCCAGAGTGGTGCCTCGCCAGGGTCCCACAGCTGGCGAGGGAAGGAGACGGGGTGCACCTCGGGATTTGTCTACTCCCAGCACGGTTCCTCTTTAATTTTTCAACCATTAGGGCTGGGGCAGGGCTCCTCAGCCTTGGAACCACGGACATCTGGGCTGGATAATGTGAGGCTGTCCTGAGTGTCCTTGGCCTTGACCCCTCAAATGCCAGGAGCATCCCCCAGTTGTGACAACCAAAACTGTCTCCAGACATTGCCAGGCGTCCTCTGGGGGACAAAATTGACCCCAGTTGAGAACCACTGGCTCAGGGCTAGGGTGTGAGGTAGGGCTTCTCGTGTCATTTTCTTCAGCTAGCCAACTTCGCTGCAGCATTTATTACTTTAACCTTACTTTGCTACGGAATAAAATGCCACCTTTATTCTATGTTGGAGTCCCATATGTGGCCTAATCTACTCCTGATTCTTTATTGTCCTTTGATCTATTTTTCCATTTTTTTGCTATTTTGATTTTTATTACTTAAAATAAATTTGTAGTGTGTATTAGTAACAGGTAGGGCACCAGTCTTCTTTTTCAGGATCATCTTGGCAACTTTTGCACATTTATTTTTCCATAGAAAGTCTAAAGTAATGTCCAGGTCCCACAAAACCCTGCCAAAAGTGCAATTTACGTTTATATACCAATTTGAGAAGAATTTCCCCTGCATGTTTTCAAGCACATAAAGTTCGGTATTATTGTTAGAAGTAAAATTTTATTTTAGAGCTGTCTTCATTGTGAAGAGGCTATGTGCCCTCCTGGCAGTGACTCCCAAAGTGGGGTGGGCACACCCAGTGGAGAAAGAGAGCCGCGCCTTCTATTTTTGCTTATTTTTATCAAAAGATAGGAGAGAAATGAAGCCTGAGCAGTATTTGAGCTCGGGCCGGAGGTGGTCCTGGCCTGGCGCGTGTGTCCTGGATGGAGCTGGAGGGACCCCGACGGAGGCTGGGTGGGGGGACCTTCAGGCTGCAGTTTGAGAACCGGGCTAAGTGGCGGTGTGGACTATGTTAAGGCGTTTGACTAAATTAGCCCTCATAAATATTAAATATATACAGTGTTTAACAAACTGGAGGCTGAGGAGAAGAACCTGTGAATGTGAAAAATGTAAACTCTCACACTCACACGTGCACGTGCCCATGGAAATGGCCACGGCGATCTCTCTCTCAGGGTGGGTAAGAGCTCTGCTAGGCACAGCGTGAGGGGAAAATCAATACCTGCCTCTTCAGAGCTGACGGAAGATGGCCAAAGAAGAGTTTTTGAAAGGTGGATTTGCTGCCACTGCTGTTACCACTGAATCTCATTTCAGGAGCATATTACGTTTTGAGATATTCGCCATTAAGAATATGAATTTATTGTGGTTATTATTTTAAAATATTGCTTCTTTTGTGTTTCTCATCCTTTCAGAGTTTCTGTCCTGTATGTATGTTTCATGACTCACGTAAGGTATTACTGCAGCCGTGCTCAGGTTTTTACCATCCGTGGAGCTTCCGAGCCACGCTGCTGGTTCCGGAGCAGGTGAGCCTGGCCGCTCAGTGTCCACAGACGAGCAGCGGCCGCGGCCTCGCTTGGGAGTGTTGGAAATGTAGACTTCAGGCCCCACACAACCTTCCTGAACGAGAAGCTGCATCTGACCAGTTTCCCCGTTGATCCGTGTGTGTATGAACACGTGAGGACAGAATTGAGCTGTGCTGCCCCAAACAGTAGCCAGCAGCCACACGCACCCATCCAAACTTAGATTTCAGCGAGTGGAAATGAAGCAAAATTAAAAACGCAGCCACATGTCAGGTGCTCAGGCACCGCCTGTGGCTGGTGGCCGCTGTGTGCTGCTGTATGGTGTTTCCATCGTCGTGGAAAGCCCTGGGTTGGAGGGTTTTGGAAGGAGGGTCTAGAAAAAGCAAACTTTGATTAAGTGCAGATAAAGAACTTTCCTGCCATTCACCCGGAGGTGGCTCATGAGAGTGTTTTATAAAGTCCACTCGTTTGTGTAGCTATTACTGCTATTTTTGTTTGCAGATAATATGACTCTTCTCAACTGGTAAGTTCAGACAGACCTGCTTCTGTTTTTTTTTTTTTTTTAGGCAATGCTGGGCATTGAACCCAGGACCTCATACATGGGAAGCAGGCGCTGTACCACTGAGCTACATCCGCCCTCCCGACCCGCTTCTAGTCAGTTAGGGTTGTGATAGTGAATTATTAATTACACATTTTCACTATTAGTTCTTTCCACATCTTTCAGAGTAAATGAGGAGCCTTAGAGGATTCCAGACAGCAGGACTCTGCCCAAATCCCATTCCCTGTGCCTGTTGACCTCTTTCCTAAGGCCAGCTGGAGGGAGACTGGAACTCCTTCGCTGCAACGTTATCCAGTGATCACTGCCGCCATCTGTTTGTTTATTTTCCTTTTTGCCTTTGGGAGAGAGCAGTGAGCTCCTTGGTCTACACAGCTGCTGGTGGTATGTCTACGAGGGAGCCAGCTCTCACTGCACCCAGCAAGATGTGGCAAGACTTTTCTAGAATAAACAGCAGAGCTGCTAGCTAGATGCTCGTGGTGCCAGGCGCCCACTTGGCGAGGGGCTCCCTAAGGGAATGTGCGGTTAAAATTTGCACGTCTCCTCCAGCCATCTTCAGAATGTTCCGGGGACCAGAGCCTCGCCACCAGCATGCATGTTGGCGCACGAGGACTGGAAAATCAGAAGGAGCAGTGACCCGTCTATGGGCTCGTTCTTCTTTGGGAAGAAGCCATACACCCCCCACCCCACCCCACCCCAGTCACCACCACCACCAAATGCAGGGGCAGGAAATCCCTAAACTCTCTCCCGACCACCCATTCGCTCTACAGAAATCTTAGCTGAACCCCAATTTCCTCTCTTCCCGTGTCATGCAGTGTTGCCTGCTTAATCATCCTTACGTCTGTATCATGGTATCTGCTTTTACCTGAGACCATCTGTGCCTCCCTTTAATTCAGAATGAAGTAAAGTCTCGTCCTCTTGGTGCTATTTCCCAGCTTTTCTTCCCTCTCTTCTCTCCAGTCCCACGGAGCCTCGTTCACAGGCTCATCCTAAGGAATTCATCCATGTCCTCGTGCGGCTCGTATTTGCTCATCCGGCCAGCCGACGTCCCAGCAGTGCCCACCTTCACGCACCTTCTGCCAGTGTATTATTTCTATCACATGTAACTCGTGCTCTTTTCCATGCACATCTTTACTGACTGCTGTTCTCTGTCCTTTTATCCGTTGTCCCGTAACCAATTACCTCAGACTTGGTCAGGTTTACGTTTTAGAATTTCCCCTGAAGTAACTCCTCTGTCACTTGTGTTTATATATGATGTATCTCCTCTTACAAATTTCATGAGGACAGCATCAAACTCAGTGCCTTATATGTAGTCTGTGGTCACTACGGTGACAAGTAGTCAAATAGATTTTTTTATGGTCATTCGTTTTACATAGCTAATGAAACTAGAAATAGCCTTTTTCTTTCATTGATAAACCTTTTTCAGATATGTAGCTCATTTCCCTTCCTACTACTTTATGTATTTAGTTAGGTTTAAAAAAACAAGCAAACAAACAAAAAAAACTAGTTTGGTAAAACAACAACAACAAAACACATTTTGTTTTTTCTACTTGAACCTGGTGTTGCCTTGCGGGTGGGGGCTGGGGAATCTTAAAATTCCTTCTTGTTTCCCAGAGAAGTTGTTTCTGTCAACTGGCATTTAGTAAAAAGATTTCCTAGTTGGAGAAGTGCCTAGTAATCTAAGCTTGTGTTTATCATATCTTTCAAAGTATTCCTAAATGAAGCAAAAATAGCCCCGTTGATCAACTACATATTCTCTCTCCTTCCTTTTCGTAAATGCTGCCAAGTGTCCTAGGGAAAAGAAGGCACTTAAACTCGTGCTCTTTGAGGCTGTCTGAGGGATTTATGAGTTGAAGAGAGATCGGTTACATGTTTATTATTTGAAAGTAAAGTGCATGATGTTTTCTATTCAGTGTTTGTTATTTAAAAGTATAGTTTATAGCAGCTTTTCAACAGTCGCTTGGCGTTTAGTACCCTTATTTCAGGTCTGCCCATGAGACCAAAATGAGTGTTAACGTCTTACTTGGCATTCCGTCGGAATAATTTGAGGATGAACCCTTTTGCCTCTTGGTAAGTTTGAATATTTAAGGTGCTCCTAAAAAAATACGAAGCCTTTTTGGGAATTTTCTTGGAAGCATGTTCTTTACATGGCTTGGAAACGAGTCATGTCCTTGGCCACAGCGCGGCCCTGGGCACGTGCTGGGACGCCCTGAGCGTGGCGCGTTGGGGGCGGCGGCACCCAGGCGAGGAAGCTGCCTTTACAGTGGGTGAAATGTCTCCGCTGGGTCCACGGCTCGCTATTTTGATCACGGTGAAGCTAGGTGATCGGGTCACTCTTGGCCGCACTCTGGCCTGCAGCCTTCTGTGGCTCCCCGTGGAGCTTTGTGTTCCCAGAGGCCTCCAGGGGGTGGCTGAGAGGTCAGGTTCAGTCCCAGAAATGCTGGTCTCCACAGCATTAAAACAGCAAAAAAATTTGCTTTGAGTCAAAATTTGACAGTTATGACCTCCATAAAAATGCAATTTAATGGTTTCTTTGAAAAGAAAAACTAGGTTTGTTGACTCTGGCCTGGGATTCCTGGTGACGGCTGGGATATTAACCGCCCAGTTTACCCCGGTTTCCGCACTCCCCAGCGCCTCCCGAGCCCTGTGGTTTTGTGACACTGGCCGTCACCACAGTTACCGTCGCCTTTTTCCTGGTACGGGCAGATTTCTCTGAAAGCACATGGCTCTCAGAAGTGGGAGGTGTGACAGAAACTCTGGGTTTCAAGAGAAACAGGAGAGACATGGTGGACGTGAAGGCCCTTCCTGAATCTTCTGTGAGAATGAAGTGACTGGAGTGTGTATTTTGGTTTTAAAAACCCTCCTCCCACTCGTTTTCCGTGAGCCTTTCAGCTTGTGACTCTTGGTCTCTGACCTCTGACCCCAGACTCCCGGCTGGCTGGACGTTAGCCCTCGGCAGGCTTGGGGGCTGTGGCCTGAGGCTCTCCCTTCCGGCTCTGCGAGGTGGCCCAGGTTGCTTTACAGCTGATGTTTGTATGTGAGTGACGAGGGCAGCGTGACCCGGAGTAGCTGGCCTTTCTTATGTTTCTAAACAGCGCTGTCGTCCGAGGCTGCTTGTGTTGACAGCACGTGGGCCCAAGCGCTCTTAGCTGTCCAGCCGTGCAGCGAGGAACAGTCTGTGCAAACGCTCAGTGCCTAAGTATAGTTTCGTGTGTCTCTTTGACAAGCATTTATTTTAAACAAATTTTACTTGTTCACATTCAGTTTTGGCTCAGGTCCCAGTTACAGCATGTCAAAGAAGTGAGGAAAGCAAAGAACTGCAAGTTCTTCTGATTTTTTTGACTACAAGAAGCATAGAGAAATGTCCCCATCCGTACATTTTCCTTATGTCTGGTCCTTTTTCTTGGATGTATGTCTTCTTCTGAGGGTACAGGCATCTACATAACTGGTCTCTGTGAGTTATTCTTTCTGTTTTCCCTTTTTCATGGATTTGCTCTGTTCCCTCCCAAGGCAAATCTCTAGGAAGAGGGACAGATACCACATTGTCCTGCCTATGCAGTGATTTTCCACCCTGGGTGCACATTAGAATTACTTGGGAAATTTTTGAAAGTCCCTTTGTCCAGGCCACACCCAATACCAATTAAACCACAATCTGTGAGGATGGGGCTCAGGCGTCAGTAACTTCTTAGAGCTTCCCAAGTGATTCCAAGGTTGAGCACAGACGGCTGAGAATGCCTGCCCTGTGGGAAGCGCTGCCTGTTTCAGAGAGCTCGGGCTTAGCTTCTGGATTGTTCCTGGGTCTAAAGTTGGGGCAGACCAAAGGAGGTCATTATTCTTTCCCCAGACCTGTTCTTCCAGCTGCTGCCCTCAATAACTGAGGGGGCTCTTGTATGGGAAGTATGTCAGGCAGTGATTAGGTGTAGCTTAGGCCTCGAATCACTGAATCAAAACAAATAAACAAAACCCCATGAGTAGATGATGCCTTTTTTATTTTTTAAATTAACTTTTTATTTTAGGATAATTTCAGTTTTAACAGAATAGTTACAAAGATAGTACAGAGTGTCCCCATATACCCTTCACCCACCTCCCTCATTATTATCTTACATTAACATGGTACATTTGTCGAAACTAAAAACTTGGCATTGGTACGTTACTATTAACTAAACTTCAGAGTGTGTTTGGATTTCACCAGTTTTTCTATGCGTGTCCTCTTTCTCTTCCAGGAACAAATCCAAGAGGCCACACTGCATCTAGTTGTCAATACCATAAAGGCTTTTTAAAACTCAGCAGGACCATCTCTTCTCGTTGTCTTAAGCAACCAGAGCCATTATGTGTGTGTGCCTTGTTAGCACTACGTTGATACACGCTAAGAATTTGTATTCATTTTTTATTTTCAAGACATTGCATCTCTGCTTAGTAATACCTTTTTAAAATTTTAATTTTTAAAGAAGCTTTAGATTACATAAATGTTACATCAAAAATATAAAAATGGGGCAAGGAAGCAGATGTGGCTCAAGCAATTGGGCACCTGCCTCCCACACGGGAGGTCCTGGGTTCGGTTCTCGGTTTTTCCTGAGGAAGACAAGCAGACAACGAGCAGACAGGTGAGGGAGCCATCTTGACGGGGATAAAAAACTAAAAAAAAATAACAAATATAACCTACAGTTGTAAACTCAGGACAGCCAAAAATCTACAATAAAAACTTTAAAGAAAGGGATGCAAAATAAATATTAAATATAGATATTTGGGGATTCCCAAATGCCCCACCCCTCCCCTTCCAAACTTCCCCCATTAACAATATCCTTCATTAGTGTGGTGCATTTGCTACAATTGATGAGCACATATTGAAGCATTGCTACTATCCAAAGTCAATAGTTTATATTATAGTTTACACTTTGTACCACACAACTTTATAGGTTTTGACAAAATGTATAATGGCCTGTATCTGTCATTGCAACATCATTCAGAACAATTCCAATGTCCCAACAATTGCCCCATGTTACACCTGTTCTTCCCTCTCCCTCCCCTCAGAACCTCTGGTGACCACTTGCCTTTATGTCAGTGATACAAGTTCGTCCATTGCGGGAATAGTAATGTCTACTTTAGTCCATAGTTGCAGTCCCTCCTTATGTTTGTTCATTCCCCAATCTTGAGGATTTTACGGTGGTGATGCCCACTCAGTTTCTGATTGAGAGAAGCTTAGATCCCATGCGGCAGATGGATGGAACTGTCTTGCTTGCAGTTGTAGATACTCTGTTTTGGGGGGATGAACGTTGTCTATCATCATCCTTTTGCTAGCTGACCTGGGTGAGCCCAATGAACTGGAGAGTTGGTGTTGCAGCTCTGCTGACAGTCAGAGTGTAACTGGCACATGAACAGACCAAAGATTTAAGTCTCTGGGACACATATTTAATGAGTTAGTGCTAATTATAGGTTCAAATAAAAGGAGCAGAAGAGCCCTGTGTAGGGAAATTATAAATGAGTCTAACTCTGGTACATTGGGGAGATGGGTTATCATATATTCCAAGGTAAGGCCCACTGACAGCATGCCGAATTCCTGAGCTGTCTGCCCTGCTGATAGTTTCTGGATGTCTCTAGAGCCCTCAGGAGCCCGCCTTCTTGAGGCACTGTTTACTGTGGCAGTCAATGAGATACTTCTGAGAGTACATGAGCATAATCTCTGAAATGACCTCCTGACTCACTTTGAAATCTCTTAGCCATAAAAATTCATTTGTATTTAATATTCCCCCTTTTGGTCAAGGTCTTTTTCCAAATGCATCGCTAGTTGGTGCTTGGTAATTATCTCCTGGTGCCAGGGAGCTTCATCCCCGGGAGTCATGTCCCATGCGGGGGGGGGGGAAGGTGGTGTGTTTATATGCTGAGGTTGGCTTAGAGAGAGGCCACATTTGAGCAACAAGGAGGCTCTCAGGAGGTAACTCTCAGGCAGTATATAACACTAGGCTAAGTTTCAGTTTCACAAGAACAAGGTTCATAAATACAACCATCAATCTCAAGGGCTGGCATGTTGGCCTGTCCTCCTTCACTAGGCATGCCCATATGCTGTAGGGACTCTTGCTGCCTTATTAGAGAATGTGGCAGGACTCTCCAGGGTGAGAATTCAATATTCATTTGGTTATTGTTTGGGTCTCCACCCATCGAGACAATGCGCCATGAGTGCTTAAACACATTCATCTTCCATAGGGGTATGCCCCAGGTGCACCCCTCCCCACACATCCCACCTTCACCACCACCTTAGGCCAGTGATTCTCCCCTGCCACAGTTGCGACCCTCCTGCAATCCATAACCTCCCCCAAAGCAAAGCCAAAAAATAAGTAAATAAAAATAAAAAAATAGAATAATGTTCAGTGGAGGAGTACCTGCCTCACATATACTAGGTCCCTGGTTCAATTCCCGGCACCTCCTAAGTAATACCTCTTTATTCCTGCTTCTTTAGAGAAAGTCCATTTGGAATGGTTGGAATTAGACCCCCTTAGTATCCCAATGCAGTGTACAAGTGGGAGGCCCCAAGATATACCATGGATCAGAGATCTTTTTAGTTAATTTCCCCCAATCTGTGTCAGAGAAATCACTCAGCCCAACAATGATATGTATTTTTTAAAAAGGAGCCAAGCTTTTCTGAGCCCAAGCCAACAGATTAATTTAACAATATATCCACCGAACAGGATGATCATGTCTTAAACATAAACGGGTTCTTGACTCTTTTTTCCATAGGGTGGATTCAATCCAGTTTCCCACTTGGGGTTTTAAGAGGATAATCATATTGAAGAGAAGATTATGAATTTGTTGATTAAAGCAACTCATACTCTCCTCCTTGCCAAGCTTTATTTTTCCTTGGGTCATTTTTTTGTTAGAGAAGTTCTAGGTTTACTGAAAAATCATGTGGAAAATACACATACACTCCCATTATTAACATTTTAGCATTAGTCTAGTACCTTTGTTATAGTTGATGAGAGAATACTAGTATAATTATACTATTATCTATAGCCCATACTTTACGTTAGGGTGTATTGTTAAAAATAATTTTTGTTCTAGTAACATATATACAAAGTAAAATTTCCCCCTTTAACCCCATTCAGATACGTAATTCAGTGGTGGTACATGCACAAAGCTGTGCTGTCACCACCATCTATTACCAAAACTTGTCCTCCGTCCCCCCAACCAGAAATTCTGTATCAATTAAGCATTAACTCTCTGTTTCTTATCCCACCCTGGCCCCTGGTACTTGTATTCTAGTTTCTGACCCTCTGAATTTACTAATTCTAATTATTCCATATTAGTGAGATCATACAATATTTGTCCTTTTGTGTCTGGCTTGTTTTACTCAATATGATGTCTTCACATTTCATCCATGTAGTAGCATGTATCAGAAACAACTTCTCTCCTTTTCATGGCTGAATAGTATTCTAGTGTATGTAGATAACACATTTTGTTTATCCATTTTTCTATTGTTGGACACTAGACTTGTTTCCACCTTTCGGCTATTGTGAATAATGTTACTGTGTGCATTGGTGTAAAAATACTTGTTCTAGTCCTTGCTTTCAAATTCCTAGAGGTATATACTTAGAAAAGGGATTGCCGATTCACATGGTAATTCTGTGTTTAACTTTCTGAGGAATTGGCAAACTGTTTTCCTTAGTGGTTGTGCCATTTTACATTCCTACTGATGATGAACGAGTGTTCCTATTTCTCCACATCCTCTCCACCCCTTATTTTTTGTCTTTTTAATAGTAGCCATTCTAGTGGGTGTGAAATGAGAATTCATTACAATAGCAACTAAAAGAATGAAATATCTAGGAATAAATTTAACCAAGGATATAAAGCTCTTATATGTGGAGAACTACAAAATATTCCTAAAAGAAATCAAAGAAGACCTAAATAAAAGACATTCCATGCTTGTACATGGCAAGACTAAGTATTGTCAAGATGCCAATTCTACATAAAGCAGTGTACAGATTCAATGCAATCCCAATAAAAATTTCAACAGCCTTCTTTGCAGAAATGGAAAAGCCAATCATCAAATGTATATGTATATGTATGGTTAGGTTCCCCTAATAGCCAAAAACTTTAAAAGGAAGAACAAAATTGGAGGACTCATACTTCTCTATTTTATTTTATTTTATTTTATTTTTATTTTTATTTTTATTTTTTTTTAAGATTTTATTTATTTATTCATTTATCCCCCCCTTGCTGCTTGTGCTCGCTGGGTCAGCTAACCATGCCATGCTGGCGGGCTTGCCTTTACCAGGAGGCCCCGGGAACCGAACCCGGGGCCTCTCATATGGTAAACGGGAGCCCTACTGATTGAGCCACAGCCGTTTCCCTCAATTTTAAAGCATATTATAAATCTCCAGTGGTCAAAGCAGCATAGAACTGGCACAAGGACAGACCAATGGACAAACCAATGGAACTGCATTGAGAGTTCAGAAATAGACACATCTATGGCCAATTGATTTTTTTTTTTCCTTAAAGAGGTACCAGGGATTGAACCTAGGACCTTGTACGTGGGAAGCAGACCCTTAACCACTGAGATACATCTGCTTCCCATTGAGAGTTGGTTTTTCATTTGTTTGTTTTGTGTATTTAGAAGGTACCAGGGATTGAATACAGGACCTCGTACATGGGAAGCATGTACTCAATCACTTGAGCTATAACTGTTCCTCCAATTGATTTTTGACAAGGGTGCCAAGTCCACTCAATAGGGAAATTGTAGTCTCTTCAACAAGTGGTACTGGGAAAACTCGATCTCCATATGCAAAAGAATGAAGGAGGAGCCCTACCTCATACCATATACAAAGATCAATGCAGAATAGATCAGAGACCTAAATATAAGAACCAGAATTATAAAATTCCTAGATGAAAATGTAGGGAAGCATCTTCAGGACCTTGTGCTATGCAGTGGTTTCTTAGACTTTACACCAAAAGCACCAGGAAAGAAAGAAAAAGAAAAAATAGATAAATGGGACTTCATTGCAATTAATAACTTTTGCATTTCAAAAGACTTCATCATGAAAATAAAAAGATAACTTACAGAAGGAGAGAAATATTTGGAAACAACATATCTGATAAGAGTTTAATATGCCAGGCTTTATTTGGCTTTCAGGACACCACACTCATTTGGTTTTCTTCTTCTCTAGTTGCTCCTCTTTTGTCTTTTTGCTGGTTTCTTTTCTTCTCTCCCCAGCCTCTTCATGATGAAGGGTCCCAAAGCTTAGTCCTTGATCCTTCTAACTCTACATTAATCCCTGGGAGGTCCCAACCAGCCTCATGCTTTAAATGCCATCTGTAAGCTTCTGGCTCCCAAATTCACATCTCCAGCACCCTTTCCTGAAGTCTGGACTTGACTGTATATTCAGCTGACATCTCCTCTTGGATGATTACTGGATATCTCAAATCCAGCATATCTGGAACTGAATTGTTGATCTTCCCCCAAAGCTTTTGCCCCCATAGCCTTCCCTTTTTCAGTTGTGGCACCTTCATCCATCCATCCTCCCAGTTGCTTGAGCAAAAATTCTTGGTATTATCCTCACCTGCTCGCTTTCTTACATGTCCATCCTGCCCATAAGGAAAACTTAAAGGTTCTGCCTTCAAAGTATATCCAGGATCCAGCACGTCTCACCCCCTACTCCCCTAGCGATCCACCACCTCTTGTGGGGGCCACTGAGGCATGCTCTTAGCTGTCCTCTTCAGCCAGTGGGACCCTCTTAGAATAATAAAATCAGGTCATGTCGTTCCTTCACACCAAGCCCTCCAAAGCTTTCTTGTCATTCATGGTGAAAGTGACTGTCTTCTTGTGGCCGTAAGGCTCCCCATTACCCAACTCCCCGGTGGCGCTCTAGCCTTGCTGCCTCTCCTTCTCCCCTTGGTTTCCTGAGCTCCAGCCACAGGGCCTTTTGACATGACCGTTCCCACTGCCTGGAAAGCTCTTATCCTAGATCTCAGATCCGCCGACTCCTTCACCTCCTGCAGGTCTTCATTCAAAATGGCGCCTTCACAGCGAGGCCGCCGGACGGCCTCATTAAACTGACCGCGCTCCTCCCGTTCCTCACTGCGCGCTGTTTCCTTTTTCCTTAACACCATGACCTTTGACACACTATTTATTATGCGCTTAGTGTGTGCATTGTTTGTTGTCTGCCTCCCTGCACAAGGTTCTCAGGCGCAGAGATGTTGTCGCTTCTGCCTTTTGATGCATGTTAGTGTATCTGGCACATGGTAGCACGGTCGGTATTTATTGAATGAACCAGTAGCTATGAACTGAGAGAAGCACTAGGAAGGAAAGTAAAGAACGCAGCTACAGATGGCGGTGGCGGTTCTGCAAGGCTAATACTCATTGAGCCCAAAGCTTGTCCTCGGCCTGTGCTAAGGGCTTTCGTGCTCCTGCCCTAACCCTGGAAACAGTGCTGAGACGACTCCTAGTGAGTCCCCCTTCGCATCTGCACTGTTCCTGAGCGAACTGTCCAAAGGCGCGCAGCTGGCCGGCCACCCGCTTGTGGTCAGCTTTGGAGCCTTAGCCTCGAGTCAGTGGCTCCGGAGGGCTTCATGGAGCGGGCTGTGGGTGGTGGAGAAGCGTGTTTCTGTCAGCAGAGGGCCTGTTGCTCACTCCCCCGCCACGCAGGCAGGCGCTTCTGCTGGCAGCTCAGAAATGCATTTTTGTCCCTCTTCTTCTCGACTGCGTGAGCCCCGATCCCTGTGTCCTTCCCAGAAGTGGAGCAAGCTGGGCTTCAGTCCGGGGCAGTTAGGTGGTCCCCTAATCCTAAATCATTTCCAGATGCCGCAGGACAAGCCGTTTGGGAAATGGAAGCGGCGTTCCCCTCTCCCTCGGGAGGGTGGCAGAGGGCTGCCCGGCTGCGAGTTTGCTCCTAGGAACCTGACGACGGACAGGCATGCATCGGAGGACACCGTTCCGCGCGCCGTGGCCTGCTGGGGCCCTGGAGGCCACTTAGGGGATGTCTCCCTCCCCCAGTGCGTCCCCTGGCAGGCCTGCTCTCGGGTCCTCGTTGGAGGCCTAGCCGTGTGAGGCCATTCTGAGCTGAGCTGCTGCATCCTCCTCCTCAGTGACCGTGGGACCGAGTCCCGTGGACTTACCAGCATGGACAGCTCAGGCCGTGGCTTACCTGGGTTCCTCCTGTGCCAGGGGCTCATCAGCTGCAGCACAGGTGTGGGTTTGGGCTGCAGCCTCCTTCGAGGCACAGCCGGGGAAGAACCCCGCTTGCTGGCCGTCGGCGAGGGGCTGCCCGGTTCCTGGCAGGTGACCCTTCCGTGGACCCTCTCGTGACGTGGCAGCGTGCCTCTGCAAAGCCGGCTCCGGCCTGCTAACAGGGACTCTGTAAGGAAACTTAACCATGGTCCCATCACTTGTGCCCTGTGTTGGTTAGAAGCAGGTCACAAGTCTGGGTGCTCAGGAGAGCTGTGAGCTCCGGGCCTCACCTGGGGGTGCTTACACCTGCCCGGGGCCTGGGGCTGGCCTCTCGCAGCCCTGGGGGCTGGCTCTGCTGCTGGCTTGGTGCTGTTTCCCCTCGGGGCAGTGGCAGGGAGGGAGCCTGCAGCCCTGCCCCTGCCTGCCCACAGCATGCTGACTCCCGGGCTAGGGCAGCCCACATCTCCATCTGTCCTCAGGGTTCGGGCGGCTCTGGAACCTTCCCCGCCTTCACCCATCGTTTCATTCTAAATTGTGTAGTTAATTCCCGAAGGCCAGGGAAGGCCTGTTGGTTACTTGTCTCTTCCCCTAACCGTCATGTGCTTTTCCAAGAGACCATAGAGTGAGATGCAGTTTCCCGGGGCTCGTCCGGAAAAGGTGCAGCGGAGCCTATTTTTGTGGGGCCCTTCGTGCGCCTTTCGGTTCAGGGGTAACTGAGTTAATTGTTGGATCCTGGAAAACAGCCAAGTTGCCTTCCTTAGAGAGCTGCTTGCTCAGGAGCTCCCAGGCCCTAGCCTGACGGTTTTCCTTCAGCAGCCTGGGCTGAGAGCTGTCGAAGGACAGGCCTCTTCCCTCCGTCACCTGAGAGGCGTTTGCCCAGGTGGGCGCAGGGCTTGCGGCTTAGTTTTCAGCTCAGGGGCCTCTGTGAACTGTCTTGGACACTCTCTGTGTGGCAGAGCAGCTGGATTTTACGTCTCAGAACCTCCTCGCCCAGCCTTTGTTGTCTGAGACCCCACGTGATGCATATATATGACAGTGTGTCTTGCTTAGTCTTTTCTTTCAAAAGCCTGGAATCTTCTGCTTTAGCTCCTCTTATTACGCCCGCTGCTTTGGGAGGGTGGAATTGGGAACATGGGAAAGCGAGAACTTGAGTCTAGTCTCTGAGTTTTAAGTGAGGAGGCTAGGATTTGGATTGGCTTATTCTTTCACATTTCAAGAGAGCACGCATAGTAACCCAAGGAATGTAATAAATGTGTGCCATTACAAAATCGTTCTGAGTAGCAACGAAGTGGAAAGATACACATGTCTAACGACAGCGGCTTGGCTAAACAAAACACGACATATGCGTATGGAGTATTTTGCAATGATCGAATATTAGAGATTTATTGCCATGGAGGGGGACCCATGACATATTTATACCTAAGAAACAGGTTATAAGGTGACACCCATATTCTCCCACTTTAAAAATCTTTTCTGTATCTATGTCAATCTCCACATCGGCATCTACATGTAAACTCCAGAGGGAGAGGCGTCAGATGATTTTCAGTGCTTCTCTGTGCCTTCTTTTTTTCGTAACAAGCATGCATTACTTGTGTGATTTAAAAAAAAAAAAAAAAAATCCAGAGAACCAATTTTTTTAAAATGTGTGCATCAGTACCCTACTCGAAAGGATGTGTTAGAGGGAAAAAGCAGATCAAAATAAGCCTTAGAAGTTTGCTTACACCGCTCACAGTTGCACACCTGGGGAAATCTAAAATCCTCTTTAATTTTTCCACTTTGAATTTCATGTAAATCATACCCAGATGGTTAATGGCAGCATAAATGCTTTTAATGATATATAAGAACCTTAGAAATTCATTCAGACGTGTTTTAGCAGATATGCATTCAGACTGAGACTGCTTATTTGGTGGCACGTGTGTGTCTCAAGGTCGGGGTGGAAAGCATGGACGTGTCCACCTGAAGGGCTTCCGACCTGACCCGCTCTCCGAAGGGCTGGCAGGGCGCCGTCTTGGGCAGCGCCACCTCGTCAGCGGGCACGGAGTCCCTGCCCTTCTCCCCAGGGGAGGGTGGCTGTGTGCGCTGGGCGGAGAGCCCGGAGCTGCGCGTTCTGCTGGTCCCTTACCCGCCGTCCCGCCCCCGGTTGCCCCTGCCCACCGCGCCGAGGGGTTGCCTTCCACCTCCGGAGGCCAGGCGGCTACAGGACTTCCTGGGCCCACGCTAGCTCGCGGTAACGGCGGTGAGGTGGGGGCTCTCCTAGAGGTGCCGCTGGCCGCTGGCTCCCCTGGCGCAGGCATGGCTCTGTGCTGCGCGTTGCCGGCCGCCTGCGTGGGGTGTCTGGGAAGGTGGGAGGCAGCCCCCTTGCTGGGGTGCTGGGTGTTGACCGAGCTGTTCTCTTCCCCAGAACCTCTTCTTTTAGCTGCCGTGCAGTCATTCTTTAATGCATCTTTAATTTTGATAGTTTTTGCCAGATTGCCCTCTGTAGGGCCTGAACCCTTTTAAAACCTTTAAATAATTAATTTTTAATTTTCTAGGTGATGGATGAATATGTTCTCTTCATTTAAAAAAATGAAAAAGTTAACCTTTCTTTTGGCCCAATTCCCACACACTCCCTTTGTACCCTCCGGAAGGATCTGCTATTACTGGTCTGCTGTGTGTCTTACTGGTTCTTTTCCTGTGCCCTGGAAGATATAAATGTGTGTGTGTGGTTTAACGTATAAATCTTTTTCTACATAACTCATCTTTCTGCAGCAGCGTGTTTTACTCCGTGTTTCTGTCTTGGAGGTCTAGCCGTGCTGTGGACCTTTACATACTATTTGAGCTTGCTTACCATAAATGATTTCATTTTTTAGTAGTGCCTTTCTGGGAAGAGTTTGGAGCCTTATGAAGCACCCAGGTTTTCCTTTTTTTACATCGTGCAGAAATCTGTGTGTTTTCTCTCTCCAGGTCTCAGAAAGCTGATCTTCACAATGAGGCCTATGTCTTGGAATTGGACTGCTCTTCCTCCTTAGACCGCCTGGCAGACCAGAAGATCATCCCAGAGTTCATTAAGAAGGTAAGCGCTGCAGCTGGGCTGCGCTGGAAGGTTCCAGAGCCTTCACCTGAGTGGAGGCACGGGGCTGCTGCCACCCTCCAGGGCCTCGGTGGGGGCCAGCGCCTCGTCCCACCTGCCCCCACCACCCCAGGCTGGCGCCGACTCTGGAAGAAGGCGGCTCCCCTCTCCCTCCCAGGCCGGCGGGGACCCCGTCTTTTAGGCCTGGAAGGCCATGAACAGCTGCCAGGCCTCCGGGCACTGCTGGGGCTCCTCTCCAACCCGCAGCGGCCGTGCGCCCCCAGATCCTGTCTCCCACTCGTCGTGTGAGTCTTCATGGCCACGCGCTCCCTTCCTTCCAAGCATGGGGCCACGCCAGAGTCCTGTGGCCACTGGCTTGCTATCGTACTGTAGAAAATTGCCCAGCTTGCAGGGAATTCATTCTCTGCCCCAAAACGTTCCTGAACTTTTCTTCATGCCGCATGAGGTTGTGTTGCCTAACTGCGGGGTCCACTTGAGTTGCGATAGGATGGCGTTCACCGTGGAAGGAATGTCCTGTCACCAACTGGGGATAAATTCATCTTGTTCAACTTTCATCTTGTTCTCTCTTACCAGGCTTCCAAAACAATGGAAGTTTCCCATCTTGTAAAGGTGACTGTGGTCCATTTGCAGTCCAGTCAGCCAGTCAGGGAATTCATTAATGAATGTTTGTTGACTGTCACCTCTGGGCCAGGAATAGTACGAGGTGCCGGCATTCTGAGAACAAAAGAGCCTGTCCCTGCCCCCGTGGGCTCGGGACGACAAGGCAGACCCTCAGCAAGCACAACGAGCGTCACCAGTGGGGAGGCCTGAGACCATGGCACACGTGGGCACACGTGGCCCAGGATCCCGGGAGGTGCCTGGCGCTAAGACTGGAGGAGGAGGAGGGGTTTGGTGAGGGGCTGCCCTGGGGCCAGCTGGGGAGCTCTCCAGGGACCAGCACGTGCCACCCAGAGAAGGTCAGTGGGAACAGTGAAGGGTGAGAGGGTGGCCCGGAAAGGCGGGACTCGGCTGTGAAAGCCGTGGGAAGCATCGAGAGGGTTTTTGCAGAAGAGCGAAATAATCAGATCATCCCTTCAAAGGCTTTCTTCTGACTCCCTCCCTTCAACACTCATCAAGGGTGCTGGCTCTGCAAGGCCTGGGGATAGTCGTCACGCGTGTGGGTGCCGAGACCTGCAGATTTGGAATCGGACGATGTCGTAGGTCAAAATTGCTGGTAATTTCACCAGGCTGACTGAGGCTCTTTCTGCTCTGGTAGGATCCCGATCGTTATTTAAGAAGCGGGGAAGAAACTTGATTTAGTTCACACAGGCATCTCTTTGCCATCATCTGGAGAACACCAGTGTTAGTTTTTTAAATTAAAAAAAAAATCCCCCCCACCCCGGATGGCTCCCTCGTCTGTTTGCTTCATTGTTTTTGCTCATTGTTTGTGCTAAGTTGTTTTTGCTTCTTGTCTGCTTGTTGTTTTTGCTCGATATTTTTGCTTGATGTCTGCTCGTTGTTTGTTTTCTTTAGGAGGCACCGGAAACCGAACCCGGGACCTCCCATGTAGGAGGCAGGCACTCAACTGCTTGAGCCACCTCTGCTCCCAACACCAGCGTTTTTATACCTCATGAAGATGTCTGTGTGAAGGGGACATCCTTTCTGGATTGTTGCGGATAAAAGGCTTTAATAGGCTTGGGAAGTGGAGGTTGCCCTCTGACCCGAGTCCTGGAGAAAATTAGTTTTAGAAGTAGGTCTGTAGCTAGACTCGGAAGCTCGTAGTCAAGGCTCAGAATATTTGATGGCGGGACGAGGCTCTGTGCACACCATCGTGTAACGCTGTTTTAGAACACGTGCGCCCGGGCGCCGCGTGCCTGCGCCGTGAGGCCTGCAGACCTTGAGTCTGAAGGAGACGAGAGCCCCGTTACGGGCCGCTCAGGGGCTCTGTTTCTGCAGTAACCGAAGCGGACATGGATTTGATTTCTGTTCCTCGAGACTTCCCCAAAGTCATGTTCTTATGTCTGAAGGACATGAGCCAGCGCTGGGTCTAACGTTTATTCTGTCTGGTGGCTTGTTCAGAAGCTGGTTAAATAGACCATTGGCCCTTGCTCATTCCACGTTTGTATAAGAATCATGTTTTTGACAGTTTGTGAATTATACCCTTCAAGGCCCACCACCCCTTCCTCCCCTGCCATGCTCTTGGTAGCACCATCTGTTATCTTAAAATAAGAAATTCTTGGGTTCAGAGTCTACAGCCTGCCACGTGCTCTGACATTTCTGGCCTGGAGTTTGTCTCCACGTGTGCATCCCAGAGTCGCTCACTCCCTGTCTCTAAAGGTGATAGTCGGGGCCGCAGAGTGGAAATAAAACCTCCTGCCTTTTAAAGCGCAGGTGTGTTGACGTCACCTCCCCATTCACGCCTGCCCGGCGGTGGATGTGGGCTGCCCTAGCCGCAGCTTCGGTTTCTAGGCCAATGGCTGAGACAAGGAGCAAAGGGACTGAAGGATGGGCCTGGCCCCTGCCCTGGGCTCCACTTTTCTGTTCTTGGACACAATTTCTGGAGAAAACACCACCTCTGTTTGCAGAGGGAGCTGAATGCCTCGCTCCAGAACCAACAGCTTTCCCAGCTGCTGGCAGAATTTCACACCTGTGAAAGCATTCCTGTCATCACACAGGTAGAGGGCCTCAGGAGCGCCCTGCGAAGAAATGCACTAAAAACCATTTGTGTTGTTTTCCCATTGTAAATAGTTAATAAATAGCTTGGTCCTCGTTTAGATATATAGTGGTGACACTTGTTAATTGCCATCCAGTTAGGCCAGGATGAAGCTGTCGGCACTGGCTGCTGCTACAGCTTGTAGCCATTACTTTTTATCTGGGTCATTATTTGTGTGAAATAATGGCTCTGTCTTCTGATGAGATGGTAATTAGCTCATTTTGTCATTGTACCATCGTGTAGGATAAGCTGCTATTCTTCTCTGAATATTAGAATTAAATTCGAACTGTTTAGAGTTTTCTCTCTGAAAGAACAATGCCACAGTATTATTTTTTTTCCACCAAATGTTTTAAATTAGCAGAACCTTTGGTTAGAGGGCTTGGATAGAAAGAAGGAGAGGAGATTTCATTATTCCCCACAATTAGGAAAGATAAAGACGTTTCTGTCTGTGTCGTGTAAAATTAGCTGAAGATGCCGTAATTTGCAGCCACTCTCCATCGTGCTGTTTGCCGAGGCTGATGGGAGATGTTAAGGTGACTGTCCCTTTCCGTTGGCCGAGTGGTTTCTCTCCGCATTTTTGCTGGCCACATTACATCTGGGTTACTGCATTTTCTTTTCCCCTCTTTGTATCCTGCTGTGCTCCATCCAACTGGCTCTCTACGTCAATTATTTATTACAGACCACGACATTTAAGATGGGCGGACTTGGAGAGACTATGTCTTCCAAGTTCTGGAGACAGACGAGCGTGGGGGGCTGTGGGAGAGAGCGATGCCCCCCGACCTCCTGTGGCACAGAGGCTCGGTCAGGCCTGCCCAGAGCCAGCCCTGCGTGGCTGGTGGATTTCCTGTTTCAGGCTCCCAGAGGCTTTTCAAGAAGACGGTGGCAAGGGATGAAGCGTTGTCGTGTCCATCTTCCAATTGCCGTGTGTTCCTTGGAGCTTCTTGGAGAAGCACTTTCACCTTTTCTGATCTGTGCTTCACAGTCATGCCACTCAAGAGGCCCTGCTGGCAGTGGTTCTCCCTTCTGGACATGAAGAAATGGGTCTGAGAGATGACGAGGGAGGGCCCAGGGCCTGTGGCTGCTGGGGGCTGGCGCCTGGGTCGGCCCTTCCTTACGGGAGGCGCCGTGCATGGCAGGGGGGCTTGGAGGAGTGCAAAGGTTCCTTGGTGGCACTGGAGAGGGGAGAGGGGCATGGGGTGGAAGCAGGGCTCTGAGAGGAAGGAATGGACCCCTGAGACCGGGGGGCAGGTGGACAGGGCTGTTCCAGTGCTGGAGAGTGGAATGAGGCCTCGAGGGTGAGAAAGGGCAAGTCCTGCTGACCGGGTGTAGGGTGGACGGAGGAGGACCCAGTTCAGCTCAGGCTTCTTTTGAGTCCGTGGCTCAGAGCCCTCCCGAGCTGCTCAAGTGAGTGGGGTGGCCTTGACTGCACGACGCAGGGGATGGCATGGAGCCCCCAGGCAGGCTTTCAGAGAAGAAAAGAAGAAGGTTAGCCTCTCCTTCTGGATGCTTGATACGCTGCTTGCCCATATTTATGCAGCTATGTTTATTTAAATTTCAGGTAGGACTTTACCCCACAGAGGGGCCCCCTCTTGTGTGCCGGCGACCCCACACGGACGGGCTTTGCATGTGTTGTATGGAGGACCGTCCTCACACCCCCCCTGCAGGCCTGTCTCCTTTGCCACCAGGGGAGGACACGGGGGCTCAGAGGAACGGCGGCAGGGCTGGATCTGAACCGTTAGCCAGGCTGCCTCTTCTGCACCGCCTGTCCTTCCTGTGGGGAGCGTGGGGCTGACGGTGAGGCTGGGGGTGGCAGGCAGGCCCTGGAGCCCCTGGGCTCACCTGGGCTCCCTCCCTCAGCGAAGCCGGGTGCCAGGCCTCGTTGCCGGGTTGTCCTGGTGGAAGCTTCTGCATCCTGCGCGTGGAGAAAGCCCCACCCATGGTCGGGCCGAGACTTGCGGGCTAGGCCCTCGCGCCGTCACCCGGGCTCCGGTCCCTGGAGCTGCCCTCGCACCACGGCGGCTGCTAACTGAGCTGTGTGAACGAACACCTGGGAGCTCAGCCTTTCCACGGGACAGCCGGGCCTCTAGAGGGACGCCAGGCGGACGCCTGGCCTGTGGGGGAGAAAACGCGGCCAGACTCGCCGTCCTGGGTCCGACAGGTGGCGTCGCCCTTTGGAAAACCATTGCCCCAAAGAAAAGAACTCGACCTTAAAAAAAAAAACCTAAACGGCTGCTTTTAATGAAACGGGCTCTCCCAGGCCCTCAAGATCACGCCGCTCCGTGTGCAGTTCCTAAATGGCTCGTCACTTACTCCCTGGCTGGTTGTGAGCGTTCGGAACCCCATTTCTACAGGTGCGGGGTCTGATTTTAATCAGTGCAAGACGCTGATTCAGAGTGAAAGGGAAGTCACGTCAGAAAGGCTTCCCTTTGCTCGGTGCACCCCCTACCCAGAGCGGGAGAGTTAGGCCATTGGACCGAGGCGAGTCTGGTGGTGGTGGCGGAGGCGGTGGGCCCGGCGTGGCGGGTAACTGCCGCCACGAGCGTGCCCTCAGCGTGGAAGGAAGCGCGTGGAGGCTGGGGCCACGTCCTCTTCAGTGCTGCTCTCCAGGACGCAATGCGTGTTTGTCAACTGAGTGAATAAATTAACAGAGAAATCTAAAGGAAGACTTCCTGTCGAAGGTCAGGATGGCGCTCGGGTGGCTGCGGTCTGAAGTGAGGGCGTTGTGAGGATGGGGTCTCACGGCAGAAGAGCCACTGGGGGCAGAGGTCTTGAGACGGGTGATGGGCATGTTGAGACAGAGGGGCCAGTAGGACACTTCCGGGGAACATTCTAGAACAGCATCGTGTGTGTGGGTCTTGAACTCACGAAGGGGCCAGGGCGGGAGATTGTCTGAGGTGCAAACTGCGAGGCCCACAGGAGCCAGGCAGGAGGTGGCAGGAGGTGGGCACGCGCCAGGCCAGGTGGGCAGCCGCTGCTCGGCATCAGCCTGGCAAGCTCTTCTGTTGTTTGGTTTGTTTTAGAGAATTGATAATGGTTTTATTTTTTTACGGTGAAGTGTCTTAGTTTTTAACTGTGAACAGTTAAAAACCTGCAAGATCTAGAGCAGTGTTTCTCAGAATATCTGTGGTGAAGGAAAGTTTGTTTCCAGTCATTATGGAATGATGCTTTTGTAAAATACAGTAAAATGCAATAAAAATGTGGTGGCAATGCTGTAGAAGTGTCTAGACGCTGATTCTGACGTATGTACCCGTCTTGGCGCTGGGCCAAGGACCACACTGAGTAGCCACTGACTGAGGTGGCAAAGCTGTGGGACACGATGAACGCCTGAGGTGAGAGCCCGTGCTTGCAGCGGGGAGAGAGGAGAGAATGGTGACTGAACTTGGGGGAGGATCCAGAGAAGGAGAGAGATAATTGTTTATGAAGTAGGCAGCAAAACGAAGAACGTGCGTTACAGAATCTGAGGAAAAAGCGTGTTTCAGGAAGAGACGAGGGAGTAGTATCCAAAGCGGGCAAGAGGTCAAGTAGGGGGAAGCGATTGAGCTCCCGCCCACCACATGGGAGGTCCCGGGTTTGGTTCCCGGTGCCCCCTGGAGAAGATGAGCAAGACAGCGGGGCGCAATGGCCGGGCACGGCCAGCTGATGCAACAAGGAGACACAAAGAAGAAAGACAATGAGAGGCACAACAAAGCAAGAGCTGAGGTGGCTCAGGCAATTGAGCGCCTCTCTCCCACATGGGAGGTCCCAGGTTCGGTTCCCAGTGCCTCCTAAAGAGAAGACGAGCAGACACAGAGAGCAGACAGTGAGTGCAAACAACAGAGGGGAGGGAGTAAATTAAAAAAAAAAAAAAAAAAAAGAGGTCAAGTAGGATGAGCATGGGAAAGGGCCTGCTGGGTTTGGCCACGGAGGCCACGGATAAATCTTGCAGGCAGAGGCCTCCCTGCCCAGAGTTTAAGAGCGAATGCATTTGGAAGGAGAGAGAAGGGGAGGGGTAGCTAAGACAGGATACAAGGGGAAGGAAGGGTTTTCTTAGTTTCGACTTTTACATGGGAGATTTGGGCATTAATAAAAGCCACAAGCTACCAGGAGAGAGCGGAAGTTAAACCTGTTAGTCAGAGGTGACAGCAGGTGGAGGCAGGTGCAGGGGGGTGAGGCCCCGGGAAGGGGGCGTCTTCTGTGCACAGGAGAGCGGGCATCCTCCACTCTGAGGCTGGGGGCGCTTCCACGCTCACGTGAGAGCTTTCATTTCCTGGTACAGTCCCTCGCCTGCCCCTGTGTTTCCACTGGCACCCCGTCTTCCTGTTCTGCCCAGACAGGCTCCTTGGAGTTGCCTCGAGCCTGGGGGAGGCAGGGGTTCCAGGCCTGAGTGAAAAGGAGGTGTGCTTTCTCTCTGCCTCTGGGGGCCCAGAGGCCCTGCTCACTCTCCCGTGAACAGACCTTTGAGGACCTTCTGTGCTGGGGTCTGGGGTCGCCTGGTGAGTCAGCGCAGGTCCCTGATCCCACGACACGGTCCAGCTGGGGAGGGGCAGCCCCTAAGGACAGTCACAGGATCGCACAGGCTTGACTGCCGAGAGGGATCGAGGGCGTGGGGCAGGTGGGCTGGAGGGTGGCCGGGGTCAGATGTGCCGGCCCTGGCCCGAGTTGAGCCTTCGTCCTGAATGCCACAGCCAGCCACTGGAAGATGTGAAAGAGGAGCTAGCTAACCGTGATGCCAAGTTAACATTTCAGAGAGATCGAATGGCTGCAGGGTGGTGAGTGGGTAGGGGGCAGGGCTGTGTGTAATTCAGCCGCTGCTGGAGCAGCCCCCCCCCGCCCCCACCAGAGGAGACAGGCTGTCTGGGATGGCCGGCTGGCTGGCAGCCTTGCTGAGGCAAAGAGGGGCTGGGGCAGCCCATTGTTTCCGTGGACCAGGAGCTTGGGGCAGATTCTGGGCTGGAGACATGGGCCGGTGACGAGTCGTGGCAGCTGAGTGTGGATGAAACTGCCTCCGAAGAGGGCCTGGGACTGTGCTCCGAGGGATTCCAGCATCTGGAGGAGGGCATGTGGTGGAAGCCAAAGGAAGGGGTGGTTCAGCAAGGGAGGAGTTAGTTGTCAACTGTGTCAGCGCCCTCAGGTGAAAATCAAAAGCGTCCCTTGCTGGAGAGGCCCCAAGGTCCTTGGTGGCCTCTGGAAGCTGTCTCGGTGGCCGCTCCCTTCCCTCTGCATCCTTCTGCATTTGATCCCAAATGCCTTTGGCTTGTAGTTAAAACCCACTGCCCTTTACCCCCTGGAACCCACGGATGCTTACTCACGGTCATTTCTAGGATGGTTCTGAACGTTTTTGTTTTTCTCTTTTAAATTTGAGGCGTTCTTTCTTTCCATGGATTTGCAGGATTATCTGCATTGTCCTGTATGATTTTTTATTAAGCAGCTGAGTTTTAATATCTGACCAGGGCGTTAGAACTTGCCCATGTAAAGCATTGCAGTTTTATGTAACTTGTAGCATTTGGAGCCCGTATCACATGACATAATAATAAAAGAACTTACAGTTAAATCAGAAGAACAGTTAACTTGGGGTCCTTAAAAATGGCATTTACGTGTGCAAAGCACAGGGGTGCAGCCTGTTGTCAGGCCTGCACCCTGGGCGGCCTCCGCAGAGAAACAGCCCCAGATCTAAGGAAACAGAAGCTGTTCAAGACGTGGGTAGAGCAGGCCGCAGACTGGAGGGGGAGGCAGGAAGTAAGCAGAAGGGGGGGTGGCAGCTGTGCGCCTGGGCGAGCTCTGCCCCCCGGGGGAGCCAGGCTGGGTTAGTGCTCGGCCTCCTGGGGCCCGGCCACCCCCTGCTGTGCCTCTTCGGCTGAGGACGGCTCGTCTCTCTTCGTCCCCCTTTGCAGGTGGAAGGTCGTCTCTCTTCG
>JAKSZT010054202.1:561965-588783 GCA_026826555.1 Tolypeutes matacus | reverse complement strand
TCGTCTCTCTTCGTCCCCCTTTGCAGGTGGAAGGTCGTCTCTCTTCGTCCCCCTTTGCAGGTGGAAGGTCGTCTCTCTTCGTCCCCCTTTGCAGGTGGAAGGTAGCTTCTCCTGAGGCCACCTTGGGCTGGCTGCAGGCCAGCCAGGCAACCTGGGAAGGGCCCGGGCGCGCTCGAAGGTGCGGGAACGCGGCTGCTGCCCTGGGCCACGGCGGCTCCCACGGCCGTTGAAGGGGGCCCCAGGACTCCGGGGCTGGTAATGGCTGTGGACCCACCAGGCTCCGGGGCCGCCCTTTTAGGCTGAGGGTAGAGCCAGAGGGGACACGGCCAGGATTTTCTTATTGCTAAGCTATGGCCTCCCTACGCACGTGTTCTCCAGGGCACTCCTTGGGAGATGTTTTGTGGTCCAGTATGTCACGGCGTCCCTCTGAAGAGTCAAGGCCCTGAGAAGTTGCGCAGCGAGAAACCTGCTTCTCAAACCTAATCTGGTAGCTTTTCCCCTGCCTCTCTGCTTCACCAAATACCTGTTTAAATCGTGGCGCGTGCCTTGGAAGAGGCACCGGGTCAACGGGAACTCCGTGACCACTCCCCAGCCTGGACAGCCAGCAGCTGGGGCCCGCAGGACCAGCTGTTCCCAGCTGCCCAGGACTGCCCTGGGCCCCAACGAGTCAAACACTTCACTGTGTTCGCTCTGGCCACAGAGCTGGTGTGATGCCGCGTGTTTTCCAGGCCTCTCCCGCACCTCTCCCGGAAGGGAGCTTTGGAGCAGGGCAATTAAAAACGCCCTGCCTTGTCACCCTAGAAGGACGTGTCCTCAGCGCCACTGTCACTCTTCTTGCCTCTTAAATAGCGGACACAGCAATCTTCTGACACACGGTCAGCAAAAACTAGGTCATTGCACTGGTTGACAGCTGTGGGACCAGAAGCACTTGCTCCGCTCCCTGGGCCAGAGAGCGCTTCATCTGACCACGGTCTGTTAAAAGAAGCACTAGTTTCCTTGATTTTCCCCCTTTCCCACTTTCTCTGGTTTCGTCCCTTTCCTGGAGTTCTTCGTCATAGTCGTTAATCAGATCCTCAAATGTATTGGGTCTCCCAGCTTTGATTTTTCTCATTCCTCTCTCTCTGTCCCCAATAGTGTCTAATTAAAAGTGACATTTTGGTGCTGGTGGAGGGTGTTGTATGGGAATTCTGCACATTATGCGTGACTGTTCCGTAAGCTTACAACTTCTCTAATGAAAGATATATTAAGTCACGTTTTGTTCTAAAGCAACTCTGTGCTATAAAAATAAAACGTGAGTCACATGGGTAATTTTAAATTTTCTAGTAGCCATGTTAAAAAAGGTGAAATTAATTTTAGTAATATATTTTATTTAACTCAATATACCCCAGATATTAACTTTTCAACGTGTAGTGAGATATTTTACATTCTTTTTTCAAGCTAAGTGTTCACAATCTGGGTTGTATTTTACAGGTATAGCAACATTTCAATTTGAACGGTACATTTTCAGTGGTTAAAGTAAAAGTCCTACAAAATAAAGTTGCACTTAACAGAAAAATATTTTATTCTGAGCTCAGTTTTTTAACTTAAATTTTATTTCATTAATAGTACACAGGAAGCAGATGTGGCTCAAGTGACTGAGCGCCTGCTTCCCACATGGGAGGTCCCGGGTTCGGTTCCTGGTGCCTCCTAAAAACAAAAAAACAAACAACAAGCAAACAAACGAACCCAGGGAAGCCAATATGGCTCAGCGGCTAAGCGCCAGCTTCACATATACAAGGTCCTGGGTTCAACACCCAGCCCCGGTACCTAAAAAATAAAAAAGAATAAAAAATAAAAGGTAGTATGTAAAATTTAAAAATTCTGCTCCCCAGTCACTCTAGCATTTTCAGGTGTTTGATGGCTGCACGTGCTAGTGGGCTACCTCACAGGACAGCCCAGCTTCATGCAGTTGAGTTATTTAGACAGTTTTCATGGTTTCTAAGTTAATAAGAGATATTTGTGATTATGCTGCTTCTTGCCACAAGGAGAACTTCAGCAATATGTTATGTGGTATATATTCCCCAATACAGCAGATCTCACATTTTCCCTGTGAAAAATTCCAAGACCAATTTGGGCCCAACTTAACATGTGACTTTATAGGGATGTATTTGAAATAATTAAAATTCTGTTTATAACATAAGTTGTCAACATAGGTATACATATATGTTTTAAATTATATGAAATGGATGTGTTTGGAGAGAGCGCCTTTTTCCATGCCTTCATTTCACGAATCCGCTTTATTCCAACACTTTTCGTGCCTCTTTTGTCTGCTGTGTCTTTATCATCACCAGAATGGCTTTTGGGGGGCATCTAATACAGGTTTTGAGCTCATCATGTTTACTTTCAGCCAAATTGTTTGGGATTCAGCGCTTTTAAAATTCATGAATGATGCTGTCATTGGAAACTCTCTCCTAAGTCGTAAGTGCTCATTCTTCTAACATTCGGATAGTTTTTTTCTCATTCAGCTCTTATGTGAATGAGAAATCTCCATAATGCAACCACTTATTCTGCGGTGCTTTTAAATAAGAAAAATCTCCTTTTATTGAACATGACATAAATACAGGAGAGTGCCTAAGAGTGTGCAGCTCGTGAATTCGCACAAAATGAATGCACTGGGGCAAACAGGAATAGAGCAGTCCCCCCCCACCCCGCTTCTCCCAGCACTTCTCCCTCCCTCTTCCCCCACAGGCAACCGTATCTAATTGCTAACACAAGAGGCTAATAGCTTTGCTTGTTTTTGGACTTTATGTAAGTGGACTCTTGTAAATGTATGCCCGGTGCTGTGTCTGTGAGTTGCTCCATGTTGCCACTTGTGTTCGTTTCCATTTGTCTGTAGCATTCCTGCATTGCCTTTTTTTTAAAAAAACATTTCTTTTATTTATTTATTTCTCCTCACCTCCTCATTGTTTACACTTGCTGTGTCTGTTCATCTTCTTTGTTTCTTTAGGAGGCACCAGGAACTGAATCTGGGACCTCCAATGTGGGAGGGAAGTGCCTAATCGCTTAAGCCACCTCCGATCCCTGCTTTATTGTGTCTCTCATTATGTTTTTTTTTCTTCTTGTGTCTCATCATATCATCTTGTTGTGTCAGCTTGCCACGCCTTCCCGTTGCATCAGCTGTGTCTTGCTCATCTTCTTCAGGAGGCACCAGGAGCCTCTGCTCCTGCTTTGTTGTGTCTCTCATTATGTTTTCCTCTTGTGTCTCTTGTTGCTTCATCTTGCCGTGTCAGCTTGCCGTGCCTGCCCATTGCGCCAGCTCACTGTCTTCTTTAGGAGGCACAGGGAACCTAACCAGGGGCCTCCCATGAGGTAAAAGTCGTCTCTGAGGAGATGCCTCAGAGGAGTCCTTACAGTAGCACCCACAATTCTGTTTCATGCCATGGGGATTACTTTAAATCTTTGTTAAATTTCCCTGCTTTTTAAAAATCAAGTCCAGCAGATGACCTCAGGAAGTGTCCTGAGCTAGCTTAGATGAGCGTGTTTTCCCCAATCGGCATTTTGCTGTTTAAAATAAGGTGATTGAGAGAGTCCTTGTATCGTTAGAGACTCTGTAAGAGTCTCTGAATCAGGGGTTCTTAACCAGGGGTCCATGGGTCCCCAAGGGATCCGTGGAAAAATTTTCAAGGGGTCCATGAGCTTGAATTGAAAAAAATCAGCTACAATCTTTATTTTCTCTGGCCTCTAACTGAAATCTGGCATTTCCTTCACTTATGAACGTCTGCAATAAATTGCAGTACTGTTCATTTCATGCCACACTACAGTTGCCGCAGATCCGGGAAATCACTCACGCTCATCCATACTTTGAAATTAGGGTAGTTGTTAGACCCGACGCTAGTTGAGTGTCATAAAACTACCTGCCGCTGCATTCTGAGAGGGGTCCGTGGGACACAAAAGGTTAAGAACCCCTGCTCTGACGTCCCCCTTTTCTGAGGAATAACTTTTGGGGTGCAATCCTCAGGAAATAGCCACGATATGTAACGTGTGATATCTGTGAACTGTCTCCCCTCCAGCTTACTAGGAGTCGGAGCATCATGCTGTGGCTCTGGAATCCTGGACTAACACTTACGAGCCTTCTTCCTCTAGATCGCTGCCTGGCCAGCTCCTTCACATCCGTCAAGTCTTCGCTTAGCTCCGCCCCCCATGCGCCTACCTGTCCCCCCGTTTTTAAAAGAGAAGCTTATTTATTGAGTGATTGTCCACCCACTGTGACTATGCCCCACCCCTTGATCACTTGAACAATTTTATGTATCTTTTATGTATGTTCAGGTGAACTTCCTCCCATGAAACCCCCATCCCAGACTCCCCCCACCAATGATCCTCTCCTGCCCCCGTTTTAACCCTTCTGTGATCCAAACCTTAGAGAAAAGCAGTTGTAATTCAGGGGCTTTTTCGGGACTTGGGAATTGTCCTGAGTGACATTACGACAGATAAAGGCCATTTTACGTCAGCATATACCATGCAGAACTGAGTGGGAGAGAGTGGGGTCTACGATGTGAACTGTGGTCCATGCTCAGTGGCAAAGCCCCAGGATGTGTTTATCCATTGCAGGTGATGTGCCACACTAATGAAGGATGTGTATGTGGGAGGTTGTGGGAGGAGTGGGAGGTGGGGAACATGGGAATCCCTGTAATTTCTGTGTAACATTTAGGTAATCTAAGCACCTTTTAAAATATTAAAAAATAAACAAAATAAATAAATAAAAAAATAGAAGCTTGACCCCTGCCACCCCCACCCGAGGATGTCTGAGTCCCTCACTCTTCTCTATTTCCCTTTGAGCCATAGCTCTTTTCACTTTCAGGATGTTGACTACTTTTATTTAATTATTATATTTATTGTTTATTGTCTCTTTTCCAAGCCGAGAGCAGTGCAAGACATAGATTAGGTGCTCAGTGGATAATTATGGGATGAAAGAACAAAAGTGCATGAGTTCCTGAGGCTTAAAGGCATCGGGGTTGTCTAGGAAAGGGTGCTTCGAGGGTGATGCAGTGAAGGTGGCATAGACAGAGGGTCACTAGCGGCAGCTTTCTCAGGCCGGGGCTGGCTGGCGCCTGTTGAGCCCTCTGGAAGTGTCTCGGGAGGGTTAGGTGTCTACTTCACACTTCCCAGAAGACACGTTTACTAACACGGAGCTTGCAGTTATCACCAGGAGAGTTTCCACCGTGCAGTTGGTATGTCTGTATATAATTTTTCAAAACTTCTGAGATGGAACATGCTTTGAGTGCTAATTATGCAGTGTCAACGAGCACATGTGCCAGCTCCGGGTTCCCAGCACGGGGTGAGCTTTGCAGACATCTGTGTCGTTCAGGGGTGCCGACGGCCGCGCTCGTCTGGGATCCAGCGCAGACAGCGAAGGTGGGAGCGGGGCCTATCCTAGCAGGCGGCCGGGCCTGCCGCAGCTCCCCGTCAAGCTCACGTGGCGGCGTGCCCGAGGGTTTTGAGAGCCAGTGGGCAGGGTTTCATCCAGCCTGTGTCAGGGTCTCCTCTCTCCCGCCTTCAGAGAGCCAGGGCCCATTAGGCTCGGAGCCAGCGGTGTTGGAGACGGGGCAGGGGCACTTGGGCTTGAGCTGCTGTTACCGAAACTGACTTAGCCGCATGAAGGAGGCTGGAATTTTGAAAGCCCAGCTCTAGTTTTCCTGATTCCAGTAAAGGGAAGCTGCCGCTTGACCCCTTGGGCAGGCATTTAGGCGGAAAGCTGGGAACACTCCACTTTCTCGGGTTCCCGGCTTCTCTGGAGGGGGCGCCTTGGCACTAGTGTGATAATCTCATCTGTAAGATTGCCTGCAGCTCCAGTATTCCATGCTTCTCTGGTGAATCCAGATTTTACAGTATTTGATTAATTCAGATTTATGATGGGATGCTAAGTTTTAGCACCATATGCCCAACATTTTGTGAGTTTTGCTGCTTGTCATCCAACAAACCAGTGTTTGTTGATTGATTGCTAGCTGTCTTCCTCCTTGACTGATACCTAACTGGAGCTCAAAATAAAGGCTATCATTTTTACAAAGGCGTTTTTTTTTTTTTTTTTTTTTTTTTTTAAAGGGTAAAAAATAAACTTTTCCTTCTGACACTCCAATGGGGAAAAATTTTGTTAGAAAAATCTAAACATTGCTTAATTTGTTGGATCACTGTTGACTTCTTATGTGTTTGAGGGAATAGAAACTAGGACAGATTACCATTATGCTGGTACTGCTGCAAAATGCAGAGGGTAACGCAAGATATATGGGTTTGGACAAAAGGCCCAAGAATTCTAATAAATCATTATAACTAGCCTAAGCAAGCATACGAGAAAACAGAATTAAGCCACGATTTCCCACCTATTACCTCCCATCTACGTCTGACGGCAGCACCCCTAGGTGTTGACGAGGTAGCCCGAGGGCGGGGGTAAGGAGGAGGGAGCTGGTGAGGGTATCAGGCTCTTCGTGGGTAGAAGGCATCAAAGACCCCTTTAGAATGGTGGAGAGGGGGAAAGGTTGGGATGCGGAGGATACTGGGAGTCGGAGTCAGAAGGAAGATATCTAAAGGGATGGAAAAACTTTAAAAGGAAACATTTAAATATATTCCTGGTGGAAACAAAGCTAGTTTTTGATGGAACTGTTTATCATTCAGTTGACGTAGAAACTTGATTTTCAGTGAGTTCCCACTGTAAGGAGAGATGGAGGCGTTACTCTGGCTGACTTCTGAGACGCTCTCCAGAGGGGACTGGAAGCCTCCCTTTACCATGCCGGGAGAGCTGCCCGGATGAATCTTTTCCTAAACCTCAAGCTCAGGGGTCTCTGTGATCCTTTCCGAGTCTGCGGGCACCCGGGAACGTTGGCATCGCTCTGTGCTGCCCTTGAATAGTAAAACCTCGTCATTAATTCACGCTCTGCACATTTGTGACTTGTGATAAACAAGAGCCGAGCCTCAGCTTGCCCACGGGTCTGCTAAGGGTTAACAACGTAAGCCCGGGCAGGGGCGGCGTGGCCCTCGGGGGGCCCTGCTTGGCTGCCCTGACCTCTTCATTAGAGTGCATCCCTACAGGTCTTCTCCTCGGAAGCATGTGTGCTGTCCTGGTTTGTTTACATTTCTGCATATTTGATTGTGCTGCTAACTGCAGCAAGGGGGGAATAAATGAATAAATAAATAAAAATCTTTAAAAAAAAAAAAAAAGAATTGGGAAGTTCGCACTTTAAGAAATCACTTCAGTCTGTACCCCCCACGGGTACATGTGAGTGAGGATGACTGTATTTTACGAGGACGGCTTGTGCTGCATAACAAACCACCCCCAAAACATAATAGCCCGAAACAACAATTGCCATGTATTTCGCGCCCAAGTCTGTGACTTGGGCAGGACGTGGCGGAGGCAGCTAAGCCCTGCTTCTCGCGGTTTCGCGTGGGGTGCCCTGCCGGGGGCTGGGGAAGCCCTTTTCAGGAAGGCACCCGCACACGGCTGTCGAGGTGGCGGTGCCGGAGGCCTCCCTCACGTGCTGGCGTCCGAGAGCGCGAGGTGGACGCTCACGGGATTCCTGTGACCAGGCTCGAAGGCGCGTGGTGTCCTTGTCACCAGCCTCGTCGGTGGAGGCCGCCACGGAGACCCATCGGGGCTCAAGCCGAGGGACACGGGCTGCGTGAGGAGGAGTCGCAGGGCCGTGGAAGGGCGATGGCGGCGGGCGTCTTCTGGCCCGTTGGATTCAGGCATGCCGCACTCATCCCCTGGCACTCCTCCAGGAGAGAGCTTGTGGGAACATGCGGGCCCACGGAGAAGGCATCAGAAACGACGGCGGCGGCAGGAAGTGGAGGTCAGAAACGGGTACTGAGTAGGAGGGTCACTGGGCGTTGAGAATGGTCTTTGAACGTGTAACCCCAACGCCCTTCAGCACTGGCCAAAGGCCCCTGCTCGTGCCGCCCCAAGCCCTGCCCATGACCCAAAGTGACCCCTTCTCTCCACGAGACCTGAACTCCCTGAAATCGTTCCCACCCTCCAGCACAGCCACCCGGCTTCTGGAGGGGATTCACAAAAGAATGAAATAAGTAGAGCTTTCGTCTCTTCAGCATAGCGTGACAAAAGCCACCCCAAGTACTCAGTCTAGCTGCTGCCTTTACCTCGGGAGCTTCCAACGCGATACGACCCAGTGTCTGTGGTTCTGGAGACGGGGAGTAGAAAGGGCTTCTCCGACGGGGCCTGAAACCAGGACAGCAGCCATCTCGGCGTCCTGTCGGGAGCCTGTGTACGTCAGGGGTGGTGGGTGCTGGAGCCGCGGGGCGTGAGGGGAGACGTCTGCTCCTGGTGACAGACTCCAGCGCGCATGCGCTTGCTTCAGACAGTTAGCTGTGGTGCTGAGTGAGTTCCACGAAAACCCTAAAGCTAGCTTTCCAGAACATTCCCGGGAATCTTAATATGCCCTTGAGGTTCTTTGCCCCGAGTTTGTAATTGCGGATTCACGGGTGTCACCAAAGCATAAAATTGGGTTTGTCAGCCACTGCCCTCCAGGGTCCCAGCTGCTTCGATGAGGAAACGCTTTGCCTCGTTTTCGCCAGCATCTCTGTGAAAGGAGGGCCAGTGGAGTGCCCTGTTACGAGGCATCTTTTAGCGTGTTAAGTGCTGACAGTAACAAACTGTTTATTGCCGTGTCTTTTCATTCTCCTGAGGGACGCATTGACCTGGTTTGTTGAGAGATGGGCTCGAAGCCCCAGGGCCGCGTAGCTTTATTTTAACAGGGCCGCTCGGTTGGCATCACCCCCGACGGCGATTTCTCTAGACCTCAGTTTTCTTGTCTGTTAAGATAACACCAGTAGCAAACAATGTGCAGATTTTCAGGACCTCAAGTGAGTGTGTTTGCAAAATATTATTGGCCTCAGGTGGATATTTCTTGAAATTGTAGACTCAGAACTTTCCACTTGAGGGTAACTTGAGATGTCACAAATTTAATCGTACATACTCATTCCTCAAATAAATATTTACAGAACGCTTAGTATGTACCAGGAGGTGTTCCAGATGCTGGGGATGAAGCAGGGAACAAAGTAGACCGTGTCCCTGCCCTTGTGGCGCTCTCGTTCCATTGGGAAAGGCAAACAGATTTGTAAGAAAATGGGTGGAAATAAATGATATGATGAAAATTAAACAAAGGGTTTGCTGGAGCGTGACCAGGTGACCTTTTTGGACTGGGATTTCAGGGAAGGTCGTAATTGTCTCGTGCCGGCGAGGAGAAACCAGAGGTCCAGGGGACAGCCTCCAGACAGAGGGATCTGCAAGTCAGGGCCCTCCGCGCGAACAGACTGAGCGCTCAAAAACGCAAAGGTGCAGCAGCGCATGTGGCTTCAGCCACGTGGATAAAAGTAAATGAATAAATAAATCTTAAAAAAGAAAAGAAAAGAAAATCTATCCCTAATATTTCACAATGTGGCATTAATAAGTTAGGAATCGGCTCTGGATCCAGTTGTGACTCCTGCCTGTCCTCCTTGCTGTGTGACCTTGGGCAAGTTGCACAACTTCTCTGTGCCTCAGTTTTCTCATCTGTATCACGGGCATAAAAAGAATGCGTGTTGAAGATTATCCAGGATCCCCTAATCCTATAAGCCCTTTCAAGCTGGGTCCAGAACTCAGAGGCAGTCAGAGCTACACGGCACTAGGAGGATTCCGCGTACCGTTTCTGGTGTGAAGATGGCGAGGAATAGGCACAACCTCTCGCAGCTGAGCCACCCCAGGTGAAAACCCGCGTGAAAATGGGGCCTCACTTCTACACCACAAACACTGAACTCTGCCAGCGAGAAGTCTGAGCCTGGAAGGGTTTTCCTCAGAACCTCCATGAAAACTCAGGCTGGCCCACACCACGATCCGAGCAGAGAAGCCGGCGCAGTGCGCCTGGACTCGTGGCCCTCGGCCCTGTGGGCAGGGGTGGACGCTGCTTTACGCAGCGGGATTTGTGGAACCGTCTGTGCAGCAGTAGAAACGGGTTCAGCCCCTGTGGGCGCCGGCGCCTGGCGGGGTCAGGCAGAGCCACATGAATTTGGTCTTTATCCTGAGAACACGGGAAGGCGCTGAAGGAATCAGGATGAAAATGCCCTCATCAGATTTTGTTTCTCTCCTCGTCTCGTTTTGCTCTTCGCCTCTCTTTCCAAATTAAAATTCCAGAGGCTTGAGTGGGTGCAGAGAGCTGGGCGGTTCCTTGGTTCCACCCCAAACTTTGTTGTCTATTAAAAAGAGAAGGGGGGGGCTAACGAGAAGAGATTAAACGAGCACGCTCTGAGTCCTGTTCCTAAAGATGTAGTGCGTTTTCAGATTTAACTCTGGCAGCAAACTTCTTACCCCTCTTTTATTGAGCATGAAATTGAGACAGCCAGTTTGTTCAGTAGCTTCCCCAAGGTTATGAGTTTAAGGGGAGAGGACCTTGGATCTGAGCCAGACCTGACGTGCCCCAAGGCTCATTCTTAAACTTGCTGCAATGAGTCAATCACCTGATTAAGGAAAACTGTTGCTTTTACAAGGATTAAATAAGTTAATCCAAGTAAAGCCCTTGAAAGAGTGTTTGGCACCCAGTAAGCTCGCAGTAAACATTTCCTCAGAAAATGATTTTCGGAACTGGCACGCTGAGGGTTCGCTCTCCCTGCGGAACTTCGGATTCCCGCTCACCTCCGCCCCTTTGCTCGCCCTCTTCCTTATGGGAGCCCTCTCTCCACGCCTTCTTTGCAGGCCCAGGTCCCACCTCGAGGTCAGGTTATTTTGCCAACTGTGGATTTAGCGACAAAGCCGACAGGCTGTAGGGTCCGGGGCACCTTCCCTGACTTCCCCGTGAGATGAGGATGACGGTCTCCGTGGACGCTCTGCCCACGTAATTTTGGGGTCTGTGTGCACCGGCAGCCCGTGGGAGGCGGCGGCCTCCTCCAGGTCTCCCCCGGCTGTCCCACCTGGGTGAGGGCGGCTCTCGGGCCCAGGTCTGCCGTAGCTCCGGGGTGCTGCCCTGAGCACAGGCAGCCTCATGCACGCGGGCTTCCCATGGCCGACCTGAACGGGGGGAGAGGGGCTTGCTGCACCGAGGGGGTCTGCTGGGGGCGACTTCCCCTGCTCTTTGCGTTG
Organism: Tolypeutes matacus; assembly: GCA_026826555.1. Lineage (NCBI taxonomy): Eukaryota > Metazoa > Chordata > Mammalia > Cingulata > Chlamyphoridae > Tolypeutes > Tolypeutes matacus. The sequence goes on along the minus strand of JAKSZT010054202.1, from coordinate 577,691 downwards.
TGCCACGTCCTCCTACGGCAGACACACCGGGGCGATTCCAGAAAGTGATTCCAGAATGTTTTTTGTTTTTTTTTTTAATTCTTAATTTTATTATTAAAGAAGCTTTAGATTACATAAATGTTATATAAAAAACGTAGGGGATTCCCATAGGCCCCAGCCCCTCCCCTCCCACACTTTGCCGCATTAACAACATCCCTCCTTAGTGTGGTACGTTTGTTCCATTGATGAGCGCATGGCGGAGTATCGCGCTGAGTGTGGACTGCGGCTTCTGTTGCAGGTCACTCTCGCGCATGATTTTATAGGTGATGACAAAACGTATCATGGCCTGTATCTGTCATTGCAACGTGATGCAGGACAGCCAGAGTATGTTCTTAATAAATAGTCTCGAGCAGACCCTAAGGAGATGCACGGGGCATTCTGTATGGAGCAGGAGGACATGGTGTCCACCCGGAAAAAATCACCCGTGGATCGGCCTGACCAGAAACCACTTTGGCCAAAATATACCAACATTGCTTTGATAGACGTGGGTTGATTTACCGAGTTCGGCTTGGCTTAAATATCACTTATTTATCTTACATTCTCCTCTTCGCTTTAGTACTTGTGGCGCTGAGCGAATTTCAGGTTTAATTCCACACCTGATGGTGTACGGACACGATCGACACTGAGACGTTTGTTTTGTCTGCCCTGGAGCCCCTCTCCTGGGCGCCGCTGCGTGATCACAGCGGCACGGCTCCTGCGGAAGCCCCCTCCCCCTGGCCAGAGCTGCTTGGCAGACGTGGGGCCGCTGAGAGCCGTGTCCTGGGACCTCTGGCTGCATAGCGCCAGGCAGTGTAGACATGGCTTCCCTAGCCGCTAAGCAGGAAAGCTCAGAAGTTGGAGCTGGCCACGTTTTCTGTCAAACGGAGAAATTTGCTTCTAAATAAGAAAGAGCGATGCCCACCTGTAAAGAGAAGCAGATCAAAGCTTGTCCCTGCTCAGGACCATGCCCAGGTCCTCCTGGCGCCCAGCTCTGCTGGCTGCTCGCCTCTCTTTGGGACACTGCTGGGTCGTCCCTCGTGGACAGGCTTTCCCTGTCCTCCTTCCTTTCGAATCTTTCATTTGGACTTTTGACATCTGGGGTGGATTCTCGCAGCGGGGGCTGCTGGGGGCACCGAAAGCTAGTTGGAGATCTTGGGGGCATGGGGGTTCGGCAGCATTCCTTCTGCCCAGCTGATTTCCGCCTCCCAAGCACTCCCATTTCCAGTGAGAGGGGAAGTCATAGGCACGGTCTAAGTGGAAGAACGAGTCAGTTAGCACACGTAACTTGGGCAGATAAAACTCCTTTCGTCAGAAATCCTGCCTTGAGCAGAGCCTCCGAGGGATGGAGCTCGTCCCTGCTCCCAGGGACCCCTGCTCAGGCGTTGCTCCTTTAAGGTTGGTGAGAAGGTGGGCTCTTCAGAGTCTCAGTTACCCCCGGGTTAAACCAACCAGGTAAATCCAGGCAGACGGGAGCATGTCTGCGAGGCGGGCTCCTGCTTCCCAGCAGCCGTGCCTAGCGTGTGGGAGACGCGCAGCAAACCCTTGTGGGATGGGTGGGTGGATGTGCTTACCCTTTTCTGCAGCCAGATAATCACCCGAGCTGGCGAGGGGCAGAGCTGGGTGCCAAGCTCGGGGCTTCAGAGTCCTCGCCCAGGCCCCGTTCTAAGACCGCTCAGTCTTTAAGGAGGAACGGCAGCCCGAGAAGGTCTGCGTGGCAGACGCAGAACCGTAAATGCCCATGTCGCCCCGTGGCCCCAGAACGGGCCTGTGCACCAGCAGAGTTTTCGGCTCCTGAAGCTAAGTGTTAACACGTGCGAACCAAAGGCAGTTTCAGGCGTGAGCTGAAACGCACGTTATTTTTGAACTTGCCTTTTCAGAAAGCCGTACAGAGTTTAGGTGACAAAAGACGGGAAGGGGTATGTGTGCTTGATAAAATATTCACTGTAAAGACTCGCGTCGACTGTGCAACGCTGACAGCGTTTCTGTGCCTCTTGCTGACGCACAGCACATGCTTCTGTTCGTGGGCCCCTGTGTCTGCTCATGGGCCCCGAAGACTGAAATGTCCTGTGTCACCAGTGGTGCCCATGGCTGTGGGCGGGCTCAGATCGGGAGGTGGGCTGCTCTGGGGTAGATTTGGGATGTGTGTGTCTGAGCGTCTCGGTCTCTACCCCGTGTCACATGCCTCTGAACCCGCTGGTAAGAGCTCCGTTTCTGTTATTCGGCATTTTACATGCTTTGTCGTCTTCCGCAGCAGCGTGGCCCCGCAGTGGGACTTTCTGTGATGATGGAACCGTTCTCCATCTCTGCTGTCCCGTGGGGCAGCCACGAGATGCCGGTGGCTCCTGAGCATGTGGAGTGTGGCTAGTGCAACTGAGGGACTGAGCTTTTATTTCTTACTAATTTAAATTGAAATAGCCACCTGTGGCTAGTGGTGGCCATACTGGGTGGTGCAGCTGTATGTTTTTGAAAAATCAGCAAATTTCTGATTCCTGGCATTAATTAGCTCATCAGTTACAGGCTTCCCACTAAATTCATCATAAAATTGGAAAGGACTGATAACTTGTAAGAAATAAAGCTGCCAGGTGTAAACGGACCCAGCGTGCAGCAGCTCTCCTCGGGGTGGGGGGAATCTCCTTCACCTGCAGCCTCTCCCCCAGGACCTCAGATCCTCGTGGCCTGTTCGGTACCGGGACACGCGCTCTCTCACCACCTTTTGGGGGCCCTTGACCCTCTCTTCATTGCTTACTGAGTCAGAATTAGAGACCTCATCCGCCTGCCCCGTGCCACCGTATTCCTTTCGTTCCCGTAACTCGCTTCCCTCCTTAATTAGGTTCCGACAGAACGACCGCTGACCCTTCGCCATGCCCTTCCCACTGACCCGTCCTCTTTTCACGGTGCACAGCTGTGTTGTGAAATCCACCCAGATCCATCTCCCCCGCTCTGGTCTCCTCGTAACCGACACGCGTGCTCTGAAAGCCACGTCCGTGAGCCAGCTTGTAGGGGGACAGCGCACGTACTCGCAGCATCGCCAGCAGCGCGACGCTGCTTCCGCTCTAAAACAGAGTGACAGCACGCCCTGGATTTTCAGGGACTCGCTCAATGCCATGTTGTTGTTTTTAATTGAAGTGATTCATTAAATAGATAACCAAAGGAAACGTAACTTTTTACAGTGCGCCGAGACTCTTTATACAACCAATTTAAAAAGCAGGTGGAGGAAATCTTGGTCACAGCACATTCCTGATTTTAGGTTGGACAGCCTAGTTGCCGTGGAGCCGTTGAGTGGGGTCTTGGCTGGGCTGGACGTGGCCACCTTTAATTTCTGGCACCTCACCCAGCAGTTTGGCTCCTGTAAGGTTTGCGTGTAAGCGGGGGGCTCTTCTCAAAGGCAGGGGGGCGGAGAGAAAGCTGGGCGAGAGTGTACTTTAGTTTAAATTGGCATCCGGCCCTGGGCATCCTGGTGCACGTTGGATTATATCAAGTGGAGAGTGTTATGACTGAAGGAGCATAGGCTGGACCTGGGATGCTCAAAGTCGCAGCTGAACTTGGCCTTTGACCAGCTCCGTGGAGTTGGGCCAGCCCGGAACCTTCTGTGGGTCTGTTTCTTCTTCTGTGAGACATTGCTGTGATGCTGAAGCGAAAGCACTGGCAGTTCTCCGTGGAAGCCGTGTGTGAGTCAGCAGTCGTTCTTCCCCGTAGCTGGAGGAGTTCCGTGGGCAGGCCCGCGGCAGGCTGGGGGCTCCCTCCCCAAGGCGACCTGGCTTGTCTCGATGTCTTTCCATATTGACTGGACCCCATGTTTGAAGACGACCCTGGTGTAGTAGCTTGACGGAGTCCCCCGTGTGTGGAGAGTGGGGTGGGGGGGATTCCAGACGCACTGAGAGGTGCGCAGGGTGGCGGGCAGGGTGTGGCCCGTGGAACATAGGGTTAGCGAAAGGGCAGCGCTGGGGAGGCCCCTGACTCCAGCTGGAGAGAGGCCGACACGGGCCCTTCTGCTGAGTTCGTGGCCGTATGGGGCTGGAACTCAGCGGAAAGCTGGGGCCAGGGGGTGTCCAAATTTGGGGGTAATTTGCCTGTGAGTATAGGTAAAACCTCACAAATAGAGGAGGTCGCCAAGGGACTAGAAGACTGAGGAGAGCTGGTGGCCAAGGATGAGGGCTGATGAAGGCAGTCTCATGGCCTCCATTATGATGGCTCACCTCAGTGAAGGCTTGTGAATGAATGAATGAATGAATGTGGGACAAGTGAGGTTCCGTTTAGCTGTATATGTGCAGTCGAATGACTTTGAGAAACAGGAGAGGAAGTGCCTGTGTTAGGGTAAGGCGGAAAACCAGAATCGGCCCGGCCCCTGGGGTCTAACCAAGCACCATCTGCTTCGTGTCGAGATGCTGCTTCCCGGTTGGAAAGACCGACTTTCCCTTTCTGGTAAACAATTTGGCAGCCTGCACCAAGCCTTGGAAACTTAATATACCTTGACCCACTCATTCCACTTCCAGGAATCCGCCCGACGGAAACAATCAAAAGCCCAGACAAAGATTCAGGCACAAAGATGTTTCATCTTCCTGGGGCATGAATTTTCCGGGGAAGCTTGGGATGGGGGGCGGGTAGCATTTAACTTCTGCACCTTTTAAGGGTTTGGATACTGTGCGGTTCTGGGGTGCAGGATACAGCATTTGCCTTATGTTTGAGGTAAAAGATGAGCATCCAGAGAAGGTCTGTGCTTTGCCCTCACCGCCCATGCTTCTCTGCTCTGGCAGTTACTTTGGTGGGAAGACTGGGGTGCGCTCGGCCTGCGGGGTCGAGCTAGAATCCAGGCTGACCGCGGCCCGGCCTCGCGCTGTCCTCCCCAGCCTCGTTTCCAGGCACTCCGTTGCGCGCGGTCCAGCTTCCCTTTCTCTGACTTGCCCTTCCCTGCTTCCTTCTCTGCTTGGTGAACTCCTATTCATCCTCAAAGCTTCCTTCATGTTTGGTCCCCAAATAGGCTTTGTCCAGCATAGTATTTGGGAAAAAAAAAAGATTCTGAGTGCTTCCGGGTGGGGCTTGCTCTCCAGTCCTGCCACATCCCTCCCTTCTTCTTCCAGCCTTGCACTAGTTCGTTTGTCCCACCCTGACCTTCCATGAAAACCTTCTCCGCCTCCTCTCTAGGAAACCATCACTTTCTTTACTGTCATCTCTATACCTTTACATCTATTCCTGCATTGATCACCTTTTAGGATAATGTCTTAAAACACATTTTTTCTATTCTAAGAGGAATGTGCTTGCACATTAAACTTTGAGCAATTACACACAAATAGAAAAAAATAGTTTATAGCCCCACTCCCCACGGACAGTGCTTTCTCATTTTGGTGACCGTTTCCGTGCACAGTTTTGAGTTTAATTTTGGGTCTATATGACATAGTTATAATACCAAGTCTGTAAAGTTTAGAATATTGATTTTTATATAGCATTATACTGTAAGCACTATTGTTTCACATTATTGTACTTATCTTTTAAAATCTCTTTCCAGTATTTGAATCTTCTTGAAGGTCAGGACTCCCCTATTTTGTGTCCCGAGTGTCTAAGCTTATCTGGACCAGTGTAGGGATGTCATAAATGTTCATAGAATTCTAGAGCTGAAAAATTAATCAGAGAAGAAGTAAGTATTCATCCATTCTTCCATTTAATTTATTCATTCCACAGATATTTCTTGAGCCCCTACTGTGTGCCAGACACGGTGCCAGCACTGGGGACATCACGGTGAAGGGAAATCGCTCGTGAAACCTATGTTCTAAAGCAGTGACTCCCAAGCTTCAGGACGCATTGAGGTCATCTGGAGGTCTTGTGAAAACAGAGTGTGGGGGAGCCGACGCAGCTCAGTGGTTGAGCGCCTGCTTCCCACGTACGAGGTCCTGGGGTCCATCCCTGTACCTCCTAAAAACCAACAAAAACCCACAGCGTGCTGGGCCCCACCCCCAGTTGGCGCGGGGCCTGAGAATCAGCGTTTCCGACAGCTTGGCAGAGGAGGGTGTGCCCTGCTGTTACGGGAGCGGGGCACAGGTCTGATTTTCCAGTGAAGGAGGAGAGCGCTGCGGTAACACGCCGCGGCCAGAGTCCTCGCTCGTCCCGCTGGACGGCTCTGGCCGTGCCAGCTGGGCCACCAGGGCCTGGGGCCGATGAGAGCGCACGCTTTCACGTGCGGCGTCTAATCCCCGGAGCAGCTGCGGGGCGAGCGTGACGGCCCGTTTTACAGAGGAGAGTATTGAAGCTGTTCTAGAATGTTCTGTGGTGCGTGCACAAGACCGTGATTATACTAAAACCACTGACTGTGCGCTTGGGGTGGATTGTAGGGTGTGCGAACATATCTCAATAAGACTCCCTTCTAAAAAGGAAGCCTGCGGAGCCCTCTGGTCGACCTCGGGCTCCGGGGGCGCTTTCTGCCCTCACGCCCCATGTGGTTTCCACGGCTCAGGTTGAGCCTGGCCTGGTGGACCGGTTTTTAAAGGCCGTTTCCTCTGTGCACGATGGGTGGGAGCTGGGGCCAGTCCAAGAGCCTAAGTGAGCCCGTCCTCAAGTGCAGCCGCAAATCCAGAGGCTCGGACTCGTGGCTTGTTAGGGAGAAGCCACAGTGGATTTCCGTGGACTCGGTAGCTGAAACAGCTCAGGGTTTTGAGGGAAATCATTCATTGTCCTTCCTGTGGAGCTACATCTGGAAATTATGATTTTCTCAAATGCTGAAACTTAAGGAAGTTTAGTTTTCGTTTAGTTTGTTGTGTTGAGAATTTGCATGATGTGTTTAAAGCTAAACATCTGAAGCATCGTAGCCTGGCAGCATTACTTCTCAGGCAGTCCAGACTAGAGAGTGGGAACTCGGGGAGTTGGTACTGAATGTGGGCCAATTCCCAGGTCCCGATACGTCTTGGAATGCTGCCGTCTGTTGCAATAGGTCAGATCTGCCAGGTTACCCGGATTATTTCATGTTGGCTCCACATACAAGGGCCTTTTCAAAGCCTGTGCTCTAGTAGAATGCCTTCACCTTTTCTCAAGGGTTAGAAATTTATGTCGGACAGCGTGCCAGCACTGGGGACATAAATATATCTCCTCGTTTTCTGTAAAGCTAACAAAGACACATTTTGCTCCTTATCTTTTTAAAAGTCATACAGCAAATTCCTCTGTTCATTTCTAGCAAAATATGCTTCTTTTGACCTCACGTGTTTCCACTTTTCGTTTGAGGATGGTAAAATCCATTGCATTTCTCTTTTTGTCTTTGCTGACAGGAAGCTCAGAGCTATATTTTATATGCAGTAGTTTTCCTTAACTTAAGGTTCTTTGATATAATTATCTCCTCTCCCTTGCATTATTTGATTCTTGCTTTTTTACCTTTTCTTTCACAAAATTTATTACCCTTATCTCCTTTCAGAAACTTTCCAAAGTAATTTCTAAAAGATAGGTGGCTGTCACAGATTAGTGAGTAAAAAGTGTAATGAACTCTTTTAACTTTGGAGAATGAATTGAGCCCACCACGGGCATATGCGTGGACACACGCCTGTCCTGGACATATACGTACCTGGTGCCTTGAGATGTGCCCGCTTGCTCTTGTGGCCGGCCGGGATGGGGTCCCCCAGGAGTGCAGCAGGAGCCCCTCTCGGGAACTTCTGACCCACGTAAAGAGAGGCTGGAAAAGGAAGTAAACCTTGGTCTGAACTGGTCCTGGCTTTGCACCCTGAATGTCTGAGCCTGTGTCCTCAGCTGAAATGGAGACAGTGATGCCGTGCAGCGTCGTTGAAGGATGAAAAGAAACTACTGTCAAGCGCCTCCTTCTGTGCCTGGCACACAGTAGGTCTGCACAGATGGCAGTTACTGCTGCTGCTGTTTTGCTTGTTACCGACGAGACTTGATCGAAAACCAGATTGTGTAATAGCAGCTGCTCTGGATCGTTTTCTAGAACGTGCCGCGAGGGACCGAAACGACCGTCTGCTCAGAGCTGGGGCAGCTCCCTCGAGGGGGCTGCCAAGGCGTGCTTCTCCTTTCGGAGGGCGGCGGGCCGGCCCTGCTTACTGATGCTCAGAGGGTGAGACGCTCTCTGCAGACGCCCGCGGGCTTTCTGGGGTCACCCTGCATCGGGGCTGTGACTAAGACTTAGCTCGAGGTCTCCAGCCCGTGTTGACGTGAAGCGGCTCTGGCTTGATTCCATTAGGCTCCTGCTTTCAGTGTGTGCTTCTAACTTATTGCTGCCGGAATCGGTTGCCCAGGGGTGTTTCCTTGGGAGGGGAGAGTTAAAGTGCCTCGGTGGGCCGTGCAGGGTGGGGAGCGAGAAGGAACGGCTGACGGGTGGGCCTGCAGGGTGCTGGCCATGGGCGCCCTGGCCTCGCCGGGGACTGCGAGCGCCGTGGGGTGCGAAGGGCTCCGGGTGTCCCCCCTGGGGAGCGGGCACCCCAGCTTTCACACAGCGGTCGTTCCCCCCCGCCCTTCTCTGCCAAGACAGCCCTTGAAAGGAGAAGCCCCCTGGGTCGTGAGTGCCCCCTGGTAGGGAGTACGGGGTCATGTGGACGTCGTGGGCCCAGCAGCCCGGCGGCCAGGGAGCAGGTGGGCCATCGGGAGGAAGGAAAAGCAGGAAACGAGCTCCGGTCCAGGCGCCTTGCAAGCCCCGTCTGTTGCTCCAGCGCCTGCCCTCGTCCTCTCGGAATCCTTTTTCAGCCTCCTAAGGAAAAGCAGCGGGGAGGGGCCAAAGCGCGGTGACCCCAGCCCCTCTTGGGCAGGGGCTGCCTCCCGCGGGGCGACACAGCCTGACGACTGGCCCCCCATGGCCAGGGCTCGGGGGCGGGCACCCTGCCCCCCGGCTGTGCGCTAGGACAGCGGTCCTGAGTGCGGGCGCTGCGGGCGGCACGTGCCCACCTGTGGGAACCTCCCCTGACCGGCTCCATCCTTCTGTTTGCCTCGCAGGTCCAGGAGGCCGCCGGCCGCGGCCTCCAGTTTGTGGGTGTTATACCCCAGTACCCGTCACCCGCGCGCCCCGCCCGCTGCGGCCCCCCGATGCCCACCGCCAGCAGCACCGCGGACCCGCAGGAGGCCAGGCCCACGTCGGGCGGGCGCGGGGAGGGGGCTCCACCCGAAGCCGAGGACGGCGGCGGCACTCCAGCAGGGACGGACGACAGCCCGGGGCCCGGCTCGCCGTCGGGGGGCGCCGGAGGCCCCTCAGAGGCCTGGAGGAAGACCCCGGCTGGGGACGGGGACCCGCTTCTGCCCCAGGAGCCCTCCTCGGGAGGTAAGTGGCCGGCGCCGGGACGTGTGGCCCACCTGAAGGGAGGTGGCTGCCCGGCACCCCCCGGGCTTCTTGGGGAAAATAAATGGAAAAAAGCATGGAGGCAGCCGTCCCTCGCGGGAGAAGCCAGCTGTCGGCTCCTGGGGTGGCGGGCGCGAGGTGGCCTCTGGAACGCGCTCCCTGCTCCCCTGGCCGCTGCACGGCCCTCGAGCCGTGCTGCCTAACAGCGCTGACCACTCTGCCCCCGCTTCCGGTCAGTGCGCTGGAACAGCTGCCTCTGAATTCTCACATCAGTTAAGAGGCACACACGGCTCCTCGTGGCCTGCTGGCCGCGCAGTCCGGGTGGTGACCGCTGCGGGCAGCTCTGAGTCCTAAGGTGCCCTGTTGGATCCCCCTGCCCTGTGACGGAGGCTCACAGATGAGGAAGGTCACTTCCCGCGCCCTTTCTTCTCACAGCTCGAGCGTCCGCCCTGCTGGAAGCCTGGACGCCCAGGGACCCTGTCCCCTCTGGTCATGGCTCTCAGCTGCCCCCTGAGCTCTGCGTCTCTTTCCTGGGAAGCCCTTCCCTGGGAAGTTCTCTCAGGCCCCTGCCCCCCACCCCCACACTCAGCCCCCTCCCTCCTGCTTGCTCAGCCCCCTCAGGAGGCTGAGGTGTTTCACGCCTCTCTCTGCCAGGTGGGCTTAAGTAGGCAATCACAGGAATACAATTAAAAAAACTCCAGAGGGAGAGCTGCTCCTCCCCGTCCTTCTCCGCATTTATTTCCTTTATAGGAGGCCCAGGGGAGCCCAAGTCTAGTCGGTGGCTGCTGAGGGCTTCCAGCAAGTTCTCCATCTGGAAACGGTCACCCCCAGCCCATCCCCGTGGGTTTGAGGACGGCTGTGCTGGTCTGCAGCGCTGCCCTTCTTGCCTCCATGATTTCAGGGGCAGCTTGCTGCCCTATTCCTGCCCCCTGGCTCTTATTTCCTCATCCAGGGGGATTTCCTGCTCGTGTGGCATCCGTGCTGAACCCCTGAGCAGCCCTTGACTCTCCAGGATGCTCTTCTCCCCTCTCATCGTCCCCTCATTCTCCTCCCACCCCAGGCCTCGGCGCCTCAGCTTGGCAGCCGGGAACTGGCCCTTGCACCGCGTTTCCCGCTGCTTTCCTCCCGCTGGGTAGCTTGTTTCCTTCACTCAGAGGAAGTGGGCCGGCTCAGGTGAGAAGCGCGGTCCGAGGTCTCCTGGCCGCCAGCGTTTCTGTCCAGTCCTTCGCCCAGCGATTCTGTTGTGACAACTCCCTTCAGAGAAACAAGGGGATCAGAGAGATTCACAGATGCACATCGTTCCTGTTGTCACCAAAACAGCAACGAGGAGCCGTGCCAGCACTGCCTTCTCCGCACTTAAAGCCGCTTCTCGGCTGAGGCAGCCAGCTCGGTGTGAAGAGCCAAAACCCGGGGGAGAGGAGCGCCCCGAGCCTGGCTTTCCTGATGTGTGGCCTCCAACCCTAGCTCTCAGCCTAGCTGCTCCCCGACCAGCCCTAGTCCCAGGTAGTCCGGCCCCCGGGCCTGGCCCCCCACATCCGCCACCTGCCACCCCCTCTGCCCTTTCACTCAGCCCATCAACAAACAGCTGTCGAGCTCCCACCGGGGGTCACGGGCCCCGATGAGATTAGCCTCTTGTTAGGCTTGGGAAGCAGCCCGGGGTCTGGGGTTTGAGAGACTCTTGGCTCGGCCACTTAATGGCTTGTATTTCTGGGGATCCACTGAACGCTTCTGGGCGTAGAACCAATGCAGGCCCCTCCCGGCGAGGCTGCGAGAGTCGCCTGAGACGATGGAGGTGAGAGGCCCTCGCGGCCGCAGCACATGCTGCCGCCAGCCTCCTGGCTGCTTTCCCACACCTAAGCCTTCCCTGCCGCCCTGGCCCAGGGGCCCCTGCTGTTAGGAGCCAGGCCTGACCGAGGCCCGAGCAGCCTTCCTCCAGCTTCTAGAAGGAGCCCTGTTCCCGCCACAGCGCTCACAGCCCAGGCCTCCAAGGCGGACCTTTTGTTTTGGCTCTCACTGCCCAGTGACCTCAGCAGACCTCACTCCCACTTGTTCCTTCCAAGTCACGTCCCGAGCGCCTCCTGCCAGATCCAGCGCCTCGCTTTAAGCCACGCTCTGAAGCTTCTCTGCCCTCCACCTGCAGCTCTGCCTGGACCAAATCCCCGCACCCCTGCTAGTCGCGGCCCCTGGCTGCAGGCTTCCATCCCGTGCCTGAGCCCCTGCTCCCTGACTGGCTCTGAGCTGGATGTCTGCCCCCTTCTCCAGACTCCAAGTGGCTTGGAGGACCCGAGCTTGCAGACGTGGCTCTCGCTGGGTTGGTCAGCACCCCCAGTCCGCCCGAAGCCTGTGGCCACCCCCTCTTCCTCCTCTGGCTTCCCCACTTGTCCAGTTTAGGCCTGTCCAGCAAACATATTTCTAGTTCCCGGTATCTTGGCTGGACACTGGACACTAGGATTCCGGGTGGAATGAGGCAAGGCCGCCGTGTCAGAGGCAGTAGAAAGCCAAGACAGAAATAGAAAGAAATGCAAGACAGCTGGACAGGCTCGAGGCTCCTTGGGTGCTCGGCCGGTCCAGTTCTCCAGCCGTTCTCAGAACATTCTCAGAGACAATGCCTGCCCCCTCCCTTGGGACTTTCTGTCCCGAGTCTGGAAAAATCTTTGTGCTGGGGTCATGGCGGAGTCACAGAGCAGCTGAGCAAATTTAAACTAACTTGGGGCTGCTTCTTGGGACCCCCCATGCCTGCTGAGGGGAGGGTGTGTGCCGGAGAATCGGATTATTAGACATCAGAGGCACCATCGTGCCCGTCTCTTGGCTGGTTTCCATGTGAGTGGAGAGAATTGTGGCCAAGGAGACAGAGCAGAAAGGTTTACTGAAGGGTTACGCGGCTGAGACCCGGCTTCTCTCAGTATTTCCTCGCTCCCAATGCTTTTGAGGCTCCTAGTTCCAACGGCACTTCCTTTTCCTTCCTGAAAAATTTATTTCTGTCTCTGGCTTGGCTCCTTCGCCCGGGGAGGCTCCGGGCGGGAAAGCTGGGTATGCTTCTTCACCATCTGCCCTGTCTCCCCCCGCCCAGCCCCAAGTGTTCTCGTTTCTCCTTTTGCCTTCCCCTTTCTCTGTTTGATTACGCATTTAGGAAAGTTGTGCTTTTGTCTGGCCACGTGAGCAGGGGTTCGTTCCAGCTGATGAAGCGTCATGTATTTTTTTAACTTTTGTCACTTCCAAATCCCCCCCTCACTCCTCCCATGCAAATGCTGGTTCTTCTTTTTTTTAAATTTGTATGCATGCGCGCTCGGCCGGAGCGGATGCCCTGCTTGGGGCCCGGCTGCCCCAGGGTCACCTGTGGGCAGCTCTGGCCGTGCCCACAGCTCCTGGAGCCTCTCGGGAGTGGGCACGCGTGGGCAGGCCAGATGTCCCGGGACGGAATGCCCCCTAGTCCGCCCAAGAGGGGCGGAGCTGGTGGGAATGCGTGGCTTCCCTGTGCCCGAAGAGGGATTTGATGCTCGTTCTACACAGCCCCTCGGGGGTCCCCGGGAGGACTGAGCGCCGGTTGCCTGAGCCTTCACCTGCTTCTACCTCTTCCCGCTCTCGTTTCCTGACCCCTTCAGTCTGGTTCCTGGGACCACTTCCCAAACAAACGACTTGCACCCAAAATCTGCTTTGAAGGCGTCACGTGAAGGCAGCGCTGACCTGTTGCCCTCAGGAGCTGCAGCTTGGAGAAGCCCTCGTCGTCTTCCCCACGCCCAGACCGTTGCTTGGTTCCCCTCCATTACAGATCTCTCTGAGTCTCTCCCTCCCTAACCTTCATAGTTCAAGGTCACAGGGTAGTCAGCCCCCTCGGTACAACAACTGATTTCTGGAGGTGTCTGCCGCAGTCAGGCAGGTGTAGGGGAAAGGTAAGGTGGAGTGAGGGAGACGGGGAGGGTGGCCACGTGCAGAGACGGGCCCCTTCCCTTCCCGGCTGATCCTATTAGCTGGATAGCTTGGGAGCATCCCTGTCACATGGTTGCTGAGGACAGAAATCCCATGCCCCGGCACTGTTCTCCAGGGGAGGCTCAGCTGACCCTACTCAGCTGGGGCAGTGGAAAGGCTTCCTTTATCCCAGGGACCTGTGTGAGATAATTTTAGATGCAACATGCAGGGATGTGTTGGGTGTCAGAGTGCCCCATTACTACCCCCTCTTTTATGGCAGGTGATAGCAGTTTTCCTTTATGGCCTTGATGCAGAGTTTCCTTTTTTAAAATATATATTGTTTTTGTTTTTTTTTAAGATTTTACTTATTTATTCATCACCCCCTTGCCACCCGCACTCGCCGGGTCAGCCAACCACGCGGCGCGGGCGGGCCTGCCCTCACCAGGAGGCCCCGGGAACCGAACCCGGGGCCTCCCATATGGCAAACAGGAGCCCCACTGATTGAGCCATAGCCGCTTCCCCAGAGTTTCCTTTTTAAATGCATTTATTTTTAAATAAAAGAAAGGGAGTCAATTATTAAAAACAATCATTCATCGTACCTCAAAATTGTGGAATACTGAAATTTGGAGAACAGCGTCCCAGAATGGGGGCCTGGGCTTGGGGTCTTGGGCAGGGAGCATGCCTGTGCGGTGGCCTTTTTGCTAATGTCAACCATTGTTTACAACCCTTGGTGTGTTTTTCTTTGGAAGAGGGGTGGGGATTTTTTCATTATTCAAATAGATATTTTTGGAAACCAAAGCACATTCCTAACCAGCCTGTGTGAGCAAAGCTTTTCAGGTTAGGTCAACTCGGATCGCCTGACTAAATGAGCAACACAAAAATAGGCCTTCAGACTCAGATCGAGAGTCCGGGCATCTGCTCCCGGAGGCTGGCGTCGCGGACGCGTGCCCGGCGGCAGCTCGCTGACCTCAGAAGAAGCGAGGCACACTTGGGCCTCTCTCCCAGTGCCCGCGCGGCTGCCTGTGGACAAGCGCACGTTCATTTTTATGTCTCAGCGATGTGTTTTTGATGTCGTTGATTAAGTGTTATGGGTCCTGCCCCTGCAAACTCACCGCAGTTCGTAAATCGTGAATTCGGGGCTGTACCAGGTTCCTGGAGTTAGAACAGTATTTTTTATTTTATGTGCCTTGTACATTTACTTATTTTTATTTTTTTGAGACTAGCTTTTGCCCAAATATGTCTGCCCTTACTTCCAGAACACATCTATGCATGAATTCCTAGAAAACGTCTACTCTGTCTGCCCTTCTCGCAAACACCCCAGTACACGCTGTCCATTATATTCCAGACCCAAAACCCAAGTGCCCCTGAAGCTCAACCTCTGAAGCCCGTGTCGCTTTTAAGGCATCTCAGTGTACCCCTTGGAATTGAGGTTTATAATTTGACAGTAGTGCGACCTAACAGATCTTTCGGTATCCTTTCTTCAGGCTCCTGCGGCAGCCCTGGGCCCGCTGAGGCAGGTTTTCAGTGCCCTTGACCTCTTCTCTCCCCTCCCCTTTACAAATGCCCACAGAAATGGAGGTCTTCGCCCTCTTCAACAGACCGAAGAGCCCCCAGACGTGCCGGCAGTACTACCCCGTCACCATTCCTCTCCGGGTCGCCAGGAACGGCCAGGCGGTGAGCAGCTTGGACGCCAGCTGGCTGGAGCACACGAGTGACCACTTCCGGAAAGGCGGCGTGCTGGCGGACGCCGTCCTCCACCTCGGCGTGGCCACCGGTACGGAACGCACGGCCCTCGGCGCTCGCGGGCTCTTCCCCCCGCTGTCGTGTCCTAGCCCAGCCCCAGAGCGGGCTCCGTGCAGGAAGCGCTGCAGCTAGTGAACCTGCTGCACGTGATTTCCCATTAACACGTCTCGGGGAACTTCCGTAAGGCCCAGGACCCCCGCTCTGTAAATCTCCCGGGAGTCACCCAGGCATCTTCCAGAGTAACAGAGAAGGCGGGGCGGTTCTGTTCCCCACCGTGGCCTCAGGCAGTGCTGCATTCGGGGGCTTTAGGGAAGATGGTCCCCGGGTTAGTTAGTTACCCCCAGGGGTCATGAGCTCCAGAAGTGCGAACTGTTCCTAGACACTATTACAGTGAAGGAGCAGCAGCCCCTTGAGACCCGCAGCAGGGAAGCGGATCCAGTGGCTGGCTTGCGAGCTCCAGCTCCGCTGGGACGCGCACTGCTTCTGGTCTCCTGACACCGACACTGTACCACCCGCCCCGTGTGGGTGAGCCCTGTGGGTCTGCAGCACGGAGGAGCAGGATGGATGGAGGACCACTGCGGATGGGGCGGCGCTGCTGATGGGGCGGCACTGCGGATGGGGTAGCAGTAGTGATGGAGTAGCAGTATTGATGGAGTAGCAGTATTGATGGGGTGGCAGTATTGATGGAGTAGCAGTATTGATGGAGTAGCAGTATTGATGGAGTAGCAGTATTGATGGGGTAGCAGTATTGATGGAGTAGCAGTATTGATGGGGTAGCAGTATTGATGGGGTAGCAGTATTGA